>OX421952.2:16599399-17799399 GCA_949128155.2 Xanthia icteritia | reverse complement strand
TAAGGAGAAATTATTATTCAAACATAATTGTAACTTATTAAATGTAATTATTATTGCTCTTATGGGCCGAGATAAAGTAAATTAGTAATAATTTATCTAGAATGACATTTATTTGAGAAAAAAGCATTTCAAATTAAAAAAATAAGAAGAGTATATGAAGAATGGTGGATTTTAGATTTTATATTTCGCGAATCCTACCTGATATTCATAATAACTATATGCCTTAGCAATTTATCCAACATTAATAAAATTATTTTGTATTTCACTTTTCTTAATGTCGATATAAAAACGCTGTATCACGTTTCGGGGTTGAGAGAACACCGTCTTGAGGGGAAACATGGCGTGTGCCGGAAATTAACATTTTGTTTTAGAAAGCTACGTGTTCCTTGTTAAATAGGGTTTGTTTAGTTTGTTCAACGTTAATCTGGATTAAGTTAACTGTCAGTTTGAATTTAGTATTTAGTTTATTTATGATTCTAATGGAAAGTTCATTTTAGGTAAATTAACTTACAATTAGAATCATACATTTTTGAATCACAAACGTTTGCAGCTTTACCCAAAACGTGCTCAATTATCGTTATGATATCGTGAATTTTATGTTTCATGAATAACACGTTTTTTTTTTTGTAAATTGTCTCGGTACTATAAGAGCTTAACAGCAATACTAACTATGTATACTTCAAGTTGTGAATCACATAGTACAGAACTCTAATGTGTCTCATTTACTAACTTTTAACAGGTGCTTTACAAAAACATTCTCAAATACAGAAACACCTATATCTGAGCCTTCCTAAATCCAGAATGTCCCACTTGTGATGAAAACATCGTCTAAGAACATTCTAATGGTATTTATAGGATAAATAATGAAATTTCGCTCCTAATAGCTTTCTAACGACGCCATCGGTTTCAACATAAACGTATTGGATGGATTTTTTTTAAACCTGCCTGAAATATGAATAAATATAGCTAAACTACAAATATTAAATTTTTGGTTACACTTGATAATATCCATGAACCAAGTCTAGTTTATAAAACTGGAACAATAATTATTATTGATGGATATAAAGCTAAACGCTACAAAATATTTAATATTTCGTGACAATTAGTTTTTTTTTCAAACAAATCGTTTTGATCGCGTGATCAGGATATTTTATCGATTATTTTAATAGCACTGCAACATTTAGTTGAGAAACTGATAGAGATAATGTCACGAAACGTGTAAAAGCATAACTTTTTAAAAGCACACTCCATTGTCACTGTTATAATTATCTACTTATAAAGATAGGATTCCCTATGGTAGATGATTTTTACATTTAGTTATGTTTGTTTACAGCGTCTTTATTTTAAAACAGATACTATTTGTTTAAGGCGGTACAATATTTTTGTGTAAATCAGCACGTATTTGAAAATTTGATATTGGTAATTTTAATTGACTGTTAGGCTAGCTATAATATATTAAGTACCTGTTTATGCAAGCTATAGGAAACCTATCATGTAAATTAATGAAACTTAATAAAAACACATAAACTAAAAATAAATATCATAATAACAAGGATTTCAATAGGGATCACCAAGAAAATCATCAGCAAAATAAAATGATAGCACATGAAATATTATAATTATCAATCATTCCATAAATAGATATAGAAAATAATAATTTTAATGAAAAACAAAATGAAGGAACTGCTCTCTCGTTTACCGTAACACGCCCGCTCCCGTACGAAAACAAAGTTAAATAGGCTGTAACATTTGTTTCTGATGTTTTCATACGTTCAAATTAAATATTAATTTGTCCAAGATCGTAATTATGAGCAAAATGTACGTGCCATATCAACAAACAAAAATAAATCCAATAAGAAAACAAAAAAAAAAAACATTAAAATTTTGAATAATGTTATAACTATATTTTTAAGTACGTGCCAATCTGCCTAAATTAGGTCTTAATAATTTAAATTATATACTTTTGCCTAACTAATATTTCCTACAATGTATTTCAAAAAGTGCAGGTACGAGCTTGGAAAATTAAAGTCAGATTTTATCCTTACACTGAAGTCACAATGATTGATCATTCTAATTTTGTTATTTAACAAACAAACGCTACAACCTCTTTACGGTCTGCTCTCTTAGACAAGAACATCTTCGAGGAATTTAAAAACCAAGGATATAAACGGATTGACATTTTGGATCACGTTACACTTCGATCGCTCGTCAATTCGATACATTTCATTGATTTTCCAATTTCTTGGTGATCAAAGATTGTGATCTTGTCCATCGGCACTTTATACTGTTGTTATCTAACGACACTAACATAAAATATTACGTTTCTCTCTCTTTCTCTCTTTCTCGTTACTAACCATCTTTATGTCGCTTATAGTCGTTATACTTCTCACGAACAGGTTTATATTAACTACAGCTGGGCCATCTGTTAAAACGTTTCAGATAAATCAATAAAAAAAATCAGAGACCTACCTACCAGTCCAATAAACAATTAAAATTGTATCAATCAGACTGTCGCGTTAATCAATCATTCAAATATGAAACAATTAATATTCAATTCAGTGAATTCGAATAATCAATAGTTTGAATTGAATTAATTTTGAATTATATTAGTGTTATGTAAGATTGATTATAACTAAATAAGTATAAAAGCACAGATGAAATCATTATGACATAAGCAACTAAGATAGGCAATGAGAATGAACACACCAACTTAATTAATGACGCGATTGAAATAAGTCAATCAAATTCAGACCGAATTATTATTTCATTTTGATAACATAATAGATTGAAAGGTTATTATGTTTTGAAACGTGTCTAAGTCTAATCTAACGTAGTAACGCAGGGAAACAGTAACCGTTCGCGTGATAGTTAACACATAAATAATTCAACGTTACTACCCATGGGTAAATAGGTAGCCCGAAAAGGAAATTAATACTGTAACTATTATTAACATTGTAACTGTTCGGAAAGGAACCGATTATTATTTATGTGTAATTAAATTAACGCTTTAACAATTTGGTAGTACACAGGTAGGTAACAATTTCGAAAAGAAGAAAATTTTGGAATTGTTGAGTTCTCTGCCAACGTTGTAATAAATCTACCTGAAGAACCGATCAAAGAAAATAATAATCAAATAAAAGGAGAAATGTTTATGATCGGCAAATTCGTAATTTTGAATGAGAAAAACGGTGAAGTTAAAATAAATGTTGGTATCTGAATTACCGTTTTTGAACTAAAAATATTTTCTATAAGCTTATGAAGGAAAATAAGTCATAAAGCCTTTCCCAAACGTGAAACGCATGAACTGCTATAAATGGTTCAAATGGGTTCAAAATACCTACTGTAGTTGACAGCTGGGCACACCGCAAATAGAAAGTTTATAAACAGGGCTGTCGACTTACCTAGACGATAAAATAAAATCATTTCCTAAAAATACATACCAGTTTACCTTTTAGAAGTTTCGAGATTTTTTTTTGCTAAAATCGCTATAAGATATAACCCTAACAATATACTAATAGATAATTTAGTGTTAGAGTAGCTCTATAACTTCAATCAAAGAACATTGGAATCACATATTCTCTAACAAAAACAATTTAGAAAGTTCTGATATCAGCAACGTTTTTCCAAAAGACCAAACCGAACGAACCATTAATCTCAAGCTTCCAACTGGACCTGGGATTTTTAGAGCATGGATAATTGATTCAGAAGCATGACAGCCCTGACCCATTAAGGAGGTGATTAATGAAACCTCTGCGAAGCCGTTTGTGGTCAATTCAATGATAGCAGCCTATGGGGACAAAGAAAGAAACTCTATTGGAACATGTGTGATTAATTAAAGGATATTGTTGAAGAAAATAATTAGGCGTGAACCGTACCTGGTGAAGACATTTCGACTTAAACGACACCCAATATTTCGGTGAATATTTGGTCATTTATCAATGGGTGTCAGCTTTGTTACACTCACAAGTTGCTTGTTAGTTACTTGACATTCCTTCATAATCTTAAAACACCCAAGCAAGTCTTAAAAAAAATCTAGTTATCCAAAAGAATAAAAATACTTTAACAAGATGAATTGATAGCAATTCATGTTCCATTATTTCTTTATGTACATTCTTCATTCTTGCTCCATATTTACCAATAAAGCAACCAAGGAGGATCCTGCAATTTTGCATTACACTACGCTTATCCAATTTCGCATTCAGATCTGAAATGATGGATTGGTTCTTTTTAGATTCGTAAATAAAGACTCAATGCGAAGCAGACTCGATGATTCATAGGAGGAAGATGTCAAAAGCACTTTGGGAAGATGAATTGTTGAATTATTGTGTGTTAAGCAAAGGAAAGTATAATGTAAATGTCAGAAGAAATCTCTTTGAAACACCAGCAACATTAAGAGAAGCAATCGATACAAATCTGAGAATAAATCACGTAAACCAACGATAAGTTTCCAACCTTTTACTTCTAACCACTAGCTCTGCTGACTTTCACATTTTCACGAGCCTCTTATAATCTAATTGCCTTTCCATTAACACGAAAACTGTACAAAATCATAAAAAAATCACACTTAGGAGCTCCGAGAAATGTTTTTCCATTACCGATTCCCGCGCGAAGCTATAACAAGATGACGGAAAAAAATTGCGACGTGATTTATGGTTTTCACGTAACGTTCTTCTTTTGTTACAAAATGAACTTGTGGAAATTACGAGATGTAGCGCCTCAGTGGCTCAAAGTGCCACTTTTTTAGTACCACTTTAGAATACTGATCTCGTCGTTGAAATGTTTTTGATATAATGTTTCAAAGGTGAAATTGCAGATAATGATTTATTACCGTTTTTGTTAGAAACATTGAATACCTATCAACAATGATAGTATAAGTACGTTATACTTATAATATTATTGCTTATCAAGATTAGAACGTATGTAAACATTAAGTAATCGATCATAGATACATAATGTTATGTACAAGTATAGCGTTACGATGTTTTTTTCCGCATTATCAAACATCAAGCTAATGTGTTCCGACAGCCAGACAAATGACTTCCCTTCAATACCCAAGATATTAGCTAAAAACCTTTCAAGGAATCATCCACACACCATAGAAATATAGCTAAACAAAATATTCGAAGCAAAGAAGGCGAAGTGATGTAGACGTGAAATTTGAGATAGCTCGATATATTACTGTAAATGATCAAAATTTTGCCACCACATTGATTAATGGACTATTTTTCGTTGATGATATAATAATCACAGGTAACGAAAAAAAATCTAGTTTCGAATGATTAAAAGAACCCCTTGTGGGAGAAGATATTCAGGACAATTCAATTTAGCAATAGAATTTATAGAATAAAGAACCACCAAACGCATATTTAAATGACAAAATATTTGAATGAACGCCAAAAATATAGACCGAAGAATCAAATGAGTTTGTTCTAGCATCTAATAAACTGAACTTTTATTTACCGAAGATATAAATACAGTTACAAATGACTTGGATTACGACATTTTAGCCTACACTATCAAAATACGCACGTTCTCTGGTTTATTTTAAGTCGCATTCTCCTTTCGACGTACATTTATTGTGCTCACATGTGGTCCGCACATTCCGGAGGTAAATAGACGAAAAATGCAGCATATTTAGAGATTGATACAGAAGTAGCAAACGCGAATGTTATTTACTCTTTCTTTCAAAAATATTGTGTGGTGACGTCTTATTTGCCTGTTTTTAGACGTTTCATAAAATTATGTTCCGAGAGTGCCAGTAGGAAATTGTTGAATACGTAAATATTTCATTTAATGTCAGAAAAAATCTATATTTTATGACCTTAGTTGTTAGTGTCGATTAAAACGATTAGAACAAAACTAAAAATAGCATAGTCATGTACATAAAAAAAAAAAAAAATACCTTACATCGTAAGCGTCTTTTGTAATCCCTTCAGATATGGAAACAAACTTCTAATTCAGTCAGCAAGTACATCAATTTGTACTCTATTACGTAATGTTAAAATTCACTATTCAATGTTTCTATTAGCTTGGATCCAGATGTGGTTGAAGCGATAGCTGTTACTCTATTAGTAGCATGTTCTGTAACTTAAATTGACCTATCCATATGATTACTTCTGATACTTAAGTATCTGTTTAATGTTTTAAAAACATCCTCTGCTCATAAACTTCTAAAACCCTAATACAATGCACAGTTTAATTTCAAATTAAACCTAACCCAGGAATCACTTAAAATTGCGATGCTGACCTTTTAAACTGAAGAGGGAGGGTGCTAATATAAATTTCTATCACATTTAATAAACGAAGAGCCTAATTCTCATTCACAAGTGCCAAAAACTGATAAAATACATCCGTGGGTGCACATAATGGACCGTACCTTGCCAACTTTAGGGATATAGAAACTGTACTATTTGAAGCAAAGCGTCCCAGTATGATAGATGAAGATAGTAGATTAACAGGTGAAGTAAACAAATGACTAATGGAAGATACGGTTGTTTATACAAGCATTAGATGCTTTAACGAAGCCGTGAGGGAATTCATCACACATTTGTTAATGAGGCCAGAGGGACATCCGTCTTGCCTGAATGAATTTGAGTTGGCAGACGAGATGGCAACTCTGAAGGGAATTGAATTTAGTAGTCGGTAAATATGGACTGTCGTGTTAGCTTAGGGATTGAATAGAACTAGTATTATTAGATGATAAGTATGATAGTAAGGATGTAACAGTAGAATTCAAGGGGAAAGCATATTATATGATCATGGTAGTATAGTACTTCAGCCATTGATAGGAAATACATATGCTGAACAATTATGAATAGACGCTGATATGAAGAAGGGCAGAAAGCGTTTTACAAATATGAACAAGTTTGTCATTAATCTAGTAAAAATTGTAGATGGCGACGCCATTGAAACTGACAACGATAAATGGTTGTCAAAACTACTTCAAGATGGTTTCCTTTTCTTTGTTGGAATTGTAGATTTCTTTACACAGGTAGGTATTTCTTTCAAAACCTGACTAGAGCACTAAGTGCTCTACCCCAATATGAAATAGATTTATCATGGTTTTTTTATACTAACTTACGTTCTAAGCTTTTATGAGAAATGAGGTCAGTGAACGAGTCTAACCTTGCTTTAGACAAATATAATATACTTTCCCCATATTTAGTAAACAAGCGACAGCTAACCACTAACTTTATTTTTGAATGTTGTGAAATACAAAACGTGCGAACGAATGATTGCGTAAAATGCGTATTTATGTTCATCGACAGATGAATGGACTAAGTTCTCAGTCACGCTGTGTAAATGTCCCGGTCATATATTAAGTTTCATTGACCATTTTACGATTTCCAGAATGCGGTGCGTCAATAAAGACATTTTTGAAAGGATGAATATATCATAAATATTCAAGTCGCTATTCCACTGTAACTTCAACATCTTAAAATCAATTATTTTCTTTTTCTAAGCATTTCTCAGTTCAGTTTACTTCCTTCAATACCTTGACCTCTATCATTACAACTGCCTTCATTGATCTACCTATCAACACTAGACTGTTCTTTCGACCTTTAATAAATACATATTACTTTTCCTGCCTCGGAAAGCTCGTGAAGCCGTTGCTCCTGCGCCTGTTCTCTCTCCGGTCGTGTCGGATTACCGTCCCATCGGACTATGAGAGTGAGGGAAAAGAGAGTGCACCTGTGTCTGCGCACACACTTGTACACTATAATATCTCCCGCGCTGAAGGCTCTACTCCGTTGAGATTAGCCGCCATGGCCAAAATACGGTCTGTAGGTTTTTCATTACATATTATCATCTCTAGTAATGCAAACTTTATTTATTTCTCCATTACCTATGAACTCTATCGACCCCTTTTTTTTCACCACCCATATGTTAACTATTCCCTTTATTACACCAATTCTTTCTTCTACGTCTCCCTTTCTATCTATCACCCCTAGCAATGAAAGCTATATCTATTTTTCTCCATCACATATCATGTGCATGTCTATGATTCTCCTTCTACCTCCTTCATTACACTGATATTACCTATTCCTGTTTCCCCTCCAATTATATCTATGAAATCAAGCATTTATTTTTTTATCACCTATCAACTCTAGACCTCCCTCTTCTTCCTACAATCCTCTTTATCATACCCATAATACTAGTCCTATCTCTTCCAACATCAACCCTAGCACTACCTAGCCATCGCTTCCACCACGGACCTTACGAAGCTTGAAGCCAAGCGGTTGCTCACCAGTGCCGTTGATCCCCGAGGGTCTGATCCTGGCGTCGTACCGCCCCGGGCCCAAGATCTGATCTAAGATCTGCTTTTCTTTCTCCCTGAAGTTTATCTTGCCACCGTTCATGCATCTGTGAAAAGAAGATTAGAATTAGGAGTTGCCTTTTCAACTTGATTGTCTTTTTTGCCTTTGTACCGTGACAAGTATGGTAGGGTAACGTGTTATGTTACCGTGGTATTTTGATTTTGGTTGGAATCTAGTTAACAGTAACTGAATGGAGGATATGATTATTGAAGATAACGAAAGGTGGATATATCTACTATAAGGTACCACAAATCGTTAAACTTAATTTAATTCATCATTCTGTCCCTGTTAACTTCTAACAAGTTGACAAAGATGCAACGATGTAAATGTATTAAGTTATTTGAGATGCAAGTGCATTGCTGCTATTAATGGTTAGGTTTCCGGGTAGCCGATTCTCTTATAAGATGTGTTGACAACATAATCGGTAGTCGGTGTAACTTGTCAAACGTCTGTCGTGACATTTTCCCTGCGATATTGTTATTGGCAGCAATTTAACGCAGTGGCTATCCTCGGGTTGTTATGTATTTATGGGAATTGAATAATGACAAACACAGGCGAATTTACGACGCGCGCCATATTTGGGTTATCGTCACAACCAATACATACCTTTATTGTAAAAAAGTCTTTAAAAGAAGAACAAAAAGTCTCTAATTTGAGTTCTAAAACTTTAGATTGTTTCGTGGCTTGAAAGTTTTAACTAAAATACCCTTTTAACAATTCTGTAGAGACAGATATTCATGGGCTAACGAAGATTAATTGATTCCTTTACTATTCAAGAAATGTTTGGTGACATCTATATTTTTTACGTGAAATATAAATTATAACAGTTTTATTTATTGCCGCCAAAAATTCCTAGTCTCTGTGGAATGTTTTGAGGAGTTTAAATCAGATCAAAAATAAAGTGGTATTTATTTTTTGCGCGATCGAGGCGACGATATTAATTTGTTGTTTAGGAATACTTTAAAATGTAAGAGTTATTGAGTAAAAGAAGATGTTCTGGATAAAGATAAGGAACTTGTTTTGTTTATATTTTTATTTGAATAGTAAATATTTTAAAATTCAAGCTGTTTGATTAGATTATTTATTCAGTACACATACATTTACACATTTAAGTTTATGCAAACATAAACTCATAAGAGTTTTACCTTGCACCAAACCCATCGACTGCACATAATTTTGAGAATAAAACATTATAAGTACTTAGTGAAAAAGAAACTAAAAAGAAATTTCAGTGAGGGTAGAAGCGAAATAGCAAGATGATTAATTTATGTCCAATAGCATTTTACCTTGACAACTTAACAATACGACAGTCTTTGCGGAAAATAGTTATCTATAAAAACAGCATATTTTAGTAATATTAGAAAAACATGGATCTGTAATACCATATTTCCGAGCCAGTATATATTATGTATTTGTGATATGATAACCGAAAAGAACATGCATGAAAATAAAATGCTACATTTTAAAGGATCATGGCCATATGTAATATCCATATAGGTAATAAAATATGATTTTATATTGACATAGCGTCGAATAAAGTACAAAATGGACTGGAGCCAAAATACCAAAATAATTTCTGCCTTTTCCAGAATAGAAAAATATGATCTTTATAAATTCACGTCCTCATTATGTAGGTATATCGTATCCTTTAATTCCCGAATTTGATTTATATCTAATTTAACCTTTGTTTATCAAATTGTATAATACCTACATACATAGGTACGGGCCTACATTGTCTTTTCACTTTTTCAGTTCGTACGAGTTTAACGAGGGACGATAGTAATTTATTTTTCAGCCTGTCACTTTGAGTTTAGCCGTGTTTGTTTTGACAACATGTCTAAGAATGGCTAATTGACGTCTTATAAACCCACACGGATTGATCAAAGGTAGATTAATGGCAGTGAAAAAGATTAAATGAAATGGAAAATTATATAGAATATCAGGAATATTTTGAAAATATTGAGTCAATTTGTTGAATAAAGACGGTGAATGAAATAAAGAAAGGTGGACAAACACAAGGTGGCCTAAATTCAGCAGGGAATGGCTCTTATTCTTACAGTCAACTTATGTAAGCTGGAAGAAAAGTCAGTCGCTTTCCAAAAAATGTAGCACCAGTAGTAAGGCGACCTATCAAACAGTGAGTGTGGCGCCAGGCACAAAGTTAGAGAAGCAACTTGTTTTAATAATGTAGATATCTACCATAGCAATGCAACGATACATTTTAAATGATTTAAAATCAAAACTTTACTTAAATATTACTGACATTCTACCTCGACGTGGAAAATTCTTAGGTACTTGTGTACGAAGGCAATTTGCTAGGTATACAATCCGACTCTAGACTGAAATTTAATAATAAGCGTAGGTATCATATGAATAAATTGCCGGATACCTTATTTTGGGAGATAAGAACGGTGATGTGAGAAAATTACCCAGTTGTGGGCGGGCTTGGGGGGACCGTGTGAATGAACGCGTAGTAAATAAAAATGTGAAGGATTTATTACTCTGTTAACGTTATAAAAGTTATAAATAAATAGCGTGTGTGATATTGTAGACTAAAAATGAGATGTTGTATAATGTGGAAAGCCTGACAGCAATTATCATGAACAAAAAATTGACAAATGTGTGTGTGTGTGTGTAGGATGTGATGTCATGAGTGTGTGTGTGTGTGTGTGTGTGGGGGGGGGGGGGTATGTCTGTGTGATGTTAATCTGGTTCTGGTACTGGTTCGATTCTTCTGCTATTTATTGATTTTATTACTTTGAGATAAAATAGTTTGAATTAGCTCTTGTCAGTTTAAACATGCATTCTCATAATAATCTTAATGGTGATGGGCACAGGGCAGTACATAAACGTTAGTATTACAAAAAGTATATTGTTCTTTATGAGTTTCCATTACTGCGGTTTATGATTGACGTTAGTCGTACAAAGGTGAATTATATGCTTAAACTTTGCCTAGCTAAAATATATGTAGATGACGAATAACGAATGAAAGTTCAACTAAGTAAGTATCCACGTAATTTTTTTTTTTTAATTACGAATTATCGACAAGAATCAGTTTTCTTATTTCTCACCTAGTTGAAAGTCTCACCCTGAAAGAAGAAATGAAGGTACCATACGTATTTGCTTCTTTATAACCGACTTCAAAAAAGGAGCAAGTTATTTGTTCATCTGTACGTTTTTTTTTTAAGTCGTTTGCATAAAACTAAAATAAAGATCCAAAGACACTTGCGGGAAAGTCCGAAATTGCGGAAAAGTCCGAAAGGGATACCGTGGCCCCTGGCAACGTACAGGCAACGGAAGGAAGACGGGTGGGTTTTAGTCAGTAAGAGTCTGACACGCCCTCCCACTCCACCCAGAGCGGGAGAAGTTATTTGATAATTTCCCATCAAAGTTATTTGAAATTAAAGTTATTTTTCAGTGTGTACGTTTTTTTGTGTAAACAGTTTCTTATGTTTTATGTGACAGAAACCGTTTAGCCTTACTTTCATTTCCGTAAGAAGCCATTAGGAAGATAATATTTGTTCTACCAATAGATTACGTACCTATAGCAAGATAATATAGGGTTGTGTATGGGCACAGTTTATTTTAACTGCTCAATAAAAAAGTTAGTATAAATAGTTTACTGTTTCTTCATGTGTATCACAATTTTGTAAACATTACGTCCGTTAGGTGTAAATAGTAATAAATCTTCACGTAAAAACTCGTATAATAATAAATATGTCAAAGTCAGAAAGCTGTCTACGAGCTTATTATTAAGTTAGGAAACTTCTCGAGCATAAATCACAGACGTTTTGCAGTTAAAATTGTAGACGAGGGCATTTCCCGTCAGACGAGATATTGCGGCGGAGTATTATCTTGTATACGAATATATGGTAGACATGCTGAGTGGGTATGTAAGTAGTTACTGTCAATAGCAAGGAAATCAGAAAATTCGTAACACCATTTACATACGAAAAGTGCTGATTTTCAGCCTAGTTTGAATAAATGACTTTTGAATTTGAATTTGAATTTGATACAAATAATTCGATTTTCTCATAATAAAGTGTGTCTGGTCACCGGTGTCCGACCCGCTCTGACTCAGAAAAAAATTAAATAAAATGACCGCCATTTCAAAACAGTACACAATGCCTTATTATGGTAGTTTCGTCGATAAAATTGATCATATTACTTTGCCTTAACGGTTTGGGCACCGGTGACCACACACACTGTAATTGGACGTTATTACTATAAGGACTAAAGTTGAGTTCCTTATATCATTAATGGGCTCCTAACAAGCGACTAATTTGAGAGTAGGGCCAGCAGTTGACAGTTCAGTCACTGGCTTTTCACTGACCTCTTGAACGAATACATTTGAGGACTGTTCAGTACTGACTATATGGATCACTGATTTGAAAATGGACCTTGTGGTCGGAGCTCTAAAGCGTAATTTGAATGCCAAATACGCGATTACCTAAAGTGCGTAAAGTCTTTTACTGTATGAAGAAGCAGAGGTAAAGGCAGTAGGGCAATGACAGGCTGACTTTTATTATTAAACAGTACTTACTCTGTACGATGTGTGATGAATAGCAACACCAATACGAGGGCGCATGATGGCCGCGGGATGTCCATCCTCCGTCTGCAACAATCAACAACAGTTTAATAGAGTTCTCATCTCGAATATTTTAAGGCCCCTACACACAGTGCCGCCGGCTTTGCCGCGGTGCGCCCGGCTTGCCGCACAAAGGAGCTGCCAAACAACATAAAGCAGCTCGGCAAAAGCCGGCGGTCCATGCCGCCGGCACTGTGTGTAGTACGAGTAGCTAACACAACACCATCTAATGAAACCCTTTATCTAAACATTTCTCCAAACACAATAAATAGGCGAAATACTTAATACAAGAAAAGAAGTAAACCCCAATATCGCAAAATATATCAAAATCTAGATCCGTTCCAGACTTTTAATATCGTGTCATTAATGAAATGATCGATCTATGTTTTCAGAAGGTACAGGATGCTGCCTTCCTTTGCTTTACTCACTGAAGAGAAAATCCCCCTCAAAGAAAAGTGCAAGCCATCGGAAATGACAATAATGAATACAGATAGTGCCATCCACGAAGACGCGCCCCACTCCGCGATTACTGTACTGTAAGCTGTACTTTAGTACGGAGCGGAGCGGAGTGGGGCGCGTCTTCGTGAATGGCACTTTCTACATGTACGTGTAACGTTAAATGTGCAAAACCTCAGACACCCTAACTGATTTTTAATTCAATTAAACTATTTCAGAAAAAAAAAATATTAAAAAATTGTAAAGGTTTTATGTGCTGTTTTAGTTTTAGAAGATTCGTATTTGCATTGAAATAAAAGCTATTATTATCCCGCGTATGAAAAAATTTAAATTGGTCGACAACAATTTGTGTTTGTTTACCTATTTTAGTTTTGCGCATGTGATGGCTTGACCTATTAATAAATAGACACGGCAACGTTTTGTTTTTAATGAAGATTTTTAAAAAGTGGGTCAATTGATTCTGCTCGATAATCTGATCAAACTATTTTCAGGTTTTGCGCATTTAACGTTATACGTTGTGTACAGTCGCCGGCACGTAACTTGGCAAGGGTTTAGCGTATTGAGAGTAAGTTGGCGCAAGTTACACATTGTGTAACAAAAAAAAAAACATTTTTATTGCATGCCATTATTCTATGGTAATTGCCATAATTTATTTTTGAACATGTTTATTAAGAAAAACAAGCGAAAACTAATTCTGCGCATCTACGATTCTTGCCAAGTTACGTGCCGGTGACTATAAGATACAGTAAAGCCGCCGACTTTTATAGTGAATTAACTTCGTTTTTATTTCGTTGCAGTTGCCCGTATGATGCGTGCAATAAACAGTCATTATTCTATTAACCATTAACTATTGACTTCCTTCGGCAACTGCCTTGTAGGTACTCTTTTGTATGCATAGATGGATTTGGATGACAGTGGCAGGTTGTATCGGGAAATTATTTGTACAGTCGAGGAAATTAATTGTTTTCAAATTGACACACTACGTCAATTTGCTGTGTCCATTAGCCATTTCATACAACTGTCAGAATTACAGTTGTGAATGTTGTGATTTGAATAAATGGTAAGTTAGAAGATAATCAATTTATAAACAACTCATTTTCCTGATTCTACCTGTAAATATGAAAATGCGAGGAAAATCTAAGCCAATATCTATTGCTGGGATTGTTGAATGAGTAATTTGCCTAACCAGAGCTGTCGTAACTAAGTTGGCTGCACGATAACCGACGTATGGGTGCACTGTCTGGACAGGTCCACTCAAACCTGTGTGGTGCTTCCCTCAAGAGACTACCTACATGGTTCTCATATTATCTAACCATATGATCTAACCATTACATTGTACATAATTGTATGGACTTTAAAAGCGACTTTGTATTCTGAGTTTGTTTCGGTATTTCTTCTCGGAGAAGTCGTCTAGAAAACACCAAATTAAATAAAAAAAATGACTTCTTAAACTCTTATTTATAACCAATTTACAAAATAAATATCATTTATCATAATCATGGAGCATAATAACCAGTATGCTCCATGATCATAATTATCACTTATTTATACTTTTAAGGTCGCGCTCGCGATTCCAATACGTTACGAGACAGCCAGTTGTAACATAAAATTTCAGGCCCAACCTCTCAATCAACAATCTAGTCCTTACAACAGAAACACTACTGAAATACTGTGTCAATAACCAAGACATGAAATCTCACTAAGAACTCATTAAAAAAACCCATTTTGCAGAAAGCTCAGGTCATCCCTAGTCGTGCCGCCGCACGGGGCAGACAGCATTACTAATACAAACATGGCGGCCATCCAACCGCTTAAACTTTTAGAGTCCTATAGGTCGGTCCGTGGATGGGTGCCCATCTATTACATATCGAGACCCCTCCGTGCCTCGGAAAGCACGTTTAACCGCTGGTCCCAGCTTTCATTCGTAGGACTCTGACAGTCGTTACAGGTAGTCAGAAGCGCGAAGCTCTGACAACCAGTCTTACCAAGGGGTATCGTATTACCCAGCTTGTGGAGGTCAGATAGGCAACCGCTCCATATAAAAAACTAGTATTCAGCTGCATCCGGTTAGACTGGAAGCTGACCATAATATAGTCGGAAAAAGGCTGTGCAGATGATGAAAAGACTACATAAATACTGTATATGTAACCAAGACACGGAATCTCATAAAATAAAACCATTTTGCAGAATACTACCGGCCATCCCTAGTCGTGCTGCCGTGCGGGGAGACAGCATTACTAATACAAATATGGCGGCCGTCCGACCGCGTAAACTTTCAGTGTCCGATGCACTTTATTTATAATACACGCGGAGAAAGGCCGGGAGACGAGCCAATTAACTTGCCCTCTATAATACTAAGGACATGTTGTGTTGTTTGTTTATGATACTGGATGTATAATTATACATTATTATGACAACGAGCACCATCATATAACTTGGGACTTAAACAAACCGGCGAAATGTAGGTGTGTACTATCTGTACACCTCCCGTTCCGAAAAATACGCGTATTTTGCATCTAATTTATTCATAGAGACCGCGTGATGGTGGATGGCATGTCTATTTTCCACTTCTCGGCAAGATCTCTTTCAGATTTCTCGCTATGTTATTATCTCCACCTATTTCTTAAACAGTTTTCGTAGCATATCTAAGGTAAATTTATCTACGCTTTAACTCGAGGAAACCTAATAGTCTTTCAATTTAGTCCAGGTTTCCTCACGAAATTTTCTTTTCCCTTTGTTCGGAGTCTCAATAAGTGCCCGGTTGATGGCAATAGGCTCGCCCCCTATTACATGGGACTTAAACATAACTGGCGAAATGTGGGTGTACTATAGGCACACCTCTGCCTAACCCTCCATGGAGTGCAGGCGTGATGTTATGTGTTGCTTTTCCCTTTACGGTTAGTTCAATAACCAGCACTAATGAAAAAGCATTCCCTCTCTGTTTTAGAACAGGCCTGGCTGATAGTATTATACTCGAAACACGCTACGGAAATCCATTAACGAAATAATGCTATGAAAGAAAACCTTTTCGTAAAATTCTTATCGCGTCAATTATGAAATCAAACAAATTGAAGCACAATCTCGGCACTAACCAACTTCTGCAGGCAAACCAGCTGAATATAACGTAACATGATGCCTGCCTGAGGACTGCCTCGGTGGTCTAGTGGCTGCAAGCGCTACTGAGCCTGAGGTTCTGGGTTCGATTTCCAGGTCGGGCAAAGTGTTATTGGGTTTTTCCACCAGGGATATCTCAGTATCAGCCCGGAGTCTGGATTTATGCCCGGTTGATGGCAATAGGCTCGCCCCCTATTACATGGAACTTAAACATAACTGGTGAAATGTGGGTGAACTATAGGTACACCTTTGCTTAATTATCAAATAACTTCTCCCGCTCTGGGCGGAGCGGGAGGGCGTGTCAGACTCTTACTGACTAAAACCCACCCGTGTTCCTTCGGTTGCCTGTACGTTGCCAGGGACCACGGTATCCCTTTCGGACTTTCCCGCACCTCTGCTTAACCCTTCGGGGATAACAGGTGTGACTTTGTGTGTGTATGCTGCCTGCATTCCTCATAGGAATAAACGAAGGTGTGTATTTCACTGACGAGGATGAGCCTATTGCTATATATATATAGTACTTCTTCTTTTCGTGTGGATAGTGACTAACCTGGTGTCAGAGTTTTAAAGCCGCCCATGGGCCTCTGACTTGGCTTCACATGCCGTCGAGAAATATCTCTCATACCGGTTTCCTCACGATGTTTTCGTTCACCGTTTTTTAAACAATAATTATACAATACGCACATGAATCCGAAAAGTCAGAGGTGCGTGCCTTGGGTTCGAACTCGAGACCTATGACTTGGCAGTCTGACGGTGACGCCACTAGGCTATCACTGCTGAGAAATTCCTAATGGAATTAGGTTAACCTAATAACATTGTCTGCCCTCGCGATCGAACTCAAGACCATCAGTTCAGTAATCACGCTTGCGACAAGGCAGGCCTAAGATGGCCGAGACAAATAGCAATACCTTTTAAACCGTTTCATATTTCTACAACGATTTTCAACAAGAATGCTTTTCGGACGCTTGTCATTCCAATAGGTACATTAACTGCTTTTTCATCGTCATTATCACCCTTAGAATTTCACTTTTTCAAGGCCCTCAGCTTTATATGAATCTACAAAATCAAATATTGTTATGGAGGCCCATTTCAATTTCAAAATCGATTGGAATTAATATCCCAGGCAGACATGTCGTCAACCCGCAGGAAATCGAATTTGTAAAGCTTTCCGATCTTAAATCGATTGGGATTTGGAGGGTCGGTTCCCTGAACCCTTATTCGGGAAATTATAATGTCATCACAAGAGATATTTGATTTTTGGCTCGTTGAAATGGGGAATATCAGGGATAATTTTTTCCCGTTATGTGATACACTTCAACGAATTGTTTAAGTTTATTATGTCCACAATAATTTACAGAAAACAAAGGAAAACTTAGAATTAAAGGTTTATTAATAGAAACTGTACAGGGTACTTCGGAGCTGGTGCCGATGGTCCCGGCTGTCATTTGTAGATCTTTAACAGTCGTTACGGGGAGTCAAAAGCCCGTAACTCTGACAACCACTCTTACCAAGGGGTATCGTGTAACCCAGTAACTGTGTTGTGGAGGTCAGATAGGCACTCGCTCCATGGAAAATACTCCCTATTCAGCTGCATCCGGTTAGATTGGAAGCCGACCACCACATAGTTGGGAAAAGGCTAGGCAGATGTGTACTTCAGAGATCCATCACATAACTTAATGAAAGCTTTGTTTTCCTACTCAATTTCTACCATCTCGTGTATGTACGATTCTAAGTTAACTATTTCCATCTACTATTGTTTCGTTTCTACCTAATAAAACATTATTGTTATCAAACAAAATTTATATTTAAAACAAAGAAAACACACCACTCAAGGTCCACGTCTATGCATCAATCGACAATCAACTCCCATAAAAAATGGTAGCCATTAACTGTAACAGTAAGTACCGACCTAAATACTGTAATCACCCTCAAAAATGTACCGTTAATTTAGAAACTACCGGCCAAATGTTTGAGTTAGAAACACGCGAATATTTAATCAAGGGGCCGATTAGGAAGTTCTGTTTACAGACGAAGATGGGGAGTAATGGAGACGTATTTAGAAAGTATACATATATGAATTATTTACTTAATGAGTATACATCTAAGAGGAAGTCTAAAAGTGGCACCGGTCACTGAAAAGTTATGTCAAAATCGTATGGGTATCTGATGCGTAGGAGTGAGGAAAATGTCGTGAAGAAAGTTTTGAGTATGAATGTAAGAGTAGAGGAAGACCAAAGAAACAATGGACGGACCGTGTGAACTAAAAATATTGCTAAAAAGGGGGTGACTATCGAGATGACGTCTAATAGAGAAGTATAGAAGAACAATATGAAGGATGATGAGTATTAGATGTAGAGGAGCTCATTCGGGGAAGTTCTTAAACCATATATATCTATTTCTGCCGCCAATGGCAGCGTGTTGCTGCCTTCCGGTTTGAAGGTCATGGGTGCCGGTGTAATTACAGGCAGATGAGGCATTGACGGGGTTGCGGGAATGTCCGAAAGGGATACCGTGGCCCTGGCAACATACAGGCAACTGAAGGAACACGGGTGGGTTTTAGTCAGTAAGACACTCCCTCCCAGCTCAATGATTTCAAAACCAAAAAAAAAGAAAAAAGGCAGATGAGGCATAAGCTTAATCTTTAGGATGGCAACGCATGTAAGGATGGTGGTGGCGGTGGTAGACACCGTTGCCGTGCGGGTGGTGGGCCGTAAGCTAGTTTATTCTCCAATCAAATAAAAAAGTGAATTTTCACCTGCTGTGTTTATTTTGAGGCAGGGTTAAAAATAGCCGCTGTAAGTTAAATAATGTAATACCCAGGAGCGAGGTTAGTTTTAGAAACGTTTACAGGGTCGGCGACAAATAAATTGAATTTAATGTCTGGGCAGAAAATGGGTTGGAATCTTGAAATTAGGTTTAAGTTAAAGTCGCACCTTAATGAAATGTCATGTATTTTAATGAGTGATCAGTCCCCTGCTTTTGTAAAGGAGCAAGTTTTCTTGCTGACTGGAAAATCTTGTCACTTGTGATCACGGTATACGTGTTGTTTTGCCTACGATACAATTCAAACTAAAAATGTTCTTCGGACGTAACATAAATTAGAACGATTTTAAAATTGAAAATACTCGTTTTACAGACAATATTTACTTTTTTTTAAGACTTTATTCATATCTATGGGTGATACTCTGTGCTTGTCGCAAAATTTTTACCTAAGGCCCTTTCGTCACTGGTCGGTACGTCAGCGGTGCGGGATCAGCGCCTATATTTCAATGAGCGTTACCAGATTGTCGCGGTATATGCGAGAGCAAGGCGGGATCGTTTCGGTTTACCGCGTCTCGGTAGAATCATCCAGTGCGGTACCCACTCACGTCACGCGTATTACAGTATGCTCGGTAAACTGGATACCGAAAGCTTACAGAGCGCCTATATTTTCATGAATTAAGCGGTACTGCACAAACTATACCGAAAACATAAATAACGTCAGGTCCGTAAATGAAAGCAGCGCGGTATCATTTCGGTATACAGAGCATACTATACCGAAACGATACCGCACCGACCAATGAGAAAACGGCCTTAATGCTATACATAGGATAGTTGTCACCATAATCAACCTACTTATAATGTTTCCACTGCTGGGAGAGGCCTCCTCAAGATGGAGTGTGCTGTAATCTACCACGCGAGCCCAGTGCGGGCTGGTAGATGTCACAATGCCTTCGAATATTTGGTTCTAAGACATGCCGGTTTCCTCACAATGTTATCCTTCACCGTTTTGAGAGCAGTGTCAATTAAATTATTAGGATAGTTTTATTTTCGATTAACTAATTTACTTTGAATTTACGTTATGGTTACGCCGTGCGTTCATGCAAGGCCATCTGAAGATGAAGAACAATAAAAAACAAATGAAGAAAGCTACAGCTTCCTCCTGTTTTGGCTAAGAAATGTAAACTACACAACTTCCCAGCAAGAAGCGTTATTTTCTGAAAGTGCTCAGACATGATTTGAATATTTAATGAGGCACATAGTTATAACGTATTCATGGAGTCAATTAGGTATGCGAATCCCATTCTTTAACTCTTAGCATAAATAGGACCATTCATAAATTCATTAAATATCACCGTTGTTGGTAATATTTAAATGAATTGAAACAACAAGATGGCGGCGTTAGTTCCGACTTTGGTCACGCGCCAAAAAACCTTGTAGCGTTGTCTACACTGATAATATTTAAAGAGGAAAGATGTATTTATGTTGTTTGTAATGAATAAACTCAAAACTTACTGGACCGATTTAAAAAAATCTTTCACCAATGATACTAGTAGTTCTGCGAACAGTAGACCTCGCGAGCATAAACTTTTTGGCAACAATCAACCTTTAGCTAGTCGCGCCAAAATAATCACACAGTTAGTTGTTGGGGGGGTCTCTGCGGACCCCAGTGTTTATTTGTGAAAAAGAAACATATAAAATAAGTGCAAATATTTATTTTATATAGGAACTTTAAGTACAGACGCCAGCAGGTCAACCTACCCGAAACTGTCAAATTTTACCAACCAACTTTAAACCCTATGCTTTAGTGATAAAGTTGAAAATCTATTAAAGAAATTTGACCGATTGTAGTAGGTTGATGTGCTGGCGTCTGTACAACATCAAAAAAAATATAAGGCTTCTAGAAAACAACGTAATATAAACTCGTAAAACACTATTTAAATATTCTTATCAATTACGCCATTATCATCCGATAGGGATACAGTACCGCTAGCGGCACTCTACACACTTCCAAAAGTATTTTACTTTTTATTCTAGCGTTATAATTTGATAAAATATGTGTTCTATTACCTTCACTTGTACGGTCTTGTCAAGACAAATCCAATGAGTCCAACACAACAGGGCTACCGTGTAAAGTTGAGTTGTTCCTGTAGCCACCTTCCGGTACTATCATCAGACCCTGGGGCTAACCTACCTATTTGTCAAAACAAATCGAAATGGCCTAAACACAACGGAGCTATCTTATCCAGTCAAGGAGTTCCTATAGTGACCTTCCAGAACCATCATGAGACAACACCACACCTACACCTACACCTTTGACTCTAGTACTTGGCAAGACAAAACCAACGACCGAAAACACAACAGGGCTATCTTGTTTAGTTGAGGAGTTCTTATGGACCTGGACAGCACTTAGAGTAAAAGCACTTGTCAATACAAAGTCCAGTGAGCCCAAAAACGATTGTTCTAACTTGTTTGGTTGAGGTGTTCCTATGGCCACCTTCCGGCTCCATCATCAGACCCTGAACACTATCATTCATTTTTAAATCGGGCCCTCATCTTATCTCCGTAGGTGATAAGCAGTAGGAATCGGCGGAATCTTCGGATTTCGTGTTCAAGGAGTAGACCTGCAGGGACAAACCATGAACGATAGCTTGTAGTTTCAGCGTTCGAAAATATTTTATGCTACCAACGCTCTTGTATGATTTGACGGCGATGACCTACTTTTTTCCTATCAATAAAACATGACATCGTCCAATACGTCAAATTCAAATTTAACTGGCCAAGTGCGTGGACCACGCGCAATGAAGGGTTCCTTAGTTGGAATTGGTTGAATTTATCCCAAGAACAAACTTTAACATTGTAGTTAAAAAACATGTTCTCCCATACATTTCAACAGCAAATGTAATTTAGTCGGTTATTACTCGTTAACTTGTAAAGCATACTTAGCTGTGATAGTTTTCCTTTTAACTTCGTTATATATATTCTACTGCCGAGATTTTTTTCACGTATCCAAAAACAATCATTTGACTGGCAGGGACACACACACACACACACTTGACGTTAACAAAAATATAGCACTTTAAAGCTTAATATTTCGCAAACGGATTCCTGAATCGATAAATTGTTTTCACACACCCACAGCACATCTCACAACATGGGACAGACGAGAAAAAAAACAAAACATCCCTACTTTACGTGTATGGAGGGGAGGTACTTACCCAAAAAAAAAAACATGTTTTTATTTTACCACTTTGTCAGCGTAATTAATATGTATAGGCCCATGCCAAATTACAGCTTTCTAATACTAAGATTATCGGAGCTAAGCTGGCGAAACTATATCGGTTCCTTGTTGACTACAGAACCCTAAGAACCAGAAAAATAATGAGTAAAAATTTGTAGACCAGCTAAAAAAAATAACTAACAGGTTTTAACAAAAAGGAGCTATTCTGCTCATCATGCCGAAGATCCTCATCAGATCTTCACCAAATGTTATTGACACCAACTGAAATAAAAAAGAGTCATCGAAATCGGATATCATAAGGCGAAGATATCCAGTAGCCCCCCTTTTTCCTCCGTTTTGGAGGAAGTGCCCCTCCAATCAAAAATCCCTGACGGCAAAATAATTTAAAAAAATCGTAAAACCTGTATGCTAAGTATCGGTTGTAAAATACGACCTATAGTGGAGTACGTACAAACTGACACACGATAGTAAATTTTGCCAGACTTGATGCAGAGACGCTTCGATCGCTCGGTCAATATATAAATGCGAAAGTGAGTTTGTTTATTTATTTGTTTGTGACGCTTTCACGCGAAAACGGCTGAATGGATTTGGATGAAATTTGGACATAGGATATTTTTATCCCTATATTCTCATAGGATCAAGAATTATGCGGGTTTTTTGTCTAACTGAACAAACAGCTGTGCTGCTGGGGAGTTTGTTGCGCCATTTCTTCTTCCCAGCTAAAGCACTAGGAAGTGGTGAAGGGTGGGCGTTTTGGGGGACTGTCTCATGTAATTTAGCCGTTCGAAAAATGCAGATTCTCAGCCTAGTTTGAATAAATGACTTATGAATTTGAATTTGTATGTCATCGCTGTCATAGCTTGTGACAATGTCTTTCTACTATATGTTACTTTACAATCTCTTTAGGCGCTATGGCGCCAGATGTTAACAAATTTAACTACGCCATCTAGCGTGCGCTAGAGTAAACTACTAAGTTAACCTTTTAACTACTTACTCTGTTTATTATTTCAATAGGTTGAGCTTAATTTCACTGTCGGTGGAAAAGCGAGCGAAGTTACTTGACATTTACACTATGATTAAATATTTTATCCAATTCAATGAACTTCAAAAGTTCTGATTAACGTTAATTTTAACTTTTAAGGTCACTGGATTTGAAGTTCATCTTAGTAACTAGAGGTTATCGCGAAAGAATATCAACTGTCAAACAAAGCTTCTGTACCTAATCGACATTAATGTATGGGACATTTTTTTCGATATTGAAATTTTTTTGATATTTTTTTTGTGATTTCGATGTCGGTCCCATGGAGAAAGTAGTTCAGTTTGATGATCTGTACCACATCCTTTAATATGCCCCCATGTTTCTGATACATGCTGTGTAGTATGTTTATGTTTTCAATTGGTTTTACTTTAGGACTAATTCCATTGACATTTAGAGTTCGATTTAAATAATTATCCAACTCAATGAACTTCGAAAGTTCAAATTAACGTTAATTTGAACTTTCTAAATTCATTAACTGTTTACTGTCTCAGGTAACTGGCACGACCACTACTGAGCATGAGGTCCTCGATTGATTCCCGGGTTGGGTAAATTGTTATTGGGTTTTTCTGCCTGAAAATTCTTACAAGCAACACGGAGTCTGTATTCTTACCTAGATCATGGCAACAATCTTATTACAGGTGACTTAAACATAACTGGCGAAAAAAAAACTAAATTGTTTTTATTAGAAATGTGGGAGTACTGTACCCTTCTGCTTATCCCTTCGAATAATGCAGGCTTGATGTAAAGTAATGCTTTTTATAAAGCCGAAGATATCCTACAACCGTCAGTTTGAATTTTGAAAATTGAATGTAATCGTAGCTCTCGTCCTGTCAAGGATAATAGGATTGCTACGGCGTAGCCCAGCTACGGGCTTCGTCCACTACGACATCTCGTAGCGGATTAGCAATGCGCTACGAGAGTGCTATTCGTAGAAGTAGTTTTACGGAGTTTTCGGTTTTCAATTGGTTGATTTTGACTGTTGGTAAATCTGTTGTCTCAGTTAGTTGATATTTCCGAGTATTGGACTGCCAAATCCAGTCTCAGTTTGTTAAATGCATTTCGTCTACAGTATACTTAATAGTAATACGAAGTAGTATAGTGTTACTTTCGTCCGGAGTCTGGATTTGTGCCCAGTTGATGGCAATAGGCTCGCCCTTATTACATGGTACTTGAACATATCTCTGCCGAGACCAGTGGTGGCCCAGTGGTAACGGCCTCGACTTACGAGTTGTAGGTCATGTGTTCGAACCCAGGCAAGCGTTATACTTTGTGTAAATATTTTCATCACCATTGCTCCCAAAACGGTGAACGAAAACATCGTGAGGAAAATGTCCTAGAACCAAAAATTCGAAAACAATTATGACATCTACCGACTCCCACTGGGCCCACGTGGTGGACTACTTCCCACTCCCTCTCGAAGTGAGGAGGTGTCCCAGCTGTAGAAACATTCTAGGCTGATTATGCTATACCCACCTCTGCCTGACTCTTCGCGGAAAACAGGCGTGATGTTGTGTTATTTCCGTGTATTTCAAACTAGCTTTTTCCCACGACTTCACCCTCATGGATGTAAGAAAATACCCCAAGGTACTACCGGGATTAAAACGACCCTATGTGTTAAATCCAAGGTATAACTATCTGTGTGCTAAATTTCATCTAAATCCGTTCAGCCGGGTTTCAAAAATTCTTTGACACTATTTTATTATAATATGTCGATAGAACATGTTCATTTAGTTGTGACAACTTCATTTTAAATGGCAAGTACTACGGATTTCGCACATATAAGGTTAGTAGGTATATAACACAGTGGTTTCTTATTTTGAAAGAGTAGCTAGGTATAAGAACGTAATAAAGCTTATTTTGTTTCAAATCATCATCTGCTAAGTTTTAAAGGAAATAAAAATGATAACTAAATTGTAAATAAAATCTAAGAAAATTGGTGCCTGCAAATCTCTTCAGCTGTGCGCAGAACATGAAATGGTAGCCACTCTTCATGGCCAAGGTATAATCCTTAATCAATCAATCTGCGTAACCTTTTCCCAACTGTGTTAGTTACGGCTACCAGTCTGACCATATGCAGCTAAATATCAGTATTTTACATGGAACGACTGCCAATCTGACCTCCACAGCCCAGTAGTTGGGTAACACAATATCATTGGTAAGACTTTTTGTCAGACTTTCGGGCCTTCTGACTACCAATAACAACTGTCAAAGATGACTAACGGCTTAACATGCTTTCGGAGGCACGGAGACATATTATAACAACGCGATAAATACTGCTAACATATTTTCGAACAACTTTCTTCTAACGAAGAATTAAATTAAATTCTCAAACAGCTGATAACAGACGAATCAGCTCATTAACAGCTTTTAAAATAGTTTGTAACTATTCTTGTGTGAGAATGCGTTCCGCGCGCGCCTGCGCATAATTTCACGTTACAGACGTTAAGATGAGTACACACTATAGCTTTTTCCATTTAATGTATTGTGTGTTATTCTGTATTTTTTTTGTGCCATTTCTTGAGTATTATATACATATATATTATATTTAATAAATTACATATTCATTACATTGTGTATTATATACATCTTAAGAATGAAAGTCAATTTAATAAGTAAGTATTAAAATATTAAAAAAATATATAAAAAAATGTATTTGTAACCTTAGCGATTACTTTCACTGTATTGTTTCCCATCATTAATCTGTGAACAGCGTTGTGGGCTGCAATATTGTATGTTTTGTGTATTTCTTGTTTCTATGTTTTATATTGTAGCTATTTGTTGTTCCTCTTGAATAAAAATAAAATAAAAATAATGTAACGCTCTATGGAATGGCAAAATACGCGCTTTGACGTGGAGTTGCGCACACCAGAAAGAAAGAAAGAAAATACGTTTATTTGCGGTAAATATGACGCAAAGAAAAAGAGAAAAAAAAAAAAAAAACACACCAGCACGCGTACCATGACTGCCATAGAAACGGGTTTTCTACGGGTTTTGTCGATGGAAGAATAGACAAAATGACAGATTTTGATTGTTTATCTGTCATTTTGTCTATTCTTCCGTCGACAAACCCGTTTCTATTGTGGTCATGCTGAGCGCGCAGCCCGTATTACCTATTACCTACAAGCCAAGGACAATCACCTACAAGTCAAGGTCAATTTATAAGAAGATTTCCAATTTTATAATGTTTTTGTGACGACAGTAAATAAATAAATAGTGTTTTTCATGAGTATCTATGTATCGTTGTATCTTTGGCAATTGGTATCAAATCAGACATTGTACTAAAACCATCATTATCATTTCAGCCAAAAGACGGCCACTGCTGGACATAGGCCCCCAAGCACCGCCACTTCGACCGATTCTGTGCCTCCCGCATCCAGCGGATTCCTGCGGACTTTACAAGGTGATCGATCCATCTTGTGGGAGGCCTTCCAACGCTCGGCCCTATCGGCCATCTGTTCTGCGAGCAATGTGCCCTGCTCATTGCCACTTAGTTTCGCAATTCTTCGGGCTATGTCGGTTACCTTGGTTCTCCTCTGGATCTCTATATTTCTGATTCGAATACGGCCCGGATCAGGCTCATTGTGTGCGACCACGTTTCAGTGCCATAGGTCATCACTGGCAACACGCACTGGTCAAAGACTTTCGTCTTGAGACACTGCGGTATGTGGGACGAGAAGATATTGCGTAACTTCCCGAACGCTGCCCAGCCGAGTCGGATTCGACGATTGACCTCTTTCTCGAAGTTGGACCAACTGAACTAAAATAACTGCTATTAACTGCACCAGGCTGCTTTAAAAGCGAGCTTGTCGGATTTTAAGAGTTTTCAATTATTTTTATTGCATGTCACCCCGCGTCGAAACTTTTCGCGCATCTCTTGACTCAATGAAAAGTTACATGAAATCACTTGTCTGTAAAACTGACTCGACGTCGAAAAGTGGCTCGACGTTTTGTTACAAGTTAACGCTCAAATGTGTATCCACCTTTACGTTACAGTTTGAACATCAAACAATGTGTTACTATGTAAATTATATTGTTTCTCAATTGCCATGTGGTCTGCGTTGCAAAATAAACGGGTAATCTCAGTCCCCGTGGGCGTTAAGAGAGTTTACATGCAGCATGGTTACCGAATTGCACTCAAAACATTACCGCCTAATGTTTTGGTAACCATCAATAATAACTATAACAACCAGGTTTTTTGCACCGGTTTCTGATTTAAGAATTTGAAGTTGATAACTACTTACACACTACACACACAGAGGCATTACCTAAATAAGGGGGAAGCGCTAAGGTGGGCTACCTTAGCGCTTCAAAACACACGATAATCACTACACTAATACTAACTAACTACTAATAATCAATACACACAATATTTAAATTTTCTTACGTACGTTTTTTTGCAATTTGCAGGTCATTGTCAGTGTTTATGTTGATTCAAATATGCGACCGTAACAAATATACAAACTCAAATACACACTTGAGTTGTATTGCTGATTCAGATGATCTGATGTGAATCATTTTTAGATCAACAAACAACATGATTACCTACCTGAGGCCCTAGTGTGACTTTCTTTTATAACCATCTCGATTTTACGCATCGACCGCGTTTGGCGCTGCGATTGGCCGTTCACTGGTGAAGGCCGGCCGGCTGCCAATCGGAGTGCCGAACGCGCTCGATGCGTAAAGTCGAGATGATTAAAAGAAACTCGCACTAGGGCTGCTGTAAATTGCAAAAAAACGTAAGAAAATTTTAATTTCGCGGGCTACCCTGACGCTATCGCTTAAGGTGATTCCTTCAATGCCGGCTTCCTCCTTATGTGTGCTACAGTAAAGTATAAGAAGTTCTCAAGTCTAAATTTTAAATTCTAAAACCGGGTTATTAAGGTTACACGAACTGTCTCTGACACTTTAGGGTTACCATACATGAACGTATATCAATCCAAGGAGCTGTAAAAAATGTACTTTAAAGTACATACTAATTCCATGGATCAACCTGAACAGAAGAAGATCGACCTGCCCTAAATACCGATTGCTTACACTTACACGAAACCATGACACTGTTTAGTTTAATTCAAAGTCAAATTATTTATTTCAAATAGGCCCTTATGTGGCACTTTAGAACGTCAAAATTTACAAAAAAAAATAATTGATTCTAGTCGCCCCTTCCAAAATTACAATTATTTGCTCTGAGCCTCGTAGATGTGTTGATCTTGAAGTCAAAACTCAAAGTCAAATGATGTATTTTTCAACCAGGCACTTTTGAGGCTGTAATATTCACGCAGGTTAGGTACGAATTTCGGTTAGTTAAGACGGATCTGGATGTAGGACTAACCATGTATCCACTGACCATTTTGTACCTTAAGCCACTGAAAATAGAACTTGACATTTCATAACAATGGATTTTTTAAAAATAAAAATAAAACAACCAACTTCCAAAAAAAAAACACTACAACCTAAAAAACCTGAAAAATTACTGGTTTCTAGTCTTTGGTTTTGAATTTTCGTTTTTTGCCACCAACTTCATCACCGAACAAAAAAAAAACATACAGATGAACATAAAACCTCCTCCTTTTCAAGTCGGTTAAAAATAACAAGTCACGAGCTACACCTACTAATACTTCTTATTCCAACAATAGGTACTACTAAATAAAAACCTTCATTGTATTAAAACACAAAACTCAATGAAAAAATTTAATTCTATTTTCCTATAGCAGAGAGTCTTACAATTCAGTAGGTACCAAACAATCTCGTCTTGTTAGAGAAATATTACGCCTTGCATCAGTTTGCTTCGAAACTATTAATAGGGCATTCTGGATTCCTTTGAACAAAATAACCTTTAAACTTTGAATGTGAACAGTGAATGGATAAGTTCAGAGGGTACAAAGGGATTCTGTTTGACATTTAGATATTTTAATAAAGATAAAAATAAGCTTAACTGGAAAAGTAATAGGTAGGTATGTTCAAATCACAGAATTCAAGTTACACAATTACTTTACGATATAGTGTTTCATTTTGACTTGAATCATCATGGTTACAACTCAAGTTACAATTCAAGACTAGCTAATATATTTAATAAGTTACCGGAAAGTTTGAAATCCCTACCAAATGATTCAACTTTCTCGAAGCAGTTGAAATCTCTGTTAATAAAGAAAGGCTACTACATATATACCGTTGAGGAATTTAAAGCTGACAAATTGTGAATTGTTTGACCTTCTAAAAATATGCTTGACGTACTTAAATGTGAAATAATAACTGACTTTACTTTAATATGTTTTCCTATAATGACTAAAATGAATTAGCGAATTAATAATAATGATTTATTTGAAATAAAATGTAATAATTATATAACTATTGTTTATTAAAATGTAATGAATTGTAATAATTAGAATCATGAATTTCGTGTAATTTGATATGAAACATTTGCAGTGCACTTACAAGGTGCATGTCTTAATACTGTGTCATGAAATTTTAATGCATGCCTACTAACCAGTGTTTTACATGTTAGCAAAAAAAAAAAAAAATATACAGTCATCATCTGCCAAATTTTTCCCAACTATGTAGGGGTTAGCTTCCAGTCTGACCGGATGCTGCTGCATAATCAGCCTATTATGTTCCCACTGCTGCGACAGGCCTTCTCTCTGCGAGAGAGAGTGGGCCGTAATCCACCACGCGGGCTCAGTGCGGGTTGGTAGATGTCACATATCTTCGAATTTTTGGTCTCACGATGTTTTCTTCCACCGTTTTAAGAGCAGTGGTGATGAAATTATTTACACAATTTAAAGCGCCTGCTTGGGTTCGAACCACCACTGGTCCTTCTGGGCCACCACTGCTCCACAAATGTTCAATTCTCATATCAGTCTACCCAGCCTTTTCCCACCTTGGTCGACGTTATCGGCTTCCGGTCTGACCGAATGCAGTTGAATACCAGTATTTTACATGGAGCGACTGCCTAACTGAGCTCCACAACCCAGTATAGCTTGTCCACTCTGAAATGACGCGCCCCACTACCACATTTTACGTACATGGCGCTGCGGCGTGTACATAAAATGTGGTAGCGGGGCGCAGTGCAACCAGATGAAAAAAAATTAATGGATTAAAAATACGGTGTTCCGTAGACCGACACCATCAATATTCAATATTTGTATTAATTATTATAATTAACCACTTTCATAACCATCTAAAACTAGAACTTCTTGATTATACGTTTATTTTGAAAACATATTCCTTATAGGTACAAAATCAAAACAGCTATTTCCATGTCAGTGAATAGACTTGCGCAAGAATATGTCTCTTTATGGTTTTTATTATTGATTTATATATTTTCTTCGTTTTAATGTCGTTGCCTTGGCTAAATATCCTTAACTTGAAGCATTTGAATTGGGTAAGGATAAAATATTTAACATAAAAGTGGGCAGGAACCGAAACTTTTACTACAGTTTAACACGGTTGTTAATATTTAAAATTACCGTAGAAAATTACACGGTAGTGAATCACTACCGTAGACCGTGTATTGGTTAAAAATACGGTGCTTCTACGGTAATTACCGTGTACCTGGTAACACTACTGGGGCGCGTCATTTCAGAGTGGACAAGCTATAACTGGGTAAGACAATATAGTCCCCCAATGCTTAGCATAAAGGCCGAAAAAAATAAAACCGTTGGTCCTGCGCCTGATCTCTCTCGCGGTCGTGTCGGATTGCCGTCCCATCGGACTATGAGAGTGAGGGAAGAAAGGGTGCACCTGTGTCTGCGCACACACTTGTGCACTATAATATCTCCCGCGCCGAAGGCTGGTCTCCGCTGAGATTGGTCGAAATTCGGTCTGGAGGACAATTTTTTTAATATCGTAACTAATATTATAAATGCGAAAGTGTGTTTGTTTGTTATGCTTTCACGCTAAAACGGCTGAACGGATTTGGATAAAATTTGGCACACGAGTAGACCATGACCTGGAATAGGATATAGGATACTTTTTATCCCGATATTACAACGGGATCGAGACTTATGAGGGTGAAACCGCGGAGCGCTGCTGGTAAAGTCAAAACTAGATGCAAGACGTAGCTAGTAGAGCCTAAGCAAGTCGTTTGTAGCTACGATTCTCGTAGCCTCTGCAAGTTACAAACTACGATAAATAGGAATAACCTATCCTTGAAGTAAAATATTTATAATTCTCTTTTAAGTAAACGTGTTTTTATATATATGTTTTTACCCAGGATTATTGAATGAAAAATAACAACTTTATTAAACAAAAGTTATTTTCTTAGTTTTTAAAGAATTTAACATCAATAAAAGATTTACCTATTTTCAAATACATTGCATTATTTCCTTATCACCTTAATAAGTAATCATAATATAGTTATAATAATAGGAAGATGACGGCATCTAACAAATGACTAAAATTATTACATGATGAAATGTAAAATAATACTCTATTTTAAGGCTATTAAATCTGCAGTTAAATACGTAATGTTAGGTACAGTTACTGAGGTTTTTTTTACCAATTGGACAAATGCCAGATGTACGAAATATACTTACAAGATATGTGCTTATCTTGTTACGTTGTCAACTGACTGTCAGACAATATTTCAGCGTTATTTTACATTATTATAATAATGATTAATATGAAACTATTAATTTTGTTATGACTGAAAGATATATGTGCGAGAAAAGTTATTTCAACTACGTTTTTAAACTAAACTATAAGATAATTAAATTTATGATTTTTAGAGACTATTGAATATTGTATTTTATTTTCATTTAATAGCTTATTGGTTTTTAAAGTCCTCATCTTAATTCGAAGTTAAAAACTTACCGTTAATCAAATCCGGAAGTAAAAATTAACCCAACACTGCTACTCAACTTTGTTATTTTATTTTAACCACACTTTCATATATTAAACACTACACTATTTTATAAAACTACCGATCCGTATTCATCGAACTATATCTCTAATAATACTTTGAAGTAGATCGGCGTCCGTTCCTTATGGCAACCGCACGGCAACTGGCCACCGCGCGCCCCTTTAGCTGAATACGGCGATACCTTTGCCACGGGCGTGCAATTAAAATGTCAACGTGACAAGGTCGATTTTCCCGCACATTCCTTTCGGGAAATGTCAAAAGGGATTAGAAAATAGATTTGATAATGATACCGTTAGTTAAGGTTAGCTGTTATCTTAATTAGACGATTAAATGGAAAATAGAAGAAGAGAAAGATTACTATGTAAGCCGAGGAAGTTGAATGAGCTGATTGTAAAGCGTGAGAACAATGATTAATTATTATTTATACTAAAGAACAGCCAACAGCATGTTTTTTGCAATAAGGTTTTTTCCTTTTAGGAACAACTGACTGCCATAAAACTCTGACTGAAGGCTATGAGCGTCATTAACTTGAAACTACGTTATTATGAAAGCTTCTATATCTTTTCTACGAAGAAAAGTAATGTCTCTTTCTATATAAATCGACATATTTTTTAAATTTTTGTGTTCGTGACGTAGAAATCGTTTTACAATCTATCATTTTATCTTTCGTTTCTTTTGTTTCCGCGGGGCCATTGGTATTGGATACGGTTCCACTAATTAGATTGTCTGAGAAGGCATTTCTACGGTGTAAAATACTGATTACCAGCAGCCTACATTTTTTATGATTTAATGGAAACCAAACTCTAATATATCCTACCTATCCTAACTAATATTATAAATGCGAAAGTGAGTTTGTTTATTTGTTTGTTACGCTTTCAGGCTAAAACGGTCGAACAGATTTGCATGAAATTTGGCAAATGGGTAGACCTGGATTAGGACATAGGGTACTCTTTATCCTGATATTCAAACGGGATCGAGACTTATGCAGGTGACACCGCGGGGCGCAATTAATTTTGAATAAAGCTGATTTTATTCATCACCTTTTTTTCCCTTATCACATCGGTGTTATTATCTAATCCTAACTATAATATTATAAATGCGAAAGTGAGTTTGTTTTGCTTTCACGCTAAAACTGCCGAGCGGATTTGGACCTGGATCGCAGACGAAGTTGCGGGTAACACCTAGTAACTAATAAGTTGGGCAAGCAACAACTCATATTGTACACAATACTATAGTTAAATTAAAAAAAGCTTTGGAGCAGACGGACAAACAAATCTATTAAGGCTTCCGTTTTACTTTTTAAGTTTAGAACTCTAAACAGATTTATAAACTATATTTCTGATATAGAGCTTATTTCCAGTCAGTGGCAGAACTAAGTAAATATACCAGTAAATTTATAGAAAAACATAACCCTGTCTGCTGTCGCACAGTCGGGTAAAAACGAGATGGACTGACATTTTTTCTTTTTCTATTTCCAGTGCAGACGCCGCTTTACTGCAGATGTAAAAGGGCGCGTTCATAATACAAGATACGACTGTCAAGTTGTATTTATATCGATAAACGGTAAGTAATATGTTTTATTCTTCTTTTTCGTGTTGTGGTTAGTGACTAAACCTGGTTTCGGAGTTTTTATGCCGCCTATGGATCTCTGACTTGGCTTCACATGCCGTCGAGAAATATCTCTCAGGCATGCCGGTTTCCTCACAATGTTTTCCTTCACCGTTTTTGAAGCAAGTGATAATTATACAATACGCACATGAATCCGAAAAGTTAGAGGTGCGTGCCTTACGTGTGTCAGTAAATTATTATTATTATACAGAATGATTTTTAGTAAAACATTGCTTCAGAGTTTTTAAACCGAGTTACTGTTGAATTAGTGAACAATTTATATCTCTAGCGACCCGCCTCTGTTTCGCACGGGTGCAATGTACTGATGTAGAAACCTGTCAAAACATCGAGATTTCTGTGCAATATCTAAGTTAAATATTAATTTGGTACACACTTAAACCTTCCAGAATGAATTCTCTAAATCATGGTGAAAACCACATCGAAAGCCACACAGACAGACACGAGAAGGGGCTCTAATTTATAAAATTTTATAGATTGCATAGCAAATATCCTTCAGTGTTTACTCCGAATGTAATTGCTGGTCTGTTTTTGTCGTCCCGTGTGACAGGCACCTTTATGTATGACGAGGGCTCTTATCTAGAATCGCCAGGCCATAAAACGTGGAACATGCAATGACATATCAATTAATTATTTGATAAGGACTTACCTTCAAAACTGATAAAAATTAAATAAGTATTAGATTATGCCCTCTACTTCGCTCGCGTGGTTATCGGAACACCAGGGCTAGAAGTGTCCTATGTCCAATTATAAGTATCCATAGAAAAGCACAAATAAATCTTCTCTCTTTATAATTTACGAGAAAGGAAAACATAGTGAAGAAACCTGAACTGATGTCTTCAAAAAACGTAGCAAATGTGATAAATAAATAAAGAAGAGCTTTTCACCACAGCGTGCATTGTGACGATTAAAAGCTGAAGATTACAATAACATAACGCCTAAATTCCCCAAAGGGTTAGGCAGACCTATAGTATACCCAGTTATTTCAGTCACATGTAATGGGAGCCTGCCATCAACCGACCGAAAAAACGTTAACATTATAATTTCAACACAATCTATCCGAAAACAATCCCTAAAAAGGAGCCGTTTTCAGATTTGCAAGTAAACGCCCCACCCCGGTCGACGGGATATGTTCCGATCATGTCCCGATTTATCTCAATCGGTCACAAACAGAGACATCTTTCATCTGTGATAACACGTTTTACAGATTTTAATTATCTATTTACTATAAATCAGGCTTATAAATAAAGAAAATAAAAAGAAATTCTTTGTGGTTACAAAAAAAAAAAAAAAAAATGGCCGCCAATAAATTGTTGTAGTTTTGACATTTGAATTTTGACATTATATATTTTGTGATCACGTTTATAAAAGGTATTAAAATAAATACAGTAAAATGACACGATAAAGCTGTAATTGAAACTGGGAAAAGTAATAAATAAATATTAAAACTGCAGTTATCTTTTTAATGGTACCTAGGTATGTGCTATGCCGTGATTAACATGACCTAGATAGAAACTATTGATTGCATGACATTTATTATCTACAATAAATACCACAATGAGTGAGCACATTTCGTACCTACCTACTTATATTTATTTATTTATTAAGCGACCACAGATTGTAGAATTGGTGTACCACAGGATCAGGTGGGTTTATCGATTAATTGCAATAATTCCTATAAAATTGTGTCTACTGTGTATTCGTTGGCAAGAATCGTTTCTCGTGTTATTTAAATGTATTAATTCATTCATCATATCCTTCATCTTTTCCTTTGTTAATATTTATTTTTTAAAGGGAAAACGGGGCTATAAATATTGCTATAATTTAAAATATATTTTTAAAGTAAGAAAAATATTAACACGATATGTTCACCGATCGATTAAAAAACATGTAACTACCAACCACGCCCCCCGAAAATAATCATGTCCAAAATAAAAATACAAAAATCATAAAAACCGGCGGCACATTTAACCATGTATAAAACGACACAGCCTATTAAAAAATATTAAAAAAAACATCTAATAAAAAAATGTCAAATTCAAAAAGAGAACTCACCTCAACAGAGTCCCATTTCTAGACGACCCCGCAGCGTCACACCTCTGAATTTAAAAAAAGAACCTCATAAAAAGATGGCTGTAAAAAAAACCGTGTTTGTTTAAAAAATAGTTATTAAAAAAGGTACGTAATGTTTGCGGGGCGGGCTCGGGCGCGGTACTGAGCCCTGGCGGGATGGCGGGCGTTGCTATTGATCGGAGAGATCGCGCAGCATCCGGCCCTGCTGCTTGCCAGCCTTCAGGAATATTTGATGGAAAATGTTAGGGCGACGTCCATTGCTAGCTCGGGAATGTTACGGGTCACGATCATATTGATATCTTAATCGTATATTACGTGATTTAATGAATATTTTATTACGCAGACTTCAGTCAAATCATGGTGGCTTCTGCTAATCTGTGTATGTTTTAATGTAAAAAATAAAATAAAATAATACCAAACTAAATGCAATCAATTTGGCAAACCATTGAAATTAAAAAGCAAAATGCAAAAGATCAAACAGTAAACGGTTTGAAACTCTTCAGACACTTTCCTATTCCAAACGATATTTTAAAACTTACTTCTACCTCATAAAGAAACCATTTTCATTTCATTCATCCACTTATTTATCCATCAACGCCAATTAACATTTTCTTCAGTTAAATAACAGCCAACAATATTGATACAAAAACAACGCAACTCACGAGCACGCGTCATGTAACTCTTATGTCATTGTTATAAAGTATAAATTTCTATACCAGTTCGTGAAATGTAACAACTAAGCATACTGAAAAATTAGTCTCTGAAACATGACAATTATCATGAAAACTAAACCACCTATTATCCGGTCTGTCTATCTTGGACAGACAGACGGACGTCTAAATATGTTTTGGCACCGATCTGTCATAAATTTTGAACGAAGATTCGCAAACGACAGTTTAAAATAAAGAAGTTGTGAAATGTTCTGACGCAACTGTTTGACGGCCTACCTGTCTGAAAGATGAATAAGAAAATATGGGTGCCTGGAATATTTAGGAATCATAAGCATCACGTTCAAGACCATGAAAAAAGTATAAAAATATTTTATAGATCTTTCGAAACCCACCTAATATACATTAACGTTTGTTTTTTTAGTTTATGATAAAGAAAACAAGCAAATTTGTGTTCTGCCTAATTTTTCTGTGCTTACCAATGGTGACATGTTTTATTACCAATCTGAGCAAATATATAATTATATAGATACTTTAGCTAATTTCCTGTGATAGCAATTTCTATAAGGGAGAGTCTGCTTTGAAAAGCTATGAAGTTTTAGCTTAATTATTGGTAACAGATACAGATACAAGAGTCTTAATTTTAACCAAGAACGGTCCGTAAATTATAGGAATTGGCCATTAGTCCGACTTATTTACTACCATTGCATTAACATAGAAGTAAATAAACAGATATAGTTGTTTATTTTAGGGCATAATCATAAAAATTAAAATCGTAGCCTCAGGGATTACGCTACACTAATAATTCATAGTAGTGGTCGTAAATTGTGACAGTTTATGACTATTAATCTGAAGCAGTAAAAATGAACATTTTACACCAATTAACGTGACTGTGTGACGTTTGAGTAATAAAATCTTTCAGACATTTCTACAAGGTTTACCTAAACTTTTTCAAATTTGTATTTGAATTACTGGCGCTATGCTCACGCAGTACGGATTGTGAATCACTGCCTCCGCTGTTCGTCCGTCCATCTGTCTGTCAGCGGACTGTATCTCATGAACCGAAATATTTAAATTTCTCACAGATTGTGTATTTCTATTGGCGCTATAACAACAAATAATAAAAATTAAATAAACGTAACCATTAAAAAACGCCGAAAAAAAACACGTTTCTTGTATAGGGTATCACGTAACGTGACGCGTGTTTTTGTAAACCAGAAACGTGTTTTTTTTCGGCGTTTTTTTTGCTCGATCTTAATACGGTACAGAACCCGTAGTGTGCGAGTCCGACTAGCACTTGGCCGGTTTTTCCACTCATCGCTACTAGCTGACATCTCAGAGTTCATTTCTTTGTAGGGGGTTCATACTTCAAAAATCCTTTCTTAGAGCTCGCTTTCGTTTTATTAGGAACTCTTGCGCAAAATTTCTTGCTTCTAGACAGACATTGGTGCTGATTCTCTTGTCACAAATGCCTCTAAACTAAATTAAAAATCATCAAAATTTAATTTATTCCGTCAAACAACGATGTCCCATAAGTGAGGCAACTTATCTATATTTTAGTTTGACAGCACTAAGATGGCACTGAGTTTAGAATTTAGTGAAAATTAAATAAAAAACTATTCTGAATTTGACGTTTTTCACCTAAAATTTTGATTATCTAACAAAATCTGACTATTTTTAATCACGATTAAAAATGGCGTGGAATACAAGTACAATTAGTTGTCATGAACTAAAATTCACACTTTAAATTCATTCTTTTCTTTTTCTAATATCTCTAAAATGGTGTCCTATCGCAAAAATAATGAAAATTTCGACCCCCTTTATAAAAGTCATAAACCTCTAAAACTCAACATGTAGGTAATAATTTTTCATATTTTCCATACAAAAAGTGAAAAATTCCATATAAAACACGTCGAGGCTGCCCACCCTGCGCGTCTCCGGCTATAAAAAAATTCACGGGGTAGGGCAAACAAGTATGTACCACGTGGAGTCGCGATTGTCAAATTCGGTTTTAGTTGTGTCAAAATTATTTTTAAATTTAGAGATTTTTTTGCAGATTAGCTTTAAGATTCTCGCATCCAAAATTAAGGAACTTTTGAGGTAGTTTAGTTAATTTAGTTCGGTGTACAAAAGAATCGGCACTATTGTGCATTGTCTGTCAAAGTCAAAGTCAAAGTCAAATCATTTAATTCAAATAAGCCCTTATAAGGCACTTTTGAACGTAAAAAAATTATCACAATCCATAATAACGAAACAACTATGATTAAAATCAAAAATCAGAAACTCACCCAGCAATGGATAGCATCCAGGGCATAACTTCAGTGGCATCGCGCCGTCGACGCGTTCCCTCACTACTGTATTTATGGAGCATTGGAGCCCACCTGCACAGCCTAATAACGGCCACTTACCATTTTATTGTTTAACCTACCCTCCTGCTAGACCACTGCTGATTATTGTCATCATAAAAAAAAACTGCAAAAAAAATACAGTTTTGTGAAAAAAAAAGATGAATATCGTATAAGACCTATGATATTTTCTGCCTGAATGGATGAATGAACAAATTACTTACGCCCGATTCTTAACGATCGTTTTCGGATAGTATTAGTACTTTTATAGTCGTTATATCGATGTGTTGTCTTTATGGCAGACCATTTCACATTTCTGTGGCACTACGAACGATTGGTAGTTTTAACGTTCCGTTATTACATATTGAAACCCGGGCGACCAATTAACGATTTTCAATTAAGTTATTATCGACGAGTGCAGCCAACTAGACGAGCGAGGATAAGCGCAAATAATTCATAAACGAGGCTGGTAAACCTCTCTCAAACATTCAAATATTATGGAGGTAGTGTAGGAAATTAAGAGTTTACCTTGAATTTTAATCCGAACAATTTGTGATTTTCTTCGATATGTATGTGTGTGTTTTTATTTTATCTGAAACAAATGAGCTTTAGTTTGATATCTAGATAATGAATTTACTCGTTCGTCATGAATGTATAAATGTAACAATGTAATACCTGTTTACACCTGGCTGCGAAGAGGTTGCGGCCAACTGCGCAATACCAACCATAATAACTTTTCAAGTCCTTTACATATATTGCTGTGAAGTGGATTAGATTTAATTTAAAAAACAAGTAAATGTTTTTTTTCGGCCACATTTTGCTAGGCAACTTGTCAAAAACATTTGATTTTGATTAAAAGCTAGATGAACGTAGTAATCTCGCAGCCGGATCTCGTACTATAAGGCTACGTTCAGACGGCGACTATATTATGATTCGATTGTATCACGTATACGGTTTTATCGTATACGAGACAGTCGTTCACACGACGACCATTTCCATTCGATTCGCAGCTACGTCACAAGGGCAACTGCGTGCACGCGCGCGAATCGACAGCATTCAATTAGCAGAAGTAAGCATCGGTAACCACGTTTTCTCGCTTCGAGTTAGTTATTTCAGCCCATAAACGGCCCGTTTCAATAACAAAACTACAGCCTCCGTACCGAATCATACGCTTCCGTGCCGAATCGAACATCAATCAATGGTATCGAAGGAATCTCTAAACGCAGTTCACAAATCGGAAACTTGAAATTTTGACAGCTTAAACCAAATAGCTGACCATTATTTTTCCGACAGCTATATGCTGTCGGGGACTAGGCTAACCAGGTTACCGAAAATTTTCAATTCGGAAGCCTGTCGAATGATTGTGATAGTTATAGGTACTTATTGCTGTACTCTCAGATTCCTGTACAGCTCCTTGGTCAATTTGATTATCACAGACATCTCGAAATCCGTAAATCATCAATGTGGTTCGCTGCAACGCCCCTCTCAAATGCTGCAATTTCGATTTAATTTAACAGAAATGTTTTATATGAACTGGTTCTTCTCTATCTCTGTATATTTTACGTACAATTACTAAAGGGTGAAGCTACATGTAGTATAAGAGCCTTAGCTTAATTCTACTTGATCCAATGTTTGAACTGTGCAAGTGTGCACGATGCTATTAGGCATAAAAGTTCAAAGTGTTGTGAGTGTAGATACCAGTTCATAATTTCCCAGACAGATTTAAATGTGACTGAACATTTTGAACAGAAATCTTAAGGCATTTAGTACTCGACCTCACATGTCAGATAAAATGAAGGTGTCAGAAGTACCATAATAATATTGTGGCGCAAAAGAACTACTTCATCAACTGTGCAATGAGATAATAAAGCGCACAACCTATTACGCGATACATAGTAGGTACTACGCCGTACAACACACCTACTACGCCGTACGTAGCAGGTACAACGCTGTACTTAGCACCTACTACGCCGCATGTAGCAGGTACTACGCCGTAAGTAGAAGGTACTACGCTGAACATTGTAGATGCTATGCTTTTTTCAGTCGGGTAGAATGTTCATGATTTTACTCGTAGTTATAATTTTGCAAAGATTCGCGGTTTATTCATGTAACAATGAAGTACAAGTTGAGATTAATGTAGTACTATGTCTGATTAATTAGTGATTTTAACGACAGTGGATAGTGTCTAGAATAATTACTTAGGTTCATGTTACGCATACGCGCCATTTTTGTGCTTCTGAAAATCGTAATTCGTTCTTCGTTCGCCTTCTGTAGCTATACCTTCAATATGTTAAATATATGTAACTAAATACATGTAAGTACTAGGCACGGGTAAGCTCGTTACCTTTTCAAAGTGAGGGCAACATGAACAAGTCACTCCTCTTTGTTACCTCCTGAGGTACTGCAATTATATTAAGGGTTACACGAGTGCATAATTACACACGTTCCACCTCTAGCTGACGAGAAGGTGGATTGTTAATGAGTAATTTTCTTTAATTGGCTTGGCTCTACGAAGATCATACTTAAATGTATGTGTTGTGTTGGCAGGATGGCAACCAACCGATTATCCTTTAAAGTTAAAGTTCGCGAGCACATTCGTAAGAAGCTGGCAGTATCATTACAACGTTAATGTTTTCCCATTGTTTGTCTTATTTGTTCTAGTATATTCGTGTATTTATGTATATTTATTTGTGCTTATATATAATTAGGCATATATATTATATTAATAGTTTGTAATAGGTATCTTTATTTATTTATTTTATTATTTATGTACACACAGAAAAATAGATACAGATAAGACATAATCATAATTGTGAGTACAAAGGTACTGCTTATTTCTTAAGAAATTTCTTCCAGCAGACCTGCGACAGGAGAAATGAGAAAGAAATGTAGACAGTGTGTGAGAAAAAGAAGAGAAAAATATAAATATGCGAAGTCTTAAACTAAAATATTGAAATAAACCTACACGTACGTGTAGCGTAATAAATTAACATATACTTAAATAAATACATAGAGCTTAAATATATAAACATACATACTATAGGTATATAAATACTCACAGTTGAGAGGAAAGGTAATGCTCTTTTACTCGTTATTTGAATTGTGAAACAGTTTTTAACCGACTTCAAAAAAAGGAGGAGGTTATATGTTCGACTGTATGTATTTTTTTTTTTTTTTTTTATGTATGTTCACCGATTTCTCCGCCAATTGTCAACCGATTTTGAAAATTCTTTTTTTATTCGTAAGGGTATACTCCTGAGGTGGTCCCATATTAATTTTATGAAGATTTGATGTATACTTTGGGAGATAAACGAAGGAACTCCTCAAAAACAAACAGTACACGTAATGTGATTTGGATATTGTACTAAAGATCAAAAATAATTGCTGGTTCTATCTATCCATCCGTGGTGAACTAATTATAGTCTTCGAAGATACCGCATGGAACTCCTCGTCGGTGAACAGTACATATAGGAACTTACAGTGAAAGGTTAGAAGGTTAGGGGATAATTCTTTGAATATTATAGGCACGTTTAGACCGTTACTTGTATTCTTATATTCCGTTGAGCTGATGATGGAAGGTACAACTCCTTATCGATCAGGAGTTAGAAGATATCTTGTCCTAGATAGACATACTCGTTGACATTGAGAATTGATTCCTCAGCAGACACTAGAGTGGGCTCTTACCCACTCTACTGTCTGCTTAATAAAAAAAAAAGCAGCCTTAATCATTTTGGCCTGGCCAATTATATAAACATTGGTTGACAGCTGTCGGTATTTTTGATGTTAAACTTAACTATACATTTCTTTCTTTTCCAAACAAATATAAAATACGAGCATACCTACCTACACATTTCTAAGGTGCCTACCCTAGTGGGCCAGAATCCATAAAGATTTTAGACTAGTGGAATCTGCCCCACCAAGTCGAACTAGTGGGGCATATTCCACTGAAAATTTTTAGGCATTCCTCCCCACCAGCGGGGCGCTTGGAATGATTCGTTAATTTTTGAAAAATCTTTTGATATGACATGTTTCCATTATTCGACTGGCATACGAATTTGTGCGGGGTAGGTATAAACACAACTAAAAAGTGAAAAATAAAAACTTTTTTACAAAAAAAAACAACCGACTTCCAAAAAAAACACTTAAAAGAGAAAAATAACTTGAATTTCGGAAGTCGGTGGCAAAAACGAGAATACAGATCCATATAGTTATATTTTAAGATGGTTCGCAGTTCGCATACTTGAAGCCGTGATATAGTTATATCCCTAGGGAAATAGTTATGAATTGCTTTCATATATATTACGGTAGGTATATTTTACTATATATGTATCTAATAAAATACTATTGTTTTTGCCACCGACTTCCGAAATTCAAGTTATTTTTCTCTTTTAAGTGTTTTTTTTGGAAGTCGGTTGTTTTTTTTTGTAAAAAAGTTTTTTAAATCACGAATGTTAGGCGGAAGTGAGTTCCATAATCTTACTGCATGGTTACTACAGAGAAGGAATAGGAATAGTAGCTTGTTTTATGAGGATGAGATTTAAGGAGGGATCTAAGGTGTGATCTACACGTGCGTCGCTAGGGCGAGCGTAAGAAAAACACTCACGCAGGTAGGAAGGATAAGACGGCTTGTGTAAGACGTTGAAGAGGAGACATAAGATCCGAGTGTTCCTGCGAAGGCGGATTGGGAGCCACTTGAGTTCCTTGCGAAGATGAGAAACATGGTCATACTTTCTAAGTCCGATAACCATATTATCTTTATAGTTACTTAAAAAAAAAAAACTCAATTTCTCGTAATTGCACCTACCACTGTTTGTCTCTGCATCACCCAAAGGTTGACTGGTAGAAAATGCCTATGGCATTAAGTCCGTCTCTGTACATTTCTGTGCTTGAAGTATTAAATAAATAAATATGGCCCCACCCACCGCCGCCAGGTGGCACACGGTGGGACTTACTGTAGCCATGCCGCTGTGCCGCGCCAGCCTGTGCTCTTCGCACCGTCAGAGACACCGCGAGTTTTTGAAAAAAGAAAATAAAGAAGTCTAGTACAGAGATTGCATGGCGGACGTATCGCTTTACAGATTAAACAGAAAAATAAAACAGATTCATCAAATACCAGGCCTAGTTCATTATTTTCGATGATTCACAGACTGGCCCCCTGTTCCCGTGACCAACAGCCCTTCGTTAAATGCAGCAATCGGCAACTTCGTTTCAATAATGTCCGCGGCATGTGAGAAACATACACAAACAGCTAAAGTAAGCCAAACTATGTTAAATATCAAGCCATGGATAGCTCCTGGGCTCATTAGATGGTCGCATCACAGAGATATACGGTTACTCAAGGGCACACCCGGATGACGTTACCACAACTTCTACAACTCTGTTCTCCGCTAAATAAAGGGAGATTATAACGCTAGCCTAATATCAGAAAATAGTCCAGACCCAAAAAAACCTCTGAAAATCAATCAAAGTCGTAAGCGGAACCTCAAACCGTAACAATGACAATACAGAACTACACAGCTGTCAAACCGCTGATTCTTCTTTAAGTAACTGCAATAACCACTTTACCTCGGTAGGGAAAAAACTGGTCGATAAAATACTCTCTAAGATATCAGAGACATAAGAATCAGTAGCATCTAAATACAAACCTCGTAACACGGTGGATCACACGCTTTTTCTACACCCTACTGACTCATATGAAATAAGTACTATAATTACTCAGCTCAAAGATGATAGTTCACCAGGCCCGGACTTACTTACTGTCCCTCTGGTTAAGAAAACTTTTAATTCCATAGCTGTACCGATTATGAATTTTTTTTAACCTGAGGTTAGAGACAGGCACATTTATAAAAACGGCACCAAAAAAAATCCAGAAAATTATAGGCCGATTGCTCTGCTTAATACCTTGTCCAAGGTACTGGAAAAAGTTGTAAACACTCGACTGGTCAACTTTCTAGAAAAACATCGCTTGGTCTCAGACAGACAGTTTGGGTTTCGTAGGGGTAAATCCACCGAGGACGCCGTGACAGTTCTGGTAATGGAATAGCGTCTCACACGGACAACAGAGATAAGAGCATCGTGGTCTTTCTAGACCTTGTCAAGGCTTTCGACGCGGTGTCGGTGGATTTACTTCTGAGAAAACTAGAGACGTTTGGAATTCGAGGAGTGACTTACGACTGGTTTTAAAAGCTACCTTACTAATCGCGTGCAATTTATATAAATAGATAATTACTGTAGCCAACAGCTCCCTATCATAGTTTATAGGGAGCTGTTGGCTACAGTGAGTCCCTCAGGGCATACGCATACGCATATTAGGCCTTACGCTTTTTACGCTATACATAAACGACATCTCTAACCTAGCATTAAATAACGCCAATTGCTATCTGTCAGCCCATAATTCAGTACTTGCGTCTCTGTCTGAGGAAGTGCCGGAAAAAGCCACATGATTTACGTTGAGAGAGCTCAGAGGGCACTACTGAAAGTCACGTTTAGGAAACCATTCCGATTCTCAATTGACAAACTCTGCAGAGAAATTCAACTCCGCGTGAGGCAACTGTCCGCACTCACAAGACTCCCCAAAAGAGCTGACTATAGTGAACTTTTGTTTAAGCGGGTGTTCAGAATTCCAACTTCGCCTGCGAAGTCCTTTTTAGCCAGACGCAGTCCAGCTTACTCTCACCTACAAACATTTTACAATTTTTTGCAAAAAACGCCGAAAAAAAACACCTTTCTTGTATGGGGACCCCTTTAATTTTTAACTTACTTTTATTTTTATTATTTGGTGTTGTAGTGCCAAAAAAATACACAATCAGTGGAAATTTCAACTGTCTATCTATACGGTTCATGAGATATTTACAGCCCGCTGACAGACAGACGGACGGATAGCGGAGGCTTAATAATAGGGTTCCGTGTGGCACCTTGGCGTACGGAATCCTAAAAAAGTATCTCAACTACATAATATTCCAACATGGATAGCATACACTGACGACAGGTACAGTGGTATTACTTTCCCAAAGTTCTTTACAAAGTGCTCTAGTGATTTTAATTAATTTACAAAGGACGGGAGGTTTTCACTGTAAATTAATTTCTGCTAAATACTGTTTAATACCTGTTCCGCGAAAACCTACCACAAACTATACCCGAGGGTTAATATGGGACACAGGTACAGGTACACATTAGTGGAACATTTGTGTCAATATGCAATTGCAGGCATTAAGCGATCTTATGTCTGGTGTGTCAAAATGTTGGCAGTGTGCTACCTATCTTGGAAATATAAAAAAGTCATAGTTCGAAAGAAGGCAGCTACGAAATCTGGCTCACAGAGATGACGCTTTTCTCGATGTGCATTAAGAGGGAACAGGGCCTGCGATTCTCCATACAAATGTATTCCCCTTTTTTCTTCCTGAATAATGCTTCTAGAGGAATCATATTTTTCCATAAAATCAAGGCCTGCTGTAGACACGTCCCTGTTATTTCTTTTTTTTCAGCAACTTATTGGTAAAGAAAATATAACCAGTCAGAATTTACAAAAATGCCCCATTTTTACTGCCGTGCTTAGAGGACTACCAGAACAATTCGAAAAGTTTTTAACATAAAAGAAAATGATAGGAACCTAGACATACTCTTTCTTAAAATTTTAATGTAAAAATAATTCACCTTATTTCTCCTTTTTTCTCCTCAATTTTTGAGGAGAAAAAAGGGGAATACGAAACGTCGACCTCGTCAATATGTGATATAATCGGTCTGAGCTGCAGCTGTCCCTATCGCACTCTACGGAGGCAGACTTGAGGTAAGATGACGACAATAGTTTCTTCAAATACCTATTTTTCAAACTTCTCGCAGGCCCTGTTCCATCTTAACTAAATAATATATATGTACATGGGTATGTTTATGTATAACCCGCACGTGCAACAGCTCAGTTTCACGGAAATGAAATGCTGCAGATTTCCGGAGTTATCCAATTACGTGTGAAGTTGTGATGTGACACGAGCATAGCCACGTGACTGCATCAACTGTGTTGGGAGTCTTCTTTTTATAATTTTTTGGAGTTTACTCCTTAAGAATCGATAATACTCTTTCATATAAGGCCCCGTATATAAATTTTATGAGGAGTGAAATTTATACAAGCATTATCTTCGTGTTTTATTCATAAACTAGCTGTTCTCGCGGTTTCACCCGCACAACTCTCGATCCCGTGGGAATATCGGCATAAAAAGTATCCTATGTCCTAAACCAGGTCATGGTCTGACCATGTACCAAATTTCATCCAAATCTGTTCAGTCGTTTTTGCGTGAAAGCGTAACAAACAAAAAAACTCACTTTCGCATTTATAATCGTGTTAAACGTAAATCGCGTCGAATGAAGCTGCTCGCATAATTGGGATCGAACTTCACTTGGTAAGTTCGTTTGATTTTCAATTAAGTTAGGATTCGTAAATAACACTGATTACAATTATGAAAAAAAACATTACATATTTAACACTTCAATATAGATATTTTGGCCGTGCGATACACGATTACTTGCACTTTACTGCATCCAATTAAATCGCAAAGACAAGTCTAAGTTATGATCTAATTATTGTTTCATTTGAGTTATATTAGAGTGGGGTGGGGTTGTATGTGTGTGTGTTTTTTTAAGAGATACATTTATTTATACTCTTTGCCTATTGCATATTAAGGAGTAAACTCCAGTCATGCGTCGGAGTTGACACACACACACTTTTTTTATTTTACATGTGCTACTTAAATGCAACTTTTTATTCTGATATTTTCCTGAATTGCACTTTATTGTGTGCAAGAGTCGCTTTTATTTAAATGATTTTGCGGATTGAACCATCTGTATTAATTTGTGCTTCAACTAAATTTTCACGGTGTTTTTTTCAAAAATTCAAAATATTTTATTTCACATAAACCTACAAGGGCACTTATGAAACGTCAGAAGCTAGATGCACGGTTCCAATTGGTCGTTTCCTATGGAGAAGAGCCGGCAAGAAACTCCATGGTTACTCTTTTAAAAATAAATGGTATTTACAATGCTTTCAAATTACAGAGTTAATAGGTATGAGAGGACAGTGTAGGCCTATCAAAAAGTACCAGGTACTTAGCAAGGTAGAAAGTGGTCGACAGATCTACATTCTGTTAAGCCTACAACGTTCTCACATTCACAAAATCTAAAAGAAAAGAATCTATATAAAAGCAAAATCAAATAATAAAAATAAAAAGCTATTTAGACCAAATGACATGATTGCCACTACAGCTGTAGCAAATCTAATTTATTATAATATTTTAGGTATATAATGTCAAATAACGAAGAGAACGAATTTTGAGAGAATAGATCGGCTTCATAGTCTCATAATTGTCCCACGAAAAGAATTTAGCAGAGACCTCATCCTTGAGTTTGTGTCGACATTCCTACTCAGAGGTCGTCGGAAGCTTATATCTACTTTCTTGTATATTCTCCTTTACAAAACACTTCTTCGAAGATACTTCCAGTTTGAAACCTCTATTCAAAAACAACGTCTCTAAACGAGCTAACTTGCTCTTAGGAATGTGCAGGCTAATCACTTAACACTATTGCTATATAAGTAGCATAAAGAATGTCATACACAAAATAACATAAGTTAACTTTCTCTCAACAGCAGACGTTTTAAGGCCCATCGTCCACGACGACGCTACTCAAAAGTAACATGTTACAAACTTAAATCACCAATGAGTAGCCGGAATGTCACAGCATATTTCAGCGGTGGTCCGTATACACGACGCAACCAATCACAAATTAGTTAATAACGCGTTACTAAGTCGCGTCGTGTACGGATCGTCATTGAAATACTATGCTATGCTATGACATTCTAGGTAATCATTGGTGATTTAGCAGTACTGTAAGACACACAATTTTTTAGGGTTCCGTAACGAAAGGGTGCCAAACGGAACCCTATTACTATGTCTTCGCTGTCCGTCTGTCTGTCAGCGGTCTGTATCTCATGAACCGTAATAGATAGACAGTTGAAATTTTCACGGATTGTGTATTTCTATTGCCGCTATAACAACAAATAATAAAAATAAAGGAGAAGAATTGATTTTTGAAAAAGTGATTTTTTTCTGCGTTTTTTGTAATATTGTTCGGTGGTACGGAACCCTCCGTTTGCGAGTCCGACTCGCATTTGCCGGCTTACAAAAAAATAATAACGTTTCATTGTCTTTGTTTTTTTCATATTCTGATGACTTATGTCATTTGTGTCCAATAAACATTTTCGTTCTTTTACTTTTCGTAATTTGACTTTGTAACATGTTACCTACTTTTTAAAAGAGTCGTGGACGATGGGCCTAACTCGAGTCGCGATACAACCATCATCTTTCAGTAAATTGAAAAACTTTCCGACAGTTTGGGGTGCCCATGAATGAGGCTAGTTAGAAAATTGTTAAAAAGTGAATTAACCTTTTAGAGGGGTCGGTCGGTTCGAGGTAGAATAAGCTCGTTAGTATAAAAATTAATAAGTTTAAAAGTAAAGAACATTTTCACAGATTTTTTTGTTAGAACCGAAAATTACAATGTTCTTTCTTCAGGTCCTGTAGCTTATCTCACGATGTGCACCGTAAAATCGCATTTGCTGGTATCCAAAAAAATTAAACACAATTCTGTATGCTAGGCAACAAAATGGCCAACACGTGTCGCCTCCATTTTGCCGCCATTTGTATATATATTTTTCTTTTTTGGTGGCAGACATGGTCGATGCAATATGAATAGTAATTTATTTAAGCTCGTGTCGGTACAGTAATTATGGCACCTACATGCCTGCTGTACCTAATATTTTTTTATTTCTACTTGTTTCTACTTTAATTCATGTTGTCTCCTGTGATGTAGTTTTTATAACCAGTACAGGATACAGGTGATCTTTTCCACTAAAGTTAAATACCTACTGTATTGTATTGCATAGTTTTTGCTTATCAAGAACTGGTGAAAAAATAATCTGTAACACTGTTTTTGGAACAAAAAAGTGTATTAAATATTAAAAAAAAATTAAAATTCGAAAAAGTAGAGGTCCTTATCGGACGGCGAGCTACCCATTGCTCACCGACCGCAAGCCCGCGCCTACGGTGGCCGGAAATCGGCCTGCGATTCCCAACGTCCAGGGCGTCTCCTGCGGCTAGGGACGTGAAGGCGCGAAATTTGCCTCTCCCTCACGCGTTCCGCCTCCTCCTTCGCGAGCATTACTGCTTCGCAGATGGAGGTGACGGCCTCCCATGCCCTTTCGCTCCGTGCCATGGCCTGGACCAGGGCCGGACGCAAGAGATCACCGCCACTGATCGCCTCTAAGAGGACACGGCGATGCTCTGCCCAAACTGGACAGACCTCCACCGTATGCTCCACCGTGTCCTCCGGGCGATCCACGCAATGATGACACCCGGGCGTTTCCTCTCGCCTTATCCGGAACAGGAAGCTTCCGAAACAACCGTGTCCGGTGAGGACCTGCTTCAGCTGGAAGGTGAGGACGCCATGGCGCCTATCTAACCACTCCTCAAAGAGAGGACTTATCGCCGCAATTGTGGCGTGCCCAAACGTGCTCTCCATGACGCCATGAGATCCCGCATAATATCCCATGAGATCCCGCATAATCGACATCTTTTTAATAAAATAAGTGATAGACATAATTTTAATACTAGAAATAAAGATAAAATAGATCAACCATTTTTCAGATTATCTAAAGTACATACATCTTTTATGGGGTACTGTGTTAAATGTTACAACAAAATACCTTGTGATATTTTGCAATTAAATGAAAGAAAATTTAAAGCTCATATTAAAAGTACACTTTGTAAACAAGCATATTACAAATTAGAGGATTATATCCAAGACAAGAATGCTTGGAAACATGCTGGTCCTGCTCCATAGGATAATTTAGAATCAAGACAAAATCAAACTGGTTGCAAATTTAAGTGTATATTTTATTATTATTTTTTATTATATGACATTCATTTTACTTTCTATGACCAATTCCTCGCACACTGACTTATTAATTGTGGAATCTTAGGAGGATCGTCTACTTTTACAATGTTTGTAAATATGTGAGCACCATGTATCTATCACATAATTAGTTTTTCTGTTGTTGCTTCATTTTTAATTCTTAATTCTTTTTACCTATTGTGGTATAATAATTTTATTCTAGGTGCATCGTCCTCACATATAATTATATAACTAATGTACTTATACAAAATATTGTAAAACATTTTAAAAGAGTAACGGTGGAGTTTCTTGCCCATTCTTCTCCATACGAAAACTACCTTTTGGAAGGGGCAACTAGAATCAATTAATTTTTTTTGTAAATTTTTGACGTTCAAAAGTGCCTTATACGGGCCTACTTGAAATAAATGATTTGACTTTGACTTTGACTTTGACCCGCCGGAGCTCTGTCGGCAGCGGAGTTACGCCCTGGCGTTTCGCCTTCTAGCGCCATTCCCAAATGTGCGCGAGGACTTTTGCCTCCAGATCCCATGGCGGCAATCCGGCAAGGAGGCTCGGCGCCTCACCGGAGACCGTGCGGTATCCCCGGACCAGCCGGATGGCCATAACCCTCTTGGACGCGTTCAACGGGTGGGCTGACCGCCGCCTATAGTGTCCACCCCTAGGTGGAATGACAGCTTCTATCAGGTGGAATGACAGCTGACTTCTAGATAACTTCACCTTGGTTTTCACGTTGAGATTTTTACAGAGCAGACTGGCAATACGATTGCTCAAAGGCTCATTGTTGGGGAGTCACGATGTATTGAGAGCAACTCAAATCACTTTACCTCGAAAGAACTCCAACCTAAAATAACATCCATTTTATTAAGAAGAATACCTCGTAAATCGTATGTATACATCTAGTTCTTGAGTTTCAATTTCACTAACAGACAGACAAACATAATGACGTTGCTTTTTATTATAATATTATAAGTATTATTAATTTAGTTTTTATGATCTGGTAAATTTATGATTTGATTATGTTTAATACTGAATCCTAACTAACATTGTAACTGCGAAAGTGATTTTGTTAGTTTTTACGGTTTCGCGCTTATACAAAAAAAAAATGCCTGAGAGATATTTCTCGACGGCATGTGAAGCCAAGTCAGAGGGCCTTGGGTGGCTTTAAAACTCTGACACCAGGTTAGACACGTAAAGAAGAAGACGCTAAAACGGCTGAACGGATTTGGATTCGGACCTTTTATCCCGATGTTCTTAAGGGATCGACTTATGCGGGTGAAAACGCGGGGTGCAGCTAGTTACCTATATTCAAACGCAATGTGAATTGATACTGAATGATTAAATTTAAAAATTAAATTATACGTAGGTAAATAATAGAGTCGCTTGTTGTAATAATTAAGTTCCTTAGTAAAGTTGACGAGGCGTAATGTATCAACAACAACTAAATTGTGGTGTCTACACTCTACAGTGTGGGCCCGATAGAAATGAGGGCGCCTCGGTGACAAGTTTGACATGGCGGCGATGCCTTCAATGTGGGCTATGGTTCATGCCACGAGCGGAAAGAGATATTAACGATAAAGATTTTATAGGAAGCAGTACACTTGCCTCGTTATTAAACGCGGAGCAAAGTAGGTAGTTTATCCAGATTAACCGTATATTTTTCAAGGTTTAGGTTTGGCATAACTTTTCTCCACGTTGATTAATAAGGGGGTTTATATATTTATGGTTTCATTTGTGTATTTAATTAGACAATAAAATATTTGGATTTCATAAGCAATCTTAAGTTTATGAGTTCCAAATATTTCACCCTATGTGTTGTTGCGTCTACTCTTATTGTCCAATTGTTTCATAGTTACTTTTTCCTGCATCATTTATTTTTTTCCCGTCCCTTTCCGGTCCCTTTGTTACTTGAACCACAGCCCTACGTCTACCACCCTTTTTAACCAACATTTCACCCGTAGAAACTTTCGCTAGAAGTATCATATATTACACAATAGTTACCTACTCATTTTTGTTTTATTTATTATTTATCTATATTCACATATTATGGTAAATATAATTTATAAACTAAGCCCCACAAAACCGTAGTAGTCGTTTGACTATTATACTAGTATTTGTATTACTTTCTGTCCGATAATGTAAATCGCTGTTTCTTTAACCTAAGACCATAACATCCACAGCTCTTCCACACCCTAGAAAGATGTCGTCGTCCACCACCAAATATTAACTGTCATGGCTGCCTTCTACACGTCAGACAAGTAACTACAGTGCAATAGAAATACTCTCTTCCAATAGACGAACAAATGGAACTATATCTTGTCGATATGTATTGTTATGCCAAAATTCAGAAACTTTATATTAATTACCAATATACGGACATTATCGGCTGTCATTCTTGGATCTTTAACCCAAAAGTCTGACAGCCAGTCTCACCAAGGGGTATCATATTACCCAGTAACTGGGTTGTGGAAGTCAGACAGGCATTTGCTCCATGTGAAAAAGTGGTATTCAGCTGCATCCGGTCAGACTGGAAGTCGACCCCAACATAGTTGGGAAAAACCTAGGCTGATATTATGTCACCATATTTATTCAACAGGCTTTATGTAACATGATTCGGGTGAGTCATTTTGATACATTCTTATTTAATTACATATACGCTTACATGGCTTTCTTTCTAACTTTAAAATTATGATTCCTCACTTCGACAAAGGAAACTCTCGAGTTGAGGGCGTTAAATGTCAACTTATAACTGTCAAAGTGATCGAGGGAGGCTGAGTCAGGCTGACTACTTAGAATATGGGTGTATATCAGTGTAGGTATGTGTCGAGGACGACAAGATAACGATGACTATCTATCACTACATTATTTTGCAAGATTTTTCAGGTTTTTGGGTGGTAAACAAGCAGGCGGCCTGCCTAATGCTAAAAAGTGGTCATCGCTGCCAACACTGCGGTGACTGGTCGTCTTACTGACCATGGTTTTGTTATTGTTATTAGTAAATTAACTGTTAATTTATTTTACTTCGATGGTCCCAGTTTATCATTTGTGACTGTATACTCGTACATGTAAGCGGGCACGCTATAGAGGCCTGGAGTCTTTTATTTAGCTGACAATGAATGAAACCACTGAACCGATCGTTATGAAATAGGGACCTGGCTCCTGGAAAAGGACATAAGCTATTTTTCATCCTGGATATCTGTATTAATAAAAAAAGTAAGTTCAAAAACTAAAACCCGACTACTGAAAAATCACGCTCTAAATAGTGTGAAACAAGCAAGTATTTCAGACAGAAATAAAAAAATGGTCAAGGTAAAGCCGTCCCGGTCGCATGGTACACCTACGAAATTATAATGGCATGCGACCACGGCGTTACCCTGACCATTTTTGTACCTATGTCTTGATTTCTGTCGGAAATATTTTCTCGTTTCATACTTTTTAGAGCGTGATTTTTCAGTAGTCGGGCTTTAGTTTTTGAACTTAGTTTTTATTTAAATTATTTTGGGGTTATAATTTCGTGATAAAGTATTTGCAGAGCCGCTTAAATTAATTTTTATGTTTAACTGTATAACAGGTATTAATTTTAAAGCCGCGCCGTACGTAGCACAGTCTCACTTTTGCTTGTTTTTACAATTTAAACATATTTATTAACTCAGACAATATGATATTCCTTTCAAGAACTCTCTGATTACTTGCAAAACCAATGTACAGTCAACATCACATCAGTGGTAACACTTACGTTAGGTACGAAAACCGCCCTTATTGCTTCCACATAAAGGCGCTGTCAATGTCACGGATGACTTTTCTTTTGTGACTACCTCGTTTGTCCAGTGGTCGCAAGTGTGTCTGCTCAGCATGAGGTTCTGTGTTTGATTTGATCGCTACAGTTTGGGTATAGTGTAATTAGGTTTTTCACTAGAAATTTCTCAATAGTACTTCGGTATCCAGATTTATGCCAGGTAATAAGCAAAAGGCTCACTCATTTTTACATAACATAACTGGCCTAATGTGGGTGTACCTCTGCCAACCCCTTCGTCGAATACAGGTGTGATGTTTTGAGTTAAATGGGGAAATATCGTGCAGGTACATATATTGATCTTAATTTTATGATACCCATTCATAATTCTATTTTCGTCGGCCACGGTACGGGATATGTAATTATCGTACGTGATTCGCGTTAGATACCAGAGGGGGAAATTACGATTTCCGCTAACGCTGAGCCAGTTATGAATTAAATAAGTTATACGAGAATTGAACAGTGGGCTCGTAAATAATAAACAGCCGCTCTGGTCGGTCGAAGGTTAAGCTACGCTTGCCGCTGTCGGTTTTAGATGGGTGACCATCCATTACATATCGAGACCCCTCCGTGCCTCGGATAGCACGTTATGTCGTTGGTCCCGGCTGTCATTCGTGGATCTTTGACAGTCGTTACGGGTAGTCAAAAGCCCAAAAGTTTTACAACCAGTCTTACCATAGGTGGGGCATCGACGCCTAACACGCCGAAACCCCGCCTGCAACCTTTAAGGCAGGCGGGAATTAGGGATCACGGGCGCTCAGAGTGGGAGCTCTGTCCGCCCACTGAGTGATCTCAGGGAAGACGGCGCACAGTGGTCACGTGCTGCCTTGCACATTTGCACAGTTAGGTTTCGGGGAGATCCCTTTACAGTCTCCCCAGAGATGTGCCCTGACAGGCGCTGCACAGAGGGGGCTCCGGATTGGTCTTTAAAGAGGTAACGGTGCCCCTTCCATGTGCAGATGGTGACCACCGGGGTGGTTTTAGTGAGGTAGGAATCCCACACTCCCCGGTTTTATCCCCAAAGACCGGGCGCCTTTTGAAGATTTCCCCCCGAAAACAAAAGGGGTATCGGGTTAGCCAGTAACCAGGTTGTAGAAGTCAGATCCAGCTGCATACGGTTAGGATAGACTAGAAGCCGACTCCATAGTTGGGAAACGGCTAGGCAGACTAATACGAGAATTGAACATTTTAAAGGTGGTTTAGTTAATTTAACAAAGGTTAAGTATGACCAGGTGTATGAACGTAAACAAAAGTAAAAACCAGCAAAGTGCGTGTCGGACTACGCACAATGAAGGGTTCCGTAGTTGGAATGAATTTATCCCAAGAATAAACTTAGCATTGTAGTTGAAAAACATGTTCTCTCATACATTCCAACTGCAAATGTAAGTTTGTACGCACAATATTGAGAGATATACCAAGTTATTTTAAGACCATTTCTTATAGGTTTTCCTGTAATCTGTAAAGAACCATTGTCTGTTTTGTTTCAAAATTTTAGGCTCAGTAACTTCGGAGATAAGGGATGGTCAATTTGTGTTCAAAACTAAAATAAAATCCAACCTCTGTTCAAAGGCATACTATTCTATCAACGACTACTTAAATGATAAGAATAGTTGAGCGCTGTGATTAACTCAAGACAATGTTTAAATGTTCTTTCTCCAGAATTAGCTTACTTACTGACAGGTTATATGAGTTTATATAATTGTTTATAATTTTACTTTATAAGTCAATTTATTTTATTTTAATTTATTGTTGACATAATCTACTCATTACAATGTTTTTTTAATGAGTTGTATTACAATATGTGGTTAGCTAAAAAATTATCGAGGTCGCTAACTTCGATAATTTTTTAATTTACCTCGATGGTCCTAGTTTATCAATTATAACTTCTAGTTACAGCTATATGTAAGCGGGCACGCCCTTTATGCCTGGAGGCTTTTATTTAGATATTGTTTTCGTTAAGTTATTTTTATTTCTGCTTGAGTATAGTTCTCGATGTTTTTGGTTGGTATATTGGCGTGTGCTAGCTGTCATATGGCTATTAATTTTATTATTTAAATTATGTTTTGTGTTGCGTAATGTAAATATCTTTTTGCATACTATTATATAGATTCATTTTTTTCTAACTGAACAGACAGCTGTGCTGCTGGGGAGTTTGTTGCGCCACTTCTTCTTCCCAGCTAAAGCACTAGGAAGTGGTGAAGGGTGGGCGTTTTGGGGGACTGTCTTATGTAATTTTGACGTTCAAAAAGTGCTGATTCTCAGCCTAGTTTGAATAAATGACTTTTGAATTTTGAATTTTGTGGTGGATCAATTTTCATCAATTTTCTTAAATATCTTTAAAAGTATTAATTTCAAAATTATTAAAAAACAATATTTGAGATCCTCCCAATAAGCCCTTTCATTTGATATGTCACACGCAACAGTTTGCAAAACTTTTTTTTAATTTTCTTGTTTGCCCCCCAAAAGTTATATTCAAAATTAATTTTTCATGTTACACGCTTTATTCAAAATTAAAATTTACTTTAGTTTGGGTCACAAAAATACATAATATGTGTACCAAATTTCAACTTAATCGATCCATTAGATTCGAAGCAAATTGGCTGTGACAGACGGACAGACATACAGACAGACAGACACACGAGTGATCCTACAAGGGTTCCATTTTTTCCTTTTGAGGTACGAAACCCTAAAAAGTATGTAAGGATCGTAGCAGGTGGCGTACTGTAGTTTCTGCCTACCCCCATGGGAAGCAAGCGTGAGCTTATGTATGTATGTATGTTATGTTTCGACAAGTTCTTTGATACTAATATCACGATGTTTGTATGTTTTGGCATGCTTCATAAACGAGTATTTTCTTTCCAACTTCAAAAAAAGAGGATCTGAATTTTTGATAATTCTACTTCGATACTTTCTAATATATCGTGATCGCTGAAAATTGAATAGGTTATATAATTGAATAGGTAGGTTTACTATTATATAGAATCATTTTTTTCTAACCGAACAGACAGCTGTGCTGCTGGGGAATTTGTTGCGCCACTTCTTCTTCCCAGCTAAAGCACTAGGAAGTGGTGGAGGTTGGGCGTTTTAGGGGACTGTCTTATGTAATTTTGACGTTCGAAAAGTGCTGATTCTCAGCCTAGTTTGAATAAATGACTTGAATTTTGGTATTATGATTAAGAAATAAAAATGCTATCACTGAACCACAACAAAATACTGAATTTAAATACGGCTGACCTAATCCAATTTATTTCACCTAAGATCTTGATCTCATAAAAGAAAAAAACATAAAAGTTCCTTTGAAATCATTTACAAAACCACACTTGAGCCTGCACAAAAGATATTCTCACAACGCGTGGTCGTTGCTCGCAATAAAATGGCAGGCGCGCCGCTCAATAAAGCGCGTGAAGTGAATTTTCAAATACGAAGGGTATTATTTAAGAACTAATATAGCACCTGGTGGATCCAACACAATGGCCCTCAAGTCTTTTGAATATAGAGGACTTCATGCCAGGGTTGTGGATTATGTTTTCGATTTCAGGTTTCGGGGACGCTGACGCGATAGATCGAGGTTGTGTTGTAAAATGATAGTTGGTTACATATTATATCTACATGTGGAAATGCTCTTACATAGCAAAGGTTACGATGGCAGATGACAAATAAATTTAGTCATCAGCCACATCATACCAATAGTATGACTAATAAAAAAATAAAAATAAAACTTTTATGTTATGTAACATGTAACGGCAGTTTCTGTTAGTAGTATTCCATTGACTAATTTGGTTAGTGGTTACCCAACGATGACTTGTCTGAATCTGAAATAGACTTTGACTATAGGTACCTACGTACCTACCTAACTGAACTTGTATTGATATATTAATATCTCTTGCTAAGGAATTAATTCTTTCATGTCACGAAATCCTTACGCCTGTCGAAAGTTTCAGAATTAAATTTCTGAAGCTTATAATATAAAATGGTACTGAATCAGCAAAATCTAAGTATATTAAAGATAGGTACGTAGGACACATCTCACATATTCATAGAACTACATGCAAAAGTAAGTAAATGTATGTCATACACACTCAAGTTATCGGCACAGATTTTTCCCTATAGCCTACGGTAGGTACCAACCATTTTCGCATCCCTAAACACAGTTGAGATATTCACAACAGGCAGGATGAAGCCTGTCTACATACTCTACCTATCCGGGATGAGAATTTATTGTTTTTTACTAAGAATTTTTATACAATACCCGGAAAAATGGCGGGCGAGAAGATTGGGGGAAATTGAAATGGTATTGAAATTTCAGGCGCGGATAAAGGAGGCCGAGATGGCCTAACCTTGTTCTCAATTCGAAGGCATACAGACCAACGATTTTGGCTAACACTAAGCCCAGGTACGCACGGACGTCTTTTTATCGCGGCGATTTTTTTTAGTACACTGCATTTTCAACTCTCGGTATTGAGAATCCAACAGGGCGCAACCAGCGCGTATCCCAGCGCGTCAAGAAAACACACTGTTGGATATTCAACTCTCGGCGCTAAGCAGAGCTTCGAAAATCCAATACGAGAAAAAAAATCGCCACGATAAAAATACGCCCGTGCGAACCTGGGCTAACATGTCATGTGTTTTTTCTCGTAATAATTTAAACACCGCATTTTTGCTAGTGTTATTATAATTATTTTAGTGAATATTAATGAAAAGTGGACATAAAATATACATAGCCCCGTGTCCTAACCAAATCGCGAATACGCGATAATTGCGTTCTTATGTCACTCATTTGTCCGGAAAACCGGTAGGCGCACTGTACAGGCGCGGGCGCGACCGCAAATCGTTTTTTTCGGGTTCGTCCAACAAAACGATCGCTTAGGTTAGGACACGGTTAAAGAATTTTTACGCTTTGTTTTTGTTGTTATAGAGCCTCTGCCTCTAGTATTTTAATAAAATTTCCTCCACCTCAGAGGAGTTATTATTTAAATTATGGGGTAGGTAATTCCTCTACCTTCCCTTATAAACCAGTCCCGGATCTCGAGAGTACTTAGGAAGTTTCAGGAAATCAGGACTAAATGGAATTTTGAACAACATACATAATCATTTTCACAAACATTCGGTATTCGATTTCCTGGAATTGAATAAGAGGACCTAAGTTCTGCTACTGCATTAGCATGTACCTACCTATATCAATACTAAGTACTACCTTAAATTGCTTAGCACGATGCTCCGTTATATTAAATACTGCAGCATTAATTTTGAGTATTATGTTTAAGTTGTGGATTAAGTTTGACGAAAACACGATTCCATAAAAAATTCTCGATACAATAAAATTCCGAAGTTACCTCCAAACCGAAAAATAAATCGCTGGTATTCAAAAAATACTTCATATTAGATTATGAAACTTTGCATAGTAAATAACTGCACTAACTATAAAGCAGATACTGGTGCCGCTGCCGATTCTCTTGTACACCGAACTAAACTAACTAAACTATCACTAAAATTCCTTACTTTTTACTATGAGAATCTTAACGCTATTCTGCAATAAGAAGTTTCTAAACTTAAAAATTATTTTGACACAACTAAAACCGAATTTGACAATCGCGACTCCACGTGGTACATAGTTGTTTGCCCTACCCCGTGATTTTTTTAGAGCCGATGGTGCGTAATGGGGGCAGCCTTGACGTGTTTTATATGGAATTTTTCACGTTTTGCATGGAAAATAAGAAAAATGATTACCTATGTGTTGATTATTAGGGGTATAAGGGCTCCATAAAGGGGGTCGAAATTTTCATTATTTTTGCGATAGGACACACCATTTTCGAGTTATAAGCAAAAGAAAAGAAAAAAATATATATACAGTACTGTTTTTGCACCTGAAGTCGAGGTGTTCGTGTGACTTTTAGTTCATGACAAGTAATAGAATTCCACACCATATTTTATCGCGATTAAAAATGGTCAGATTTAGGTAGACAATTAAAATTTTAGGTGAAAAACGTCAAATTCAGAATAGCAAAATTGTCATTTTCACTAAATTAAAATCTCAGTGCCATCTTAGTGCTGTCAAACTAAAATATAGTTAAGTCGTGTCACTTTAGTCTATTTCAGAATGGGAAATCATCGTTTGACAGGAATAAACTAAATTTTTGTGATTTTTAGTCTAGTTTAGAGGCATTTGTGACAAGAGAATCGGCACCATTATGTTTTTTTATTGACCATTATTTTCACTATAAAAAGAAATTACTTAAGTACCTAAACTATTGTTGGATCATTTAGCTCCCTTCAAAATGGTTGAGCTGAATGGTGCTGATCCATGGGTCATGTTCGTGAACAGGCGCCGTCAGTTGAGACTGGTCTTCTCTTAGCTGCCATGGCTTATTTTAAAATTTTGAATGGTTATTTATTTTTATTACGGACGCTTTTACAAACGTGCACGTCTTTCTACATTGTTCTCACATGCTTAATTTCAACATGAATGATGTAACCAATATTTTGTATCAAATTTTTGATTTAAAAGAGTGTCCGTGGAGTTTCTTGCATGTTCTTCTCCATAGGTACCTACTACGCTTTGGAATGGGCAACTAGCTTCACATTTCTGACTGACCGACTTCTTGACAGTTCAAAAGTGCCTGTAAATGGTTTGATTGAAATAAATGCTTTGAGTTTTGAGTTTTATTGGCGTTTTTCAGTCTCGCTCTCACTCAGTCCGCGAGCAGTATGGTGCGAGCGAGATAAAAAGTGAATTTGAGCTGAGGTATGACTAATGCCGCTTGCACCACAAATCGAAATCACTTAATGTGTTTAGCAGTAAACATATTTAAACGATCTTCCAACAGCATAATCAGCCTATAATGTTCCCACTACTGGGACACAGTCCTCCTCTTATCTAGAGGGAGTGGGCTGTACCACGCGGGCCCAGTGCGGATTTGTAGATGTCACATGTCTTCGATTTTTTTGTTCTAGTACATGCTGGTTTCGTCACGATGTTTTCCTTCACCGTTTTAAAAGGAGTGGTGATGAAAACCGTTACCACTGGGCCACCACTGCTCTCTATCTTCAAACAATTGAGAGAAACTGAACTAAGTTTAACACTAAACGCATTTAGTGACTTGGTGCAGGCGGGCCAAATACCTACATCTCATTAGGATCTCATTGGAACATAATATTTCTAAAACAAAATGTAATCCGATAAATAAGTCTTATTTCAACACGCCCAATTAAATCCCATAATTCTCTTGCTTACAGGGAAAAAACTACACAACATCGTTTATATTGGAACCACTGTGTGCACAGCGGGCCATACGTGTAGAGTTGTAGACTTTTTGGTCATCATTACCGTACCGGACCTTCTCAAGTTGCCGATTTTGAAATACGATTTTAAGAAGCGACCGCTTGGGCCGCCATATTGTGTAACTTAGGTTTTTACGTTTTAATTTATGTTGCATGTTTATGAATATATTTTCCCTTTGGTTTGGCATTGATTTATTAATAGATTTTTGTTGCTGCTTTTTTATAATTTCCTCACCACGAAGAAGGAATGCTGTGATCAAAATCCTACCTAATTTAAACGAGACGAACAATCGTAGTTCACTGTTCGTGGATACACTCAGCGTCGAGAATAAGTTGTCAGCACAAAGTTTTAAGTGTTTTTTAATAGGAACTTGTGGAAATAGAAAATATTCATAGAAAATCTATGTGTATGTATTTTGTATAAGCCTTTACCGCACATATTAACAAGTAATAATATTAATATGTCATGTCATTGTGTAATAATTATCAGTAGGAATAGTGAATAACTCCATGTACAATAAATTTTACGACGCCGATGCGGGGCGATGCGTCCTCTGATATAATAAAACAACTTTATTTTATTTATTTATAGTTGATTAGATGGGTTAGCAGGCAAGCACATGATAGAATGAGGTACTTTCCTGTACTCATTTGGCTTTATTAATGATTGCAATTAATGCATTCTTCTGTTTCTCATCAAGTCGTCTCGTTGAAGAATTATTTTATTGTTTAGAAGGTAATAAACTAATAACAGAGTCTGTAAAGAAATGGTTGTCGATAACTTAGGTCAAAGTCAAAGTCAAATCATTTATTTCAAATAGGCCCTTATAGGCACTTTTGAACGTCAAAAATTTGTGGAGTTAGGTGTTAACTATATTGGATTTTACGGATGCGGTAGGAAACCCTGCCTACATATTAACAATATTTCGGCTACAGATATTCGACTAGACTATTCGTAATAATCGAATTGGAAATAACCGAAAATCCCTTTTCGGTAACTATCATCATATCTATGAATCGTCGTTCTAATTATCTTGCTCAAAGTTACTTGTAGTCGGTTGCATAGTCGGCGCAATACTTCATAGTACCTTTTGACTATCAGCCGACAGCTGTCCGTCACAGTCCTCTTTTCTAATCCGTGTCATCTTTCACACATTTCATCTTAATCTCTACTTCTCTACAAATCGATCAATAATCTCAACGTTCTAAACCAGGAATTCATCAATGCTCTCTCCATTGAGCCTTTTTTGTTCCCGCACAATTACTGTCAAGACGCTCGTGCCGTCGTACCATTACGACTTTCCTACATCTGAACTGAGGACAATGATCAGCGAGACGGACCTGCGAACCGATACTCCCCACTGAACGCAGAAAGTAAAAGCAAAACGCACCACCGCTGCCAATTCACTGCCCATTACGAGAGTGAGCGCGCTTCACGCGTTATGTCAAAATCTCCCGCCAAAAAAAACGTCAAAGTCAAACTCGACACGGAGTTCGTCCGAAAACCATAAACTTTTTTGGGATATTTTTTTAATTTTGTTTTGAAAGTGCGTCGAACTCTGGAGTGCACCGTCCCCAGTTTCATAAGTGGTTGTAGAATGTTATTGTGTGGTCGCGCAGTGAAAGTGGCGTGACGTAATTGTTACATTAGAGCTGTTATTACTATTATGGCGGATATCGCTCGTTTCGGGAAGCGGTGTCTTACTGTATTCGGACTTTTTGGTGAGTACATTTTTTTTTCGTGACCTCTTTCTTACCTTATTTCAGCCTGTTAAAATAAAATCTACGAAAGAATTTCAAAAACATCACTATGTTTTTGAAACTCGTTAAATTTCTTTCACGACTGTTACATTTAAATAGGTACCCCACTAGGATCCACCATCCATATACCTAACTATCATTCAAAAATGGAAATTAAGGTTTCAATATTTCGCCAATAAAATAAATAAACGGCGTTAAATCAATTATATACTAAAATAATCTGACTAGCAACTGAACGACCTATGTTATCCAAACTCGATAATCCGTTACTAGCCTACAAATGTCTTAATTGAAGCAGAACTTTAAATACCACCTTTGTAATCAAAATAATTTACATTTTATAAGCAACGATACACTTGCTTAACCTATTAAGTATTTAACATAACATCACCCTGCATTCTCCGAAGGGGTGGGCAGAGTTGTATTTCCCAAGGTATGTTTAAGATAGGCGACGAACCTATAGCCATCAAGTATTTATGCAGTACATACGAACTATGTGCTACTTGTTCTGTATCTACCCTTATTGATAATGATGCCCAAAATATTCCTGTTATATGCTCCAGTGCAGCACTTTCGAAACAAACCACGCTAACAATTTCCACCTAGATTGTACCGTCTCGACTCGATAAGGGCGATCGTTCATATCAGAAAGGCTTTTAAACTCATGCTCACTAATTGTGCTGTGATAACCACAGGCCATGTTGCCCTTATCAGTATCTTATCAACAAGCTTTTCTCTTTATGTAAACGTGTTAAGGGTTGTAAACATGAGTAACTTAGGACATTAAATTACCTACAGAATATCATGCCTGTGTTCCCCGAATGGTTAGGCAGTGGTGTACGTACCCACATTTTGCCAGTTATGCGACAAACCCGGGCACAAATCAACACTTTGCCCGACACGGTAATCGAACCCACGATCTCATGCTCAGTAGTAGCGCTTGCAACCACTACACCAACAAGTCAGTCAAATTACCTACTGATAAAATTAACAGAACGAATTACTAATTAAATTTTCATAATCAGGTTCTTCCGAAAATGTAATTCCATGCAATTTTGTTCGGATATGTTATTGCCGAATATACCTACATTACATAATACTGTTTTAGTCAGAAACCTTTTTAGGGTTCCGTACCCAAACGGTGAAACGGGACCCTATTACTAAGACTCCGCTGTCCGTCTGTCAACAGGCTGTATCTCATGAACCGTGATAGTTAGACAGTTGAAATTTTCACAGATGATGTGCTTATTTCTGTTGCCGCAATAACAACAAATACTAAAAACAGAATAAAATAAATATTTAAGGGGGCTCCCATACAAGAAACGTGTTTTTTTTGCCGTTTTTATAGATAATGGTACGGAACACTTCGTGCGCGAGTGCGACTTGCACTTGTTTTCTCATTGCAAGGAACCATTAAAAGTCCTTGAAAGTCTGCCCAAGCCTTTGTGGAGTAGAGAAACGTTTTAAATGGTCATATTGACGATTAGTGAATCATCATTCTCCTGCCCTATCCCAATTTATTCGGGGTCAGCGCAACATGTCTTTTCTCTATTGAGGTACCATTCCGTACCCGACCGCAGGCAGCAACTGCACGCGACGTGTCGCTACGTCACGTCGCGGCGTCATGTCTCTGCAGTCATGATTTCGAACTCGACCGCAGGCAGCAGCAGCCCGTATTCCAGTCGGTAGATGGAAGATAGAAAAACGTGTTATCGCTAGAGAGTTGGCGGTACTTCTGGTCTGCGGTCGGGCTGCACGTGTCGCCTGTCACTCGCCCGTAGCTGTCAACGACGTGTCGCTAGCTACGGAAGGTATTTCATAGAAATTCATAGAAACCAGTCGTGTCGCTACAACACGTCGCCTGCAGTTGCCTCCTGCGGTCGGATACGGAATGGTACCTTTAGTCATCTCGGTAGTAATATCCCTTTCTAGCTTTAGCATCTTTCACACAGTCCATTCATCGTATCGTTTCTTTGGTCTCCCTCTACTCGAATATCCATTCATATCCATCCACACATTAATATTCAAAACTTGACGATTAGTATGTCAACGGAATAAAAATTGCATACCTAAAGTATGCCCTTTGATGCTTATTCATTTCTAGTAGTGATGCTGTTTTGTGCACTTCCTTTGTTCATATAACATTAACAGTTAAAATGCATATTACTTACAAGAAACCCGTAAGTAGAAACACGCACAACACACATGCATACCTACAAATAAAATACACGCTACTACCTACTTAGTCTTTTTTAAAATCTCTCCGTAACGACGTAGGAACTAAGATATTTCATTTTAAATTAGAAACTAAACAGAGAAAGCCGTGCTTTTCTTTTGTTACAATTAACCGAGGAGGTTTCAATGAAAAAACGTATAAAATGGACGGAGGGAAAGAGTGGAGACGCTTTTGTTTCGCCTCAGACTGCAGCAAACTAAAGCTGAGTTTTTATACGTCTGCTCCACCTTAATAGAAAAGATTATTTCAGAATCATTTATAAGTTAATTACTTAAATAGTCAATAAAAGGGTTTCGTTATTTCAAGTAGTCCTTTTCGAGGATACGTATTTAAGTACATACGTATAAAAAATAGGCAGCAGGCTCGCCCCCAATTACATGGGACTTAAACATAACTGGCGAAATGTAGGTGTACTATAGGTACACCTCTCTCTGCCTAACCCTTCGGGAATACAGGCGTGGTGTTATATATGTCTGTTGTGGCGAAATAAAAGAAGGCTTCCGTCACATAATCACGTTTAATTTCGTAATATCGAACCAAATATTAAAATACAATGAAAACGCTATAAAAAGGGTAATAAAATAATTATTTCACAATGAAACGGAATTGCAGAAAGTCGGTTGATAAAAAAGGAAAAACTGTACGAGTAAAACTGTGCGCGTGAGCTCTGTAAAGATTTCGGGCTAGTCTGGGTGACGCGACGCCCCTCAGTTTCTGATTGCAATCAGTACGAAAGAAGAGGTTTCCGGCGACTGGGACCGCAATTAACTAGGACCGCGGTCCCAATCGCCGGATCTGTATAAAATAAATAATTTTCTTCCGGCGACTGGGACCACTTATATGATAACTGAAATAAAAAAAAATGTACAGTCAAACAAAAAATTTTTAGATGTACGATACCAGCTAGATACCAGCTATCTAATTACCCAACACATTTTCGTAAACGATTACGACAAATTTGTTTAATTTTGACAGTTCAACAACATTCATTGCATTACTTACGTTGTTGAGCAGATTTTTCTTTCGAACTTATGAGGCAATGGATTAGCAATTTGTTTTAAAACGATTCAAATTCCGATTGATCGTATATTATGTAATTAGGGTACTGGTTAATGTTTCTCTAAAAAATATCGTATATTCTCAACATTTTTCTTCAATGACTTCTGTCGTAAGCAAAGACATTAAATTATTTACCAATAGGTCGTAAGTAAAAAATTGCACGTCGACCGAACCATTCGAAAATCTCAAAATAAATAGAATAAAATTGATTGCCGGTAATCAAATAGGGCTGTAAGCAGGTTCCATGAAATGGTTTTAAAAGAAAGAGGAAAATTATAAAAAAATATGCAGGCGTATAACGCTGAAGTGTGTTATAAAAACTTTTAGAAAATGGGAACCCAACAAGATATTTACGCAGAATTGAACATAAATAAACTACGCCCGTATGACAGCTTATCAACACAAGCGGTATTTATGAATTGAAAATGACGTGTAACAAACGCATTACTATTTTATGTAGCACACAAAAAACTTGATATTGTTATGTTACTACTTTTATAGCGTATTGCATGATCGATTAACACATTCACGTAACAATTACGGTCTAATCGATTAATTTGCTACGTGCTCGTTTTTTAACTATAAATATAAATAAATATAAATAAATAAATCATTTATTTCAGATTATCATCCATATTTGTTAGTAAAATAATAGCAAGCTTACAAACTAGTGTTAGTAAAAAATTAATTAATAATAATAATAATAGAATTCCAAATTACAATAATACATACTAATACATAAAACACTAAATGACAGGTTCGGGTGGACTTCCCGATGATGGTGGCAAATCACTATACGACTGCGTGCAGTCGTATCCAATGAGCCAGCATCGGAGAGTCCCACCGGTCCGCCAGCGCGCGTAGAATGGTGTTGGGACTGTCACGCATGCGGTGCATGATAGATGCGCACCGTTTGCGCATAATGGCCGCAAAGCCGTCTGTGTCAGCCGCCGCGAACATCGCGGAAGCGCTGCAGTAGCGCGGCAGTCCCATCAGCACCCGGAACGCGTTATTGTATTGAACGCGCAGATCGCTGTATGTCCGCTGTGTATAGTTAACCCACAGGCTGCAGGTGTAAAAGGACTGACAGTACGCTTTAAAAAGCGCAACCTTGACAGTCCCCGTGCACCGTGCAAACCTGCGGGCCAACATGTTGCATCGGACAGACAGCGCTCTGCGCTCCCTTTCGATATCCACATAGTCCTTAAGGTCCTCGGTGACCCAGTGGCCCAAATATTTAAATTGCTCGACTTTATTTAGGGCAGTACCACTTAAAGTGAAGTTCGGAACGAATGTGTATCGTTTGTTGTCCGGCCTGAAAATCATTATTTCACTCTTTTTTGCATTATATTTGAGCCCGTGAGTCACCGCGTAGGACTCACACATTTTCAGGAGCCCCCGTAAGGCACCAATCGATGGGCTCAGCAGCACCATATCGTCTGCGTAGCTGATATTGTTCACGCACACTCCATCTATATGACAACCTATGCCGGTGCTGCTGAGCTCATCGATCAGTCGGTTGACGTACAAGTTGAAAAGCGTGGGGGAGGTCAGCCCCCCCTGCCAACTAACCATCTACCCTGCTAACTATCTACGCGCATTTGAAAAACGAAGCTGTCAAGTTGTTTTGTTTTTTTCAACGGTAGATGGCGTATGTTTTTTTGTTTTTTCGTTCGGTATGATTATTCCAATTAAGTTTTAAAAATAAAATAACCGAAAATAGTCCTTCAGCCAGACTGCGGATTCAGAAAGTTTCAGTACGTAATAAATTTATTTTCCCAGATATTCACCTACTTACGTAATAGTAGGTACCAATAGCGGATCTGACGTCAAACTAGCTCTAGTGGTTCACTTCAAAGAGCTTTTAAAAACAAAATAGTTCGTTAATTAATAGAAACTCCAATCATCGTTTTATTGACGACTATCGGAAAATTCTGACCATTACACAACTTTTAATTATAGGCACCTACAGCAATTTTATTTAACAAAATATCAGTCAAATATATACGACTGTACCTACAGGTATATACGTAACTTGTTCTTCGCAATCAATTAACAACGTTCTAACGTGCCTCGTTGCCGCTGGTCTAGTGGTCGCAAGCGCTACTGCAGAGCATGAGGTCGTGGGTTCGATTCCCAGGTCAGGCAAAGTGTTATTGGATTTTCCATCAGGAATTTCTCAGTAGCAGCCCGGAATCTGGATTTATACCAGGTTGAAGGCAATAGGCTCGGCCCTATTACATGGGACTTAACCATAACTGGCGAAATTTGGGTGTACTATAGGTACACCTCTGCCCAACCCTTCGGGGAAACAGGGCGTGGTATAATGTTATGTTTTAAAATATTTTAAATTATCATTTATTAGCAGTGATCGGAGTAGGTAGATTGAATTGGGGTCATTGATCCGAAACGTATATATTAATATGGATATTCCTCCGGAATTGGTTGATTGTTTTAAAAAAACGGAACTTAGGTAGGAATTGTATTAAAATGAGCGATGAGTGTATTATATTCTTCATATTTTTTTTTAATGGCACACAGTTACGATTTGACACAACCCAACGACCAATCAGATCAAAGGATCATGGGTGGTGCACTAACCGGTTATCAAAACAATTCTCGCTAGCTCACTCGTTTACTTCGGTTCGTAGAGTGCGCTTCTTTGTTTGTTACTGTGTTGTGAAAATAATATCACTACCAACATTAACAATATTTAATTGAATTCGGAAATACCGGAATTACTTTCCGGAAAAATAGCTTATCCATGTTATTTTTTCTGTGTGCATTTATGATACAAGTACCAAAAATCAATCTACCTACTCCGATCACTGTTTATTTGTGAGTGAAGCGTACCTACTGCGTTACTGCGTCTTATTTTTCCATTCTCAGAATAGAACGCTTGCTTCCTATTTTTATATTTACTGTAAAATATTCCTGTAAAAGCTTTTACCTACTGGCATTCGGAAGAGAATTTTTCTCTATTTTCGCTACGTTTATCGTATTTTCTCGACCTATTTTCTTGTGCTTAGGGAGACTATTTCTCCGTTTTATTTAAGACATGTGTGCTGCACTGGGAAATCGCCCACAACATAAAATTGCACGAAGCAAGCGTTTTGTAATGCATATACTTATAAGTACTTTATTTCAGGGATCTCGGGCACTAGATGGCCACGACTCCGGCCAGTCGTGGTCCATGATCCGTGGCCCGCTCTGCGGCTAGTTGGTCGTTGCGACCAAGTTCGCAATTGGTATCGGTTTCTATAATTTACGCTGATCGTTGGTCGTGGCCGTCTAGAGCGCGAGATCCGATAAACTAGCTTCTGGACGCGACTTCGTCAGCGTGTAGTTTCTTGTTTTAACATAAAAGTAATTACCTGGTCGACCGAGTTCTGCTCGGGTGAAAATAGAGAATGCTCATAGTTCATATAAATTCCATGTATAGTACTTACTAATTCCATGCTGCCATGTCATTATTCTAAGGTACCTAGCCTTCTTTAAGGTATCTTGTTCTAAACTCTGGGCGACCGAGCTCTCCTCGGGTGAAAATACGGAGTAAACAATTTTCCCAGATATAAGACCTAGCTAGATCGACTTTTCACCCCCGTAAACCCCTATATTGCAACTTTCATCGAAATCGTTTGGGTCGTTTTCGAGAACGTGACTACAAATATAAAACATACATTGGTAATTTAATAGCATAGGATACTCGGCCATACTTAGCTTCCTATAACTGAAAGAGTTTTCGGAATCGGATAATTAGTTCCGATGTTTACGCCCTTAGTCAAGGAAAAATAAAAGATTTAATGCCAAAAAATTCTGCGAAAAACATAAGAGACATTTAGATTGTCTGTAATGCAAGAGTAAGGCCAATCAAGAGCCATCATCATCGTCATGATCTACAGCCCTACTTCACCCACTGCTGGTCACAGGCCTATCTCTTCATCGGCCAATCCCCACGCTCCTGGGCCAGCCTCACCAAGCTTCTACCCGCGATGGTACCAACAGCGTCCGCCCATCTCACCGCTGGACGACTGACCCTTCGTCTTCCTTCCACACACAAAAGTTACCAGTTACACAAATCACCGATGAGTAGTTGGTGTGTTTTCCTAGAGAGCGTTTTTTGCCACCGTAAAGTCAAAACCCCGATATCATGAAACCCAAGCTGTACTCTAAGTTGACAAAGTCTATTGTGAAGTCCCAGGAACAAAAGGTTTGATATCAGTCAAGTAAAAAAACAGGCCAAGTGCGAGTGGGACTCGTACACAAAGGGTTCAAGAGATACTACGTTTCTTGTATGGGGGCCCCCATTAATTTATTATTTTTATTATGGGTTGTTACAGCGGCAGTAGAAATACAAACTGTGAAAATTTCAACTGTCTACCTATTACGTTTCATGTGATACAGGCCGCTCATAGACAGACGGACGGACAGCGGAGGCTAAGTAAGAGTCCCGTTGGCACCCTTTAGGTACATCGTAATTATATCTTACCCTTTACACAACTTTAACATATTCATCTGCTATCGCATACAATGCGATTACCACCCTTATCGCGCACTGCATTAGACAAGCTCTATCGTATGCCGCTAACTCGGTTTGTATCGTACGACGGCTAACCAACTTACCTTACAGCCGCCATCTTGGATCCTGGATCATACGAGAATATTGTTTTAGATTTGTCACGGATGTTGGTTGAATAAAACTGGCTCAAAAGGATTAATTTGGAGTTGTTTTTAAATTTTGTTTTGTAAATTGATGTAATATTGAGTATATTTTTGTACGCCGACTCATAATAAATTCAGATAAGGGCAGAAGACTAATGATAATTCAGGATTTTCTTTCTGTATCGTAGTTGCGTTCACAGATTGCACGTAAGCACCCACACCCAGATCCGGATGAACTAGTATATTTAGACCCGGGTATTTACAACTATTTGTGCGAGGTACTAACTTACGATACGCAGTGCAGCAGTTAATCTCTCATTGTCAATCCACGTCGACTACTGAATTTGACGTAGGGCTGACCACACTAGAATTACGAAAACCACTACCGCTACCTAACCGCTACCACTGTCAAGTATCAACTTGTCAGTCACTGCTATGATGAAGTTGCTGTCAAAGTCAAACTGTTAAGTATCATGGTAAATTGGACATGCAGTTGACTGTACCACCCACCCGTCGCTTCTGTTAAAAGGAAACTAGTTTAAAAAAAAAAAAACGAATAAAAGGCATGATGTTGAGACCTTTATATAGTCTTTATATAACATAACATCATGCCTTGTTTCCCCGAAGGATTGGGCAGAGGTGTAACTATAGTACACCCACATTTCGTCCGTTATGTTATTAAGTCCCTTGTAATAGGGGCGAGCCTATTGTCATCAACCGGGCACAAATCCAAACCCTGGGCTGCTACTGAGAAATTCCAGATAGAAAAACCTAATAAACTTTGCCTGACCCGGGAATCGAACCCACGACCGCATGTCCAGCAGTAGCGCCTGTGGTCACTAGACCAACGAGGCAGTTTATATTTTCAAATATATTTATTTTGGGACAACTAGATCCAAGGGTTAGGCCTCATTTACGGAGACGCGGGGCGTCGCGCGTTGCGTTGAGCGGCGCGTCCCGCACTGAATTCAAATATATGGCGTTGTATGAGTGCGTTTACGGAGAAGCGATTTTAGACGCGTTTGTTTGAATTAGAGCGTTTTTTGCGGCCGAGCCCGCGGATGGCACCGACGCGTCCCACGTGGCGTTTATCGCGGCGGCGCACGCAGTCAGTCTTATTTAGAAATCGCGCAACACAGACGTAAAAAACAAAAAAAACTAGTCGATTTGATCGACGCGAGCGTGCGCCGCCGCGATGCCCGCTGCGTTCTTCGCTACACGCTTGAGGATTCGCCGCGGGCACCGCCACGCTTCCCGTCTCAACATGGTCGTATATTGCTATAAGTTTGTGTTTACGCGTGTGATGATGCGTGCCGCTTCACGCGCCGCCCCACCGTAAACAGAAAAAACGTCCGACGCGCCGCGAGACGCCACGCCACACGCGACGCGAGACGCCCCGCGTCTCCGTAAATGAGGCCTTAGTTATACAAAAAAACTTATAAACTTATAGGATACATGTTTTTTTTTAAAGATTACTATGATGAAATAGTTGTGTTAGCGACTTGGTGACTTAACCAGCAAAAAAATCACAGTCCACTATATTTTCCACTACACACGACCTAACAAAAGACTTCAACGCTTGACCATAATTACATTGCTACACTAAAAAAGTCTAATAACAATATCAAAAACCCTGTAAATGACCTATACCTTGTAATTACGGGACATTAAAACACACGTGCAGTCGTACCCTTAATTACCCGTACAGAATATTTCACCGTACCATCGGGTCAGCCTTGACACCCACCGCGAGGTAAGCTATAAATTATGTGCGCCGTGTCTTCGCATAATAAAGTGACGGTTCTTTTCTAAACGACGTGCAAGTATAATAAACTATCTCTGTTCTTTTTGTTGTTTGTGTTATTTATCTGTTATTCTTCTTCTTGGTCGCGTACTCTTCATTATTGAAGGTCGTGGCCCTGAACGGCCTTCGTGGCTACATGTATGATGTTCTTCCACTTCGTTCAGTTCTCGGCTTCTCTCAGAACGGTCGTAACAGAGAGTCCTGTGAGGGCGGTTACTTGGTCTGACCCTGTTAGGTGCGTTGCCGCGAAGTCTTTTCCCTTCTACCTTGCCCATCATCACCAACTTTTCAAGGTTATCTGCGGGGTAAAAAAACACATAAAAGCCTAATCATTCATTTTGACAGTCCAGCCACGTTCATTGCGCTATTTACATTGTCAAGCAGATTAATTTTTCAAACATATGTAGCAATGGATTAGGAATTTCCTTCAAAAACCCTTGGATTGTGATTGAAAGTGTGTTACTTAATTGGGGAGCCGGTCCCGACGGAAAATTTATTTTAATATTAAAATCAAAATGATGTAACAGCACACATAATAGGAACCATTGCGTGATTTATTAAGCCAAAACGTCAAACAAATACTTTTTTATGACAGCTGCGCGCACAGATTGCATTAAGTCTGCGGCGCGTGAGTCGCCGACGCTATGAAATGTTGCCATTTTAAATATCTAATCTCAATCTAAATATAATGGCCGCAGCATTATGCGAGCCTTTTGCGTGGATGTGACGCATATTTTCCCCCAAATTGTTATTTTCGTGTTTTGTTCTTTCCTTGCGTCATGTGTACCGCAAATAAATGTATTTTCTTTCTTCTTTTTTTCTTTTTTCTGTTTGGACCTATCCCAGTTGTCAACGTCCTTTTATTTTTATGTCCATGACGGCACGGTTGGTCGGTCTCCACTGTTATTTTCCTGATGGATTAAATTGTGAATTCCAAGTACTAATTTTTTCAGCGGTTTTCTGGTGGTCGCCACGAGAATTAAGTAGATTCTGGCTAACAGAAGTTGCAGTGGTTGAGTTGTTCCAAAAAGACAATAATTCTTATCTCTAAGCATTGCTTACGTTTTCATATCTGCGTTGGTTTTGTGTGAGTCCACTCCTCTCTTAATTGGGTATTTCCGGTCGCACCTAATGACCTTAATTAACTTTCTTATTTAGTTTTGTTGTTATTACTAACCCAGGTTGACAAATTTGGACAGAACATCTGCCATTGGCCAATACTTTTCCTGCAACTTGCTAATGATCAGCTCTTGCATAAATCTCCATAGCAAATACGAATTTGGCAATAGGTACAAAATGACATACAAATATCGATGTTTTTTATGTCAAAAATTAATACCTGTTGAAAGTAGGTGCACTCTCATTAAAATTAAGTACTACTGATAACACGTTACGACGACGCAGAGATTTTTCACCAAGTTTAATGAAGCTCCTTTACCTTGACCGTGTCCTTACATAAATTATGTAAAACAGCACTCAAAGCTCATATAACAACGACCTCTTAAACCTTGATAATTGTATATCTTGCAATGCCCCACAATCATCACACACAAGCATTTAAAACCAATAGCATTGAAAACAAAAGAAAATCGTGTGTGTTAAACGAAACGCCACAAAACAAACGCTTTCAACTTTCTATAACCTACGCCATGCTTTATATTTTGGTGGTGTTTCCGAGAGCATTATTGCCGATATAGTATGCGGGTCATATATTTGTTGTTAAAAGTTTTAGAGGGCTTTCTATCCCTCCCAAAAAAGGTGAAAATGAGAGCCTCAAGTCTACTCTTCTCGCTGTTTGCTTGACAAGATTTTAGCTTGTTATGAAAGATTTGGAGCCTTTATTATAAAGGAGTTCTTTCCACTATCAGTTAAAGCAATGCAGTTACAAAAACTTGAAGTATATCACTGTCAATTATTATTTCGAGCTCGATGTAACCATTAAAACACTTCATCCAGAGTACAGTTTTGTCTACTTTTAAGCGAAACACTTCCAGCAAGAAAATCTATGACTATTTCCTGTTCCGATAGATAATAGAATCTATTTCAACGTAGTATATGCTTCTACATATAATTTACGAGCAAGGGAAGTTATTGGCAATATTAGATAAACAATTGAGTTGTCGAGGTCTAATGGAAGATATGTCTTAAATATATAGTTTTAAGTAGGTAATATCTATATTACAAATAGTTAGAAAAGTAGAGTAAGAGAGGGCAATATTGAAACATTAGGTCACTAAAAGAAAGAATCTATGAAAGGAGATCATTAATAACTTTAGTATCAATATTACTACTCCTTAATAATGCTCCACCTCTTATCTTGCCATATGTGCCCCAAAATACGAAGCCCCAGCGACCTCTACGCTGCCACCGTCGACGCCGTGGAAGTGGCGAAGTCTCCAAAAAAAAATACATGCTTGCGCCAGAAGAAGAACTACTTAAAACACATGACACGCCAAAACAAGAACTTTTACATATTTCCAAAGTAACACAAAATATTGTCAAGATAGATAAAGTTACGAGTACAACAGCAAAGCTCTCCACACAATAATGTGCAACAAAACATCCTCAAGAAAAACATCCGTGATAACATTATGCATATCGGAACCATCACAAAAGATTACTCAACAGCATATGAATGATTCTTTGGTAACGTTACAGACAGACCACTATTTTGTAATGCAACGTAATGTGACAGCTGCAGAGTCTAGATCCGTTTGCAAAACACTGTGTTTGCTATTGGTAGATAATTTCATGACATAACGTATGTGTCAATATTTTTAAGAACAGGACATCCTGAAATGCATTTTTCTTCGAAATATCTTGCCAAGTGTGAGTCATTTTTAGGTCTTCAAGTTTTATTACAATTTTACTGCCTTTAAAACGTAATTGGTTTCTTCCAATTTTATTGTTGAGTTTTAAGGCTGGTATGGAGATGGGTTTTCCTGTAATTTAAATTCCATTCATTGTCAAAATTTTGGTAATTATTCTCTACAAATTTAGAGTGATTTTAATATATCTTTGTTGCTGATCATTCAAGATAATTACCGTCTTGTCTTAGATAACTCTCTTATCACTTAGTAACGAATGCATTTTATACTTTCACAACTATGCGGATATCAAGTCGAATCAATCAAAATGATACAATATCAACTCATTCAACACTGTCAACATTTCAGCTATGTTGACTATGTTTCGTTAATTAATTATAATTCACCTACCATATCCGCGTTTAAATCATCCACTGGATTTATTTGATACGTCAGCACATAATAAATTAAAATTATTTGTTCAGTTTTATAATTGCAATTCATTATTAATATTCTAGTTCACAAGTTAGCGATATTTCATATTTCCATACAGTAATATTGCCAAATTAATCAAAACAGGTAAATATTTGACAGCTATTTGTGACGTTGCCAACTTTTAGAATGAACGGTCTTAATGTATTAAGCCTATAAACCTTCTGGAATAAATTCTCTAAATGATGGTGAAATCCGCATCAAAATCTGTAGCTTATTTTCGAAGAACAACGCGGTCATACAGACAGACTCGAAACGAAAAACAACGCGGTCATACAGACAGACTCGAAACGAAAAACAACGCGGTCATACAGACAGACTCGAAACGAAAAACAACGCGGTCATACAGACAGACTCGAAACGAAAAACAACGCGGTCATACAGACAGACTCGAAACGAAAAACAACGCGGTCATACAGACAGACTCGAAACGAAGAACAACGCGGTCATACAGACAGACTCGAAACGAAAAACAACGCGGTCATACAGACAGACTCGAAACGAAAAACAACGCGGTCATACAGACAGACTCGAAACGAAGAACAACGCGGTCATACAGACAGACTCGAAACGAAAAACAACGCGGTCATACAGACAGACTCGAAACGAAAAACAACGCGGTCATACAGACAGACTCGAAACGAAGAACAACGCGGTCATACAGACAGACTCGAAACGAAGAACAACGCGGTCATACAGACAGACTCGAAACGAAAAACAACGCGGTCATATAGACAGACTCGAAACGATGAACAACGCGGTCATACAGACAGACTCGAAACGATGAACAACGCGGTCATACAGACAGACTCGAAACGAAAAACAACGCGGTCATACAGACAGACTCGAAACGAAGAACAACGCGGTCATACAGACAGACTCGAAACGAAAAACAACGCGGTCATACAGACAGACTCGAAACGAAAAACAACGCGGTCATACAGACAGACTCGAAACGAAGAACAACGCGGTCATACAGACAGACTCGAAACGAAGAACAACGCGGTCATACAGACAGACTCGAAACGAAGAACAACGCGGTCATACAGACAGACTCGAAACGAAGAACAACGCGGTCATACAGACAGACTCGAAACGAAAAACAACGCGGTCATACAGACAGACTCGAAACGAAAAACAACGCGGTCATACAGACAGACTCGAAACGAAGAACAACGCGGTCATACAGACAGACTCGAAACGAAGAACAACGCGGTCATACAGACAGACTCGAAACGAAGAACAACGCGGTCATATAGACAGACTCGAAACGAAAAACAACGCGGTCATATAGACAGACTCGAAACGAAAAACAACGCGGTCATACAGACAGACTCGAAACGAAGAACAACGCGGTCATACAGACAGACTCGAAACGAAAAACAACGCGGTCATACAGACAGACTCGAAATGAAGAACAACACGGTCATACAGACAGACTCGAAACGAAGAACAACGCGGTCATACAGACAGCCTCGGAACGAAGAACAACGCAGTCATACAGACAAACTCGAAACGAAGAACAACACGGTCATACAGACAGACTCGAAACGAAGAACAACGCAGTCATACAGACAAACTCGAAACGAAGAACAACACGGTCATACAGACAGACTCGAAACGAAGAACAACGCGGTCATATAGACAGACTCGAAACGCGACTATAATGTGTATAGGTATCGATATAGATGAATGTAAGAAGAACCATATATGTCTTTGTGTAATTATCATTTAAAGCGCTTTCAGCACTTTTCAGTAATAGTTCGTTTCTGCAGCGGCTCTCGGAACGTTAGAAAATGTGAAAATTTATACAACCCGTTAAGCTATGCGTACAACTGGTTCCGTTCCGGCGCATAATATTCGCGTAAAAGTCAGCTAAATAGCACTTATAATAAACTGCTGATTTAATATGTAAATGGTACACACGAAGAAATATTGTAGGTGTTTATAGCTTTATTTAGTAAGTAGGTACTAGCACTCTGCAATCTACTTCGTCTGCTTGGATTTCGTACTTTCCTCTACGAACTTGAACATCGTCTCAACCTCCTTTGGGGTAGTTTTTATTAATCATATAATTGAATACTAATTTGTTCGGGCCAAGTTACAAGTTTTACATAAAATGTATTCCCCATTTTTTGACTTAGGTAGGTATAGATATTTATACAAACTTCAAAATTGATGAAATCACGCAGTAAAATCCTCCTTAAACTAAACAACCCCTTTTCAATTAGTTAAGGGGTAATTTTCGAAGGATCACACAATTTCCTGTCAAAGTATTATTAATGAACCGAGTTTCGAGTTAATCGGACAACATGTTAAGATTCTTTCAAACTTAAACAACCCTTAAACCCTCTCAAATAACAAAACGCAAGTATTTCCTAAAAGGGTTGGGCAGAGGTGTTCCTATAGTACACCCAAACTTCACCAGATATGTTTTAAGCTCCATATAGGAGTAATAGGGGGCGAGCCTCAACTGGGCACAAATCCAGACTCCAGGTTGTTCTCTCTTCTCTCTACAGAGTTCCACGGGGCACGTTTCAGTTCACGCGATTTTTTAAAATAATCTAAAAAGCACTACTATTTAAATCCTCAACAACGTGGACAGTCTTAACCCGCATTTTTGACTCATTGACCGCCTTATCCGAACGATAGTGAAAGCCGGTGATGTCAGCGACGCGCGCGCAGCTTATGTAACCCATTGTTGAACGCGAAATGCCACTTACGTTTGAATGCAAAATAAGAAGGTTAAGAGACGAACCATTACATTATTTTAAAACCGGTTACATTTTTTATATTACGTTATTATTTAGAACCATTTCTTTGTTGATAGGTATATTTATCTCTGCATTCTTGTTGGTAGAGAAATAGGCTTTAGTATATTGCCATTAGTTTGTAACCAAGCATATGTTGCTTATTTATTATTCTGAGCATGTGCTGTTCCACTGCAGGGCAAAGGCGGGACTTACACTTTCCACTTTTCCCGGTTTCTGAAATTTGGGTCAGAGACCAGCTCACCCCGCCACCTCTTTCAGGGCTTGCCACGTTGTCGTAACTAACTTAACTTTTTCTATTGCTTGAGACCAGAGGTCCCCAAACTTTTTTATGTTATCGACCACTTGGCATGTTTTCCGGTTTTGGGTAGCCCCCTACTTATCTAACCTAGTATTACCTAATATTTATTTTTCGTTAATCCATCAACTTCAAATGTGTTTTAGACAGCTGGTATAGAGTTTCTCACTTTGAATGGTTTAAATTTCTAACTGTAGTGAAGAGTAGTAAGAAAAACTAAAATAAAAAATGTTCAAGAAAAAGTTGGGAAACTCGAAATTATCTTGGATTAAGTAAGAATTTAAAAAACATCGAAAAGCCAAAATTAAAGTCACGACCTGGTTAAATAGAAGAAAAGAAAGAAAATACGTTTATTTGCGGTAAACATGACGCAAAAAAAGAACACAAAATTAAAAAGAAACAAGTTTAGGGAAAATATGCGTCACATCCACGCAAAACGGCCATCGCTCAGCATAATGCTGCGACCCTATGCAAGACAGAGAGAGAATGAGATCCACTATCGTGGACCATTTGCATCTCATGAACCCCCATTTTTTTCCGCTGACATGGACTTCGACACCTTGCAGGCCGTCGTCAACCATCTCTGTCTCTCGTCTGACCATTTTCTGTCGATTGCTTTGTACGCAGATTGCATGCCTCATCGATATTTCTAAATCATGTGACGCTCTTGTTCCAACATTTATGCTTCCGTAAACATGTTTTCAAGTATTTTCTGAAGTTAAACTTCTGCACATATTTCATCTGTAGCTAAACTTACCTTATGAATGTTAATTGGTTTATCTTGATGAAATTATAATTCTGCAGCTTTTATCTAGATGAAAACAGTGTTGTTGTCATTAATGTGTTCGTTACAGTGCTTGTTATGTTAAGAGGGAGTTGAGGCCTATTGTGTTGTGTTGTGAACATGGGTAGTAAATATAATATTATCTATTTGTGATTTTGATCGTGGGAATGAACTTTCGATGGTGAGTCATCAGCTTATTTTAGAAGTCAAACTTTCGTTGCTTTATATGGAGCTGTCCATATTAGTTATAGTTTATTTTTGAATACGAGTTTTGGTGTATTGGACATTGGTATTTGCAAAACTTCCTAAGGAAAAGTCAGTACTGTGGCTATTAACCACGAGGGTCTTGTTAAGAATTAAAAAAAAGCTCTGAGTTGGTGAGGATAATCTAAAATAATAATATTACCGTTATGTTGATGGAGACTGGAGGTGGTAAAGGCAGGTGAAGCAGAGCCCTAACTAAATGGTTGCCGAGAGACGGTAGGAGGTGTTGTAGTGGCAGACCAGCAACCAAATAGGTAGATGATGAGATCGCTGGTAAGACTTGGATGAGACTCGCACAGACTAGCACTTTAGTTTGTTATTAGGTTTAGTTAAATTGGAGTATTTTACCTATTGTTTATTTTTAACCAAGCAAAAGGATTATGTAAGGATCGTAGCAGGTGGCGCTCTGTAGTTTCTGCATACCGCCATCGGCAGAAGGCGTGAGTTTATGTATGTTTATTTTTATTTCATGTGTATAGTTAGTAAGTTAAGTAGAAAACATACGTAGCTTATCTACGTAGGTATTGAATAACGTTACGGTACTAATAAACATGCGAACATTCAGTACAAACTATAACTGAAAAGAATGCAACATCGCAATCGGAACAAGGCTAGTAAAACATTCTTATGAAACAGAAAACCTACTCCGAGTAGAAATTCCTGACTGGTGCAATAGTTTACAGTTGTATGTATTGATAGCTAACATATAAATGAACTGGCAACATCGTTCGAACTACAGAGATAATTGTTTCAAGAACCGAATAACCGATAATGTGTGTGTGCATAAAAGTAATAAGGAAAATGAATAAGAGGGAGCTTGATGCTGAACAGTTGTTATATGAAAATAACCATTATAATGAAGAAACTATTAATTAAAGACAACATTGCATCTGTACCGATTCCTTGAAGGGATCGGCAGAAATGTCGGTATAGTACACCTTCATTTCGCCGGTTATAATAAGTCCCATGTGGCCTAGCATGTATTTGTGTCATGTGAGAGCCGAGTGACTAGCTTTTCACAAATGCAGACTATGGGCTGGAACAAAGAAATTCCTGATGGAAAACCCCAAAAACACCTTGCCTGACCTGGTTATCAAATTCGTGACAACATGCAAAATTCGCACTTGGGACCATGGTCTAATGGTTGCAATGAGCATGAAGCAGTAAATCACGAAGTACTCAAGGAAAAAAAATGGCGACACTCGCAAAGTCATCCACAATGTGTTTCTATTCTCATGGCTAAATATGATTAAGTACGACAAGTTTATTTCTTCACAATATGTCTAGTTAGTACCGCTTCACATGCAACAATAACATATTGTGAACATTATTGCTAAAACCATTAATTTTATGTGTTGTAAACTTGCAACATATACGCATATTGGACAAATGCATGCATCACTGTGGAGACGGCGCATCTGGTGGCAAGCGCTACGCGTTGCTAATTGCAAGTATAATCGATCCCCAAAAAAAATCCTATTTTGATTTCCGAAAAATACAAATTAGTAATCTTTACGCAAATATACTGATCTTACTGATCTTTTTGTGATAAGCACTAGCCTAGTAACTGCGACCAAATTTAAAGAAGCGCTTGTGTAAAGATTTTAGCAATATTTATTTCTTTTCCGTCTTAACTCTTAACTATGCTTCGCGTCACAAAGAACTGCAAGAGTACGTTGTATTGATTCGTTGATGAATTTGTGATTTAGAATGCTATAAGGATCTCTTGGCGCCTGAATTAAATTGACAACAACGCCCCGCCGTTGCTGGTTAACATTTGTGAAATTGTCACAAACAAAACAAGATAGTGGCGCGGCGGCGTTAGTTAAGATTTTGGGTACGCGACAAATGATCCTTGTACCTACTATACTTGAGCTGTAGTTCCATTAGCATTTTGTAAACACTAAACGAAACTGACAGTGGTGCCGATTCTCTTGTACACCGAACTAAACTAACTATCACTAAAATTCCTTACTTTTGAGTATGAGAATCTTAACGCTATTCTGCAATAAAAAGTCTAAACTTAAAAATTATTTTGACACAACTAAATCGAATTTGACAATCGCGACTCCACGTGGTACATACTTATTTGCCCTACCCCGTGATTTTTTTTAGAGCCGGAGGTGCGCAGGGGGGTAGCCTCGACGTGTTATATATGAATTTTTCACGTTTTGCATGGAAAATAAGAAAAAATATTACCTACCTGTTGATAATTAGGGGTATAAGGGTGTTATAAAGGGGGTCGAAATTTTCATTATTTTTGCGATAGGACACACCATTTTCGAGATATAAGCAAAAGAAAAGAAAAAAATATATATAGGTACAGTACTGTTTTTGCATCTGAAGTCGAGGTGTTCGTGTGAATTTTAGTTCATGACAACTAATAGTATTCCACACCATATTTTATCGCGATTAAAAATGGTCAAATTTAGGATGATTAAAATTTTAGGTGAAAAACGTCAAATTCAGAATAGCAAAATTATCATTTTCACTAAATTAAAATCTCAGTACCATCTTAGTGCTGTCAAACTAAAATATAGTTAAGTTGTGTCACTTTAGTCTATTTCAGAATGGGAAATCATCGTTTGAGGAATAAACTAAATTTTGGTGATTTTTAGTCTAGTTTAGAGGCATTTGTGACAAGAGAATCGGCACGATAGTACCGACTGAACTGTAAAAAAACCGCCACGGCCAGTTTGTGCTCCGTGTTTTTAAATGCTTAAAAATAGTAAAACCACTACAATTGTCATAAAAATGATACGACAGTAGACTAAAATGTGATGTGTTTATGCGGAAGTGTTATAAAAACTTAAATACTACAGTGAACACGAATATTAAGCATATATTTATTACCCATAAACTATTAAACTATAAACTAATCAAGTGTAAAAAAACTACATAACAGTGTTAATGTGCAACATAATACAACCAGAACTCACCATATACCCGTTTAAAGTCTTATAGAAGCGATAAAAAGAAACAAAACTAAAAACACAGTGTAAAAATCAAACAAAGAAAATGACCTTTGGACTTCATTAACACATTTGAATTCAAAACTTGGATAACGAACGTTTTAACGACACTACGGCACCTATACCGTAATTTGAACAATATACTCATCGTTCAAGTGGCTCGATACGCCGCGTGTTGGCTTGAGCGACCGCTCCGCATGAACGTATCAGGTTCGAGCCCCGCTATTTGAGATCTCTTTTTGTAAATTGGGTTTTTGTCAAGGATGGCAGAAATAAACAACGTAACGATTAGAAGGCCGATAATGAAATCTAAATCCTTGGAGACTATTGACACGAGTATTTCTCCTTTTTCCCTGAATTCCTCAGGCTCACAAGAATTATTAGGCAAAAGTCTGGACGTGTCATCCAACGTTCTTGCATTATGCCGAGAGGAAATGAATAAAGAAGTAAATATTCTTAAGTCGAACTTACAAAGCACACAACAAGAATTAGAAAATGTTATATTAGAAAATACAGACTTAAAGTCAAAATTAGCTCAACTCTCTCAAGAAATACAAATGTTAAAACAAATATGCAACAGTCCCTTATCTTCACTTCGTAAAGTACAGCGCTCGACACGAAAATCCAGTGCTACACGTCGACTAACGGAATCCTTCAAAAACACACCACTATACCAAGATTCCATCCAATGCGCTCAGACCAGTCCTATAACAGTAACGTTGACTGAGGACAAAAATTGTCACCAAAATAACAGTTCTCCTGAAACCGATAGCATAGCTCCTGTTATTCAATGCTCTCAACACCAGGACCATCCAGTATCCACTGAACCCATCCAGAGCAACCAGCCGAAGACAAAACACAGACTATGTATAGTAAGCGCAAATAGTAAAAACAATATCCTGTCAATAACAGAAAACACTTTTAGTAAATACGAATATTGCCATTACATAAAAACAGGCGCTAATGCAGAACTACTACTAAAAGGTTTAAACACTAAAATAGCTGACTACACCATGAGGGATTATTGCGTCATACTATTGGGAGAAGAAGATTTTAAAACGACAAACAATTATATGACCACTATCTTCAATATGCGAAAAACCTTACAGAGCTTAAAGCACACGAATATTATTGTTTGTTTTCCGACATACAAATGTAATGGTAACTTCAACTTATTTAACTGGCGTGTGGAAACTTTCATTAACCTATTGAATTTGGATGTTTTGCACCATGAACATGTGTATCTAATAGATAGCAACCGGCAGTTGAAGTACGATAACAGTATGTTTGATAGCTACTCGGGTAAACTAAACAACTTTGGTATGCAATCCATATTTCTTGACTTATTAAATCTAATGCAACAAATACAAAATTATAATAATAGTAATAATTTTACAAAAACAAATATGTACAGGAAAGGAACTATCCCATATTATTTTAAAAACCAACATAATACCAATAATAACATTTCTATACCTTTAAGCAATAGTGAAAACACTAGCCAACCGATGTTTTTTCGAGGTTAGACGCAAATGTTCTCTTCTACATCAAAATATAGCTGGTATACTGAGTAAAAAAGACCTTCTAGAATTAACAATAACGGAACTAGAAAAAACTTATATGAGTATTGATATTGTTTGTCTCAGTGAAACATTTATAAGGCAAGGGGCGGAATCCAATTTGACTATGAAAAACTATAGAGTAGTGTCAGCCTTTTCAAGGCCGCATCAACGTAGAGGTGGGACTTGTATATTGACCAAAAAAGACCTTGACTACAAACCTCTATGTAATTTAATTGAGCCCAAGTTATACTATTTCGAATATTGTGCAATAGAAATTACTACGTTTAAACTCTATGTTGTCTGCATTTATCGCACACCAAATTCAAACATTAAATTATTTCTAGAAAATTTAAACCTCCTATTAAGAAAACTTATGAAAAGAAGTAATAAAAGCATCATATTGTGTGGTGACTGGAATATGGACGCTATAAAAGCAGATAAACATTTCAGAGAGCTAGAATCTATTTTAAAAAACTATAACATAAATAACCATATTACCAATCCAACAAGAAAACTCGCTTGTATCGACTTAATTACGAGTAATATACCAAATATAAAGCCCCAAATACACTACCTAGCTTTGTCTGATCACGAAACAGGACAATCCATTTGTTTTGAGGTAGTGGTAGACACCACGAAAATAAAAAGACCATTCTACTTTGAACAAAGACGCGATTTTAATCAAGATAATGTAAATAAGTTTGTAAACTGTCTATCTGCACTGTCTTTCTCAGATATTTACCAGACCGAAGATACGGACATAGCATTTAATTATTTTCATGACCTTCTCTTATTATTTTATAATTTATGTTTCCCCAAAATCAACTTTAAAATAACTATTAAGCCCTTAAAACATAATTGGATGACTAATGGTATAAAAAAATGTTGTATAAACAAACGGCGTCTTTATCTAAAGTATCGTCTCTCAACGGCAAACAAAAAACGTCATAAATACACTTACTCTAAATATACTGCTATTCTAAAAAGATGCATGTTGCAGGCACAAAAAGGCGAAAACACGCGTTATTTGTCTCAATCCGGCAACAAATGTAAGGCTGCCTGGAAAGTAATCAAAAGTAATACCAGTGAAAACCAAAATTCTCATGACATAAATAAAATAAAATTAGATAATCAAACCCACATTCAACCTGAAAAGATAGCTGCCATTTTTAACAAGTTTTTTATTGATATGACAAATAACACCATTGACCCATCTATTGACTACTCACCACCGATGACTTATCAACCAAATACTATATATCTGACCCCAACTAATGACACCAATGTTTATAAAATAATAAATTCTTTAAAATCAACTAACTCTACAGGTTACGATGAAATTAACACAAAAATCCTTAAATTATGTTCTACATTTTTATCAATCCATATTAGCCATATTATTAATTTGTCATTTATGCAAGGTTTATTCCCTACACGGTTAAAATTCTCAATTGTTAAACCAATCCACAAGAAGGGTGACAGAAGTGACATGAATAATTACCGCCCCATAACACTCATACCAATATTATCAAAGATCTTTGAAAAGGTCATGCATGAAAAACTTTCCGATTTTATGACAAAGTACAAAATCTTAAATGACGAACAATTCGGTTTCAGAAAAAATAAATCGACGACAACAGCTTGCTTCGCTCTATTAAAATTGATAACCAAAAGCCTTAATGATAAACTACCAATTGCCTCCATTTTCCTAGATATGTCCAAGGCATTCGATTTTGTGAACCATAAACTGTTAATTTATAAATTAGACCGATATGGCATAAGAGGAAACGCGTTAAAATGGCTCGAAAGTTACATCACAAATCGACAGCAATGTGTTGAGATTTCGAGCCAAACAGGAAATCAAAAGCTTGCATATAGGTCTCAGTATCGTGAGAATAACTGTGGTGTTCCCCAAGGGACCATACTAGGGCCGCCCTTATTTTTGATATATATTAATGACTTGCCTGGTGTAACTTCCCACAACTGCATACTATACGCTGACGATACGACCCTCAGTATTATAAACGAAAATGACGACATTGTAGAGTACCAGAATGAAATAAACATGACATTAAATAAAATTATTACATGGCTTGAACACAATAATCTTCATATCAACATTAATAAAACAAAAATGATACAATTCCAGACCCATAATAGTACGCGCCCACGGCTTAAAATACAATATGGAACCGAGACAATAGAAGAGGTCGATCACGCAAAATTCTTGGGGATAATAATTGACAAAAAATGTAACTGGAAATCTCATATTGATGATTTATGTAAGAAGATAGATAGGTTTGTGTTCGTTTTATATAGACTAACACGTGTGGCTAGTGTTAATGCGGCACTATATGCATACCATGGCTATGTTTCATCAATTTTGCGCTACGGCATTATAATATGGGGTAATTCAGTTGACTTTGAAAGAGCGTTTCGAGCTCAGAAAAAATGCGTCCGCTCAATTTGTGGAGCGCACCCACTGGACAGTTGTGTTCCACTATTTAAAAAATATAAGATACTGCCACTTCCAGCACTATACATTTTTGAAATTTGTATCTTTGTACACCAAAACAGACATGAATTTGACTTGTTTAATGATGTTGTATCCAGACCCAGCCGTAAAGTGCATTTGCTTAATGTTCCTAGGCGTAGAATTAAATTGTTTTCTAATAATGTATACTGCATGACTATTACTATTTATAACAAATTACCTGATGGCTTCAAAACCCTCAACCTCAAAACATTTAAATACAAACTATTTAACTTTCTGTTAAGCAAATGTTATTACTCGATTGAAGATTTTATGACCGAAAAATTTAATTAAATATCTGACATTATTACTTTATCTCCTTTGACTTCATTCAATTTTGACTTATATAATTAATTTAACAACTATTGCTCAATTAATTAAATTTATTGTAATTCTAATGATTACTAATATAATTTTAATGTAATGATGACCCATAATTTTACTAACCATATTTGTACGCCGGAAACGGCAGAATATTATGATCATAATTATATAATGCACTTAACAACTTTGTACAATATTCTTACAAATAAATGAATTCTATTCTATTCTATTCTATTCTACCAGTAACGGCAAGCGCTGAATTATAGCGGTTTTTTCCTGCAACTCCGACTTGGGTCGCGTTTTATAGGTCAGCACTAAAAGGAATGGTCAATCTTGCATAGCGGACGATTCTAGAGGAACCTGAAATCTTCTGGAATGTTTTATATAATGTCGAGTACGTTATACAAAAGGTCCTCATTTATATAATATTACGCTCTTGACCTACATGGAAGAGCCTCTTGATACTGTTCATTACAATTATTTATTCTGCAGGCCTTTGTCGATCCAGCACATTATTATGGAATCGGAACAACGTATCTATCTATAGATTTTTCGTTCGTCTTTTACCCGATTGCATTAGAAGACCGATTATTTTTATCACGAATAGAAAAAACAAGTTAAGCAGTTATATAAGCATGCATGATGTACGAATCGCCATAAACTGTCGCAAAATATGTAAACGTGATTCATTGTTTGTCCTTGTAGTTTATTTAAGACTCTCTAGATAGCGAAAGTTTCCTCCTACGCTATAGCGTTACGTAAATATGAGCATTATCAAGGTTCATGGTGTTCTTGTGTTGAGAGGTAAACAAACAATGCATACCTTATCCATACAACCATGTTTTGTTCTGGCTGCAAACATTGTAAAGAACAAATCTTAAACATGGGGTATTCATATTATGCCGTCAGTGTTAGTTGAACAAGGCTTTTAGGAACCTCACGAACAGCATAGGGAATTGCTCGTCCATGGTTGGAGGCAAACAAGACTTGTCTTTGTTGCCAAATAACAAAATTAGCCAGCCATTCTTGAATATAGAGAAGGGGTACATAACCTAGTTTTGTATTTAATTAAAGCATATATCTACAGTTCGCGTCAAATAACTTTGCCGCTCTGAAGTTAGTTTGCGCATGCGCCTTACTGTTTTTTAAGTAAGATTGACTACTGCGCAGTCATTTGTAGCCTACTTCAGAGCGGCAAAGTTATGTGACGCGAACTGTACAGGTATAGAGACAAGTGAAATAGAAAAGGAAAGTCTAAATCTGCAGTAAGATGTTATTATAGTCGAACAAAAACAATAACAGCGCCTAAACGCACAACACCCATTATGTTACATAATAAAATTCTGCGTAACTATACCTAGTTGGTTAACCCATCCTCAACACCTTATACCAATCAATGCGCAGACGCATGAGTAACGTAACGAGACGTGTTTCCCGAGGTTGCGGCATCGAGGTCGGACTTACGAAACGTCACATTCTTAATATTGGTCCGGTATACGTGCTTTTGATCATCTAACCCCTATTGGTCGATTGGTCGATCGGTATCCTGATTTGCCGGATCTTAAGAATTACTTGCTTTCATGTCGTTTATGCAAGCGATTGCATTTCTCCTTCTTCTATAATGAGCTACATAATAATAAATAGTTCAAGCCTTGGTAGGACAAGCTGGTCTGTATCATATTATGTCGGGCACTGTTAAAGGCCTTTTAAATGCACCTCCAGCACGTTTAATCACGTTTCTCTACATTGTTTATAAACCTCTGAACCGGCTGCCAATACAGGTGGGGAACTGAAGGAGCCAAATGGGAATACTCCCAAGAAGCACGCCGTGTGACTGTTGACACAACAGACGATGCCCCACTTACTGTCTATGACCTGCTTGTCAGTGCTTGTTGTATAATACTTGCATGATTAAGAACCTGTACAAGGAGTTCACTATAAATGTGATAGTGCCTAGGCTAGTCAGCAGTAATATAGGCTAGTCAGCAGTAATAATTTATTCGGATATACCTAATACACCTGTACCCTAATTACTTAATACATATTCGTAAACGATAATGACTAATCTGTTTAATTTTAACAGTTCAACAATATTCATTGCGTTATTTACTTTGTCGAGCAGATTTTTTTTCGAATTTATGAAGCAATGGATTAGCAATCTATTTCAAAACGATTAAGATTGTAATTGATCGTGTATTACGAAATTAGTATAAAGATCTTACGACACGCTTAGAGAAAACCCTAACAAATGAACACGAAACTGGGGCATCAGGGTTTGTAATAAAATCCTTGCGATTCCCGACAACCCCAAGAACAAGAATCATTTTAAAATTCTAGTCACGAAAGTCGTGATTTAAAGTAGATCCAACTGGAATCTCTAGGAAAATATAAAGCGATACATTTTCTAAGTACCATTACTGGTATAATATTTATGACAATCCAAAGCTTGAAGCTTTTCGTGAGTTTTCTCGGAAAAAGATTTTCTTTACTACGTTTTTTGTGATGGATATTAATTTTTGTTATCGGTTCGTGATAATGGATAAGTAGTACATTTGTTTCTACAGAAGCGAAAAGTCTGGAAATTGTCTGTTTATACTCATATACGCTTAAATATCAGCATCGTCATACAACGTGGCAATGCTTCCAGCCTTTTGGGCACTTTTCCAGTTGACAGCGATGCGGACGAATTTTTTGATGCCCTATGATTCTTTTTCCTCTTTTCTAATATACATGTACATATTATTATTACTTTAAGTCTGTTAGCTTATTATGTAAATATTATATTCGCTTAAATATTATTATTTGATTAAGTATCAATTATTATTATTCTTCATCGTTTTTATCGTTATGTATTCATTTGGTTTTTGTATTAATTAAGCCTTTATATACAACAGTAGCTATCAACGAGGTCCTGTTTGGTTTAATGCAAGGGCTGATCCAGGATTTATTTCTGGGAGGGGCACATGGGCCAGACAGATACGAAGTGTCTCCCATATCTTGAATTGCACTATGCTGTTTTTGGGATTCATTTCTTTTTCAATGATGATATTGTAGCTTCAGCATGCATCATCGTTTGCACGTGCCCCTCCCATGGTCTGACCAAGACAATGTCTGGGCTTAAAAAGAGACTGTGACCTCTGAGTTTGTTTCGGTGATTCTTCTCAGAGTAATCAGACAGGAAACAGCAACCTCATCTAGTAAATTATTGATAAGGTGTTTGTACAAACATACTTGAAGAAATCAATTTCATCCTGACTATCTTAACTTATATTATAAATGCGAAAGTGAGTTTGTTTGTTTGTTACGCTTTCACCCTAAAACAGCTGAACGGATTTGGATGAAATTTGGCACATGGGTAGACCATGAATTGGGCTAGGATATAGAATACTTTTATCCCGATATTCCTTCGGGATCGAGACTTTTGTGGGTGAATCCGTGGGTGCAGCTAGTTAACCATTAAACTGATATTCTCGTTAAAATATGAAACTTAATAGTAGGCATTTCCCTAACACTGATATAAAGACGAGATATGAGGAATATACAATTTCTAAATCTCTAAACTCGTCTTTATATCAGTGTCCATTCAAAATATATATTTGGGAGCCTAGATATTCTGTAATCCAATCGGAATAAATACACACTACCTTAAGAATATGTTTGATTTACAAATTATTTTGGTATTACGTTTGTATTAACTACGCATGCTCCGCAGGCCCCTTAAACATAGCGCACATTTCTCAGTTTCTCTTCTATAACTTAAGTACCCACAATATTATTTCCTTGAAAGTTGGCTATTAGCGGTAAACCTTGACAGCGGCTATCTAGGACGAATTTCAGGTCAGCTTATAATAGACCTGTTCCTAGAACTGGCTTATCTGATTCTAGTTTGCGGTACATATTGACGTGGAATATCTGATTACGTTCTGATAATGTGAAATAGACACTGTTGAAGCTATCTGAAGTATTCGTATCATTTACCCAGCTTCGCACAAGAGCAAGCCACTGGTGAGGCGACATGTCAAGACATCAAGATTTCAGTACCTTTAAATAAATAAAGATAAATAGCCATTTATTCTACAATACATTTTTTTTTCCAATACAAAATATTTGTAGCATGCGTTTAAAATATCTAAATACAATTTTCAACAAGCAAATTAATTTTGATTCGTTGCATTTTTAATTATTCGAGATTTTAATTGTATGATACATATAGTTCATGTATGTATACACAGAAATATTAACTGTAATTGTATTAATATATTAATATTGATATAATAATTTATTTATAATAAATATTAATTATTTTAATTCAGTACCTACTTATATCTTAATAAATTCTTTAAGGTTTATAATAATATGTGATGTTAGATGGTGAAAAACGGACACACGGACGGCAAACAACAAAAAACAAAGACTATGGTCACACAAAGGAACACGAAAAGCGACTTTGTTTTATAATAATATAATCTATACTTATTACATAAATTACTTTTTATATTATAAAGAGGTATTTTTTTGTTATTCGTTTGTTTGTATAAAGTTTGATGTTAGGGGGTAATCTCCGGAGCTACCAATCGGATTTGAAAAATTATTTTTGCATTGGATATGCCAATTTTTGCAGGTTAAAGGCTCGCGGACAAAGTCGCGGGCAGAAGCTAGTACTATATATAGAAGATATAGCCAGTGTAGAGACCACGTAGAGACCACGTTTTGTAGTATGCAAAATTAGCTATGACAATAGGGCTAAAATAAATCAAAGAGCGGCACGTTATCGACGGCAGCCGCCGACGCGTCGAAAACTGCAGTTATCTCTGTAGGCGGCTGCCTTCGACGCGTCTACAGATGCCGCCGACGCATCGACGGCTGCAGTTGTCTCTGTAGGCGGCTGCCTTCGACGCGTCTACGGTTGCCGCCGACGCGTCTACGGCTGCAGTTATCTCCGTAGGCGGCTTCCTTCGACGCGTCTACGGTTGCCGCCGACGAGTGTCGACGGCTGCCGTTGACAACGAGCCGCTCGTGTATACGCACATACTAAGTGACCGCCTCGTTCGCCTAGTGGTTGCCAGCGGTAGGTACTGCTGAGCTTAAGGGTCCTGGTGCGATTAGGGTCGGGCAAAGTATTACCTATTGTTCATTAGAAAATTCTCAGTAACCGCCACGGACTTGTTTGTACCTGGTTAACGGCAATAGGGTCGCCCCTCTTGAACATTGAATTTAAAACCATAAGTCAGTGGTGAAACGTGTGTACACCTCTGCTTACTTCGGGGAATGTCTAGTCATACAATATTATGTATGTAGGCAGCTAAATAGCTAGATCATTTCACAAGATATTACTGCAAACATAGAGGAACAGTTGCTGTCTTACGTGGCAATAATGATCACTAAACGGTAATCATAATATTTTAGAAGAAGACGACAAATAAGTTCTAGATCAGTGACGCTCAAACTTAGAATGGCGAGAAAAAAAAATTCGCCAAGCCAAACTATAGAAAAACACATCCTTAACCTACAAAAAAGATCTTCAGGTATCCTGACCCCTTCACCCCAGTAGGTACGGTTTTCATTTTCTGTTATTTGTCAGGAGGCCCAAGATTTGCATACATCCTGAAATTTTCAAACTAATCAAGGTTTTTTTTACTAAGGTCTGAATTTTCTGGCGTTCATAAGTAACTAGGTAGATTTTTTTTTACTGAAAAGGCAGTCAGTCAAATTTTTCGGTCTTTATGAAGCAACCGAGTTGTCTTACTTATCATACCAACAAACTTAAATCAAATTCGTTCCGCAGTCAAATGCATCTTGCCACTGCTTTCAGAACCGCTGTTCTCCTGTTTTATTTACGTAAAGAACATGCATAAGATGGTACTTAACCCAGTTTCCGACACAAATGCCGTGCAGGCTAGAGTTACATCATTTGTTTATCCGAGTCGCTCCTTAATGAGGTAATGAATGCCTGGTGATGAACTCGGAACCTTTGAGCTGAGGAGGGTCGAGATTCAAGATCCTATTTTGTGTAACATTGGTTACAAGGTCACCTTTTATAGACGATTCAGGGCTCCGTTAAACTTGTGTCACGGTATGAAAACAATATTAAACAGCAGCGAGCTCTTAGTGTTTAGAGCGCAAAATAAAATACAACACGTTGTTCCACCGGTTATCTTGGGCAGGGTTCCGCTGAAAAAAGCCACATGATTGTGTGTGTGCCTAATTGTTATACTAACATAGATTTTAAGACAGTAATTTTGGCAGTTGAAGTCTGAAAATAGTTTAAGTTTATATTATTATTATTATTCAGTAAAATACTGGTATTCAGCTGCATCCGCTTAGACTGGAAGCCGACCCCAATATAGTTGGGAAAAGGCGGGCAGATTGAATTTTGATACTCAAACTCAAACTCAAACTCAAAGCATTTATTTCAATTAAACCATTTACAGGCACTTTTGAATTGTCAAGGGGTCAGTCAGTCACAAATATGAAGCTAGTTGCCCATTCCAAAGCGTAGGTTCCTATGGAGAAGAACGGGCAAGAAACTCCATGGACACTCTTTTAAATCATAATGTTGTTACAAAATATTGGTTACATCATTCATGTTGAAATTATACATGTGAGACCAATGTAGAAAGACGTGCACGTAAAAAGCGTCCGTTATAAAAAGATAAAAACAATTCAAAAATTAAAATAAGCCGTGGCAGATAAGAGATGACCAGTCCCTACTGACGGCGCCCGTTCACGAACATGACGCATGGATCAGCACCGTTTAGCTCAACCATTTTGAAGGGAACTTAACGATCCAACACACACGCCACCACCAGCGAGACATTTGAGTGAGCATGACATACTCTCAGCCGCCAGGGCACATTCAAGTCAATGAAAGACGTACTCAGTAAATGGTAGCTTCATAGAAGGTACATGGTCACAGTGCTCACACATGTGCTTTGCAATTATATAATACTATGAGATTGAAGTTATACAATTCAAAGATAATTTATGCAATCTTCAGCAGCTCCGACAATATTTTCGAATGCTAAAATTAAATTAGTTTATGCGCCCTTGTGGAGCTGGACCAGCGTTGAGCCAAGCATTTTTGTCACCTATATAATCCCCCAGCTTATAATATGCTTGGTAGCATAGTGTGCGTTTTATACAAGATTTAAATTTAGTTTCATTTAGTTGTAGTATGTGGGGAGGTATTTTATTATAACATTTTAAACAGTACCCCATGAAAGATGAGTTTACTTTCGATACACATAATCATCAGTCAATAATGATCCCCTGCTGGGACACACCCCTTCTCGCCGTGAGATAATTAAACAGACTGATAACATATTCAATGATTATGGTGAAATGTATGGTTTAGGGTTTAAATTATTAACGCTATCACGTTCATAGGGGATGAAGTGGTTCAAGCTAGCGTTATTTACGGTGTACCTAGACAAGTAATTAACTCAAGACAATATTTAAATGTTCTTTCTCCAGAATTAGCTTACTTACTGATAGGTTATATGAGTTTATATAATTGTTTATAATTTTACTTTATAAGTCAATTTATTTTATTTTAATTTATTGTTGACATAATCTACTCATTACAATGTTTTTTTAATGAGTTGTATTACAATATGTGGTTAGCTAAAAAAATATCGAGGTCGCTAACTTCGATAATTTTTTTAATTTACCTCGATGGTCCTAGTTTATCAATTATAACTTCTAGTTGCAGCTATATGTAAGCGGGCACGCCCTTTATGCCTGGAGGCTTTTATTTAGATATTGTTTTCGTTTAGTTATTTTTATTTCTGCTTGAGTATAGTTCTCGATGTTTTTGGTTGGTATATTGGCGTGTGCTAGCTGTCATATGGCTATTAATTTTATAATTTAAATTATGTTTTGTGTTGCGTAATGTAAATATCATTTTGCATACTATTATATAGAATCATTTTTTTCTAACTGAACAGACAGCTGTGCTGCTGGGGAGTTTGTTGTAGGAAAATTTAGAAGTATTGCGCTTTAAATGATAGCAGAATTAAGTACATAACAATCTTAAAATTATAATCTCTATTTTAAATATTCTATTATATCTTCTTTCTCTTTTTATTATTTTTACCTGTATGGTACCTTACCTTAAGGCTTAGAAGTTTATAGTTATTCAGCAAGTCGCTGTAAAGAAAATATAAAGATACAGATACTATAAAGATGTTGATCTATTTACATCCCCTGCCAATGGGCATCTTGGCTTCGAGCCTTACTGGCTCTATACTGATTATAAGAAATAGGAAACTGCTGTACGACTAAAGAGACCTTCCAATAGCTCTCCTCATCTCATCTCTTCGTCTGATCTGAGTTGGTTTTAAACCCAACCCATTTGTTTTTAGCATAAAAAGAAGTAGTCATATTGCTCCGGAAGGGAGCCACCCATCACCATGCCTAAATTCCTGCATTTCATCACCACACGAAAACAAAAGCCGTCCTCAAGGCACATTACATAACTGTCTCAGTTTGCATAAACTTTCTACTGAGTCATAATGACCATAATGCGAGGTAATCGCACGTCACTGTCACCGCCATCTTGGATGCTAATTCCACTGGATTTACGCGGATTTGTTGTTAATTCATCTTTTTCTTGATCGATGGGTGTGTACGTTTTCTCGTATACCTACTTGGGCCTACGAACTCAATATCAAAACTTTTTTTTTTCAATGACTACATTTACAGGCACTTTTGAACTGTCGAGGAGTGGGTCAGTCAGAAATGTAAAGCTAGTTGCACATTTCGAGGCACCTATGGAGAAGAACGGGCAAGAAAATCCATGGACACTCTTTTAAATAAGTGGGTCCAGTACGTCACGTTAATTGCGGCATCAACGACGTTATATTCAGGTGTAGAGATATTTTTGACACTTTAGCAAGTGGGCCAAGGTTTGTTAATTTAAGGAAATAGGATAACCACTACTAGAACTAGAGGTCCTGGTAAAAGTACTCCTTGAAAAAGAGTTTGTAGCTAGAAAATTCGGGCGTCGTCGCCGGAGGGAGGCGGAGGAAACGCTGGCGTGATGACTCAGACGTGTTTATATGGGAGATTGTCTGGAGAATGCCCGCTCCACTCAATTCACACACTGGGAAGAGTGGAATGCTGTGGTCTTTGCCCAGAAGTGGGACAAATCAGGAAGAAAAAAAATTTTGCTAGAAAATTCTATCACCATTATCAAAATAAAAAACAAATTGTGAAGTGCCGCTATGGCTGCCTTAGGTAGGTACTCTAATTTTACCAAACATCGGAATCAAACTCAAAACATCTAGCTTCGAAGTTTCCAGCCGTGGTCGCACAAGGCTACCCTAGTCCAATTAAGCAGCCATTTTGATATTTAATAGAGAAATTGTAAGTTCTCGCGCGAAACTAGGTCGCCGATACTTGACTATTATCGGGATAAGTTATAGGCTTTCAATTCAATACATAATAATTAATGATATATTTCTGCAGGCTGTACCTTACGTATTGAGAGAAAGCATAGTTTAGAAAGACATAAATCTTTCATAATTAAATAGACTAGTAGAGTACATAGCTACTACATAGGTATTCCCATAGTGCTCCTTTTGGAAGGGGCGACTAGAATCAATTCTGTTTTTTGTAAATTTTGACGTTCAAAAGTGCCTTTTATGTGCCTAATTTAAATAAATTGACTTTGCTCCACCTTGTTAAGTCATAATATCAAATTCGAAGCTTCTGGTGGAGTTTCTTGCCCATTCTTCTCCATACGAAAACTACCTTTTGGAAGGGGCAACTAGAATCAATTAATTTTTTTTGAAAATTTTGGACGTTCAAAAGTGCCTTATACGGGCCTATTTGAAATAAATGATTCGACTTTGACTTTGACTTTCTAATAATAATAACAAAATCTTAGTATCTATAGTCGTGATGGCCCAGTGGTTAAGGCCTCGCCTCTCATGCAGAAAACGTTGTGGGTTAAAATCCGGGCAAGTACCAATGTGACTTTTTCAATTCATATGTAGGTACTTTCTGGGTTTATCTTAGACATTACTGACATCGGTGAAGGAAAAACATCGTGAGGAAACCTGGACTTATAGTTAATATAAGTCTGAAATCGCCAACCCGTCTTGAGCAAGCGTGGCGATCAATGCTCGTGCCTTATCTGTATGAGAAGAGGCCTTTGCCCTGCAGTGGGACAATAATAGGCTGGTATTATTATTATAATAAAATCTTTATTGCAGACCACATGATCCAAAAAACATCAAACGAATAATTAGTAAATACAAAAAAAAAACAATAAAATGGCATACATACACACAAAAATGAACTGCCTTTCTTCTCTTGCACATTCGCAACATTTACGCGGCTATTTTCAACCACCACCGTTTGTATGTCTTGGTAGCATAATTTATATACATCCTATCAGCAAGGCCCTTAACTATACCGTTTCTACACGTACCAACCCTGGACATGTATGATGCAATTCTGCTTCTCCGAATGGCATTGAACGCGTTCAGCTTCGATCCAGGCACTACTTTTAGTCGATTCCAGCTTCGTCGCCATTCTAGGACGTCAATCTTATAGAATGAGGGTTTCCTGCTCGCACACAATTCATATTTTCTTACACTAAGGACCTCGTCCACTCCAAAGTCCATCAATCCTTCCGGAGATGCGTTCTATGAGACTATTTATTTGTATGATCAGGGGCCGTATTATGACGTAATAATGCCAACATTATTCCAGTGTGAGTGAGAGACGGAGCTATACAAGGCCGCTAGCACCATTCTTTTTTCGCAGTGGAATAATGATGAGATTAATGCTTCATAATAAAGCCCCGGAAGATCCATTTTCAATGATACTATGATAATCTAACTCTGTACATATAAATTTAAATTGACCACCATTATTACCTAATCTCAACTTAACAGACAGTTTCATTTCAATAACGCCTGGATACATCATTCCATTCAACATAAGATTCATAAGATTGCGCAAAGAATCTTTTAAAACTTACTTATCGTTGCGTGACTTCCGTCAAAAACAATAATCACGATAGTAATCTCGCGACGGTTTCGTAAAAAATTCTTTCACGAAACACTCGCCACGACACCTCACTAATAACCTGACAAATAAAAACAAAAAACTTAGTTCTAACTGTTTAAAGAAAGCAATCGTTTCACTCTTGTTTGTCGTAAGCAGTTTAATCATCACTCCTAAGGAAATTAAAAGTTTCTCCTAAACTTTGTATGGATTACGATTGGAAACTGGTTTTACGGACACATCCAAATGGAAGGACGATTTCTGAAATTTTGGGTCATTGTCGCTCTCACGATTTCTCTTAATGTTTCGTGTGTTCGATTTAGGTTCGAAGATATTATATGTACAGACGCCATCATCGCACATCAACCTACTACAATCTGTCAAATTTCTTTAATAGATTTTCAACTTTATCACTATATCATAAGACACAAAGTTGATTGGGAAAATTTTACAGTTTCGGGCAGGTTGACCTGCTGGCGTCTGTACCTATTAATTTTAATGTCATTAACATAAAGGATTTCCATATTGTTGCCAAACTAATATAACAGGAAGACATTAACATCCGATGTTATTTATATATAACCCAAAGAAAGTACCTATACCCATATTTTGCTGTTTTGTTCTTCAACTCTTGCCCTATAGGATACCTAGCCTTTTGAGCACACACGCATTACACTTTTAATTTCTTAAAACTGACTACCAATAATCATACAATGGCATTAGCTAAAAATTACAAAATAAATGTTACAAAAATTAAAACCCAACTATGACAAAAAAGTTTAAAAAAAAATATTATTGTAATTCTTTACTTTATGTCCTCTAGAGGGCGCCATATTGAATTTAATGTGAGTCACATAGCCTATAACCACCGGACGATCAAGACGCTTTCAACGATATATCATTGGTCAAATTATGATCAGCGGTTTAGAAGTTATAAGTTAACAGATGGACATACATATATACATACCGGTAAAATATAAATCATAACCCTCCTTTTTGCTTCGCCGCATTCGGCTAAAAACGGGTAGGTACCTCTACCTGATTACTAACTTAAATAACACCAAACTAATATTGTCTCCTCTTGTTACAGGTACTTTAATACTAACACCACCAGCAGAATGCCAGTTCGCAGAACAACACATGGGTAGGTACGCATCAATGCTCCTAGCCACCCACTCCCTTCCATTTTCCTAACAAAACTTTAAGCAAGGCTTCGTTTTCCAGTGAGCCACATGCGGACTCCGGGTGACTGGAATCCTCATGCACAGCAAAGGAATCCGCCATGGCATCAGTTCTCCTCTCCAAGGAAAAGATCTTCAGAAGCCGTACAAAGTCCTTACTACGCGAACAATCAGTATGAGCAACAACAATTCGCCTATAACAACCAGTTTGAGCAACCACAATTTGCCCAAAGCAATCAGTATGAACAAACTCAATTCGCCCATAATAACCAGTATAGCCCGAACCAATACAACCCAGTGCCAAACTTTCAAGGACCTCAATACTTCGACGGCAGATCTTCTGTAGGTTTTATCCAAGCAGATCCGAGAAATCCAAACGATCCTAGGCTCCTATCAGACTCAGCATTTACCAGAATATCCGAGACTCTAGGTGCCATAAACACTGTAGGCCACTATTTAGTAGATATGGTTAATGACTCTCATGAAAGAAACGAGACAGACCCAACCATACAGCAACTACCTCAAGCTCTATACACTATAAGTAAAAATGTTTTAGGCAGAAACGTTACTGATAAAATAGCTCCTATAGTGAAGAAGGCGTTACCAAAAGTGTTACCTGATGCTCCTATAACTAAAATAGCGACAGCAGATCGTGTCGATGAGGAGGATGCTAAGTATTGTACGACGCCTGAAGGAGAGGAAGGTATTTGTGAAGACCTAAGCAACTGTCCTCAACTGCTATTAAACTTGGTGAATCTCAGGGAATCTTTGTGTTTCAAAGATCTATTTGTGCCTGGGGTGTGTTGTCCTAAAGATGCGATAGTTCCGCAATCAGAGAGACCGATTGTTGCATCGACGAGTAAGCCGACTTACTTAGTACCAGTGACGACACAGAAGCCTAAACCCAAGCCTGGAACAACGAAGAAGCCATCAGCTGTATTGGTGTTAACGACAAAGAAGCCCAAACCGGTGACGACCACAAGGCGGCCGCCCACCACGACCAGGCGACCAGCGACGACGAGCAGGCGACCTGCGGCCACGACCACAGTGACTACACCGAGAACCACTTCATACTACACAGTCACGCCACCTGTTATCACTAATTTCTCCAATATTGTTGATATCGAGGGTAAGAATATGAATTTAGAACTTTATAGCTGTAATAAAAGCAACCGAGTTGCTGCCAAAGCGCTCTTGAAACTTCAAGGTGAGTTTAACAATCCCATTTTGTCATACAATATTACAATTATGTATTGTCGACTTGGCGATCGATGTGGCGTGCATCTCTGGAAAAAACTTACTAATATTCAGAAAAAAAGAGTTAAAAAGGACCATGACCATTGGACCATTAACATTGTATCATAACCTGATTCCAGATTGTGGCCAGCGAGAAGACGAAGGCGGTCGCATCGTGGGTGGAACGGAGGCGAAGCCAGGTGCGTGGCCGTGGATGGCAGCCATCTACCTTCACGGCAGCAAGCGCAGGGAGTTCTGGTGCGGCGGCACGCTGGTCGGGAAGAGGCATGTCCTCACTGCTGCTCATTGTACCAGAGATTCTAAGCAGAGGCCGTGAGTAATCCTGGTATTTTTATTGGAAGTAAAGCATTCAGATAAAATCTAAAATGTCCGAATATCTTTTAGCATTCCAGAAATAATTTATATTTGTACAAAAATTGCCCAAAAGATTCTCGTCTAGTATTTTAATTCCTCTGCTTAAAATGCTAAAAATAATACTAGAAATTTCCGTTGGAATACTTAGCATGAATGGTCCAGGCAGCAACGTTAGGTTCCACAACGATCTTTGCTGAGACTTCCTATTTCACGTGCTTTAACGGCAGCAGACCATTTCAGATAAAACGGAAACTTTATTTTCTCGTCAGGTTCCCAGCCCGTCAGTTCAGCGTTCGTCTTGGAGACGTGGACTTGGCGCGTGATGATGAGCCGTCCCGGCCTGTCACGTTGCGTGTCACGGCAGTTCGCGCGCATGATCAGTTCTCCAGGGTTGGCTTCTATAACGATATAGCGATACTCGTGCTATCAGGTAAGGACACAGCATAATATTTTTGTTTTAATGTCTGGATTTTTAAGATCTCTCTACAAGCATGAATTATCGGTGAAAATATGAACCAGTGAGCAAGTTGCTAGAATCCTCCTGCGGAATAGGTTTCCAAAAGTTTGAATGAATGAATGCACATTAAGGAACGGGACTCTCAGATCAAGATGATTCTAGTAAATACTTTACATCTTGGTCTCTTCTACATGTAGTCTTAAAACCCAAGTAATATTCTTGTAATAACGCGACAGACCCATTGACAAGATCTGCTTATTATAAGGCGCCAAATATTCAGTGTTAAGTGTTCCAAACATGGATTATAATGTATTGGCGAAGTTGAAAATCTGAAATACAGTTGTGCCAGCGACACGAATGAGAACAAGATTGTACGACTACTACTATTATAATAAAACATTTTAATTTATACAGAAAACGTCCAGAAATCTAAATACGTGATCCCTATCTGTTTGCCACACGGTGAGCTGACGAGACAGTCGTTCGAAAACTCAGTAGCCACCGTGGTGGGCTGGGGCACCACCCGCTACGGCGGGGGCGAGAGCTCCGCGCAGCTGGAGGCCGCGCTGCCGGTGTGGCGCAACGACGACTGCGACCGCGCCTACTTCCAGCCTATCACTGACACGTTCCTGTGTGCGGGCTATGCGAGAGGCGGCGTGGATGCTTGCCAGGTAAAGTTCTTTTGCAATGACTTTTATTAAATGTTTGTCTTCTTCGATAATGGCTTATTACATAGTGCCCGTTCGCGTACCTAGCTGTAACAGTGTGATTATGGAGCCCCGTCACTGGATATTCCGCATTTTCTAGCCTGCTCATCGTGCATAACTGCCTGCCATATACCTCTACCTGCACTCGCCAGGACTAAAATGCGGTAAATAACACTGCTGTCCAGGGGCGGCAGTCTCGACATAGATAACGATCGCTATACGACCGAATTCGGTCGCAAAGTCTTAATGGCGTCCCTAGGTCGCTACGTGGACTGACATAATATGAGTTATCGATACGATAAGAAGAAGCTTTTATAGCTTTGATCAATTTAGCTGCTTATGGTTCCCTGGGTTTGATCCCCAGAACAAGCATTTTTATTGAAATCCTCCGCAAAAACTAATAAATCCCAGGAGAATACCAGTTTTGTTCAATAAAAGATACCGAAATACCCTCCTCTAACAGGGTAATGCAATTGACACGTCAATACACGCCTAAGTTCCCACTTTTCATCCCCGATAACAACTATTATCACTAAATATTACATTCCAGGGTGACTCAGGAGGTCCTCTCATGCTGCAAGTGGGAGGTCGTTGGACGCAGATCGGCGTAGTTTCGTTCGGAAACAAGTGCGGAGAGCCAGGGTACCCTGGCGTGTATACCAGGGTCACGCACTACTCCAACTGGCTGCTGCAGAATACTGTATAGAGATTAATTCTAACGTTTAAGTACCTACAGTCAAAGTGTTAGTAAGTTTAATTAATTATGTTCTAGTAGGTAGATAAAGACAATACATATTATTCGAAATATGTGGGTAATTAATGTTCAACAATATTCATGTTCTGTTCTTTTAAATTTAAAAATAAACCGTTTATAAAAATGCGTAGTAGCTACTGCAGCTACGTATTTTTTTGTGAATAGAACTTACTGATAATAGTGAAAATATCATAATTTCAGGTGCTTCTTTACCGTCTCCCATAATGTTACCAAATGAACTCATAATAATACCTATGTTTAAGTTGAATGTAAGATAAAATAATATTTAAATTCAAACAATAATTTATTTAATTTCACTTGAAATCTTTTGCAATTGTCCTAATTTTTAAGAAACTTGTTCTCTAATCAAAATTATGATGCAAATTGTAATTAATCATTGTGATAATGTTATAACTGACTGTTAGTTTTAAGATAAATAAATTAAAATACCTACCTAATATTTCATACTGAATTTTTCTTTTATTTTTTTCAAACTTGATTACACCTCACAAAATCCAAGCATCAAGTTCCAAGGTATGCATGTGGTCTATAATAAAAGAGTTTTAGACAAAAAATGGTAGAGGAACAGACTACAGGCAACAATAATGCTAAGGACCGGACTCCACCAAAGCGGAAACGAGACAAGAGGAGAGGAGATGTGTTTTAAGCAACCAATATAATTTCGTTATTCACACATCTCGTCTCCACTCAGCTTCAGTAGAGACCACTGAGCGGAGAAATATCATAATTGTATGGCGCGATCGAAGCGTAGATGTGAGCTGTGCCTCGCCGAGATTGAGCTGGGCGGTGGTACAAAGTGGAGATGTGAACTGTGTATCGACAAACTAGCGACGGCGCGCACTGGAGACGAGAAGAGATGTGCGTTCTTCACAACATCCAACGCTCGCCGCACCCACCTCAGTTCGAAGTAGCCAGCATATATCTCCGCTCTAGCCAGCACACATCACCGATCTAGTCTAGCCATCTCTGCACAGCTTCGGTAGATACACCCTAGCTGAAAAACATCTCTTCTCGTCTCCGATAAGGACATCTCCGTACATCTCCCCTTTGGTGGAGTCCAGGCTTATCAATGCAAATTGTAATGTTCCCCGCGCAGCGCGCATACAGTTTAGCGGCCAGTCGTCTTCCCCGCGCCGTGGCATTAACTATGTGTTGTGTATAACTTATGTAAGAAGTGTCACTGTGCTTTTATTCATGATCATCGATCAGTAGACTTTATCCTGGACACTGGAATTTGCAGAGCATCATATTTGAACCTCATACCAGTCACACCGGTGTAGGTAAGCCCACGTACGGACGTAAAATTATCGCGCACTGGGTTTTTAACTCTCGGTGTTGAGTCGAGCGTTGAGAATCCAACGTGCTAGGACGCACTCTCGTCCCAGCGCGTTGAAAAAACACACTATTGGATTTTCAACTCTTGGCGTTAAGCAGAGCATTGAAAATCCAGTGTACGAAAAAAAATCGCCGCGGGAAAAAATCGCCCGTACGAACCTGGGCTAAAAGTCGAGTAAAACTTGAAGTGCCTTATCGACGCCCAAGTGCTTTACTGTCTTGTTTGTTAGTTATTTCGCTGTCTGAGGTTGATTCTAGCTCAAAAATTACAAAACATTAAGATACCAATCGTTCACATCAAAGCCACAGTAAAAGCGGGTAGGTATATTCTTGTATTTCAAGCTATGTATTGGCTATTACTTACATGTATTCAGGAGATACGGATCATTGCCATAATGGGCCATTTGGCCCACTCGCATGCTAAAAAGCCGCAATCCCACAAGCATGTGAATGACCTCAACTGAATTAAAATTCTTAGGTCAAATAATTTTGTTACTGATAAAGTAGAGAGATAAATGTAAACATTTAAAAAGGTAGCAGGAAACCATTTATAAATAAAAAACTGTCGAAAGGGAAGTTGTAGTATCGTGAACGTTTACGGTTCGCATGAATGTAAATAAATCGTAAATGATTTCCGAACGTAAAATGTTTAACGTCATACTTGAAAAATAATCACATTATAAACATTTATAATGTGGCTGTCTTTCTTACTCACTACGCGTTAGAAAGAGTAAACTAATCAAACCAATGACGTTGACGTTAGTGACGTTTTGACGTTTATCTTTCGGCTAAATAAATTGACGTTACGCCGTGACTAATCTTACGTTTTTATTTGTTTAAAATAAATAAACATGTTTTAATTTCTATTAAACGGCCTTATGAATAAATATTAAACTTTCCTAATAGTCTTCATGACGTGATTGTGGTAATTTTGTGTAGCTAAATCTATTCAAAATGAAGTATCCGACTTCGCCTACTCCTGGGACAAGTAACTATCCAAGGAGTACGTCTCCTTTGCCAGCACCAGCTAACTACCAACCTACGACGGCCAGTGCGGCGGTGAAGCGCTACAAGTACATCAGAAGACTGTTCCAATTCAATCAGATGGACTTTGAATTCGCTGCATGGCAAATGGTGTACCTGTTTGTGGCGCCACAGAAAGTGTTTAGGAATTTCAATTATAGAAAACGTAAGTACGGTAGGAATGTACAGTGCATTTAAGTAGTTTAGATCTTCTGTTGGCAAGATCTTGTAAGAACACAGTTACTATTTGTGGTTATCGTGGCCTTATATACACAGCAATGATTAAAAAAAGTTTGAAGAACCTGCCTACTTTCAGTACGATACAATATTTTTTTTACATATAGTCTATAGATGCATCTCAAAAATGCTCTTCAAAGCTCAGAAAACTATGCTCAAAACTAAACAGGATTTACAATAAGTTTAGTATTGATAAAACTTTATTTTCAACATTTTTTTTTTTCATTAATTTTATTCAATTTCAGATACTAAGTCACAGTTTGCCAGAGATGACCCAGCATTCTTAGTCCTACTTAGTGTATGGTTATTCTGTAAGTATCTTATTTATTTACTTTAGTTAACAGATCCCAACATATAGTTATAAATGGAAAGATCAAAGGGAGACCTTTGCCCTGTAGTTAAAGACAAAAGGCTCATAATAAAATAAAATATTAAAACACACATTTGGTCATACACACACACCGGTTGCAGGTACACCTGAACTTTCTGAAGAACATCACCAATAAGGTCACTATATTATTATGTCGTCCTACCCTCCTTTCGTTTCCACTCACATCTGCCTTGTAAATCCTTGTTAATCGCCTGTTATCCATCCTTTCAACATGAACAAACCAACTAAGCATACTCTTAAAAAAATATATATGTAAAACTTATTTACAGCCCAAAGAAGTTTACTACAAAATATAGTTCATTTGAAACTTTTTTGACTGCATATAAAATTGTAGAACAATGAACAGTACCTATTTATCACTGCCTGTGACCAATGTATGGTGGCATCTGGATCGCCACATGCGAAGTACGCATTAAAAACCTGGCATCACACAAATTCCTGCATCATGCAAACAAGAGTTTACTGCACGATCAGCATGTATATAACTTCCCCGACATCAATCATTGGGCAGTTGCCCACCAGACACGACACACATCTGGTTGGAGGATACTCCCTTTCCTATAGAGGTTGAGTGAACTTTACACCCTGTTCCTTATTCAAATTCAAATTCTTTATTTCAGACGTAAGTCCATAGTGTTAGTAGCAACAAAATAACTTAATGACTAGTGTTAGTAATAAGGAGGAGATAATGTATAATGGATAACTTATGCCTATATAAATATAATAGATTATTTGTAAAATTCGCTGTAAAATATGCTACTACAAATGACGTTAATAAAGCTATACCTAATCTTATCAACCATCTACAGAGTTTTATCAGCTTCTTCAGTAACATTATTCTGTTCAACTGTTTACCTAAATAGGTCAAACTAATTGAAATTTAAACAGTATTTTCAAGACTGTTTCTTAATATTATGTACATTCATTCCTAAGTTACGCACAAGCTTATTATTAAAAATCTGCTTGTGTATAATTTTTATTGTTTATCTATAAATATGGATGACAATCTACAAATATAAAACAAAAAAACAATGGATGGAGAGTGTGAAAGATGATTTGGCTAGAAAATAGGTGAATACCTAAGACAAATAAAAATGAGACTATTGACTTTGTTGATCCAAACCAAATTGATTATTTAAAATCGTTATAAAACACCCACTACCAAAAGTCTCCAAATAACCACTACTACCATCAGCGGACACAAATATTAAATTGTTATTTTCATTACCTTTTTAAATGATGTTTATTTCTGTAAGTAGGCTTATACATGTCGTAGGATTCTTTGATAATTCGAATTTTCGCGAAAACCCTAGGGATATTGTGAAAACGCGGATGATTAGACAATAAATTTTAAAAACTAGATGAGGCATGTATGATGATAACTACTTTAGTAACAGCTAGACAGTATTTTCTTCTTACAATAAATAAACAGTGGGAAGCTGTCCTCTTACACACTGGAATAGTAAAAGATTGTCTTTGCCAAACAAAATGCCAGTATTATATTATCTGTGACAGAATAAAATTGCGTTAAATTTAATTCTTTTTTCAATATTTCCAGTATCGTCAATATGTCTGGGGTTAGCACTGAGCTTGTCAGCAGCAAAGGTGGCGCTGTTTGTGCTGTTCGTCGTGTTTGTGGACTTCATCGGCGCCGGAGTACTCGTATCCACGTTACTATGGTAATTACTTTTCCGAGATTATAAATTATAAGTATCATAACATAACATCATCTCTGTATTCATTCAAGGGTTACTCAGAGGTGTACAGTAGTGTGCTCATACATTTCGGTAGGTAAGTTTATGTCCCATATAATAGGGGCCAGCCTATTGCCATCAACTGGGCACAAATGCAAGCTCTGAGCTGCTAGTCAGAAAGAAGAAAGTCTAATAGGACACATCACACTTGCTCTACCTGGGAATCAAACCCAGGACGCCATGGCGCTTTTTATAGTACATTTCAAGAGCATACTTACATATTTACAGTACGCATTTTTTTTTTTTTGTATATTTTGCCATTTTGTTTGTGGATGTGTGTCGTAATTCGTTCTTTTTTTTTAATGTGTTACATCTTTCCTCTCGCTTTCCTGCAATCAGTGCACAGAACATATACAATACCCTAAAAATCTGTGAGTGATTTTGCGAAAGGGGACGGAAGTGTGTAACAGGAAGCCGGGGAAGCGCGCGCTATTTGATTTGATCAATGAGCGCGCGCGGTGCTAGTTGGCCGTTAAAAATCACCTTGACGAGGACCCGCCCCTTTAATGTTGCAAGGTGAGAAGTCAGATGTTACAAATCATGTGGGACTACTGTAAGGCTCGCTCGTTTTTTTTTGTCCGTGGTCCAGTCCTTTTATTGTTCGCGATTTCGCTCTTCCTCATTCTTATATAGACCTCCAGATCGTATTTCGGCCACGGCGGCCAATCTCAACGGAGACTAGCCTTCGGCGCGGGAGATATTATAGTGCAGGCGCGTGTGCGCAGACACAAGTGCAAGTCTCTTCCCTCACTCTCATAGTCCGATGGGACGGCAATCTGACACGACCGGAGAGAGATCAGGCGCAGGACCAACGGCTTAACGTGCGCACCGAGGCACGGGGGTATCACACCGCCAATTTCCAAACTCCGGGCTGTTATTAAGAAATTCCTAATGGAAAAACTCAATAACACTTTGCCCGACCCGGGAATCGAACCCATGACCCCACGCTCAGCAGTCGCGCTTGCAACCACGAGACCAACGGGGCAGTTATTATAAAGCTATACTATAAAGATGACCTTACTGTTATTGACAGGTACGTTAGCAACAAGTACTTGCGCCGCGACCAGGACGGGCCGGACGTGGAGTGGGGCTACGCGTTCGACGTGCACATCAACGCGTTCTTCCCGCCGCTGTCCTTGCTGCACTTCTTCCAGATCGTGTTTTTTGACAGTAAGTACTTTATTACATACTAGCTGCGCCCCGCGGTTTCAACCGCATAAGTCTCGGTCCCGTGGGAATATCAGGATAAAAGGTATGCTATGCCCTTCTCCAGGTCATGGTTTACCCATGTGCCAAATTTCATCCAAATCCGTTCAGCCGTTTTGGCGTGAAAGCGTAACAAACTCACTTTCGCATTTGTAATATTAGTTAGGTTAGGTAGAATTGAATCTCGCTACCCACCCCTGCTATCATAGAAATTACTCTGCTATATTTGAGTTAAATATTAATGTATTATACACATAAAACTTACGGAATAAATGCTCTAAATGATGGTGAAAACGGCATCAAAATCCGTTGCGTCGTTTAGAAAAACCGACCAAGTGCGAGTCGGACTCGCACATGAGGGGTTCCGTATCTTACCAATATCTTACTCCATATCTTACAAGATGTGTAAATTTGTACGCTTATTACTGTTAAGCAAAAACATATATGCTCTTATTATTTATTTTTTTGTATTTTACCATCTTTTTATACCATATTTTTAAGCAAATAAATATTATTCTATTCTAAGATTAACACTATGTACTTGATTAAGGACAACTAATTTTAAAAATCGCAAAGGTAGAATTTTATTTCATAACGATCTGTGAATTACAAAGTTAGTTTTAAGCAGCAGAAAATCGCCCATATTTAAATAAAATACCTTATGAATCGGTGTTTTTAATATTTTTTGATTAAATACAGTATTATGGTACATGTTAAGAAGTTTCAAATTCCTAACTTGTTCAGCTGTTGCGATAGAGCTCATACAAAAATGGTCTAAAATTGACAACTTTTACGGACGCCCATTTCTTCACTTTTAAAGATAAAAAAACTATATTTGTACTCTACTCGATGACTTCTAGACAATGACACCCTAAATGCCAGGCCAAGATTTTTTTTTTTATAAACGAAATTTACTGTTATTTGTATGGGGACCCCCTTTAATTTTTAACTTTATTTTTTTGTTATAGCGGCAATAGAAATACACAATCTGTGAAAACTTCAACTGTCTACCTATTACGGTTCATGAGATACAGCCCGCTGACAGACAGACGGACAGCGGAGGCTTAGAAAGTGCCAAACAAAACCCTATTAGGGTTTCACACTTCGGGTACGGAACCCAGTACCCAGTCAGTTCAGGAAGCCATCAATCTGCCTACAGGGCAATTCAATTTACTCTGCAACTGGCGGTGAAATCCAATTAAAAACGAAGTAAGGTGCGCTGGCCCAGTCTTGGAGGTTTAAAGAACTTGAAAGTTTGATCAAGCTGTTTAAGTAGTGCTTGGAAACTGTTCTAAGCACTACTTTAACAGCTTCATCAAAACAGCATCTTATTTCCCTTTACTTTCTTGAGGAGTAAGTTTCAGAGGCTTCAAGGCCTTATTTGAACGGTTTTGGAGCGCATGCGAATATGGACTTTAATTACTGTACTGTATTCTATCTGCAATTTTCCTTCTCGCATTGTAAAATGCACTCCACTGCCCTCGGACGCGCTGGTCGGTGTAAATCGTACCTTAGCCACATCTAATAAGGTATGTTTTTCTTATTTCAGACATATTATTCCGTGACGGTTTCATTTCCTGCCTGGTCGCCAACTCGTTCTGGCTCGCCTCCATCATCTACTACCTGTATATCACATTCTTGGGATACAGCAGTAAGTATCACTTCTGTAGAACAGTCAGGGGCAAAAATGTGTATACACTTGCGATTTTTTTCAACAGTTTTATTTAATTATTTATTAAACTTAATCCAATATAAATGATACAAAGGCGGCTTGTGAGACCCTTATACGTGTGCAACTGCGTGCGTGCGTAGATTTGTTATGTGACACAATGTTCCCCTATAATCAGCTAATTTAATAAATAAACAATCTTTTGCACATAATAATAAAAATTATGTGTATTTATTATGATTATTATTCTTATTGAGGTGTTTGGTGGTGTGCGTTAATTCAGGGAAATGTTGTATATTTTTGCCCTTGGCAGTACAAGTATTATTTATCTACGCACTCTGTCATGAGCAAAAATATGTGCACATAGCGAAATTAAAGTGAGTTTCTTCTACAATACTAATTCAATTCATTGTACGAATGAAGCCATCAGATTGCACAACACTAATAAATTAAGAATAGTATTTTAAAACACTGCTAAAAATGGCCAACATTTATTGCAGGCTTATTCTTATAGTACTTGGTCGACCGAGCTCTGCTCGGGTGAAAATAGAGAAAACGAATTCTCCTAGAAATGAGACCTAGCTAGATCGATTTTTCGCCCCCGTAAACCCCTATCGCATCTTTCATCGAAATCGTTAGAACCGTTTTCGAGAACGTGATTGTATGTACAGACAGCAGGTCAACCTACCCGAACCTGTCAAATTTTCCCAATCAACTTTGAACCTTATGCTTTAGTGATAAAGATGAAAATCTATTAAATAAATTTGACAGATTGTAATAGATTCAATAGTATCCTAAATAATGAGTTAAATGTTCTGGATCATAATATGGACGATGCAAATAAATTGTATGAGGATTTCTTTTCAGTAGTGCACACTGAATTCAATAAAACTTTTGAAAAGAAAACAAAGTATATTTGCCCTAATTTTATATTTAGTGACTGGGCAACTAGAGGTATTAGGATAAGTAGGGAAAGGCTTTTCGAGCTGTATGGCCTTAAGCCTTACATTAACACTGAAACTTTCAACAAGTATGTTGCTACATATTCCAAAATTTTTAGAAATACCTGCAAGATAGCTAAAGCCTTGTACATTAGCAATAAGATCAAATCAGCAGAAGATAAAATAAAAACAGTTTGGAAAGTTATAAATAATGAAACGAACAGGAAAAAAGTAAGAAACACTGATTACACATTGGAGACTTCACGTGGTGCAATAAGCTCTAACTTAGAAGTAGCTCAAGAATTTGTACATTTCTTTACTAATATACCATCTAAAACGACGGAAACTATAAATTCTTCACCCGATGTCTCAATTCATTTATTAAGAGCGAATGTCCCAGGCTGTCCGGTTGAATTTCAATTTAAACATATAAATCCTATGATAGTTATTAAAGCTTTTCGGCTAATTAAAATCAAATTGACCGAAGATCTATGGGGATTATCTATCAAAGTTTGTACATCCATAATGGAGACTATAGCACCATACTTAGCTTTAATATTTAATTTGTGTGTGGATCAAGGAGTCTTCCCGGATTTAATGAAATACAGTAAGGTTATACCACTTTTTAAATCTGGGGACAGTAAAGACGCCAACAATTATAGACCAGTATCCGTGCTGCCGGTATTCAGCAAAGTATTCGAAAAGGTAATGCTCAATCAAATGCTTAATCATTTTAACACCAACCAAATCTTACACGATCAGCAATATGGTTTCACCAAAGGACGTTGTACGACTGACGCCGGTGTCACCTTATTAAAACACATATTTACAGCGTGGGAGGAGGCTCAAGATGCCATAGGAATCTTTTGTGACCTTTCGAAGGCATTTGACTGCGTAAATCATGAAACCTTACTTTTGAAACTTGAGCATTACGGACTAGGTAAACTTGCGCTCAGTTTAGTAAAATCTTATTTAAATCATAGACAACAGCAAGTCCAAATTAATGGTGTCAATTCACTGGGTCTAAAAGTAAAAATGGGTGTTCCACAAGGCTCGATTTTGGGTCCTTTCCTCTTTTTAGTTTATATTAATGATCTACCCAATTTATTAAAAAACCAACCACAAATGGTGTTATTTGCTGACGATACTTCCCTAATTTTTAAGATAAATAGACGTGCATCAAATCTTGACGACGTAAATAACGCCCTACTGCAGGTCCAAAATTGGTTTACTGCAAATACTTTAGTATTAAATGGGAAAAAAACGAAATGCATAAGATTTGCTTTACCGAATGTTAAAAGTAGTGATTGTGATATAGTATTGAATAGGGAGAAACTAGAATTCGTTGATAAAACTGTTTTCCTGGGGATCACGCTCGACTCAAGGCTGCAATGTGGTCCGCATTTACCATCTCTTGCAGGACGGCTAAGTTCAGCAGCATATGCTGTAAGAAAAATCCGTCAATTTACTGATATAGATACCGCAAGGCTAGTCTATTTCAGTTACTTTCATAGTATCATGTCTTACGGTATTTTACTATGGGGACGGGCTGCAGATATCGACTCTATTTTTATTCTGCAGAAAAGAGCCATTAGAGCAATATATTGCCTCCGCAGGCGCGATTCTCTAAGGGAACTGTTTAAAAACATTAACATCATGACGGTACCTTGTCAATATATATATGAAAACATCATGTACGTCAGGAAAAATCTTAATCTTTTCAGTAAAAGAGGTGAAAGACACAATTATAGTACTAGAAATAGGGATCAATTAGTTCAACCGGGTTTCAGACTGGCGAAAGTAGACTCATCTTTCATGGGGTACTGTTTAAAATGTTATAATAAAATACCTCCCCACATACTACAACTAAATGAAACTAAATTTAAATCTTGTATAAAACGCACACTATGCTACCAAGCATATTATAAGCTGGGGGATTATATAGGTGACAAAAATGCTTGGCTCAACGCTGGTCCAGCTCCACAAGGGCGCATAAACTAATTTAATTTTAGCATTCGAAAATATTGTCGGAGCTGCTGAAAATTGCATAAATTATCTTTGAATTGTATAACTTCAATCTCGTAGTATTATATAATTGCATAGCACATGTGTGAGCACTGTGACCATGTACCTTCTATGAAGCTACCATTTACTGAGTACGTCTTTCATTGACTTGAATGTGCCCTGGCGGCTGAGAGTATGTCATGCTCACTCAAATGTCTCGCTGGTGGTGGCGTGTGTGTTGGATCGTTGAGTTCCCTTCAAAATGGTTGAGCTAAACGGTGCTGATCCATGCGTCATGTTCGTGAACGGGCGCCGTCAGTAGGGACTGGTCATCTCTTATCTGCCACGGCTTATTTTAATTTTTGAATTGTTTTTATCTTTTTATAACGGACGCTTTTTACGTGCACGTCTTTCTACATTGGTCTCACATGTATAATTTCAACATGAATGATGTAACCAATATTTTGTAACAACATTATGATTTAAAAGAGTGTCCGTGGAGTTTCTTGCCCGTTCTTCTCCATAGGAACCTACGCTTTGGAATGGGCCACTAGCTTCATATTTCTGACTGACTGACCCCTTGACAATTCAAAAGTGCCTGTAAATGTTTTAATTGAAATAAATGCTTTGAGTTTGAGTTTGAATAAGTTGATGTGCTGGAGTCTGTACAAATATTGCTCATTTAATAGTATAGGATAGGATTATTATCGCACAGGGTACATACTCATAATAAAAAGTAATTTTTCATAAAGTCACTCCTAATTTCGCTACTTGTATACATATTTTTGCCCATGCCTGTACAAAAATATATAAAAACAAAAATTGACTTTCAGATTATGGAAAAGTTGTTGATTGGGGTAAGTGTGAACATGAATGGGGAATTACATTGAAATATGGGTTTCATAACGTCTCACGAATCGGCCAGAGGTATACAGGGTAGCAGGACATTGACAAGCAACCTGACGTTCCCACTTTTGATGACCGCGAAGGAATTGCACTTTTGTAGGAAAGAGCTAATTTTACTCGGAAAAAAAAAATTATATCCGAAGAAAAACAGGTCGATGTTCCTGCCACCCTGTATAGAATATGCTCATGCCGTGGTCAAAATATTCCCCAGCAGCAAGGTGGTATTACGGGGTAACCCAGTGACCCAGTGACGTAGGTACTATCTAAGCAGTTTGAAAACAAAATCCCGTGAACACGATGACCACATCTGTTATACCACCCCGGTTCTATGGCGGCCGAGCGCTGCAAGCAGAAATAGTCCTTACGGTGTATAGATATGAACTTCTTCGATGGTACATCAAAGTATTGCCACTCGTAAATGCAAAAGAGTAATATTGAGCACCACCTGTACCCTAATTGTGTAATACACGATCAATTAGAATCTGTTTCATTTTGACAGTTCAACAACATTCATTGCGTTATTTACGTTGTTGAGCTGACAATTTTTTCGAACATATGAAGCAATGGATTAGCAGTATCCTTCAAAGTGATTCAGATTATGATTGATCGTGTGTTACGCAATTAGGGTGCTAGTCATACTGGCAACGCAAATCCTGTTAGGATTCCTACCTATGCTGTCTGTCTGTCACAGGGCTGTATTTTTTAAACGTAATGATAGACAGTTTAAACGTTCACAGAATACTTATTACTACGTTCTCTGCCATAGCAAATAACATAAAGTAGATAAACCATAACGACCTTATTAAAAAAAAAATATTTATCTTTAGACCCAGGTTTCCAAATTTGAGCCATTTTTTATTTCGAACTTTATTCCGACTACGTTAAAGTTCTAAATACAAAAACTGATTTTAAACCCGAGTCTAAGTTGTCAATTTTGTATTGAGAACTTATAACCTCAGTCACAGATTAATACATGATATTGACTCCGCAAAATCATTTAAATGAAAACCGACTCTTGCTCGCGACACAATAAAGTGCAATTTAGCTATCTAATAACGCAACACATTTTCGTAAGTGATTACGATAAATTTGTTTCATTTGACAGTTAAACAACATTCATTGCGCTATTTTTTTTCGAACTTATGTAGCAATGGATTAGTTTCAAAACGATTCAAATTCACAGCACTGATTACCTAGTTATATTCACTTAGAAGTTGCCTCTCATTCTGTCGCGTAACTCTTATAATCTTCTGACTACATTACGCTCACTGAATTGGCCCGACAAGACGAGCCTGCCGCGTACTTGTAGGTTCATACCTACGGAATGAGTCTTCTGTACTATTCTGTGCCTCTATCGGAAAAAGGTTCAAAATACAAAAACTGACTGAAAGGCTTGACCAAAATTAGAACTTGTTCTGTAATAACCTAATAACACTGGAACAGTTTTGGTGGTACCCTTTGTTTGCGAGTACGACTAGCATTTGCTCAGTTTTTATTTCCGTTTTCTCTTGTCCTACAGATCTCCCGATGCTTCACAACGCGCGCGTATTCTTACTGCCGCTACCGATCCTAGTGCTGACCTATCTCTTTACCATCCTCATGGGCTGGAACCTCAGCGCAATGCTCATGTCCTTCTACATGATGAGAATACTACACTGATCTAGAAAATATTTGCATCACTTGTTAATGAGGGTAGGAGTATTTTTCTAATGAAAATATAGTGTTTTTGGTCGGGCCGGCGCCGGCGCAGAACTGTCGAACTGCCCGGACAGTACTGAAAGCCCGGTTTTCCCTGCCAAACTATTTTCAACTTTATTTCGACTAGCGCAACCCAGTAACTGAGTTGTGGACGTCAGATAGGCTGTCGCTTTATGTAAAATACTTGTATTCAGCTGCATCCGGTTAGTTTAGAAGCCGACCTCAACATAGTTGGGTAAAGACTAGGCAGATGATGATTTCAATTAGCGCAACGTTGATAAAAAAACGAGCTAATGTGCGCCGGCCCTTACGGTCAGCACATACATATACTGAACAGTTTTCAAAATCACAAACTTAAAAATGAGTACTATTAAATTTTACAAGTGATGCTTTTTGTTACAGTGTTATTACATAAAAACTATCATAATTTTAAGGTGAGGAATGAAGGGATACAGTGTCAAATAAGATACATAATGCAATACTGAATACGCATAACCTCTTTCTATGAAGTTATGTATTAAGATTATAAAATAATCAATGAGATGGATGCCATTATATAACCACCTTGTATTATTACTTTAATTTCATTATGTGTATACAGTGGTTGCTTGTAAAAAAGAAATCAATCAATAACCTTTTCACCACCCTCGGTTGACTGGTAGAGTGCCAAGGCATGATGTCCACCGTTGTACCTTGTGTGCGAGAAGTTTAATTATATAAATAAATTAGATTTTGTATGGTAACAACTAAATTACTTATGGCATTTTTACTGATTTCACTGAAACCCTCAAATACAAGCCCTCGAAATAATTTCTTACAAACACTGATATTACTTAATATAGCATACGTGAGCAATGTAAAATAGTGTAACAACTATTACAATTCTATTGGTATAATTACATTTTGTAAATAGTTAATATTTTATAAGAAATAAATTAAAATACGTTTATCTGATTGTATTTCATTTATTGAATCTAAAATTAAACTTATCTTCATGATATACATTTTAGATTAATTTCTACATCAACCTGCTCGCCCAGCTTATAAATCGACAATTAAATACCTATGACGAATAGAGTTGTGCGATGACATAAAATAAACATTTAACAAAAAAAAAAAAAATTGAAAAATAACTTTAATTTCCGAAGTCGGTGTCTTTGGTTCTTTATTTTAGTTTTTTGCTACTGACTTCCACTTGAAGTGAGATTTTTTTTTCACTTTTTAGTTGTGGTACCTACTTCATACAAATTCGAATTACCACTACCTGCTCTGTAACATCATCCGTATAGACTAAGTGGGAAAAATATGTATTATTCAAGGTAGCTCAAAAACTACCCAAGCAAAGTTAATAAAATTTATATGGGACCACCTCTGAAGTATGACCTACCAAACAAAAAAGAATCATCAGAATCAATCCATAATTGACGGAGTAATCGCGTAAAAAACACGAAAATAAAATCGTATTGAGAACCTCCTCCTTTTTGAAGTCGGTTAAAAATAAAAGAACATGTTCTCAGTCCATTGATATATAAAAAACCCAAGATACACACTAAGCGTCTAAAAAACGTCCGCAAAAAAAATGCGCACAATATAAAATTGTGCGCTCCTTTCAAATAGTATCGCGTCGCACGTGTCATTGCCCGCACGTTAAAAATGCCGAAGTGTTGCTTGAAAAATTGTAAAAATATTCTAATAATCTTGACGTACAAGAACGTTAAAAAGGATATCGTACTTTCGGTAAGTTAGAGTTTATTGATTTGTTTTTGTTGTTTTTATGACTAACTATTGAGAGCAATAGGTGATTTTGATTTAATTTGTCTTAAAATTTCACTCACCAGTCCAAGTATAATACGGCAAATTTCAATATCCGCTTTTTAGTGTAAGAACAATGCATTACAACCTCCTTTTAATTTAGTTGAATAATACAAATTGTGCCTGTTCTTTTCAATGTAGTCGATTTTTTATTATTTTTTTAAATTATGTTTGTTAACTTTTATATATTTTTGTATTTAGAATTAAATTAATATTTATATATAGTTTTTAACCGACTTCCAAAAAGAGGAGGTCATCAATTCGAAGATTGTTTTAACGAATGAATGTTTGTATATCGCTTACTTATTTTATGGGCCAAATTGAGTAATTATTTTTATTTTCTATGTAAGAATAGTCTCCGGTTGTGCCTATATGAACATTATCATGACCTGATGATGAACTTGAGAGATACATAACGGAACTCTTCTTAGAACGATTGCAAATCTTTGGTAACAACGAATTTTGTTCAGTATACATAGTGTTGTTGATAACCGCATCCCTAAGTGGGGAGGAAGGGGTTGAGGTATTAACTCGAGTTTTTTTTATGATTCCATTTATACATTTTATAATAATGTTATTTTCGATTTTAGGTAGATATGTTATCTCGTATAAATTACTTGGGTGATTATTGAAACCACATTCCCAACATTCACAGAAATAAAATAAATACCAGATTCTGCATACTGACCTAAGTATTATGATAATTATATGTTTTAAGTTTTAACCTAATTAGTTATTTAGTTTCGACAACAATAATACTTACCTATTATTATATAAGTATAAATATGTGTTTGGAACACACTTTTATACAAATTTTAAAAACTCTTAAAATACTAAGTCAATTTACAAAAAATTAAAAGTATAAAAATATATTCCACTCCACTTCATGCCTTGTTCTACAGGTAAATTTCAGTCCTACGTTTTTATTGGGTTATAAACATTGCTTTGTAAAAACAACTTTAAAAAAATGCGCGTAAGGTTGAATTTACAAAAAAGTATATTTATATCATGACTATAACACACTTATGTGTAGTTGGAGACAGTTTTGAGTGTTGCTTTTGTTCGAGACTGTGCATCTAGGGTTTTTTATATATCAATGTCTCAGTCGTATAAATAAAACAATACGACTGAGGCGGCAAGGGAACGAAAACATTTTGTTTAATAAATAATGATAATTTAATCACCATCTAGTAACATACGTTGCGACATAAAAGAGTGGAGTGGTGACATTTGGAACAAAATATTTTACTTTAGTAATGCGGACCTATGGTGATGGCACTACTTCAACACTTAAGCAGCGTTTTTAACTATTTGTTTAAATTCTTTTACTAATTTTGCATTCGAAGTGACCTAAGTGCGATAGTGGCGCCCCCGTTTTTTCCAAACTCTTTTTTGCCAAGCTGTAACTTCATCTGTAGTGATAGGTTTGGGTCTCTCCGTGAGGCAGTTGGTTCTTAGCGTCGGGCCTCTTCCCTTGCTTAGGCACCGAGGTGTTGGTGATAGTCGAAGAGGATGGTAACTTACTGATGCGTTGATCTCGTGACTCTCCCCGGACTAACTTGTTGATGCGGCATAGGAGGCTTCGTGTGGATAGCGGCGCTCACAGTCGACGCTGTGGACATGTGCGCCTGAGGAGGCAACATGTGCGATGAGTGTATCGAGTGTGACGTATGTGAAGCGTGTGACGTCGAATGCGAAGAGCGTGACGTCGAGTGCACCGCCCCAAACGAGGACAGGTTGACAGTCATCGAGGCAGGCAGATTCTGAAGCACCGTCCCTATACTCGGAGAAAAGGGAGTCGAATTCGACTTCTGAATCGATCTCACAGTCGTAGGCGCAGCCTTGCTAACTGGAGGCATTGTCGACGCAGTGAAAGATTTCGACGCCTTCATCTGCGGGTTTGCTGGAAGTCGCACCGAACCAGGTTTCGGACCGCGCTTCTATTTTTTTTGACAACATCCTAAAAACATTATCAGATAAAGTGGACAGTCCCTTTATAAGGCACTGGGTACGGAGGCACGCGGCAACGTGTGTTGGGCCACGTCAGTTTTAGTTGTTTAGTTTGTAAATGTTTACTAACATAGTTTTTAAGTCATTGTTACTAACACTATATGGATTGTATGTAAGTACTTGTATGTGTAGTCCGAAATAAAGAATATATTATTATTATTATAAACGGCGACGAGAAGCTCAGTCCTAACTGACGGTAAAATTCAGCCTGGGAAGAATTCAGCAGAGTACTCTGCGACGCGGTCTGCAATGACGGGCCGTCAGCTATAGTGTTTATATCGGATAGATAGCAGCGGCCGCTCTTTCTCTATCCTAGAGAAAGAGCGGCCGCTGCTTGTTGCACGGGGTCGTTCAGTATCGGTATGAAGCTCTGGAAAGCGGCGGCCATGTCATGAACCGACATTTTTGGTAAACTTGAAGTCGTTGCCGTTGATGTCGAAGACTGTGACGCTTTCTGCTATAACTACGGCAGACTCGACACAGTAGAAGTGGTAACCTTCACAGTTCATCAACATCAACAGCAGCTTGTTTCTTTTGAGCGTTCTGACTTTTATCCAAACTAGACATCATTGCTTCACGCTTCAGTTTTTGAATCAACCTCTGACAGTATTTCATGCTGATGTCGGCTAGATTACTATTTTCAGCGATCGTTTCAGTTGTGGCTAGCTTGTAACCCTCGATTAGTAAGTTCGTGAATTGTTTAGAGTTCGGTTGTTTCTGCACTCTCTGGTACGCTCTGTAAATATCCAACATTAAACTATTCAGCGCTTGCCGCTCCACCTCATTGCTTTTCAAATCAGCTTGCTGGCTGAACTTGGTCAGTTGTCCTTTTAATGATTGAACGCAAAGCGAGAATGCTTGCTGAGCTAGCTCCTCTCGGTCAGAGTCACGGAGGTACGTCATGTAAGGATCAGGTGTTCTCTGCAAGTGCAAGCTCAGGTCCAAAAGAGTTTTGTGATCGCCTATCTCTTTCAATATATCCAAAGTGAGAAGGACGGAGCGATTCATGTGGAAAATGAAACTGCCCGGTCTGTCTACTTCTGGTGAAGGTATTTTCCATATGTTGTTGAAAAAGTTATAGCGTTTCTTTTCACTGAATAGTCCTCCCAATTTTTGGCCTGATCTTGAAGTGAAATTGGATAACATGAGATCTCGACATCTCTCGATGTCTTTACCCTTTTTGTAGTAAAAGTGATAGTGCGCAAGTCTGTATATCGCTTTGTAGTGTGCAGGGAAGCGGCTCGCGCAGTCTTCTAGCGCGTCGAGACAGGCTGATACGATCTTCATGATTTCGTCATCTGTGAGAGGTTTAGAGTCGTTGGACGATTTGGAGGTGTCGCTATCGCAACTGAAGTCGTAACTACTATCCGACGACGAAGAAGAACCGTCTTCTTTTTTCTCAGCATCCGTTTCGTCTTTTTTCTCTTCTGAAGGCTTTTCTATTTCAGGTGTTTTTTCTTTGACAGGGTCTAGTGGTGGTGGTGGAGGCGACGGCAGTGTTGGTTGTGGCGACTTAGCGTCTATAACAACAACTTCTTGTTTATTTTCTTCGGCGGTCGCAACGGGTTTTGCGTCAGTCACTCCTGTACTTTGCACAATCGGTTCTTCAGGCGTTCTTTCCGTGTCGTAGAGGGCGGACTTCCTGACCTTAGCTGCCGCGGTTTCCATCTTTAAACGCTTGGTTTCATGAGACTCCTCTTCACCTGCGTCGCTGATGGATCGCTTGAGAATGTTGGCCGGATGAACTGGTTCAGCAGGTTTCGGCTCTGTGTTCGTTTCTATGTCTGCTGCACCATCTTTTTTAGGTTTTCTAGTAAAAGGACCTTTCTTCCATTCTTCAATGCACGTTGAGAAAACCTTGCCCACTGATGCAGGTATAGGCTTGTTTTCATGTTGTTCTATGTATTTTAAAATAGATGCATGAATTCGATAGTGTACCTCTAACACTTCTATGCACAAATGGGTCGGTGTGTTGTAATTAATCTTCAGAGGATACGTCGCATCATTTTCCTTTAAACTCTTCACGGCTTTCATGTAATAATCTAAGTATACAGATGGTGGCTTGTTGCGTTTCTCACCCACTTTGCCTAACATATAGAAAAACTGCCACGAATCATCGTCCGTACTGCTATTTAGATCGACAAGCACAGTCATGAAACATTTCTGCGTCGTATCTAACATGTCTTCCTTTTGTTTCTCCAAAGACTCAAAATCTTCCATACTCAATGACTCGCTCGCCTGTTTCAGTACTCGAGAGCAAAACGACTGAACTGTATATGCGAACATTCCATACTCCGTCCACATGTGACTAAGCGTGGGATCCAAGTCCATCGATCTTTTAAAACATCGTATCACAGATTTTGCAGGATTCAAATATTCTCTTTCATGGTTGATGAGATTCTTACAAGAACTAAGCATTGCATCTAAATTTACAGCTTTTGCTAAAGATATTCTGGCCCACGATTCTACTCTGTCACTGTTTACGGCAACGTCTAACATGCTAAACTTTACACCTAACTTCACTTCTTCTTTTTTATAATAGTAATCGCCGAGCAGAAAGTAAATATCCTTCATTTTGTATGGTAACAGTGATGGAGTGTAAGGTAGCTTATCTTCAAACCCTTTAATGAATTTGTCGATCTCTGGAAGGTATTTTTGAGGGTCATATTTCGGAGGAAGCAGCGCAAGAATTTTGTGGAACAACTGCTCGGTATCGGCAGTGATGCCGGGCAGCTTGCTTTCCAGAGCCGGTAACATCGGAGGTCTAAAGATCTCGTATAGTTGTTGCGCTCGTTTCCAGTCTAAAGTATATGATGTTACATTATGATCCACAAGATATTTTAACTTATTTTTTCTTCCAGGATGCCCAAATAAGCAGAAAACACACTGTTCCATGTACCGGACCACTTGACCTAAAGACTTGGCCAATGACGGCGAACGCAGCCTCAGCACCACCGTGTCTAAAGTGAAATAGAGTAGTTTCGCTTCGGACTTACAACACCAACCTCTCTTGCCCAGCTGTTCATGTGCAATAAATAAAACCATTAAAGGATTAGGAACTTCATCGCACGCAACTTTTTCCTTTTCTATTCTAACCCACCCTCGATCCTCCTCTCTCTGCAATATGTAATGCACTATGATCCATGGGATGACGGTGCCAAAAGGCATTTCAGAAGAATTTGTCTCCACTTGGTGGCGAATGACTCTGGTAAGATCGTCTAGACCCTGACTCAGTTCCTTTTGAGACACAGTATCCAAACATGTCAGGCCTTCTGTTGTGAGTATGTGTTCCATGTGACCAAGTATCTTAACAACTGTAAGGGTCCATTTATCATATTCCTGAGATTCTATTGTGAACCTAAAGTAATGCTTTAGAGCTTCATGTAAGCAGGTCAGAGACCATTTGAAACATTCATCTGGCTTGTTTAAAGCCCAGTAAGTGTCCAGTATAACAGATAAGTGAACTGCAAAATCTAGGGACACCTCTTCTTCTTTTTTAGCCATAGTCTTGCAGTGTTCAAAAGTATCAATTACTATTGATAACACCTCTTCATAGTTTCCTCTCTCATATGACTCCATAACAGTAGAAAGCTTCTTATTTCTCTCAAGGAACTTAACACCAGCTAAAACTTCATTCTCGTTGACTGTTGGTTTAAATGTAAAGTTTACAACATTTAAATTGTATGTATCATGCTGTTTTCCCATGGCTTCGAATTTATACTGAAGCTGGTACAAGCAGTCTAGAGCAAACTCATTGCATTTGTTTAATAATTGAATGTGGAGTTTCACCCAGAGATAGCGTAGTGTCAGTTCTAAGCACTCGGTACTTTTAAAAATGTGGGGCTTTAAACTCAATGTGATCCCTATAGTTTCAATAACACTTAAATCATGTTTATGCTTGTCATCTGTCGGGAATGTGGTAAGTTTCTCATTTACTGAAAACTCTTCCACCAAGAGGTTGACTGTGGAATAGTGTAGCAGCTCCTCATCATTGTCGACGGTGCATGTTGGAACATCAACATGATTCAGATAGCATTTGTTAGCTTCAATGAATACCTCCGGGAGGCCCTGTGGCCATTTCTCTCTCCACTTGACAGCTAAAATACTAAGGTAATCTTTCAAAATATCAATGATATCTCTTTTGTTTTCTGTATGCTGGTTAATGAAGTTCTTAACATCTAATTGTTCATCTTCTGACCCAAAATATTCTTTTCGTTCTTCAAGTTTTTCCTTCTCTTCAAATAGTTTATCAAGGTCTGATGAGTCTGGAGATGTCTCTCTAGCTTGATTTTCTTTCTTCTCAACCATCTCTGGCACTAAAGAAACAGGCACCATTTTGCGTAGTATCTCATAGATGTTATCATCTTGTTCTTGTTTACTAACAGGTTTCTTTCGTCCAGATCTCTTTCTACACCATTCCCACATTTCTAGAAAGCTGGGTGGACTACCTCTCCTTCTAACTGGACCTTTCTTGGCTACTTTACGGTCAGAAGGTGCTTCAGCAGACTCTGCAACCATTTCAACATCACTCTCAATCTTTTCTGTGTCAGTTGCTGCTTTGTCCTCGTTTGATAACTCATTAGTTTCATTCTCGGATACATTTTCTGCATTATTTTCAGTTTCTGGTACAGTTTCTTCAATTTTATTCTCCTCTGGTTCTACTTCTTTGGGCTCCTCACACACCTCCATAGTCTCTTCTTTCTCAAAAATAATTTCTATTTTGCAAGCATGATTATCATAATGCTCCGACATATGGTGATGCATATGAACAAGTGAGTCTCCAACTGATCTCCAACTTAAATTGGTTATAGGTTTTACCAACTTTAATTCAGACAAAACATATTTACATTTCTCAGCTCTCTGTTGCTCAAGAAATATTTTATTAATCTTTTCTGCTTCTTTTATGAGTTTCTCAGCTGTTTCCTTGTCAATTGATTCATCTTCTTTTTCATTCCATTTGTAAATCGGATTAAGATATTCCATAAAGTCTCTTATATGAGGATAGACTGTGAATATATGTTTTCGGTATGCCAGGCCTCGCAAGTATCCAGGATCTAATTGAAGTGCATCATGTATGGTTGTAATACATTCCTCTTTGTAGTCTAGACCAAGGAGCAGTGTCACGATCGTGTCGAGGCAGGGCCAGTGACGAGGATTGCAGTCCGCGCCGCGTTGGAAAGCTTGGAGAGCCATTTCGTAGCGTTTGGCACGCATACAGAGCAGTCCCAGGCGATGCCACAGAGTGGCGTCAGTGTCGTCTAGCTCTGCAGCCGCACAGTACGCCTCAATAGCAGCGTCTACTTCTTCATCACATAGCAGTTCTGTATCGAAGAGCTTGTTAAGTAACTGAGTGGCATCTTTTAGATTACCTTTTCTTTGAAGCTCAAGTGCATTTGCGTATTGTTGCAACGCTATCTTCTCGGACGCCTCTCTTGTCACCTCTTCTTCGGATCCGCTGTCCTTCTCGGATTCTTCATTCAAAGCAGATATTTTTGACATCTTGATTCAGCTCCAGTTATTGTGATCATTCACGAGTCAAGATTTTTATTAGTATTTAATTTTCCCCCTCCTTTGGCAACTGAGCCGATGTCGACTATTCTGCCAGTGTCATGTGATGACGGCAGCGCAACAAGGTGAGCCGTCGAACTTTGCACTTCGAGGTAGTTATCTATTTATAATTGTTAGTAGCTGAAAGGAAAAGACAATTTTTTATTCGTAAATCTAGCTAAAAAGAATAAAATAATATACATATATAACACGGCGGGGTATCTATCCTGTGCCGTGTCTAACCAGTCTCCGGTTTAATTCTTCGTTGATAGTAGAATAGGTAGGTAGTTGGTTTTCAATCACACACAACTCTTAACTCAAACTCAAAGCATTTATTTCAATTATAACATTTACAGTCACTTTTGAGTTATCACTTATCAAGGAGTCATTCAGTTTGAGTTATTTTTTGAAGCTAATCGCCCATTCCAAATGAAGTAGGTTCCTGATGGAGAAGAACGGGCAAGAAACTCCATGGACACTCTTTTAAATCAAAACATTATGGTACAGAGGTTATTTGTTCAACAATTACAATCACAGTTCTTTCTAACACAACTTTTCTTTTCATGTTTATTTCCAACAACCGCCATTCGGTGCGCCTCGCTTTTGTCAAAGTCCGGCGACATACCCCGAATTTCAATACAATATCTTATTACTAAGTTTGTTCAATAAAACTTACAAACAATGCTAAATGCTTATCAGTTAATTCTTTTATAATTAAACAATGCTAATATTCACAAATACAAAGGTTATTCAGATTAAAGTTGAATTAGAAGCTTCATTACTTTCTACCACTTTTCTATTGCTCCTTTGACAACACTTCCTGTGGTTCAAGGAATTTAATCAAACAACAGGTATTCACTAGTAAATTGCATTGTAAAATAATCTTATTACTTTATAGTTGGTTTTCTATTATTGAAACTTATTTAGTTCTTGTATTAAATTATTACATTCGGTTATTGATCATAATATTCGGAAACCGCGCCATCTTAGGTAACGCGTTGTCATAAACAAATTTACTATGTCAAATGACCACTTGTTAATATGACTAAAAACCCATAAATCATTAAATAAATGTTCCCTTTTAATTTTAACTTTAGTTTATTGCCCCAACATCGAAGTTAGTAAATTTCTCTTCCAGTTGACCCACAGTATATTGACTGGGTTCACAAAGTTGGTAATAGATGGCGTTCGATTGCAAACGAATCAATAACGTTCACAGATGCATGCGAATGACTGTAACAGTATTCCACAGTGACCCATAGAGGGCAGGATCAAAGACCTTATGGGGAATAACAATTATAATAAGTAGTTACGCATAAGATTATGTTATAATCTTTACAGGTAGACGCTTTCGCGGCGACATATATATATTTCTTTTCTTTCTTTCTTTTTCTTTTCTTTTTTTTAAAAACGTTGCCCCACACTAGGAATTTCTCCTGTGTCGTGGGTGCGTTTACAAACATATAAACTCACATACACAAACAGCCAGACCCGGAACAACTAATTGTAGGTCATACAAATATTTGTTCCGTGCGGGAATCGAACCCGCGACACGCATACGGATATTTAAAATACTACAAATCGACATATATATTTACAAAGTCATTATTACTACATACCAGACTACATTTTGATATCATTTACATTAAAAAAAAATTATAGAACTTGGATTAGTTTTGGAGAAAAGTTAGTTAAGACGTAATGGAAGTTAGTAGGAAGGGGGATTTTAATTTTGGAAAGCTTATGGCACAAGTCAAGGATTAGGAATTCGAAGGACATGAGAAAAAGATATGGTCCAGAGTTCCGTCATCAAGACCGCATTCGCACCAAGAACTGTCACGAACACGGATCTTATTTAGAAATACTGGACTGCAACAGTAACCAACTAAGTCTCAGTCTACACAAGGATGCAACAGTTCTTCTGGACAATTTTAGGCACTTAAAAAACCCAGGTTTCCTCTGGATGCTGGGTTGAATACTGGTCGTACTTCGTCGTAGTACGCCCTTGAGTTTCGAACTTATCTGCCACACTGCTGACCACGAGTTGTACAGCTTATGTTTGGTGTTAGTCCGTAAGTCGTAACTATGCAACATGTAGTGCTTCCGATCTAGAGTTAGATATAGCAAATTTATCCAGTGAGTCAACGCACTCGTTGCCACCTATATTCGAGTTACTGGGAACCCAAGCTATTTCAATGTTTAAGCCGCTGATCGAACACGTGAATAGTAGTTTAAGAATATCGAAAATTATTTTGTTGTGAATTTTAGATTTAAGTTGGTTTTGAGTTAAAACTTGAATGCTACTGCGAGAATCTGAGAAAATTACTGAATTTTGAATATTATGGGTTTAAATGAAAATGATGACTTCCAGGATACATGCACCTACAATTTTCGACAAATAACCTAGTTCTCAATGCCAAGAAAACAATGTGTAAAGTTCGTCCTTCCAAATGTTAGAAATCTAGGACCCAACATCGTCTTAGATAAAGAGGTGCTTGAAATTGTAAGTTTTTCTGGGCATAACAGTATATGCCAAACTTCAGTGGGGCCAACATATATCTAGCCTGGCGAGAAGGCCCAGTTCGGCCGCCTACGCCGTCAGGAAAGTAAGACAACACACTGACGTTGATACAGCTCGGTTAGTCTATTTTAGTTATTTTCATAGCGTTATGTCTTACGGTATTCTGCTGTGGGGCAAAGCTGCTGATATTCAAAATATATTTGTCCTTCAAAAACGAGCTGTTCGAACAATTTACCAGCTAGGTGCCAGTTTCTCTGAGAGATTTTTTCAAAGATATTGGTATCCTCACAGTGGCATCACAATTCATCTTCGCCAACATCTTATATAATATAAGGAAAAATATACACTTATACACTAAAAACAGTGATATTCACAATGTTAACACTAGAAATAAGGACAAACTACGAGCTCCCTTTCACCAGCTTCATAACTCATTTGTTGGGCTTGGTACGAGTTTTACAACAAGCTACCCTCTTCTTTGCTAGATTTGCCTTTTAATGCGTTTAAAACTAAAGTAAAGTCCAACCTTTGTTCAAAGGCATACTATTCTATCAACGACTACTTAAATGGTCGCTGTGTTAACTCAAGTCTCGCTTAGCAAGAGAATCGGCATCATTGGTGCCGATTCTCTTACTTGTCACAAATGCTTCTAAACTAGACTAAAAATCACTAAAATTTTGTTTATTCCTGTCAATCGACGATTTCCCATTCTGAAATAGACTAAAGTGACACAACTTAACTATATTTTAATTTGACAGCACTAAGATGGCACTGAGATTTAAATTTAGTGAAAATGACAATTTTGCTATTCTGAATTTGACCAAAAATTTTGATTGTCTAACTAAATCTGACCGGAATCTAATCTAATCTAATCTGGAATACTATTAGTTGTCATGAACTAAAATTCACACCAACACCTCGACTTCAGGTACAGACGCCAGCACATCAACCTACTACAATCTGTCAAATTTCTTTAATTGATTTTCAACTTTATCACTAAAGCATAAGGTTCAAAGTTGATTGGAAAAAAATGACAGTTTCGGGTAGGTTGACCTGCCGGGTTAGGGGTCATTCGGCCCACTATGGAACTGGGCCCGCGGACCAGTTACCCCTTTTAAAAATTGATAATGGTTAACTGGGCCCACATCTGTTTTGATTCAATCAAGCGAAGGCTGGCTTAAAATGGTTTATATATAGATTTTTTTTGGTTTTATCATATATTTGGTTAATAGATTTTGAAAAACAAAAAAACAAAAAAATAAAAAATTAAAAAAATGGATAAAAAAATATACTTAATGAAAAATAAAATTAATGAAATGTTATGATATTAATATCGAAAATCAAATTATCTACAAAAGTGACATCGAAATACCTAAATATCGAAAGTACAATTTCATTTTCATTTCATTTTTCATTTCATTTATTTATTCATTAACAAATAACATTGTGTTGAACATTACATATTAAATTAAATAATCGCATGCAGACGCGCCGTTCGGTCACAGTTTTAACCTAACCTAACCTATTTTACCCAGTTCAAAATGATGAATCATATTCATACAATCTACCTGCGACTAGATAATTAGAAAATGGTGAAAACATTTCTGCGGGAGATTTTAGGTATGATTCGTCATTTTGAACTGGGTGAAATAGGTTAGGTTAGGTTAGAACTGTGACCAACTGCGCGTGAGCCGAGCGAGCGCAGCGAGCGGTGCCGCGGCAGCGGCCGGCGAACGCTACGTCCAAGTTGCTCGCAGATTTTATTTCATCATTTTCTAATTATTCGGGGAACCGTGTTCCGACATGATAATATTCGCTAAACCATACGTTAAATGTTTGCAGTGGAGGACAGACTCATGACTAATGACACATTCTGCCAACGAATTGCAATAGCAATTCGTTGGCAGAATGTGTCAATTTCAAATCTACCTACATTTTTTCCACACATAATAACCACATAATCAAAATGTGTTAGATATTTTATCGAGTAGGTATTTTTAACGTAAATATAATGAATTTGGGTGTATTAAATGTTGACATTTTAAATGTAGGTATAATGACTATCGATATTTTTAATCATTAGATATTTTTATCACTCGGCATTTCAATGTTAGACATTTTAGGCTTAGGTATAACACCATTTTAAGCCAGCCTTCGCTTGATTGAATCAAAACAGATGTGGGCCCAGTTAACCATTATCAATTTTTAAAAGGGGTAACTGGTCCGTGGGCCCAGTTCCATAGTGGGCCGAATGACCCCTAACCCGACCTGCCGGCGTCTGTACAAAAACATTACTGTATTTTTTTTTCTTTTCTTTTGCTTGTTTATCTCGAAAATGGTGTGTCCTATCGCAAAAATAATGAAAATGTCGACCCCCTTTATGAAACCCATAAACCTCTAATAACGAAAAATTCCATATAAAACACGTCGAGGCTGCCAAACCAGCGCGCCTTCGGCTCTAAAAAAATTCACGGGGTAGGCCAAACAAGTATGTACCACGTGGAGTCGCGATTGTCAAATTCGATAATAGTAGTGTCAAAATTATTTTTAAATTTAGAGATTTTTTTTGCAAAATAGCTTTAAGATTCTCATAGTCAAAAGTAAGGATTTTTAGTGATAGTTTAGTTAAGTTTAGTTCGGTGTAAAAGAGAATCGGCACCAATGTTTCTGTTCTTTCTCCAGAATTAGCTTAACTGACTGACAGGTTATTTAGTATATAAGAGTTTATATAATTGTTTATTTTCTTTGACTTTATAAGTCAGTTTATTTTATTTTAATTTGTTGACATAATCTACTCACTACAATGTTTTTTTATGAGTTATATTGCAATATATGGTTAGCTAGCGACCTTGACAATTGATCATATTATTTTTTGCCGGAACAACCGCCAGAAAGTTCGTCATAATCCCTCAGATGTCACTGCTTGCGGTAGCGTCGGGGGTCGGGTTGCCTCCTTCCCTCAAAAATGGCGAGGGGGGGTAATGGCTGATCATTGCGTTATGCTCGTAAACGGGTGCTGCTTGTGGTGACTGGTTGTCTTGCTGATCATGGTTTTGTTATTGTTATTAGTAATCAACCATTATTTATTTTACCTTGATGGTCCTAGTTTATCATTTATAACTTCCTGTTACAGCTATATATAGATATATGTAAGCGGGCACGCCCTTTATGCCTAGAGGCTTTTATTTAGCTATTGTTTACGTTTAGTCTTTATTTTTTTATTTCTGCCTGAGTATAGACTAGACCATAGTTTTAGTTTTTAGTTGGTATATTGGCGTGTGCTAGCCGACATATGGCTTTTAATTTATAATTTATATTATGTTTTGTGTTGCGTATTGTAAATTATTTTGCATACTTTTATTTAGAATCAATTTTTTCTAAATGAACAGACAGCTTTGCTGTTGGGGACTTTGTTGCGCCACTTCTTCTTCCCAGCTAAAACACTAGGAATTGGTGTAGGGTGGGCGTTCGAAAAGTGCTGATTCTCAGCCTAGTTTGAATAAATGACTTTTGAATTTTATACCAAAGTTATCGCAGGTTTCCGAACCCCATAAATAATTATGGCCATTAAAATCGCCCATAATAAGTAATGGACCTTGAACATTACTTATTACTTAGCAAACTTTTTATTGTAGTAAGATCTTCAATTTGTGGGTGTGCAATATAAAAACTAAAGATATTTATTTATCAGTCTTAATAGCAACAACATTGATGGTGTCACCAACAAAGGAATGGGAAGGAATTGGGGAAAATGGTACACATCTACCATATCCATCAGATCTGTCATGGCGAAGATCACTGAAGCAGCAGAATCCCGTATTCTGAAATTACTATCAGAACAAAGCCATGTCTCAGCTCTTGTTAATAAGAAAGAGTAGGTCAGGTTTCTTGGGAGTAATACTCCTCACATTCCATTGAAGGAATGTCAGGGGATGGAACGTTATTTATATTACTAACTGTTGATGACAGTTTGTTGGCAACGTGGTCAGGTAAGGATTGTGCAGGATTAGCTAATATTAAGTATATTTTCAGACTTATCAGGACTGCTTGTGCCTTCCCTGGGGCAAGCACAGCCATTTTGAGAAGGAGTAATCCTGAATAAGGGCTTGATGAGCCTGCTTGTCTGAGCTAGATGAAAGAGGAGCATGAGATGTGGGTTCTAGAGACTGTTTAACAGTATGATTTTGGTACTTGGGAAGCTGTATTATTGGTTTGGATTTTTGGGATGCTCTAGACACTTCAGCATACGATCTTGAAACCGGAGGGAAAACCTGACATGTTTCCGCATAAGAGACAGATATCTCATCCATAAGTGCGTTTAAGCCCTTTTTCCGACTCAATTCAGGACAAGGCTTATCTTTAGCATAGTGATTGCATTAACATGATACACAAATGGCACTATCAGTAGGAACTTGGCTTCCATCACTTGGGTGATCTTGACCACATTTGAAGCAATGGGGTTTTGAGTGCCATACTGTCCACGTGTGACTGAAATGACAATAATTAAAACATTGAATAGTCGGGTACATATATCTCTCGACTGTAACTGCAGAATAAAAACAATAAACTCGCTTAGGCAAGACTTGATCAAAAGTGAGAACTACAGTTTGAGTGGGTTTCCACTCTGTAACACCCAGAAAAGTCACCTTTCGGTTCATTCCCCTTGCCTTTATAATAGGGCCACATCCATCAGGAACCTTGATATTTTCTATTACCTCATCCTCAGTCCATTCACTCAATTCACTGGGTAAGTCTCTAACAAGACCCAATTGAGTAATGTTGAATTGAGGAATCGTCGCAACAAAGTTATTTTGGGCTAATGTAATACTTATCAAAAAGCTGTTTGCATCCTGGTAAGACTTAAACTCAATTGAAATGCGGTTCCTTCCTAGACGTTTGACACTACCCAGGAGAATGTTGCTGTAGTTGTTTTGCGTCCAAAACATCCCAAATTTAACCAGGTGTAAAATAGTACCAGGGGTCTCGCAGTCTTTTAAGAAAATGTGTACAACATAATATGGCTGATTGTCCCTTATTGTGTAAGAAAGAAAGAATAAAAGAAAGAATAATATTTATTTGGACACAGTTCGTGAAACACATAATACAAATTAAAAAGTGAAAATAATCATGGCTGCGCCAAAAAGGTTCATTTCAGCATTAATGCCCGACAATGCTGTCTGACACTGGTTTTCTAATGAACCCTTATGGACAAGTGACGGGGAGTATCAACAGTTTCAACATACCTAATACATAATTTTTATACCTCTAAATAAATAAATAAACTACTGGTCTATTTAAATAATTGTTTCAAATCAATGTTATTTCCACCTAAACAAACATCAACTTTATGTAAGTATAAACAAAATAAGACTGTTTTCCAATATCTTTTTTCGGTAACTTTGGAGGATACGTTACAGTAGTCGGGGAAGAAGTAGCCAGTTTTTTCCTACTTGCAGATTCGGAATCCATTATATCATTTGGCAAATTGTCATTGGGGAGAGAGACTTGACTTTCTTGCCCGTTCTTCTCCATAGGAACCTACGCTTTGGAATGGGTAACTAGCTTCATATTTCTGATTGACTGACCCCTTCACAATTCAAATGTGCCAGTAAATGGTTTAATTGAAATAAATGCTTTGAGGTCCGAGTTTGAGTTTGAGACCGTTAACACCGGAGTGTAAACCAAGGGATCAAGAGGGTCAGGGGGTTTTTTGTTATCCGTGGTGGATACGGGACAAAATCTTTAAAATATAAAAGTTAGTGTTAAAACAAACCTTAACCAACAACACAAACACAAAGAATAGTCTCGATTGAAGTTCACACTATAATCACAAAAATCTAAAAAATTCGTAAGACAAACAAAAGCACTTGTTATGCCTTCACCACTACCCACGGAAAAAAACTTCAAGGTTTTTTGTTAGATAAACAGCGAAACGCCCCGCCCGCCCCGCTTCTATAGCTTTGACGTGTCTCTGTGTCTCTCTCTAGTTAAATATTGGCAATGACATTCGAGATGGATGATAGTTCAGAAACGAATAAAGATTCCCAAAGACCTTATAGTATAAGGTCTTTGAAGATTCCAGATAAATAGATAAATAATATGCTAAAACAGTAAGCTAAAAAACAGATTTTATTGCCACCATTATCAGTAAGGCCTGGACTATATAATTAATTATTGGTCGGAATGGAACATGGTGGGTGCAGGGCACAATGCGTGAAGATTTGGTATTGATTATTACAAACGGGGGTCCACTCCCCCTTTACACAACCCGGAACCATCCGCGGCCAAACCTGCTGCTGCAGAGTCAGCTGCCCCTGCCACCACCACCGTGGGTGCCGTCCCTCCATCGGGCGAGGAGCTGGATGATATGATCCTGTCCCCGGCTTCGAGCCTGGGAGAGGACGGCTTCGATGAGGGCGACCTGTTTGCCGGGCTCAAACTTGAAGGGGACGATGAAAGTTCGACCAGCGATGGCATCCCATTCGTCGACCTGTAGAGTCCTCCAGGCAAACCTCCACCACAGCCAAACCGCGACGGCTCAGCTTCGCAAGTGGCTGAAGGTACAACACTCGGCCATTGCCTTAATCCAGGAGCCGTCGGTTAAGGTGGGCCGCATACACGGACTCTCCAATCTTGGTGGTAAGCTCCTAGTCACCTCAGATCACGAAACCCCAGATCGTGCATTTATGTCACAGGTAACCTACACAGCTTTTAACTGACTTCTGTTGCAGAGATGTACCTGCAGAAAAGCTGCAAATACAACGCGACGATGCCTCGGAGGTGGTGATAGTTTTTGTCTCGGCCTACATGCCCGAGGCGGAGGCACCGCCTCCCTATGACCTCGCCCGTCTCGTGAGCTATTGCAAGAGGTGTGGGTTCGAGGTCGTCGTCGGGGCCGACGCTAATGCTCACCACTAACTGTGGGGTATGGACACGCAAAACGAAAGGGGTAAGGCCTTGGTTAACTACCTATTCTCGACTAACCTATTCCTACTAAACACTGGCTCTAAACCAATATTTGTAACCAGGCAAAGCCGCACAATCATTGATCTCACTCTAGCTACAGAGAGCGCGGCGGAAATCATCACTGGGTGGCAGGTCTCCAAGGAGGCCTTCTGCTATGATCACATGGTGGATCCGCTTTGACATCTAGATCTGTGTGCCACCAATACCACGGCGGAACCCACGTAACACGGATCGAGCCACCTACACACGCAACCTTGATTGCAAGCTTGCGACTTTAAACAACCCATCGACATTTGTGTCGTGACCGCAAATGTCTTACTAAGTCAATCATAGACAGCTATCAAACTGCATGGCCAGAGACCGCCCGTGCAACACACCGGAAAAGAAACCTGGTGGCGCGCAAGCGCAGCAAGGTAAGAATTGCTCTGAATAGAGCCATGAGCACAAATGCGGATGAGGACTGGGACTACTTGGCGGCCAATTCTAGCTACAAATTCAGGAGCACCTCGGGATGGCGCAAATTCTGTGGAAGCATTGAATCTTGTCAGCAAGCAAACAGGGTAAGAAAAGTACTGGGGCAATAGTATACACCTGGGCCCACCAACCCTCCGCAACCTGATAGTGATAACACACTCACGTCACCGCCTCAAGAAACGCGTCCTAATTGAGACTCACTTCCCTGGATGCGTCTTCGCGCAAGTAATCGACTGACAAGATGAAACGCAGACACCATCAGACAATGATTGGCGTTACACATGCAGGGTGATCAAGTTGGATAAACTCCAATGGGTCATCCGGAGCTTCCATCCTTTTAAGGCAGCTGGTCCAGATGGAATGTTTGGCGCTTTACTCAGTGGGGGTGAGCTTCTGTCGCAATAAGACTGGTGCCTTTAATGAGAGCGTGCCTGGCCTTTAGATACGTTCCTAAAGGATGGAGGGAAGTAAAGGTAATATTCATCCCTAAACCAGGTAAGGGTGACTACACAAACGCCAAATCCCAGTGACCAATCAGCCTTACCTCCTTTCTACTAAAGACTATGGAAAGCTTATGTGATAGGGAGCTGAGGGACGGTGCTCTTAAAACGATACCGCTACATGGTAATCAGCACGCAGATTCAGTAAGTCGAACGAATCTGCTCTTCATCTAGTGGTCAGCCAGATAGAGAATGCGATCTATCAAAAAGGCACTCGCCTGGGCACTTTCATAATATCGAAGGAGTCTTCGACTAAATCAACTTCTCCAGCATCAGCAGCGCCCTGTCCAGACATGGAGTAGAAAAGGTACTAACGGACTGGATTACAAATATGTTAAGCAAGCGAGTGGTTCCCCTTGAAGATGAGCAGCAGCTTGCATTTATAGCCAGAGGCTGCCCCCAGGGAGGGGTGCCCCCCTTCTATGGAATCTGGTGATTAACGACCTCATCACCAAACTGAACGCCAATCACAATTACACAATAGGGTATGCACATGCAGACGTCTTCTCAATCCTTGTTTCAGGGAAGGTGACGGGAACGATCTGTAACTTCACTCAGCAAGCATTACGTATCGTACAAAATTGGTGGAGGTGTAGAAGCCTTACGTTGCCGTAGGTATGGGGGAATCCAAATAACAAGACACTGATTTCTTGGGTACACTTTGTATTGTTCCACATGCACAATTACAGTTCGGCACGAGCAGGCAGCACAACAATAGAAAGAGAAAGAGTCAAGATATAAGCACAGCGGATCAGCAAGCTAGGTACTTTATTACGACAGCACGGAAGTAAATTAAAGCTATGGCGTGAGAGGGCGAATGACATGCGCTCGCGTCGGAGACATGTCTCGACTGCCGAGCGGCCGCAGGCGAAACCTTGGACGACCGTCACGCGACCGCGCGCGTTCCCCTCAACATTCCGCGCTATGGAACCGGTCGCCGTGTGGCACGCGAGTTAGATCGCAAATAGTAATTTATAAAGGTGTCTGTTTGTTCGTTGGATTTATTAACATATGTACGTTATAAATATTAAATATACATTTAACAAATGTGTGGAGTCCGCTACATCATCCCCCTCCAGAGACCGTCACTACGGGCGATAATAGTCCGGAAAGTGCGCCCTACGTCCTGATCGCGTCCGCCTGACACTAGTCAGGTCGTCGGTTTTAGGAGTAGAATTAGTGATGAGTGTTTGTTGTGGTGTTTGTCTTTGACATAATATATGGTCTTGGTGTTTTGCCTTTTACATCTCAGTACAGCTCCGTCTCTAGACCTGCTAGTGCTATCTTTTTCAATTGTAGCGAGGTTTTGCTGTGCTGATGTTGTTAGAGTTCTGTGTGTGTGTGTTTTGCGACGTGTTAGCCAAACACGTTCAAATTGATAGGCTACTTCTGCCACGACGTTGTCCTTTCCTGATAAGTGTCTAATATCTGTGGTAAATTGTGATACATAATCTAAATGTCTGAATTGTCTGGGTGGGCAGCTTTCCTTGCTCAAGTGAAAGACAAAACAGATGAGCTTATGATCTGTATAGATTACAAATTCTCTGGCCTCGACCATTATGTCTGAAACACTTGATAGCCTCGTATATTGCGAGCAGCTCACAGTCATAGGAAGAGTATTTTTGCTGTGTTGGACTTAGCTTGCGTGAGAGGAAAGCTAGTGGTTCCCAGGAATTGTTCTTTAGCTGCTGTAGAACTGCTCCCATGGCCGTGTCTGACGCATCTGTCACTAAAGCGAGTTTAGCGCCGGTTTCTGGACGTGCCAGCATTGCGGCCCTACTTTCTTGCATTCTTCGAAGGCTGTGACCTCATCTGGGGTAAAATTCACAGGGAGTGAGCCTTTCAAAGACCCTGACAAGAGTGTGTTGAACGGTGCTTGGTGCTGTGCTACATTTGGGATAAAACGCCTCTAAAAATTTACCATACCTAAGAATCTTCTCAGCCCACGTATGGTCTTGGGCGCTGAAAAGCTACTGATGGCCTCAACTTTCGCTGGCAAGGGTTTCGTTCCTCCAGGAGAGATGTTGTACCCTAAAAATGTGACTTCGTGAGTACCAAATACGCATTTCGAGGAGTTAATAACCATCCCGTATTTCTGTAGTCTGGAGAACAGCTGCCGTAGATGTTCTTCGTGTTTTTTATGGTCTTTTGAGCAGACCAAAAAGTCATCTAAGTATCCGTAACAGAAGTCTAGCCCCCGCAACATTTCATCGACAATACGCTGAAATGTTTGTCCTGCATTGCGGAAGCTGAACATCATAAAAGGAAATTCGTATAGACAGAATGGTGTGGAGATGGTGGTTTTTGAAATATCCTCTGGGTTTACGCAACCTGGTTATAGGCTTTTACTAGGTTTATTGTAGAGAAGACCTGACAGCCAGATAGATTGATAGACTGTCGGGGATAGTTCTCGCGTTTAACATTCTATAATCGCCACACGACGACGGACGCCAACCGTTATCCTTTTTTGGAGCAAGATGCAAGGATGAGGTCCTTGCATCTTGCTCCAAAAAAGGATAACCCATAGTGAATCGGAGGGTCTGGTTGTGCCAATTGTAAGCATTGATTCAAACTCCTCCTTTGCGATTTTTAACTTATCGGGAGCCAGTCGGCGAGGTGTGCATGAAACTGGTGGTCCCGGTGTTGTGCGTATGTGATGTACAGTGTTATGTGTGGGCTTGTGATGTATACCAGGTGGTCGGGTTATGTCTGGAAATTCCTGTAGTATATCATGGTATGTGGTATGAAATTATTACTTTGTAAAGTATTATACAGGGTGTTTGGCAGAACGTTGAACATACGACAATAGTGGACAGGTGGGGTCATCTGCTACTTACTCAGCCCTAATTTATTTGGCCCTGGCCCAAGTGATATATAAAAAAAAAAGTGTGGAAGCTGATGCTGATGATACACAATCTACGGCTGAAAACAATATTGATCCATTTGCGTCAAATTGGCAAGGTAAAAAAGCTTGATAAATGGGTGCCCCACGAACTCAATGATCGCCAGCGCGAAGTACGCGTCGAGACGTGCCTTGCACTGCTCAACAGACACACAAATGAAAGAATTTACCGCATTGTTACCTGCGATGAAAAATGGATTCTGTTTGATAACCGCAAGCGCTCAGCAAGTTGGTTGGATCCTGGTTCAGCTCCTAAACAATGCCCTAAGCGAAAACTTACCCCTAGAAAAGTGATGGTCACTGTTTGGTGGTCTAGCACCGGTGTGATTCATCACAGCTTCTTACCAAACGGGGTGAGCATTACTGCAGATGTGTACTGTGAAGAACTGAACACAATGATGGAGAAGCTGGCACATCTCCAACCAGCATTGGTCAATCGCTCGTCTCCGCTGCTCCTGCACGACAACGCGCGACTTCATACTGCACAGCAGACGGTCTCCAAGTTGCAAGAACTGGGGTTGGAAGCTCTCCGTCATCCGCCCTACTCACCAGACCTTGCGCCTACAGACTACTACTTTTTCCAGAATTTGGATAACCTCTTGGCGGGAAAAAAATTCAATACCCGAGAGGCAGTACAAAATGCCTTTGAAGAATTTGTTGCTTCCCGTCCAGCTGATTTCTTTAAGAAGGGCATCAATGAACTGCCACTGCGTTGGCAAAGATGCATTGATTGCATGGGTGATTACTTCGATTAATACAAATAAAAAATACATGAAAAAAATTCGTTTAAATTTTTTCATACAAAACGGCAATTTCATAGGTAAAGACCTATTATTTACTCTGGCTAAATGATCCATCAAAACCCCATTTAGAAATTAAATCAGTTCTGTTTGCTTTAAATCTCCTGGTAAAGATTTAAATATTCTATTCACTGTTAAGTCCAAGAGAGCCTGCAGAGAAATTCTGACTGAGCTATCTGTAACCGTGATGTAATTTTCAGGTTCAGGTGGATAACACTCTTTTTTGCTTTTTGCACTCTGTATTAGGATGGATTTAAGTCTCTAATACCTTCTCAAATTGCTGATTCTCTCAAAGTGATATATTGCCATTTTGATAATTTGAGAGATAGCATTAATCCAAGCGACTTTAGGGGTGAAAAATTTTCCTTGCCAGCCGGTTTTTTGATCAAGTCTTGGAATCTATTAACTGTTTCTGGATTTTTCATTATGTATTCAATCACAGAAGCAATATTATCTCTTCTAATTTCCTTCAAATTGGTATAAGCTGCATAAAAAAGTTCACTGCAATCACTTTTCAAATGATCACCACTCCGTCTCTTCTTTTTCTTCGTTCCCAACTCTTCAAAAGGTTTTCTAGGGAGTTTCCTTTTGGTCATAGTACCAACTGATGATGTTGATCGCTCTTCTTCCCCATGAGCGACAGATGTCGAAGCTTCCTGAACATTTTCTTTGATGCTGCTAGGCCAGTCGACATTTTTCTCAAGCTCCATAGTAATTTTTTATGAAAAAATTCTGTTTGCGTTGTTTGCAATGTTATTCCATAATGTTGATATTTGTAGGCATGTATTTAGTCTCCCAAAACATTTCAAGTCATAAAAATGGACATTTGGGAAAAAAGTATTATGTCTATGAGAGTCGATTTTCAGCCCACTGTGCTGCGGTGCGTCTAAATGCAGTAAATCTCTGGGGTTAACTGGGGTAAGAGAGACACAACACACCGCGCTGCTTGTGGGACTCAACAATGAGTGCCCAAACAATTTATCTTTGATAAAAAATACAGAATCCAACTTCGATGATTTCGGGTCGCCGATGCGAGGGTTTGCGCCCCGCAGAACTACGCATCTTCACAAATGGATCCAAAACAGGTAGTGGCACTAGTGCTGGTGTCTTCTCGGAGGACTTCAACACACATAGCAGCACCATTGGGAGTCCATAACACAGTGTTCCAGGCCGAATGCATGGGTATTTATTTATTTATTTATTTATTTAATACTTCAAGCACACAAATGTACAGAGGCGGACTTAATGCCATAGGCATTTTCTACCAGTCAACCTTCGGGTGATGCAGAGACAAACAGTGGTAGGTGCAATAGCGAGAAAAGAAGATTTTTTACATTTAAATATAAAGATATACATATATACCTATTTAAAACTATAAATATAATAAATACACCTAATTATATATAAATATAAGCACAAATAAAACAAACAATGGGAAAACATTACCGTTGTGATGATACTGCCAGCTTCTTGCGAATATGCTCGCGAACTTTAATTCTAAAAGATAATCGGTTGGTCGCCATCCTGATTTCCTGAGGGAGAGCATTCCACAGAGAGATAGACTGAATGAAGAAGGAAGAGTGAATGAAGTCTGTGCGGTGAGTGGGACATTGAAGAAGACGATTGTGAGATGAACGTAGATTTCTATTGTGGTTGGCGCAAATGTACTGAAAGTGGGGGGCCAGATAACTAGGGGAAGAGGGAGAGTTAAGAAATGAAAACAAGGTGGTCAGCGCCCTTTGCTCTCTGCGCTGGCGTATGGGCAACCACCTTAGAAGCGACCGATGCGCAGAAACATGATCATATTTACGCAGATTGAAAACGAATCGAATGCAGTTATTGAGAAGACGGTCAAGTTTGTTGAGGAGATCTGCATTCAGGTCATAGTAGCACACATCACCATAATCGATGATAGGGAAGATTAAGGACTGCACAAGCATTGTCTTCGTACTTGATGGCAATAAATTTTTCAATCGGTATAGAGCCCGCAGCGTTCCAGTAACCTTCTGGCTTACCCTAGCGACTTGAGTACGCCAGTTTAGTATTTCTCTTGCCGCTTCAGCCATTGTGGCCAGGGAAGTTAAAGACCACTCGATACGTATACTCTCAGACAGCATGGCTGTTCTGCAAGCACTGAACAGTCACACTGTGGACTCTGGGCTGATATAGGAGCCACCAGCGCCTTAACCAGGTGGGTAGCCTCAATTATATAACCAATCAATGGATCAAAGGACACAGCGGTTCACGGAGCAATGATGCAGCCGAAAAACTTGCCAGAAGCATGGCACCAGTGGGGCCCGAACCCATCGCGCCACTCCTCTTCGGTTACCTACACACTCTGGTAAGGAAACGAACTAGGGATCAACATCACAAACTATGGTTGGACCAAGGTAAGTGCAGGCTCGGGAAGACACGGCTCGGCATACGCTGGCAGAGAGTGCTGCTTGGGAGGAGCCGCGCCGTGCCCTCATCTCAGGTGTCGGCAGTGACCTGTCGCTGCCGGCCGTTGTCGACTCGATGGTCGGCAGCGAGGACGCGGTGGTATCCTTCTGCGAAACAGTCATTTCGCAAAAGGAGGCTGCGGAAAGGGAGCGGGAGATTGCTTCCGCTAACCCGATCCGCAGCAGACGCACCTGGCGTCGGCGGAGGGCGGATAACGCCCTCTTCCAGCCCCCTAAATGGGTCCAGGGCGACGGATCTGGAGAAATCCGTCGACCCCTACTCCTTAGGACCCGAGATGGTGGCGCGTAGTGTTCCACGCACGCCTCTCTATGATGTAAAGGAGGGGTTTAACACCTCACTCCCCCTAACTCGAGGTGGTCCGCATAGGCGGGCCAGCACTAGCCGGGGATCGCGGAAGTCGCATTAGATCCCGTGATCTCTAGGTGCAAGTGTGAGACGGAACACCGGGGTGGTTTTAGTCAGTAAGAGTCTGACAGACCCCTCCGCCCTCCCCAGGGCGGAGGACATCCATGAGGATTTCACCCAGTAACCAAAAAAATAAAAAAAAGGTAAATGCAGGTAGGTTAATGAGCACTCCCTTCAATCGATGGCCGCCTCACGAAACAGATTCTCCGACTAAGATGCGCACTGTTACAGCAGCTAAACTGCCCGGTGGTCGCCACTTACAGGGCAAAGTACTTCGGCAACCCAGGTACCCTACGTGAGATTCTCAGTAACACCAAGGTGTTGCTGGCCTTCTTTGAGGAGCTGGGGTGGATCGAATAATCGATTTTCCCACCCGTACGCAAAATTCGCGCTTTGACGTGGAGTTGCGGATACAAGCCCGTATTACCAATTACCTATTACGAACGCGTTCAGAGTGAATCTTTGTAACACACAGGGTGCATTCCGAGTTACGCTGTAATCGATTTGAGCGTTCTAACACCCGTACCGAAATAACGTGGGCGCGATAACGATGTGTATTGAATCGTCATAGATGACGTCATGACATGCGTCATCTTGCGATAACGCCGACCATGCCTTTTACTAATATCACCGTGAGCGTTGTCAAAAATGACAGTTGTGCTGTTTTGTTTTGACTCGCATCATATCTTTAAACTAACGTGGAGTTTTTGAAATTGTGCTTCTGGCTACCGTTCGCCACCTAACCAAAGAAGAAGAAATTTGGGAACCACTGTACTTTAACACCCGTCGCTTTTTTATAGAAGCTATTTTTTTTGGATAGAATAGACCCTTTTTAGTGTATATTTGAAAACCCCAAAGTGCGCAAAACCATTGGTGACGAGAAAAAAATATGTGATAGTGGGAGTATTAAGGGCGGGGAAGATCACATGGTGGGTCTAAATTTGTTTCCAAGCAATAATAAAGCGAAGTCGTCGGAGCCCACGAACCTATTAAAATTTCTGAATTGTTTAAAAAAAAAATTGGTTGCCTGTAAAGTCGGTATACGGGCGAAAGTTTTACGTGACAACGACTTTGCGTGCCTTTCACTTTTTATGTCTGTCTCTCTCGCTCTTAGGCGGGCTAACCATGCCCGAGTGGAAGGGACGCGTGCCTCTCACTCGCTCTCATTGTGAGCGCATAACGTGAGCGGAGCGTAACGCAGTTTCTTGAAGTGTCACCCGGCAAACCAATTTATAAGACGTTGTCACGTCAAAATAACCACGAAGGGGATGGCGGGGAAACCGAGTCGGAATGCTCAAAGTCCCAAGCTCGCTTCGCTCGCTCTTGCATCCTAAGTTTTCCCACTATCAATAAATAACATTGCCTTTTGTACAGACGAGGAAATTTTACAGTTTCGGGTAGGACTTTGACAGATTGTAGTAGGTTGATGTGCTGGCGATTGCCACTTTGGATGGCATGATGATGGATGCTGATTCTTTGAACTAAAAATTGGCCAGCCCGAGAAGATTTGACCAACCGCTTGGCGATGTCCCGAAATACTCGATGAGCACTACAAGCTCGAAAATATAGCTACCAATAAAGTTGTTATATTTGCGCCGTTTGAGGTTTTCTGCACCTGCAGCAGCCGCCCCAGCACAGCCCGCAGTGCTAGAAAGATGGGTTGCCGCGAGGGTGTTGACACAGGTTACATCCCACACCAAGGGCCTACCCAACTTCCAAAGCATTATGGTCATTCCGTCTGGCCTCTTCCCATCGTCACGTGCCAAGCCATTGGGTTCTAAAACAGCTGGCACCCCGGCGGTGACAAGAGCCCGACGGATGATGTCATTAATGCTTGCGTGCCGTGCCAAACGACCAACGCTCTTGCTGCAGGAAAGGCCATGGTGTCCGATGCGGTCGACTGCTTCACCGCACTGACAGCGATGCGGAGCCCCGCAGGGAGCGCCCAAACGCAGACTTGTAGCGAGTCGGAAAGTGGTGTCACCCAGTATAGTGCCTATGTTGGGTGACGGTAGCGCCTGAAGCCAGAGCCCGATTCCCATTCTCCCACAGCCAATAGGCGGGCACGCTCAGCAGTGTTGGTGGACGTATTAATGAGGTTATTCCGTCCGTACCAACCTTCAAAGCGGCTCATCCCACTGTCTCTAGAAAGATGGGTTCTCGGGCTGCTCCGTGTCCGGACAAGCCACTTTCCAGGCGTTCATTGCATCAGTCAAACACGGCACTTCAGAGTCAACCTGGGAAGTGGTTAAAATTTTTCGGGTTAACTTTTCGGTGCTGTGGACCGAGGACAAGAAGTAAGCTCACACAAGAAATTTTGCGCACGCTGAGGTCACCAAAACGAATGGGTAGTGTGGCTTGCAGCCACGCGCGGTAGTCCGATGCCACATTTATGATTGATGTTAGTGTACAGACGCCAGCAGGTCAACCTTAACAAATCAAATTTGACAGATTGTAGTAGGTTGATGCGTTCCGAATTATTGAAAGCCTTTTTTTTTTTGGATGGGAAATTTTCAAATAACTTCTCCCGCTCTGGGTGGGGCGGGACGGGGCGGGTCAGACTCTTACTGACTAAAAACCACCCGTGTTCCTTCCGTTGCCTGTACATTGCCAGGGGCCACGGTATCCCTTTCGGACTGTCCCGCAACCCCGGCAGGCATCGGTCTTAACATGCATACCTACCAAACACATTGCTCTAATAAATTATGTGATGATTTTAATATGTTTATGTGTGACTGTGATAAGTGATAACAATATAAACTGTGAACATTATGGAAAATATTGTGAATCAATTGACTTGTATTATTCGTATATTGTTGATACATTGCAGACTGCTGCTGTACTGAGTTCTCGTTTAGGTGAACAGAAGCGATGTAAAAAAGTGACTGGATGGAACTACCATGTGCGGGATTATCATCAAACTGCCAGGCTCCACTTCAAGGTTTGGGTGGAGGCTGGTAGGCCTTTACAAGGTATGATTTTTGAAAACATGCGTAGTAGTCGTTCTATGTTTAAAAATAAAATAAAATGGTGTCAGAAAAATGAGGATTCCATAAAAATGAATATTTTGGCCTTGCACACAAGAGAAAAAATTTTTGTTAAATTTTGGAATGCGACTAAAAAGTTTAATTTTAAACAGAGCCTCCCTGTCTCTGTCGATGGATTGCAGGAACCAAGCAAAATAGCCAATTTGTTTGCTAGTAAATTTAAAGTTGAACCCCTTCAAGTCAATTGTAAACTCAGCAATGAAACCATCGTGTCTGAGCCACTGCCACCTTTTACGCTTGACGACGTGATCTCAGCAGTGAGGAATATGAAGCGTGGTAAGTCACCTGGACACGATGGTCTCAGTGTGGAGCACCTTGCCTGGGGGAGTGCCAACTTGTTTCCACATTTAAGTGAGCTTTTTAACTTGTGTGTTAAATACGTCTACTTGCCGAAACTTTTAATGAGAACTGTGGTAGTTCCGATAGTCAAAAATAGGACGGGCGATTTGAGTGCATCTGGTAATTACCGACCTATCTCACTCGGTACGGTTATTGGCAAGGTGCTGGAGCGTCTCTTACAGCCTCTACTGCAAAATAATATAAATATTGATGATTCACAGTTTGGTTTCCGACCCGGGCTCTCAACGGACTCTGCGATTATTAGTCTTAAGAGTACGGTAGCCTACTACACCCACCAGAGAACCTCAGTGTATGCTTGTTTCCTAGACCTGAGCAAGGCTTTTGACCTGGTAAATTATGAAATCCTCTGGGACAAACTAAAGAAGTCGCAAGTCCCAGACAGAATCGTAGATCTGTTGAGATTCTGGTACGGGGGCCAAACTAATCAAGTCAAGTGGGGTGACACTCTATCCAGCAGTTATAAGCTGGACTGCGGTGTGCGTCAAGGGGGGTTGACTTCCCCGGACCTTTTCAATCTTTATATCAATGGTTTGATCGAGGAACTCAGGAGAGCCAAAGTTGGCTGTCACCTAGGCAATGTCTGCGTGAATAGCTTGAGCTATGCTGATGACATGGTTCTTTTGAGTCCCTCGATCAAAGGCTTGAGGAAACTGTTGTCTGTCTGTGAGCATTATGCTAATGCTCATGGACTCAAATACAACGTTTTGAAAACCGAATCCATGGTATTTAGGTCTGGGACTGGTCCGGGGAACATACCCAGTCTTTCTCTAAATGGTGCGATTATAAAGGTTGTTAAGCAGTTTAAATACTTGGGGCACATTTTAACTGATAAACTTCATGACGATTGTGACATAGAAAGAGAGCGTAGGGCCCTCTCAGTTAGGAGTAACATGCTCGCACGCAAATTTGTGAAGTGCACCGGTGACGTTAAAAACACTTTATTTAGAGCCTATTGTCTGTCAATGTACACCTGCCAACTTTGGTACAACTTCACAAAAAAGATGTACAACTCATTAAGGGTTCAGTACAATAACGCTTACCGAACCCTTATGAAACTGCCAAGGTACTGCAGTGCTTCGAGCATGTTTGCAGACGCGAGGGTTCCTGATTTCTACGCCATCATCCGGTCGAGGGTAGCGTCTTTTTGGCAAAGTTTGAGACGCTCCAGTAATAGCATTTTGAGGGTTGTCTCGGGCAACCTGACAAGCCCTATATTTGTGCACTGGATTTCTGTTCACCTAAGCGGGAACAGAAAATGATGATTTTTTTAATGAATTTTAATGTGTTGTTGAATATTTGCTTTTAGAATGTTAATATGATTTTTATTTATTATTGACATTTTATTTAGTATTTATTTTTTTTTATTGACATTTTATTGATATTTTGATGAATTTTTAATGTGTTCGTAATTTTGGAATTTTATTATGATTATTTAATATTGACATTTTATTTTATATTTTATTTCAATGAGTTCTGCTATGGTGTTTTATTTTTATTGATATTTTAATAATTTCTGTGCTTTTTGTGATTTTTTTGTGATTAGTATCTCTCATAATGTGTATTTTTGCCTGAAATAAAACACAATTTATTTTATTTATTATTTATTTTAATTTTTATTAACGGACCCCTTCATTTGCTGACCCCTTCATTTGCTGACATCTGTTAGAAGCGCGCGTGGAATACACCACGCCGTCGACCCGGGCCTGGTCCTTATCGGACGGTGAGCTTCCCATTGCTCACCTCACCGTCCGCAAGTCCGCGCCTAAGGTGGCCGGGAATCTGCCTGCGATTCCCGACGCCCAGGGCGTCTCCTGCGGCGGCTAGGGGCGTGGAGGCGCGACATTTGCCTCTCCCTCACGCGTTCTGCCTCCTCCTTCGCGAGCATTACTGCTTCGCAGAAGGAGGTGACGGCCTCCCATGCCCTCTCGCTCCATACCATGGCCTGGACCAGGTCCGGACGCGAGAGATCCCCGCCACCGATCGCCTCCACGAGGACACAGCGATGCTCTGCCCAAGCCGGCAGACCTCCGCCGTATGCTCCACCGTGTCCTCCGGGCGATCCACGCAGTGATGACACCCGGGCGTTTCTTCCGACCTGATACGAAACAGGAACCTGCCGAAACAACCATGTCCGGTGAGGACCTGCGTCAGGCGGAAGGTGAGGACGCCGTGGCGCCTCTCTAGCCACTCCTCAAAGACGACTTATCACCGCAATAGTGGCGTGCCCAGCACTGGGTTGCGACAATTGCACTCTCCATGACGCCATGAGATCCCTCCGGAGCTCTGTCCGCTGTGCCACGATTTCTCGCAGCAGCGGAGTTACGCCCCGGCGTTTCACCTCCTCGCGCCACTCCCAAATGTGCGCGAGGACTTTTGCCTTCAGATCCCATGGCGGCAATCCAGGAAGGAGGCTCGCCGCCTCGCCGGAGACCGTGCGGTATCCCCGGACCAGCTGGGCGGCCATGACACTCTGGGATGCGTTGAACCGGCGGACTGGCCGCCGCCTCAATGAACGCGCCTAAACCGGTGCCCCGTAAAGGGCCATGGACCGCAGGACCCCCGCGTATAGCCTCCGGTAGGAGGCGTCTAGACCCCCTAGATTGGGCAGGAGCCGCTTCAAAGCAGCCCCGGCATTATTGACAGCCTTTAGCTGTCATAATCTTAATCGGAACGCAAATTATCGATGTCAGCGCTGTGAGTATGTTCTAATTCGGAAAGCAGCCATACTGTGAATTTCCCAAAAATATGACATTTGACAGACGTCAAATGAAAAAGATTGAGGTTAGGTGGCTGTTTCTAAAAAAGTTAAATTCTGTAAACAAATTGACACAAAAACGGGAAAGTTAATCGAAAATAATGCTATTGCAAAATTTTTTGCTAAAGCGTAGCTGGCCCATGCTAATACAATGCGCGGAAGCACACAGAAAACCTCGATGGCTACCAGTCGCAAAAAGTAAAATCTATCGTATACCAAAACGTCCCGTTGTTTCGGAAGAAGAGCGTTTAGAGCTTTTACGTCTTCACAATAACTATAAGACTCAGATGCGGGCTATAAGGAGGTTCTACCATGAGGAGATGATCAAAGAGAAGTCAACGAGAGAGAGTGCTAGTTCGGAGATGTCTCAACGCCTGGAGGCCGAGGAATGGGCTCGATGCGTGGAGCTGAACGAGAAGTGGAATTCGCAGGTCGGGGTGGAACGTGAGGAGAGAAGGAAAGTGGAGGTGATCGCGCTTGAGGAATACGCTCTAAAGAGAATGGAGGCACACGATCGCAAGCTGAAGGAGAGGATCGCGACAGCTTCCGAGGAAGTCAAACTACAGAAGGTAAATAAAATTCACTATTCAAAATTAATGATTTATCAACAAATCTTTTTGAAGTTCTTCTCAAATAGATTATGATATTATACGACAGATTTATTTATTATGAACTTATGATGATAATTCTATTACTCTGTGAGTAGGTATGTAGAGTTGGAATACAACATTTTGAGAATTTATTGTTTAATTCGCAAAATTCCTCTTATATAAAACTGCTCTTCACTTTACATTTTCAGTTAAATAAAATAAAATCATCCATATTTTTCAGAAACTGAGTGCAACATTCATAACACCGGAGACACTTGAAGCTGCCATAGACCATGCTCTGGCGAACCCCATAGACTACAACTTTGCCATAGACCTGAAAGGCATCAAGTATGAGGGCAGAAACACACAGATAACAAAAGCAAAGGAAGATAAGGCCACCAATGCTACTGCTTAGAAATAACAAATTAGTTTGTTTTGTAAATAATTTAGGTACAATAAATAATTATGTAAGAATTTCTGAATCTTTAACTAGCTTTAAGCTGTAATTTCGATAAATGTAAAGACAATGATATAATTATATACTCTCCTGCCTGGTGGTGGCACAGTGGTAATGGCCCCGACTTAAGAGTTGGCTGTTGTGGGTTCGAACCCAAGGAGGCGCTTTACTTTATGTAAATAATTTCATCACCACTGCCCTCAAAATAGTGAAGGAAAACACCGTGAGGAAACCGGCATATCCTGGAACCAAAAATTCGAAGACATGAAATTTACCAACCCACATTTTGGCCCGTGTGGGAGATTACAGCCCTCTCCCTCTCGAAAAGATTAGGCCTGTGTCCTAGCTTTGGGAACGCTATATGCTGATTATGCTATACTCGTTAGCACAAAATGTCTTCCTATTTTATTCTCTCCTTATAGTGGTCTCGCTTTTCATTAACTATCATCCCTCACATAGTCCATCAATCTTCTATTTGATCTTCCTCTGCCCCTCTTCAAACTTCTTGCAGTAGGTACTCAATTAGAGAATACAGTCCCGGGAGCCGGGATCCCGGAATCCCGGAATCAACATTTCAGAACAACACGACATACAACAGAGTTACTCCTATTTGCTTCGAGACGAGAAAATTTCGAGCTAATAGTGCTATGCGTCAAGCAATAATTGTCAATGCCTGCGTGGTCGTACTGCTACTACTATATCGCTCCGACAGGCACTCAATTAGAGCGCAACGTGCTTGGTTGGAATTCGTTCGGGAAATTTTTGTCAGTATAGACGATTAGGTACTTTTCTGTGCTGTACGTGCATAAAAGGAAGTTGATACAGTATCAAATAAGAAACAATGCAATACTGAATACGCATAACCTCTTTCTATAAAAATATGTGTGATTAAGATTAGTAAACAATAGGTATATATGTGATTAGAATAAAAAACCACCTTGTTTTATTTGTATTTTATTTATTAAATCTAAAGTTATAGGTAGGTACACAAGTCCATGATATACATTTTAGATTAATTTCTACAACCTATTGATCACTTGGGTCTTAATCAGCCGTGCCCCTAGGCGCCCAGCTTATAAATCGACAATTAAATACCTACGATGAATAGTCGTGCAATGACATAACACATAAAAAAAACTAACATAGGTTCTCAGACGTATTTAAATATGACTAAGGCGGCACGTGTCCGAAAACATTTATCGTATTAATCGAATGAGGCGGTCAATATGTTCATTGATAAATAATTAATGATAATTTAATCATCATCTAGTACTATAACTTCATCTGTAGTGATAGGTTTGGGTCTCTCCGTGAAAGGCAGTTGTTTCTTAGCGTCGAGCCTCTTCATCCCTTGCTTAGGCACCGAGGTTTTGGTGATGGTCAGCGAGGATGGTAGCTTACTGATGGATGCGTTGATCTCGTGGCTCTTTGATATAGGGAGGTGTTTCTGCCGTTCTGCAAGTTTTTCTTGCAGCGTCTTCCCTGGACTAACCTGTTGATGCGGCATAGGAGGCTTCGTGTGGATAGCGGCGCTCACAGTCGACGCTGTGGACATGTGCGCCTGCGCAGGCATCGTGTGCGACGAGTGTGTCAACGTGTGTGTCGTGTGTGAAACGTGTGACGTCGAATGTGAAGATTGTGACGTAGAGTGCACCGCCCCGAACGAGGACAGGTTGGCAGTCATCGAGGCAGGCAGGTTCTGAAGCACCGTCCCCATACTGGGAGTTAAAGGAGTCGAATTCGACTTCTGTAACGCGCTCACAGTCGTAGGCGCAGCCTTGGTCACTGGAGGTACTGTCGGCGCAGTGAAAGATTTCGACGCCTTCATCTGCGGGTTCGCCGTAGGTCGCACCGAACCAGGCTTAGGACCGCGCTTCTGCTTTTTCGCAGGCGGCATAAACGACGACGAGAAGCTCTGTCCTAAGAACTGACGGTAAAATTCAGCCTGGAATGAATTCTGCAGAGTACTCTGTAATGCGGTCTGCAATGACGGGCCGTAAGCTAGAGCGTTTATATTAGATAGATAAGATAGAGAAAGAGCGGCCGCTGCCTGTTGCACGGGGTCGTTCAGTATCGGCATGAAGCTCTGGAAAGCGGCGGCCATGTCATGAGCCGACATTTTTGGTAAACTTGAAGTCGTTGCTGTTGATGTCGAAGGCTGTGGCGGTTTCTGCTCTGGCTTTGGCAGACTCGTCACAGTAGAAGTGGTAACCTTCACAGTTTCAGCAACAGCAGCTTTAGCAGCTTGTTTCTTTTGAGCGTTCTGACTTTTATCCAAACTAGACATCATCGCTTCATGCTTCAGTTTTTGAATCAACCTCTGACAGTATTTCATGCTGATGTCGACTAGATTACTATTTTCAGCGATCGTTTCACTTGTGGCTAGCTTGTAACCCTCGATTAGTAAGTTCGTGAATTGTTTAGAGTTCGGTTGTTTCTGCACTCTCTGGTAAGCTCTGTAAATATCCAACATTAAACTGTTCAGCGCTTGCCGCTCCACCTCATTGCTCTTCAAATCAGCTTGCTGGCTGAACTTGGTCAGTTGTCCTTTTAGTGATTGAACGCAAAGCGAGAATGCTTGCTGAGCTAGCTCCTCTCGGTCAGAGTCACGGAGGTACTTCTTGTCAAGATCAGGTGTTCTCTGCAAGTGCAAGCTCAGGTCCAAAAGAGTTTTGTGATCGTCTATCTCTTTCAATATCTCCAAAGTGAGAAGGACAGAGCGATTCATGTGGAAAATGAAACTGCCCGGTCTGTCTACTTCTGGTGAAGGTATTTTCCATATGTTGTTGAAAAAGTTGGAGGGTTTCTTTTCACTGAATAGTCCTCCCAATTTTTGGCCTGATCTTGAAGTGAAATTGGATAACATAAGATCTCGACATCTCTCGATGTCTTTACCCTTTTTATAGTAAAAGTGATAGTGAGCTAGTCTGTATATGGCTTTGTAGTGTGGAGGGAAGCGGCTCGCGCAGTCTTCTAGCGCGTCGAGACAGGCTGATACGATCTTCATGATTTCGTCATCTGTGAGAGGTTTAGAGTCGTTGGACGATTTGGAGGTGTCGCTATCGCTACTGGAGTCGCTACTGCTATCCGACGACGACTCACTGGAACTGGAATCGGACGATGACGAGGAAGACGAAGAAGAACTGTCTTCCTTTTTCTCAGCATCCGTTATGTCTTTTTTCTCTTCTGAAGGCTTTTCTATTTCAGGTGTTTTTTCTTTGACAGGGTCTAGTGGTGGTGGTGGTGGCGACGGCAGTGTTGGTTGTGGCGACTTATCGTCTATAACAACAACTTCTTGTTTCTTTTCTTCGGCAGTCACAGCGGATTTTGAGTCAGTCACTTCCGTACTTTGCACAATCGGTTCTTTAGGCGTTCTTTCAGTGTCGTAGGAGGCGGACCTCCTGACCTTAGCCGCCGCGGCTTCCATCTTCAATCGCTTGGCTTCATGAGACTCCTCTTCACCTGCGTCGCTGATGGACCGCTTGAGAATGTTGGCCGGATGAACTGGTTCAGCAGGTTTCGGCTCTGTGTTCGTTTCTATGTCTGCTGCACCATCTTTTTTAGGCTTTCTAGTAAAAGGACCTTTCTTCCATTCTTCAATGCACGTTGAGAAAACCTTGCCCACTGATGCAGGTATAGGCTTGTTTTCATGTTGTTCTATGTATTTTAAAATAGATGCATGAATTCGATAGTGTACCTCTAACACTTCTATGCACAAATGGGTCGGTGTGTTGTAATTAATCTTCAGAGGATACGTCGCATCATTTTCCTTTAAACTCTTCACGGCTTTCATGTAATAATCTAAGTATACAGATGGTGGCTTGTTGCGTTTCTCACCCACTTTGCCTAACATATAGAAAAACTGCCACGAATCATCGTCCGTGCTGCTATTTAGATCGACAAGCACAGTCATGAAACATTTCTGCGTCGTATCTAACATGTCTTCCTTTTGTTTCTCCAAAGACTCAAAATCTTCCATACTCAATGACTCGCTCGCCTGTTTCAGTACTCGAGAGCAAAACGACTGAACTGTATAAGCGAACATTCCATACTCCGTCCACATGTGACTAAGCGTGGGATCCAAGTCCATCGATCTTTTAAAACATCGTATCACAGATTTTGCAGGATTCAAATATTCTCTTTCATGGTTGATGAGATTCTTACAAGAACTAAGCATTGCATCTAAATTTACAGCTTTTGCTAAAGATATTCTCGCCCACGATTCTACTCTGTCACTGTTTACGGCAACGTCTAACATGTTAAACTTTACGCCTAACTTCACTTCTTCTTTTTTATAATAGTAATCGCCGAGCAGAAAGTAAATGTCCTTCATTTTGTATGGTAATAGTGATGGAGTGTAAGGTAGCTTATCTTCAAACCCTTTAATGAATTTGTCGATCTCTGGAAGGTATTTTTGAGGGTCACATTCCGGAGGAAGCAGCGCAAGTATTTTGTGGAACAACTGCTCGGTATCGGCAGTGATGCCGGGCAGCTTGCCTTCCAGAGCCGGTAACATCGGAGGTCTAAAGATCTCGTATAGTTGTTGCGCTCGTTTCCAGTCTAAAGTAGATGATGTTACATTATGATCCACAAGATATTTTAACTTATTTTTTCTTCCAGGATGCCCGAATAAGCAGAAAACACATTGTTCCATGTACTGGACCACTTGATCTAAAGACTTGGCCAATGACGGCGATCGTAGCCTCGGCACCACCGTGTCTAAAGTGAAATAGAGTAGTTTTGCTTCAGACTTACAACACCAACCTCTCTTGCCCAGCTGTTCATGTGCAATAAATAAAACCATTAAAGGATTAGGAACTTCATCGCACGCAACTTTTTCCTTTTCTATTCTAACCCTCCCTTGATCCTCTTCTCTCTGCAATATGTAATGCACTACGATCCATGGGATGACGGTGCCAAAAGGCATTTCAGAAGCATTTGTCTCCACTTGGTGGCCAATGACTCTTATGAGATCTTCCAGACCCTGACTCAGTTCCTTTTGAGACACAGTATCCAAACATGTCAGGCCTTCTGTTGTGAGTATGTGTTCCATGCAACAAAGTATCTTAACAACTGTGAGGGTCCACTTATCATATTCCTGAGATCCTGTAGTGAATCTAAAGTAATGCTTTAGAGCTTCATGTAAGCAGGTCAGAGACCATTTGAAGCATTCATCTGGCTTGTCTAAAGCCCAGTAAGTGTCCAATATAACAGATAAGTGAACTGCAAAATCTAGGGACACCTCTTCTTCATTTCTAGCCATAGTCTTGCAGTGTTCAAAAGTATCAATTACTATTGATAATACCTCTTCATAGTTTCCTCTCTCATATGACTCCATAACAGTAGAAAGCTTCTTATTTCTCTCAAGGAACTTAACACCAGCTAAAACTTCATTCTCGTTGACTGTTGGTTTAAATGTAAAGTTGACAACGTTTAAATTGTATATGTCATGGTGCTCTCCCATGGCTTCGAATTCATACTGAAGCTGGTACAAGCAGTCTAGAGCAAACTCATTGCATTTGTTTAATAATTGAATGTGGAGTTTCACCCAGAGATAGCGTAGTGTCAGTTCTAAGCACTCAGTACTTTCAAAAATGTGGGGCTTTAAACTCAATGTGATCCCTATAGTTTCAATCACACTTAAATCATGTTTATGCTTGTCATCTATCGGAGATGTATTAAATTTTTCATTTACTGAAAACTCTTCCACCAAGATGTTGACTGTGGTATAGTGTAGCAGCTCCTCATCATTGTCACCGGTGAATGTTGGAACATCAATATGATTGAGATAGCATTTATTACCTTCAATGAATACCTCCGGAAGGCCCTGTGGCCATTTCTCTCTCCATTTGACAGCTAAAATACTAAGGTAATCTTTCAAAATATCAATGATATCCCTTTTGTTTTCTGTATACTGGTTAATAAAGTTCTTAACATCTAATTGTTCATCTTCTGACCCAAAATATTCTTTTCGTTCCTCAAGTTTTTCCTTCTCTTCAAATAGTTTATCAAGGTCTGATGTGTCTGGAGATGTCTCTCTAGCTTGATTTTCTTTCTTCTCAACCATCTCTGGCACTAAAGAAACAGGCACCATTTTGCGCAGTGTCTCATAAATGTTATCATCTTGTTCTTGTTTACTAACAGGTTTCTTTCGTCCAGATCTTCTCTTTGTACACCATTCCCACATTTCTAGAAAGCTGAGTGCACTACCTCTCCTTCTAACTGGACCTTTCTTGGCTACTTTACTGTCTGAAGGTGCTTCAGCAGACTCTGCAACCATTTCAACATCACTCTCAATCTTTTCTGTGTCAGTTGCTGCTTTGTCCTTGTCTGATAACTCATTGGTTTCATTCTCTGATACATTTTCTGCATTCTTTTCAGTTTCTGATACAGCTTCTTCAATCTTATTTTCCTCTGGTTCTATTTCTTTGGGCTCCTCACAAACCTCCATGGTCTCTTCTTTATCTTCTTTCTCAAAAATAATTTCGATTTTGCAAGCATGACTATAATAATGCTCTGACATATGGTGATGCATATGAACAAGTGAGTCTCCAACTGATCTCCAACTTAAATTGGTTATAGGTTTTACCAACTTTAATTCAGGCAAAACATATTTAAATTGCTCAGCTCTCTGTTGCTCAAGAAATATTTCATTAATCTTGTTTGCTTCTATTATGAGTTTCTCAGCTTTTTCCTCGTCAATTGGTTCATCTTCTTTTTCATTCCATTTGTAAATTGGATTAAGATATTCCATAAAGTCTCTTATGTAAGGATAAACTGTGAATATATGTTTTCTGTATGCCAGGCCTCGCAAATATCCAGGGTCTAATTGAAGTGCATCATGTACAGTTGTAATACATTCCTCTTTGTAGTCTAGACCAAGGAGCAGTGTCACGATCTTGTCAAGGCAGGGCCAGTGACGAGGATTGCGATCTGCGCCGCGTTGGAAAGCGTGGAGAGCCATTTCGTAGCGTTTGGCGCGCATACAGAGCTGTCCCAGGCGATGCCACAGAGTGACGTCAGTGTCGTCTAGCTCTGCAGCCGCACAGTAGGCCTCAATAGCCGCGTCTACTTCTTCCGATGCGGTTAACATAGTCGCTAGATTTTTATACGATAAATACTTTAAATTAAACAAAGGACCTGGTACTTTCTCCCCTTGTGCCGGCTTCTTAACATCATATAGCAGTTCTGTATCGAGGAGGTCCTTAAGTAACTGAGTGGCATCTTTTAGATTACCTTTTCTTTGAAGCTCAAGAGCATTCGCGTATTGTTGCAATGCTATCTGCTCTGACGCCTCTCTTGTCACCTCTTCTTCGGATCCGCTGTCCTCCTCCGATTCTTCATTCAAAGCAGATATTTTTATCATCTTGATACTCAGCTCAAGTTATTGTGATCATTGATTTTTTGGTAAATAAACAGCGAGACCCGGTGCACAGCCAGATTCGATAATTTTGACATTTGTTTAGTGTAATAGTTGACAATTGAATTGACATTCGTGATTCGAGATGTGTGTTCAGAAACTAATAAAGATTCCAGTTGCATAAAAGTAAGCTGTAGGATTGATTGTCGCCACTATCAGCAGGGTTGGACAGTATTTGAATTACTTATAATTAAAATACGTAATTGAAATACAAAAACACACTTCGTATTTGTAATTCAATTACTTCTTTAAAATGTAATTTGTTTATTTTATAGTTAGTATTTCAAATACTTATGGCTCCAAAATACATTTGAACATAAATACATTTAGCGATCGTATAATTCTTTCGTAAGCAAAATGGTGACCGTATTAGGTATTTTGTATTTTATATTTCAAATACACAACTTAAAAATATTTTGTAAATCGTATTTTAAATACGTGCAAGATAGTATTTTGTCATTAATATATTTTAATTAAAGCCAAGCATGTATTTTGCCCAGCTCTGGCTATCTAAGGCCTGGACTATAATAATTTTAATTAATTATTGGTTGGAATGGACCATGGTGAGTGCACATAGTGTAGTTTTGGTGTTGATTATTACGAACGCGTGCATTTCCAACAGACAACTGACGGCAAAATTATGACATTTGACAAACACACGTCAAATGAAGAAGATTGCAGTTTGGTGGGGTGTTTCTAAAAAATTCGATTTCTGTAAATAAATTAAACAAAAACTAGAAAGTTAATCGAAAATAATGCTATCGCAAAATTATTTACTAAGGCGTACACTGCGCGGAAGCACTTCTTTCGGAAGAAGAGCGTTTAAGAGTTTCTACGTCTCCACAATAACTATAAGACTCAGATGCGGGCTATAAGGAGGTTCTACCATGAGGATATGATCAAAGAGAAATCAACGAGAGAGTGCTAGTTCGGAGATGTCTACGCGTGGAGGCCGAGGAATGGCCTCGGTGCGTGGAGCTGAACGGCCGGTGGTATTCCCAGGTCGCGGTGCAACGTGTACTAGTAGTAGTAGAGAAGGAAAGTGGATATGATCACGCTTGAGGAATACTCCCTGAAGAGGATGGAGACACACGATCGCAAGCTGAAGGAGAGAATTCGATAGCCTCCGAGGAAGTCTAACTACTGAAGGTAAAAGTCATTATTCATCAACAAATCTTTTTGATGTTCTTCTCAAGTATGATCATTGATATTTTACAACAGATGTATATTGAAAACTTATAAGATCTAAGATAACTCTTTATGTACTGTGAGTATGTAGTTTGAATACTAAATAAAGGAATTTTTGTAAATTTATTGTGTAATTTGCAATCTTCCTTTATTCAAACCTGCTCTTCAGTGAACATAACTTTATGTAATCAATTATTGAAACTTTAACAAAATCATCCATATTTTTCAGGAACTGAGTGCAACATTCATAGCACAGGAGACACTTGAAGCTGCCATAGACCATGCTCTGGCGAACCCCATAGACTACAACTTTGCCATAGACCTGAAAGGCAACAAGTATGAGGGCAGAGACACACAGATAACAAAAGCAAAGGAAGATAAGGCCAATGCTACTGCTTAGGAATAATAGATTAGTTTTTTTTGTAAATAATTTAGGTACAATAAATATATAAGTAAGAATTTCTGAATCTTTTAATTTCGATAAAAAGCATCTCCCCATGCCTTCCCGACCTTATAAGATGTGTTTATACTAGAAGAGAAAAGTGTGGTGACAATAATGAAATTATACAATATGTAACAAAAATAATGTCCGATCCGAAGGAGGCACATAGGTATTGCAATAACATTACTAAAAAGTAATAAATGTAATTATTATTATTGAAAATATTGCTTTTTAAAATTTACGTTTTTAGTACCAGAATAATTATCCCAATTTAATAAAAACATTGAAATTTTTCAACTGAGGTCATAAGTTATAATTATGACTTATGGACACCCGTGACACGATGGCCACCCGCGTCCCATTAAATTCCAGGTAAAATACCCCATTAAAAAAAGCCGTTTTTTTTTTCTGAATTCTACATTTGTAGACTTAAGCACAATTCTTAAAAAACACCCTCACAGATCGGACAGGGTTTTTGTTGTACCTATACTTCTGCCAGCCCTTGTCCCATGATACTAGAGGGCCAACCCAAAATGTCTTCCTCTTTTGTCACGCGCTGTCATTCTCCCTTCATTAATTATCATCCCTCACACAATCCATCCATCTTTTGTTTGGTCTTCTCCCTCCATCCATAAACAGACATATTCTTCGCACTCATAAACACTACATATGACTACAACATTCTGGCAGCACACAACTAGAGCATACAGTCCCGGGAGCCCGCGATCCCGGCCGTTTTCAAGTCCCGTAAATCCCGGGATTGCAAGACAGATTTTATCTGCATTGCATTACGCCCTGACTTTAAGCTTATCTAGATTTCATTAAGAGTACCTACTTAATTTCGACAAATCAACATTAGTACCACACAGCATACAAAGAGTTAAAGCTTGTCCATTCTGAAATAATAATAATAATAATAAATTTATTTCAGACCAAAAGTCCATACACATTACAATTTTATACACAAAACATACATACAACAAACACACATTAAAAAACATACATACACAAAAACAACTTATTTTAAATATTCGAATGACGCACGATGAGTGGTCATCCATTGCCACATCAATGGACTGTCTGTCCTGTCGGCTACTATAGCCACCAAGCTGTTGGAGCTGTCGCGCACTCGCCGCATCAGGGATGCTATCCGTGTCCGCATCAGTGCGTAAAAATCTGGCACGCCCGACTACCGCATTTACGCACACCAAGTAGTGCGGATTTCTATGCGTAATGCAGTAGTCGGGCGCGTCATTTCAGAGTGGACAAGCTTCTATTTATTTTGAGATAATAGTTACGGTTGAGGTAACTCCCCAACAGGCTAGAGGATTCAAAGCATTAGACGTGAAATGAACCTATTTGAAAATGGAGGAATTCTTGGTTATCACTTAGAATCAGCATATAAATGTCTATTGTCTGTTAAAAATACTAATAGGTTCATAAAAAAAAACGATTAAATAATATGTATAGGGTTATCTTTATTTCAGTCCATTTAGAACTTCTTGGTCAAATTCCGGGATAATCCCTGGATCGCGTAACAAAAATCCCGGGATTGATAAAGATGCCCGGGATTATATTCTCTATACACAACACATATACACGTCATGTCATCAGCCAAATAAAAAACAATTAAGCAATTTATCACCATTTATTCTGAGTACACTATACAGACATGTCGTGGAACATGGTCTCCCAGTTGGGCACGAGGTTGAGCTTGTGCTGCAGGGCTCCGAGGGCCACCAGGCTGGCGGAGCGCGACGCGTCGTCCGTGCCCACTGACATCACCTCCTGGTGGAATGCTGCCTTCGTGCCCATGCACACCTGAGATAGAAAAAAAATTTGAAGAGAAAGTCGCACGGAGGGCCCCATAACGCTTTTTGTGACGATTTCTACCAGTCAATTCCTCCCGCAAGCCGCTTTAAGGAACTTCGTTCCAAAAAGAAAGTTACTATATTATTACTAGGTTGTAGAAGTCAGATGGGCAGTTGCTCCCTGAAAAATACTGGTATTTAGCTGCATCCGGTTAGTCTGGAAGCCGGCCACAACATAGTTGTTGAGAAAACGCTGCCTACCCTTTTCAGTATTAACTTTTTTTTAAAACACCTGGCATATAGCAAGGAAAAATGTCAGGCAACATTGAAGTAAGACAGAAAAACGTCGCGTGTTTGCTAGGCTAGTTTCAAATGCGCAATTCTTCTCTCGAGTGGGTACAAACCATACGAGAGTGCCTCGTTGGTTTAGTGATCGCACGGCTGCTGAGCTTCCTCGGTGAAATCGCAAAGTCGAGCAGTCCGGAGTCTGGATTTATGCTCGATTGATAGCAATAGGCTCGCCCTTATATGAGACATGAACATAACTGGCTAAATGTGGATTTACTATACAAACCTGCCGAACCCGTCAGGGAATAAAAGCGTGTAATGTTGTTATTTGTCATCAATATTAAAGGAATCTTTTCTTCCCAACAAAATACCTGATACAATTAAGGGAAGAATAAGGACACTAACTTCAAACATAGTATCACCGAGAGATAAGCTGACTCGTCCAGAGCGATGCACCAACAGCTTCCCGATGCGGCCTTCTTCTAAATCTGACAAACGGCATCTGTTGTCTACCTGCAATGAAAAATAATGGTAATTTAATTACATAGCTAGTACAAGATTTTTTTGGCGCGCGGCCAAAATCGGAACTAACGCCGCCATCTTGTTTTTTTAGGGTTCTGTATTTGAATGGTGCCAAACGGAATCCTATTACGAATCCTCCGCTGTCCTTCCGACCGTCCGTCCGTCTGTCTGTCAGCGGGCTGTATCTCATGAACCGTAATAATAGATAGACAGCTGAAATATTCACAGATTGTGTATTTCTATTTCTTGCCATACTAGAAATGTGTTTTATTCAGCGTTTTTTCCTAAATATTGTACGGTAGTATGGAACCCTTCGTGTGCAAGTCCGACCCGCACGTGGCCGGTTTTTAAAATTCAATTTTATAAATGTTTACCGACAGCGCCCCTCGAACAATATCATTCAAGCGCCATAAAATCCATGCAGCACTGTATACTTCTTTCACAGTTATTTGAACCTTATTGCAACGAGACTAAAAGATCACTGTGATTTTTAGTTCATACAAAATAAGAGGAAAATAACTGTGACGCGACTGAAACATTAGACCAGTAGTGCTATTCTGTAACCATCTCACCGTGAAAACTTAGGTGAAGTGAGCTCGGAGTGAGCTGTCAGTCCCTCGCAGCAGGTGGAATGACAGCTCACTTCACCCAAGTTTTCACCGTGAGATTTTTACAAAATAGATCGGCTGATCTGATTCAGTTGACAGTTGACCTATAGACAGAAAAGTTCGTCACTATGTAAGAATTGACTTGGTACTAAAGTGCAATACAATACCCAGGAATCGAAGGTAAGTATGAGAAAAAACATATTTTTTTATCATAAGAATTTGATGAAAGATCTTATAAAATAAGCATAATGTCAAGTAGGTACGATTATAGTACACTTATTTTTTATTTTGTTTGGTTGATTTTTTACGAAAGTACAAAACTTATAATTATTGGTAGGAGCTTGTAACACAAGATATGTTTTGTAATATGATGAATAAATATAATACAGTATGTACATAAAAAATTGTTATTTTGTTTTTTGGAAATACTTTATATTGGACCAATCGCGCCTACAGGAACTCAGGGACTACTGAGGGGCCAGGGGGTACTTTAGGGAGACACTCTTGCCACTACTCTTCCAATGAAGCGTTGTCTATAAGTAAAACAATCACAAGGAGGTACGGACACAAGCGAATACAGTAGGCTCGCAAACACAGACCAGGGAATGAAATTACTATCTGTAATGTTTCAAAATATTGGGGATCTCTCACGTCCGCTCCTGGTCCAGGCCATGGTACGGAGCGAGAGGGCATGGGAGGCCGTCACCTCCTTCTGCGAAGCGTAATGCTCACGAAGGAGGAGGCAGAATACGTGAGGGAGAGGCAAACTTCGCGCCCTCACGCCCTTAGCCGCCGCAGGAGACGCCCTGGGCGTCGGGAATCGCAGGTCGATTCCCGGCCACCGAAGGCGCGGGCTTGCGGACGGTGAGCAACGGGTAGCTCGCCGTCCGATAAGGGCCAGGCCCGGGTCGACGGCGCGTTGTGTTCCACGCGCGCCTCAAAGAGATGTCAGCACAACGGAAGGGGTCCGATAGGACCGATGCCAGCCGGGGTTGCGGGAAAGTCCGAAAGGGATACCGTGGCCCCTGGCAACGTACAGGCAACTGAAGGAACACGGGTGGGTTTTAGGCAGTAAGAGTCTGACACGCCCTCCCGCTCCGCCCAGAGCGGGAGAAGATATTTGATAATTTCGAACCCAAAAAAAAAAAGTTTCAAATTATTTCTTGTGTGATAATGATAATCGAACCTATGACCGCACCACAGCAGGCAATTTATCAGCCATTACGCGCTCCAAGTAAGAAAGTTTTAAAAACATGTCATAAATCGATAATAATTGAACAGTGCGTCATGCCTAATCGATTTCACAATTTCATTCAATTATGAATCACTACTGGCTATAGTAGTACCATTTCGTATTCATCAATCATGTCAGGTTGGCCGAGTGGTCTAAGGCGCCAGATTTAAGCTCTGGTTCCCGAGAGGGAGCGTGGGTTCGAACCCCACACCTGACAAATATGGGTATCATTTTTATTACTCTTTTGGGAAATTTTGGAAGATTTTATTGCTATTTTGTACACTCTGGAGACTGGGGGGTAATGTTTTGGGGGTCGAAGACTTACATGCAATTACACGTAAGGTCATTAAATTTGACAATGGATACTCCATACCTATTTTTAATGTACAGACAACCGCCTAAATTAATTGGATAACCCTCTAGAATACGTATTAAAACGTTTAGCGACATCAGAGCAAAGTCCAATATTGATAGTTTGCAAAATATTATTTAGCAAGCAGTTTTTGGCCCACTGTAGTACTTTACATGGTTTCTGGTATACAGATATGATGATTCTGTTTTGTTTTGTTATTTAGTTAAATGTTTCTGTACTTTTCATCGTATTTGTGAACATAATATATATATATATATTTTTTTTTTTTGTAACAAAATCTACTAACGATAACTGCACTTCTGTAAGTGACGAGTTCACAATACCTAAAACTATATGTGATTTTTCTGTGTATGTTTAAGTGAGTAAGTCGTTGAAGTGCCAAATAAATAAATACTTAGTGAACATCAGTACTTTGACCCGACTGCGACGAAGCCCCAAAAAGGTGTAAATGTTTAAAAAAAAAAAATTAAGTAATTGACGAAACTTCACAAAGTTCGATTTATATTCTTATATCGGCCATTCGGAATCCAATATTAAAATAAAAACAAAAAAATTGTTTCTTAAAAAACATAATTTCACGTAACAACTGAATGAGTCCAAGGGATCAGCTATTTACTTAAAATAATATTTCTTCTTTTCGTGTGTTTAATGACTAACCTGGTGTCAGAGTTTTAAAGCCGCCCATGGGCCTCTGACTTGGCTTCACATGCCGTCGAGATATATCTCTTAGGCATGCCGGCTAAAAAAATGAATTTTAGGAAATGTTTTTTGGACGGCCATGTATAAGCAAGGATCCCATGTACCTATGGCCCACCTTACTTACTGGTTTCTCCACCTTCTCTTCGCCTGTAGAGGTGGAAGGTTCATCATTGATCTTGCGTCGAGGCATGTCATCTTCCACCTTGCCGCCGCGGCCTGGCAGCGAATCTGGTAACTGTGATTATTTACCTTAGTTTAGTAAAAGTAAGTAAGTTTTGTTAATGTATTGATAAAGAATCGTTTTTCCTAAGACTACGGTGACGTCATATTACGACAGCGAAGACCACACTTGGCAATCCTTTACAAGGACTCGTACGAAAAATAAGGAAGTGGAGAGGCGGAAACCAGCCCGACATACAGTACAGAACAATAAGGACGGTCGTTATAGAGGATTGTCAAGTCTAGTTATGATAATATTTTGGACACTCTTCTACAATAATTCCGGTAGATATTCGTTATAGTAAACCATTCTGCCTAGCCTTTTTCCTAACTATGTTGGGGACGGCTTGCAGTCTAACCGGATGCAGCTGAATACCAGTATTTTACATGGAGTGACTCCACAACACAGTTACTGGGTAACACAGTATCCCTTGGCAAGACTGGTTGTCAGACTTTCGGGCTTCTAAAGACCAGTAACGACTATCAAAGATCCAAAACTGATAGCCGGTACCAACAGCTTAACGTGTTTTCCATTCATTTTGACTCCCCCTTGTTGTTGACAGTTTAATAATGAATATTCAATTGTCAAAATTCACATCTACATCTTTTTAATAAAATAAGTGATAGAATGATTTTAATACTAGAAATAAAGATAAAATAGATCAACCATTTTTCAGAATATCTAAAGTACATACATCTTTTATGGGGTACTGTATCAAATGTTACAACAGAATACCTTGTTATATATTAGAATTAAATGAAAGAAAATTTAAAACTCATATAAAAAGTACAATTTGTAAAAAAGCATATTACAAATTAGAGGATTATATCCAACATAAACACGCTGGTCCTGCTCCATAGGACAATTTAGAATCTAGACAAAATCTAACAGGGTGCTAATTTAATTGTATAATATTATTTTTTATAACTTTGATTTTACATTCTTTTGATTACTTGAACTCACACACTGACATACTAATAAAGTATTACTTGTCATTTAGAAATATCTTATAATTTTACAATGTTTGTAAATATGTGAGCACCATGCATTTATCACATAATTAATTTATCTGTCATTCCTTCATTTTTCATTATTTTTACCTATCGTGGTATAGTAATCTTATTCTAGGTGCATCGTCTTCACATATAATTAATGTATACAAGATAAATTGTGAAAACATTTTAAAAGAGTAACGGTGGAGTTTCTTGCCTATTCTTCTCCATACGAAAACTACCTTTTGGAAGGGGCGACTAGAATATATAATTATATTTTTTTTTAATAAATTTTGACGTTCAAAAGTGCCTTTTTTGTGCCACTTTATTTGACATCAGGAAATATTTTTTTCTGAGGTGATAAGCAATTTACCTGTAATAATATGAGTGTCGGCTGATCGCTCCTCAGTAGGTTGACGACGTCCGTATCTTCGAACACCTCTTTAACATCAGGGCGCGCCTTTACTTCCGCCTCAGTTAACACTGCAATGAAACTCTAGTTTATACACTAACCTAATTATAGTGAATTTATGAATAAGCCACCACCGAAATATACAACATAACATTACATCTGAATTCCCCACAAGCATGAGTAGAGGTGTATGGTGCATCCTCATTTCAACAATGGTCTGATTTAGCTGTTTGAACAAGAGTATACAGGGTCAAATGAAATTAGCCAGCGATACTCCATAGACGTGACTAATATAACATAATAAAACAAAAAAGAAATTAATTTGATGATTTCTTTACCGCAGTTAGTGTAGTCACTTGAACAAAAAACTGTTCCTTTTTTATCGTGTTATGAGGAGTTTCGCTAGCTAATTTTAGTTGGCCCTATACAGTCATAGGCATAATTGAGGCCGCGTACACACGGCGATGATCAGTACTTATAATGTTCTTTGTGTATTTGGGATTTGTTTTAACCGTATAATTGAACAGTGTGATGTTGACGTGTGATCCCAATTTTTATACGTAAAATATCGTGCTGATCATCGCAGTGTGAACAGGCGAATTATAGGGACATGAAATAAAGCCCCAAGCAGAGTGTGTTTTACGCTTATCTGCTTAAATCCGCGATAAGTTGGTGATGTCAAAAAAAATAGATTATGATGACCCTTCATGAAATGTATTTTTATTTTACATACTTAAGCTTAAATATGATGGAAAAGCGTACCTACAAAATTATTACAAAAATATAGTTCGATATTTGAAACCAAAATCAAGCTTTTCAATCATTTTGGTTTAATATATCAGTTCTATATTCCGTTTACCGTTTAACTGGATCTGAATTGACAAAATAATGCTATTGTTAAAATTAATAAACTGATAATAAATTTCGATATTTTTTTTTCTGAATTTCATCTCTTTTAGAGAGAAATAATTTTATTTCATGACCCCCTTTTTAATAAACGTGGAGTATAATATACAATCAGTAATAAACTAAAATACGGCCGATGTATCATGGCCGGTCCGAACTTTGCGCAGAAGGCTCCGCAATAACATTTTTAAGAGGGAACAGGGCCTGCGAGGAAATTGAAAAATAGGTATTTGAAGAAACTATTGCCGTCTTCTTACCTCAAGCCTGCCCCCGTAGAGTGCGATAGGGATAGCTACAGCTCAGACCAATTATATCACAAAAAAATTGACGAAATCGACGTTTCGTATTCCCTTTTTTCTCCTCGAAAACTGAACCGATTCAATTACTTAAAATAATCTCTTCATACATACACTTTCTTACAATTTTAATGTAAAAAATAATTAAAATTTTAAGAAAGAGTATTTCTAGGTTTCTATCATTTTCGTTTATGTTAAAAACTTTTCGAATTTGTCTGGTACTCCTCTAATCGCGGCGGTAAAAATGGGGCATTTTTGTAATTTTTGGTGGGTCTTATTTTCTTTACCGGTAAGTTGCTGAAAAAAAGGAAATAACAGGGACGTGACTCCAGCAGACCTTGATTTTATGAAAAAAATAAATGAATACTCTAGCTAGAGGCTTTATTCAGGATAAAAAAGGGGAATACATTTGTATGGAAAATCGCAGGCCCTGTTCCCTCTTAAGGAAACAAATGGTGACATAAGGCGAGTGTACATGCGCGAAAGTTCGGAGAGCCTATGTTCAGACCGGCCGTAATTCATCAGCCGTATTGTACAGATCAACAAAAACAGAACGTGGTTTAAGTTTTGCATAATTTTACTCCACGTTTCTTACTAAGAGGAATCTGTTTATCCAGTTAAACGATACAAAAATAATAAAACAAACAAACACCAATTCCGAATACACAAGGAATGCATCGAAAGTGCCATAGAAACTGATTATATCCGCTGACAATATAGCCGCTCCTTTAGCCAATGGAAACAGTTCGCACGGCGATGCAGAGCTGCGAATGTAATAGAGTGATGTCTTGAGTTACGCGGTATACGAATTAAGTGATGCAAGGGTGTCGTACTCTTAAAATATGTTTTTATAATGACATTTAAGGAGATATAAGGCGGGATAGAAACTTAGACAACATGAAAAATGCCAATTATCATCTAACATTTTGTTGATAGTACAGACGCCAGCAGGTCAACCTACCCGAAACTGTCAAATTTTCCCAATCAACTTTGAACCTTATAATTTGGCGATAAAGTTGAAAATCTATTAAAGAAATTTGACAGATTGTAGTAGGTTGATGTGCTGGCGTCTGTACTTATGACTTTCAGTTTCACAAACCAATTTTTTTTTTCATTTATTTCGACAATTATTCAATCAGACAAAATATGAAAAAAAAAACAAAATTAATGTCAAAATATTGAATGTGCGTTCTATAAACTGGGACATAATCTCAAGAACTACAAAAATACGGGCAAAAAGGTAGGATGGCAAAATGAAATAACCACGTATCTCCGAAACCACGTAACTCAGGACATAACCACAATAATTTAATACCGCAGTCGTTATCCTCCGGCTCACGCTTGACGATCACCTCCTGTTTTACCTTCACGGTCGGTTTTACTTTGGGCCAGCCTATAAACAATACCATTTAATGTTAGACAACAACGATGACGATCTCAGTAGTAGGTATAGTGAATGTGGGTCCTGAAAAATAGAACTTTAACGTTCATAGAAAAAAATATAATTATAATATAAATATACCATTTTGAATTGTAATATAAATAAAATATATTTTAATTGTAATGTACATAAAATTTATAATTGTAATATAAATAAAATGTAATTGTTTACAAGGTGTATGATCATCGTTTTGAAAATTTTGATGCAGTTTCAATGATCCAATTCAATTATACCTAAATATCACAGATGATAAAGAAACAATAAGTAAACTTTCTAAGAAATTTTACTAAAAATCTTTTACTAAAGTAAATTCATAATCGTGATAATTCTTCATCGTGGCGCAGGCACGAATTTTTTTCAAATTTTATTGGACTACTAAATTACATCAACTTTCACAACACGCGCACATTCAACGCATACGCATTGTAGACGGTGCGCAAACGCAACGCTAACGCCGCGTGATCGCGACGTATTTTTAATCACGTCAACGCGGCACTAGCGCAGCGTACTATACATGTACATTTTTACGCAAAGTCAACGCATACGCTAGACCTACGCTCAATGCAATGAGTCTACTAGCTACTCTTATGCCCATTTTAACTAACACTATGCGACACCTAAATGTGATGCCTAATAAAAGCGCCGTATTGGATATTCAACTCTTGGCACTGAACGGAGCGTTGTAAATTTGACAGTGCGCTTTTATTAGGCAATACATTTAGATGTCGCGTTGTGTTAGTGAAAACGGTCACTAATCCTACTACATTTCACACAACCATGCTGCAATCGCTGATTGCGATAAGACCATCCATCCTATTGTATTATTTTTTCCTTTATTTGGTCTGCAATAAAGACAGGAACCGTCCGAGGCGCCGAACCGTTCTTGTTAGCGCTCGATACGCAGCGACCGGAGCGCGCACCCCGGGCGCTTGCTATGTTTAGTGCCTAACCATGCTAACACAACGTACAATAATTATAGAATATTATAATAATTAGAGAATTATAGAACTGAGTCGTCGTGCCATAAATGTCCGCAATGGAACGCCTCGGGTCTTATCGATAGTTTGCTACCTGCTCCGTGAGTGCAAGCGAAACAGATTAATCAATAACAATGATCGATGGCCCGGCGACTCAGTTCATAACGCGGCGACTATAGCAGTTGCCCACGACTTTCTCTACATCTCTTTATCAAATTTTATCACCATCGCTTCAGTGGTTTAGTCGTTACGAGGTAACATACAAACAGACATACTTTCGTATTTATAATTTTAGTGTGATTATAAAGGGTACGTACCACCATCGTCCATGGGCAGTTTGATGGGCGCATCCCTCTCCTGTACGTGTTTGAAGTCCTCACTGCTGTCCTCATCCGCCATGTTGCTGCCATCATTAAGCACTGACTTTATCTTTTGCTCTTCTAGTTCTCTGTCGATCTGGAAATTAGTGATCGACACGTAAACTTAACATCAATCGCTCACAATCACATCGTCGCTCATAATGGACCTTATTTGACTGGCTTAATTTTCCTACGTGCTCGAATCAGAAATGAAGAGATCCGCAGGAGAACCAAGGTAAGCAACATATCCCGAAGAATTGCCAAACTTAAGTGGCAGTGGGCAGGGTACATTGCTCGCAGAAGATCCAGAGGCGGAGGCCTATGTCCAGCAGACGTTTTTCGCATGAAATAATGAGGAAAGTTAACGACTGTATTATCCACAGAGCACAGAGACGTCTCGGCGGCTGCTGCCAGAGGCGGCATTGTCAACACGTACCACAGAAACCAAGCGAATCAGTTTACTCGCATCACAATACACATGAGAAACTGGTGGCTTTTAATGCAGTCCGTGACAAAAGTTGTGCGCTCAATGCACTTTCTGTGACACGAATTTTATTAGTACTGCCGCCGTCTCTACGGGCTGCCCGGCGCGGCCATTCCGTAGTCTGTACCACAGACTCTGTGGTATTACCGAAGCGGGGAGCAAACGTTGCTCACCATGTAATATAAATAAAATATACAGGGTGGATTTTTGAGCTACCGTTGTAGCTACATGAAAACGGACTTAGCCTAGGAGCCTGTCCTACAACTTTTTGAAACATCTTCTGCATTCACAGATTTTGAAAAAAAATTAAAGTCAGCAAGAAAATGAGCAGTTTTCACACAAACTTTTTTGATGACAATCGATCCAGTTTCTTATATGGATCAAAAACTCAAACGGAGAAAAGTCAGAAATAATTCTAATAATATACGCTTTTTTAAATAAAAGGCGTACATCATTAGGTCTCTTTGGTTTTTAGCTGCTCTCAAAACGGTGAAGGAAACCATCGTGAGGAAACCGTATCCTAGAACCAAAAATTCGAAGATATGTGACATCTACCAACGCACACTCGGCCCGTGTGGTACATTACAGCCCACTCACTCCCTTTCAAAGAGAGGAGGCCTGTTTACCAGCAGTAGGTACGACTAGGTTGATACAACTGATTATACAAGTTTTTAGAGAAACAATTAAATGTTTCCCCTCATACATACAGGCTCTACATACGCCATCTTACCTTAATAACATCTTTAACTCTAATGGTGGGCTTCTGCATAGCCTGTACTGTATCTCTATCTGAGTCTCTGCTGCCGTATGATGCTCGCGATGAATGTCGCTCAGCACTGCCCAGTCCTGGAAAGTGTGGATGGCAAATTAACTAAAGGAAAAGTTTTTAGGAACTTCTGGAAAGTGTGGTTGGCAAATTAACTGAAGGCAAAATGTTTTAGGAATTTCCTACAACATTTTCCTGGTAATTCTGGTAAATAGATCATGAAAGGCTAGAAATATGCAGTATGTAGAAGCTTATTTTACATACAATAAGAATATGTATTCTGTTGTTTATAAGTAGTGTGGAGGCCGAGCCGATTGCTCATGGTGCTCCAGACATACATATTTAGTGTGGAAGCTCAAAATATAAATCTCAAATGGCCAACAAAATATAAAGCAAGCATGGTGCAAAATACTCGTGGCTTCTCTGTTCAAGAGGAGTCCTGTCTGTCACAATATTAAGGAAACTAAAACTTTCTTTGAATGAGAATACTACGACCCATCCGTGTTCCTTCAGTTGCCTGTATGTTGCCAAAGGCCACGGTATCCCTTTCGGACTTTCCCGCGACCCCGGCAGGAATCGGCCCTAGTGGACCCAGTCAGTGTGCTGACATCTCTTTGAGACGCGCGTGGAACACAACGCGCCTTCGACCCGGGCCTGGAGAGCTACCCATTGCTCACCGTCCGCAGCCCGCGTCTACGATGGCCGGGTAGTCGGCCTGGGATTCCCGACGCCCAGGGCGTCTCCTGCGGCGGCTAGGGGCGTGAGGGCGCGAAATTTGCCTCTCCCTCACCCGTTCCGCCTTCACGAGCATTACTGCTTCGCAGCAGGAGGTGACGGCTTCCCATGCCCTCCATATCATGGCCTGGACCAGGGCCGGACGCGAGAGATCACCGCCGCCAATCGCCTCCACAAGGTCACGGCGGTGCCCCGCCCAAGCTGGGCAGACTTCCACCTTACCTTATGCTCTACCGTGTCCTCCAGGCGCTTCCTCCGGCCTTATCCGGAACAAGAACCTCCCGGAACAAGAACCTCCCGAAACAACCGTGTCTGCTGAGGGCCTGCGTCAGGCGGAAGGTGAGGACGCCGTGGCGCCTCTCTAGCCACTCCTCAAAGATTGAACTTATCGCCGCAATTGCGCGTAACCAGCACTGGGTAAATCGGCAATCGCACTCTCCATGACGCCATGAGATTCCGCCGGAGCTCTGTCCACTGTGCCATAATTTCTCGCGGCAGCGGAGTTAGGCCCCGGCGGACAAGGTGGCAACCTTAGATATTAATTTAAATAAGATTACCTTCTTATGATTATTATTATATTTTTTACCTTCTGAGAACACTCCACTGGATTTAATAATATTGGGTCCATTTCTGAAGTTCTTATTTCTGTCATTTCTTCTTTCCTTTCTATCTTTGTCATCTTTTCTCTGATTCTGTTGTGGTTTTGATGGGCTGAAATTATTTGTATAAAGAACTTAAATTATACATTTTTTTATGTCAAAAAGAGAATGAAGAGTTTATTGATGGATTTTATCAACACAACACAACATCATTGGCGTGCGTGTATGACCAGATGTATGAATGTAAACAAAGCAAAAGGATGATAGGAGCGTAGCAAGTGGCATTCTACTTGGAGAATGTCACTTTACAGTAGGCAGAGCCCATGCTCTGCCTACCGTAAAGCAGCTTCCCATAAGGGTAGGCAGAGCCCATGCTCTGCTGGGCTCTGCCTACCCTTATGGGAAGCTGCTCACTTTACTTTGAAGAAGGCATGAGTTTATGTATGTATGTACAACATCATCAACACATTGGCAGCTTACAAACACTAACTGAAAACTTGTCATAAAATATTACAGTACAACTATTTTCATGTCCCACTGCAAACTTTGTGTTTTGTCAGTCGTCTGATTTCTATCAGTTGCCCTTTGAACTTGGTGCAGACCGGACACTCTTTCGACTTGGAAATCGATTGAGAGCGTCCGAAACACGAAGTTTGCCAAGGGACATTAAGAAAATTGTTGTAATGTGCATGGTTCTTATTCTTTTTTATGGTAGTTGTATTGTAGCCAGCCATTTCTTCTGCATGGCCATGGCAATATGTTATCTCTCATTTCAACAGGACTCTTAAAACCCAGGTGCACTAACTAGTTATGTAAAAGTAACAAAAATGTTTAGTACAGTGAAAGGTCAGCTTGATACCTTAACATCAATCAAGTGTGTTATCTTACCTCACCACACTAGTATGTACAACTGACTAAAGGAGCTCTGAATCAAACACATTTCAGAGTAGCTTATAAAATATTCTGCACGGACAAACTAGTTTCTAAACTAGTAAAATTACGAATAGTTTCGAATTTTACACTGATCATTATCTGATAAGAAAGTTTCTACAAATTTACGACTAGCGGAAGACCATCATGAGTTGTTGATTCGTTCTATGTCGCATTGTTTACAAACCACAATCTTTTCTGGTGTTCATAATTCAAGTCGACGAAGGCGTAAACAATAAATGAAACACGTAATTACCCTTTATTTTTATTCCTGGACACGTTCAAATTCGGTGTAAATACTTTTTTATTCGTTTTTATTCCTCCCAAGGTGAGGTCGCGGGGTGGTTTGAACGTAGCCAGACGTTGCATGGGATCAGGCCCGAGGCCATTCGTCTTAGAAGACTTATCTTCCGACATTTAATCGGTTTGTAACTTAACATAGACTACGAACTCTAGTTCAATGGAATAAAATAAATACGCATGAGTTTATTTTGAAGTGAATAGCACAGAGCATGTAACTTTAGTGATTATTGTTCTCAGTCTGTCAAATTAAAATTGGCTATTTTGACAACGTGTTGACATAATCATTTTCGTTCGGAAATTGTGAAAATAGGAAACAGATTTCGTAACATTCATCAACGTTGTTGGGGGACGCACGGTGGGCTGTAAATCGGGTTTCATAGACTTATGGATTTCAATTTGCAAGTGCCGGATTTTTAGGTTAGATTTTTCATACTAGCTTCATACAAGTTATTCGTAAAAATAATATAATTCCTTTGTTTTTGTGCAGAATTAACCCGGGTGTCATTTTTGTTTAAATTAGTAACTAATAGAAGCGATATCCGGCAAAAATCCGGCTTTTTCAAATTGAAATCCCTAAGTCTATGCAAGCCGATTTTCAGCCCACCGTGCGACGTGCCAAAAGACTCAGTAACACGTTTGACAGATAAAGCGTCGGTAAAAAAACAGAAACAAATTAATAATTCAAAAAACCGTTTGCCATTCAACGATTGTGTTTGTTTGTGCGATTTCAATTATTGAAATTATACTAATTTTCGAATAAATTCGAGTTTTTAATTGAATTAGAGTGCAATTTGTATCCCTGACGACATGGCTGAGTCACTGTTCGATATTTTCGGCGACCACCTCACCAGGCAAAATGTGAAAAATGTTTCGCGCCAACCGCTATCGAATATCGGTAAGAACTTTTATTTTCATAATTTTTTATAACGTTATATTCATGATATCATTAGGACATAGATGCTTGCTGATCCTGACCCTGATAAAACATGATAGCCTGATTTTTTTCTAACATTCATGACCAGAAAAAGTTACCCCCTATTGTTCAAAAAGATTATATTCTTGAATGTTGACTTTTTCAGAAAACATGGGCAAGACCAAGATCGCCTCTGCTGGCCCGGTGAAGCCTAACGAGCCCGTAAAGAAGTCAGAATTACCTAAGAAATCTTTTCTCTCTAACACTGGGAAGGCATTGAAGAATACTCCTGTGAGGAATGTATTCACTCCTAGAGCCGTCAATGTTGGCTCCTTGATATACAGTGATGAGAACAATGATAAGCAACTCTGTGGGGATGATGTGGAGTTCCACAAACCCTCTTACAAATATGGTAAGTTTGGAAAAACAATGTTTTTTATTTATGAATAAATGTCTCTTTAGTTTCATGTAAATTCTTTGGTTAGTGGGTCGTCTTCTGAAACATCTTCAGAGTGGTTTTGCTAGAAATTATTATTACTTAATCTTTAAATAAGAGGGTATTACCGCAACAAAAAATCCTTAATTTACAAAAAATCAACATATTATTTATTTTCCTATTTGTTTATCAACTAAATAATTGTACTCATAAATATTTATACAAGTTGATATCACAAATATTTTTTTTTTGCCACAGACAATCACCACAGAGACTTGTTTGACTACCTGCCGGTGCCGGAACCTGAGATCCTGAAGCAGTTTTCTCCACCCAACACTCCTCCACCAGCTACAAAGAGATACAGCATCGATTTCAACTGCTCATACCAGGATGAATTCTTTAAAGGTGAAATAATATTGTTATATCAAAATTTCAATGCTAAGAATTATTACTTTAGCTGGCTAAGAAGCAGCAAGATAAAAATTAAGTAGACAATATGACAAGACCAGTATATAGTAAAGCACATGTCTTTGGCTTGTTTTGGGATCATTTTAAGCCTTAGTTGGGGTTTAAACTGAATTGGATATGTAGAGAAAGGGATTGAGCAAAGGAAGGAAGGAATAAAGGTGTTCTGGTAAAGGGAATTATTCAAACTGGGCTAATTATCTGTTTGCTTCAGACATCACCTTCAGACTGTTATTTAGCTCTTACTAATAGAAATACCTTTAACATTTTACTTACATGGGGAGCAAAAACAATATTATTTTTGTTTCTCTTTTTCAGATGATTTCTCAACTGAAAGTGTACCAGACGCAGACCTAGGACTTCCTGATTTGTACTGATCACTAAGATAACAATGATAGATATAACTAATAATATATGACCCTAGTGATGTAACACCAACCATCTTGTTGATATATTGAAGTAAAGGGTGCAGCCAGATTTCAGTGACAGATAATTCCCAATTTATGTTGAAATCCCAAGTGTAATTTCTGTTTAATCAGGCCTGTTTTATTAATCCACTCTCAATTTAGTGGCAAGTCTTGAGATGCTGTTTTAAGTTGACACAGTAGAACCAGTGTTTGATGGTCTATCACGGAACCTAACTCATATTGTGGTGTCGTCCAGAAAAGCCTTTAATGAAGAGTATAGCAGTCTCACCTTATTGAGAATGGTTTATTAAAATGGGCCTAAGTTCTAGAACTTAGGCTTTATTAGGTATATAAGTACCTAATTATAATACCTAATAGGAGTACATAATTTATAGTTGCTTGAAACTTAATACTCCAATTGTTAATTTAATCTGAGAAAGTTATTCAATTATTTGAATGTATAAGTCCAAGCTGGCTGCTGCCTGCATAGAAATAAGTATTATTATAAGGTTCTTCTATGTTATTTGTTAACTTGCAACACTGTCAGTTAATTAGATTATGAGGCAGCTTGCTCACCATGCATGTTCTTGAATTATATTCCCATTTGAGACACATGCATTTTTATTGAATAATCTACTAATATTAAATAATGAACGGTTTATCCAGATTAATCCACTTTCATAAATAAATTGCAAAAATAAAAGGAACGGCTCACTTACCACCATTTTATTTTATTGCTTTACATAAATTGAAAGGCATGTGTTATTGTCGTAAGCTATTATCCCAGTGACTTATTGATGATGCTAATTAAGTATTTCAGTATTATGATTCAAATATTTCAGACATTTTCGAACTAAATTGAAATAAAATGTGATTAAAATTGGTATAAAAGTAATTTATTATAAGAAATATTTACATCTTTTATTTTACACTGATACACTCTCATCAGAACATTATTATCAACATAACATAATATTATAATCATCCAGCTTATGCTTTGTTATATAAAGAAAACCAAGTCCTAACATCACAGGAGCGACAATAGTACAGTAGTAAGTACAACTTATTTATTTATAATTTATTTATTACTTATCAATGTAAAAATATTATTATGTAGTTCTGTTCCAAAGTGCAGTCCTAGATAAGCAAAAATAATCTATAATCTCGGCCTGTACGCTCTCGGCCTCGTGCAGAATGGCGCACCGGTAATTTGTTTTATCGTAGTTTTCTTAGAAATTATTTTGTTAGAGTTGCGTCACGCCAGTCTGCACAAGGCTTTAAAGTTACACTACATAACATCGCGCCTGTATTTCCTGAAGGTTTAGGCATTGATGTTCCTATAGTACTCCCATATTTCACCAGGTATGTTTTACGGTCATGTTACAGGAGGGGGAACCTATTGCCCTCAATTGAGCACAAATCCAGACTCCGGGCTGCTACTGAGAAATTTCAGATGGAAAAACCAGTAAAACTTCCCCTGACCTGGGATCGAACCCAGGACCTCATGCTCAGCAGTAGAGCTCGAGACCAACGAGGCAGATTCGACATACATTACAATATTTCATACAGTATTCTGAAATGGTGTATTACACTTATGACTGCATTCATACATACCACTCCACTCCATTGAAGCCTATGTTTTGTTGGGACTGTTTGTTCTGTGCATAACATTTTTAGCTTATTATTTACCTAGCTCCAATAAATACATCTTATTCACTAAACTTATACTATCTTATGTTAAATACTTCTTGCCTAGAAACTGGACCTTTTTCTCAAAAGCTGGCAATGTGATAAGGGTGTCCTCTTTATAAAAGGGGTTTAGCATCAACTTGATGTATGCTTCATAGACATCTGTGAAGAAGTTCTTGATGCTATCCTCATTGCGTGCATCATGAACCATTATGAATCTCATCTGGAAAATATTTAAAAAGTAAAACTTGTTTGTTGTTACAAGACGAAAGTGATGCCCCAGATATTGTTATTGATAAACATTTTTATTGTAAAAATAAATTGTCCACTGAAGATACCAATAAGTGGCTGATTAATTAATAGATGGCAGCTGTAACATCAAACTGCTTGTAATCAGCACAGTACCTATTGGTGCAGGCAGCATTTTGATCTTTTGTGGGTCTAGGTGTCTTGTTTTTATTAGCTTTGTTACCAAACAGTCCCATAGTAAATTACCTTAATAAATCCAAGCAAATGACTTGTAAGGGTTAGCGGCTCATTATGCTTACCTGGCTAGCCGTCACAAATGCAGAAACAAACCACTGGTTGAACTTGTCAACAGACTTCAAGTATGTGTTCGTAACTTTCCACATATGTTCATCTACCAGGTCTAATGCTGCATGGGCTATGAACTGATTCAAATGTCTGTTGTCTTCTTTCTGCAAAAATAATGTTCATTTATACAACCATATTAGGTTAGGTTAGGCAGCGAAGTATAGATTATTAAGACAGATGTTTATATACTTCTGAATACAAAATCCAGGCAAATTATGAAGGAATACGAAATAAAAGTGGGATGATACCTTTGGTTCTTTCGTGACTGGAATGAAATCCATTTCAAATATTGGGTTGTCAGAGTGGCCGACGATGACAAAGTAGTAAGTTCCTGCCGACATCCTGAACTTTTAATTTCATGAAACTGTAGTGAAAACAGTAAAATTCATGAAATCTTTATTTTTGTAAGTGTCACCAAATTCTAAAATAATAATAATATCATTCATTCGCTGCCACAAATGTCAATGTCAAATTGTCAACATTGAATATTGGCATTTTGGCAATATTTGTTTGAGAAAGACGAAGAAAAACATAGCTGAAGGTTCTTTAGAACAAAAGAGATGGAAGATAAATCATGCCTGTCTATGTCAAATGGGCATTCCAATTGATTGTCAAACTTAATTAGTGCGTTCAGAATAGCAAATATACAAAGCCAGTTTTGTTTTTTTTTTCTTGGTCTATGGTACCATAGACCAAGAAAAAAATAAACAAAATTGGCGGGAACTTCTCAGAGAAACAGTGCTTTGTAATAGCATTCAAATTAGTAAAATAATAACACAAAATGAATAGCAATACAAGTAATGAGGCTCGATTATTATTCATTTATTGTTTTTGTTTTGTCATGGTTATTAAATTTTACTTTATTTCAGATTCATGGGCAACCCCGATTGATAAGCTTATGTTGTGGAGAGGAAGTTGGACAAAATATGATTCCAAAATATCGAACTCGTTCCTTCGTGTTCAATACGATCAACTTTTAATAACAGCAGACACAAAGATTTTGGAATCGTTTAACATGCATCATAAAATAAAAGGAATTTATAAAGAAGATGTTCTTATTCTAATCGTTAACAACTCTTGTCAAGAAGTAAGTTAATGTACTGTGTACCTACTGATTGTCTACTCGCAGTCCAATACTGCACATGAGCCACTCTCTCTCGACCGAAGTCATAGAGACAGAGAATTCCACGACCCAGTAATATTAGCTTTGATGCTTCAAAATCGATCACTGATTGGTTGGCAACGTTAACAAATCAACTATTGACCATCATGATTTGAAACTTTTTTTTATGAATACCGTATGTTTTAGATAAGAAAAATAAAGTTTCAAATAAAATCAAATCCATCACAATGCATACAGATGCTTGGTCAACATTTCCCTGTGATAAACCACAACAGTATGCAAGCCAGTCATATCATCAACGCTAAATATCGAAATGTGGACAATGTCCTAAAACATGCATTAGAAAATAAGGGTATGTAAAGTAGTTGATTAACAATTATACATATAAGCGTAGGTAATTCTCATCCCCAGATAATTTGGGATAAGGGCAGGAGAATAATTATGATGAAGAGGTAATTCCGTTGGCTAAAAACTGAAGAACCCATGGCTAGTAAACAAATAATGTTTTCGTAAACTCTGCTAAAGACTAGATTACTCGTAACATAACATGATGCTTGTAATCCCCGAAGGGTTAGACAGAGGTGTATGTACACACGGCTAAACATCAAGCTATACATTTCCAGTTTCTGCTGATCTCGCATTGTATAGAATTTCCGTACAATGCGAGGTCAGCTTTTATTAGAAATGTATAGCTTGATGTGTAGCCGTGTGTACAGACGCCAGTAGGTCAACCTACCCGAAACTGTAAAATTTTCCTAATTAACTTTGAACCTTATAAAATTGTAATAAAGTTGAAAATCTATTAAAGACATTTGTCAGATTGTAGTAGGTTGATGTGCTGGCGTCTGTACATTATAAATCTAATAATAATTAATCTAATTTTATTGTTTCAAATTCTATTTCCAGATGTGTTGAGTACTTCTAACAGACCAACAAATTTAACCAATTTCATGAAACTATGTTTGTTGGACCCAACATTCCCACAACTGGTTTTAGAGGCAGAAAAAAGTTTTAGGAATTTACAATAATATTTACTCAATCTTTTTTGTGGGTACCTTACCTAATGTTTTTCATGAACGCATCGCTTGCGACGTTTGTTTATCTGTGGTCGTAGTTTATTTTGATCTTTGACAGGCTTTTGAATTTCAAACTCAAACGAATTGTTGAATTGTTGTGAATTAAAAGTGAAATAAATTATAATTCTTTCTTGTTGTTTTTTTCTTTTGAGTTATACTTCTCCAAGAATGAATCCAAATAGATATGTTCCTGGTCAATCCAGCGTGCTACGAAAATCAAGGTAACAAAATAGAATTTCGCCTTAGAATAGTTTCATTATGATACTTTTATTGAAAGATAATCAGCCAAAAATCATTGATCATTATGATTTAGCACTAATATCAACTTGATTCCGAGGATAATAATTGTTTCGATAATTCCAGATTAGAAGGAAAAGTATCGTTACTACCGAAGCCCCGTCGCCCGGGCTCCACAGACCGCCTGTCCACGGAGGCGCGGCGGCCTAGCGCTGCGGGACACCGCTCCAGCAGTGCAGAGCCTGCCAGAGGAACGTTCGGAGGCGGCAGGCTGAGCAGAGAAACTTCTGCTAGTAAGATACCTATGAATGGAGTAAGTTTGTGCTGTTTTAATTATACATTTTGCCTTATCTGTAAAAAAAAAAAACTCAATTGTTATTAATTTACAATTTAAATACTGCCTAAATCTGAAAAATTGTAAGATTTCCTCTGACTGGGTTAACACCAAATAACCAGTTTCTTATAATTTATTATGAAGTTAAATGACTATCTAGGTATAGTATACTACTGGTGGAGGACCCTAGCAAATAATGAGTATCCATTTGCAGCTTGCCACAGCTTAACAGCATGCCTGTATTTCCTTGGGGCATACAGGCATGCCACCAGAAATTTATAATACACCCATATTACACAAGTTATGTTTAGGTCCTATTTAAGAGGGACTTCGTACAGCATAGCAATTGAATGAATATTATTATAGGCAGTATTCTGATGTAAGACACTTGTATAGAGATCCCGGTCCCAGCAAGGAGAGAGGTTTGGACAGTCCTCCATGACACCTCTGCGTTCCAGTCAATATGCCACCAGACCTACTACAACACCAGTTGTAAGTATCTTAGTTATTTTTAAACTATTAAACCGTTTCGACCTACATTTCTTTAATGTTTATTAATGACTATTGAAAACAGGAATGACTCAACCATTCTTTTTACCGGACTGCGGCGAAACCAAAAATGGAGGGTTATGTGTTTGATCGGTATATAATATGTATGTGTAAGTATGCATGTATGTATGACTGTCTGTCTCTATGTTCCCTAGTAACTACTAAAGGATGAACCGATTTTGATGAACGATATGTCGTTGGATTAGCCTTAATTGGGTGACTGATGGGGACAAACAAAAGTTACACCATCTTTCAGGTTATTTAAAATTCTATAGATTATAATGCTTGTTTTCCTCTTTTCAGTTATGTTTTTGCAGTCGGGTATTTTTAACTGTAAAATCGTCTTTATATGACCCTGTGTTAATAACTTACAAATGATGGAACTTTATGCAAAACAAAATAAAATATTAATCAAAAACTGTTTCACAATTCAAATATCGAGTAAAAGAGCATTACCTTTCCTCTCAACTGTGAGTTTTGTATACCTATAGTATGTATGTTTATATATTTAAGCTCTATGTATTTATTTAAATATATTATGTTAATTTATTACATTATATGTGTAGGTTTATTTCAATATTTTAGTTTAAGACTTCGCATATTTATATTTTTCTCTTCTTGTTCTCACACACTATTGTCTACATTTCTACTTTATCATTTCTCCTATCGCAGGTCTGCTGGAAGAAATTTCTTAAGAAATAAGCAGAACCTTTGTACTCATAATTATGATTATGTCTTATCTGTATCTACTTTTCTGTGTGTACATAAATAATAAAATAAATAAATAATTTTCTTTCCTGTTTATAGAGAACTCCATCAGAAGATCGTGCAACTCGTAGCTGGCAAACTTGTCTTGACAGAGCTTTGGCTTTTGTTACTATCAAAGATCTGAGGTAAGTTAAGTTTTACCTCTGCCATTCCATGTTTTTTTTATTAAGTAAGTACTAGCTTTTGCCCGCGGATTCGCTCGTGCCTATTTCGGAAAATATTCCTCGGGAAAGTAGGTACTACTAGGATTTTAACCGGGGTTTTCATACTTATAACTGTATTGGTTTACGCGGCGCACGCCAGTAAAGTTCTCAGTCGGCATGATTTTATCTGAAAACTTCAACAACAATCATCGTTATATTTCAGCGAATTTACACAAAACCTTCATGAGTTATTCTCCTATACCTTCCTCATGAATTATTCCGTTCATTGGTGAAAACCATATGGAAATCGTTTGGTAGTTTTTGAGTTTATCGCGTTCAGATAGACAGACAGACCCGGCGGGGGACTTCGTTTTATAATATGCTATTGGTTGGTATGGCTATGTTTACATCAGCAACTTCATGTACCTATAAGCACAAATTTTGCCTGAAAATCAATCTCATATAATCTAAGTATAGCAACACACATACTGCAAATCCGGCTACGAAACGCAATTTCGGCCTACTATATAATAGGTTGTTTAAAAATCATTGCAAGCGTAGCCGAACTTTTATCACGTATTTTTGGTAGGGGTACACATAATACGTCTACCGTACGCAAAATAAGCTCGCAGACAATACAATACAATATTAAATCTATTTATTTTATTTTTTTGTGACTATACTCTGTCAAGTTAGTTTTTTTGCTTTGTGTGGTCCCTCAGGCCTATCTCCGCCGTCGCGTGGCAGCGCGCGGAGTGCGGGCGCGTGGGCGAAGCCCTGGCGGCGCGCGGCGCGGGCGCGGGGCCCGGCATGGCGCTCATGCGGCCGCTCACCATCGCGCGCTTCGTGGACATCGCGAACGCCTTACTGACGGCTATCGTTAAGGATGCCAAGCTTAATACTGACAATTATGTTACTAAGGTGAGTTTCTATAAGCCTGTGATGTATATGAGGAAGTAGGTAGGACACCATTTACACTGCAAAAAGCGCACTTGTCACTGCAATGACAGATGGTTTTTATCGACTTTGTTGATTGATTGAGTTGATTCGTTAAAGGGTTTCAATCAGAGTTCAAAATAGTTTCATTATTGACAAAGTAATCTAGACTAATACAATTTTAAGAAACTGTAAAGTATAAGGTACAAATGTTGTTCATTCTTTATCACCAGCTCCCGCACTTATCGAAGCGTCTCCTGTACCCTGGGACAGTTTCCAAGTCCTGGCTCAAGACAGTCAACACTCTGCACGCGTTCCCACACGCGTTGGCGCTTATAGCGTACTTGTTGGACCTCGCCAGCCACATCGTGAGTATTTATTTACTTACAGAGATTTTATTATGTACTTATCTTAAGTAAAAATTATGTTCAATAGCTATAATGATATGACAGGGACAAAAAGGATGACATGAAACAATGAAAAAGAAATAAATGTAAGTTGATACAAAGTAGGCCACATATACATCAGATTTCAATTTTATTCTAGTGCCTAGAATGTAGCCTATGAAAGTACCGAGCAGGAACTTAAGAAATACTGGAGTCAGCGGTTTAGGACGGGATGATTGAGGAGCTAAATAAACAAAAACTCATTAAAATAGCATTCTCAAGAGGCGATAATGCACGTCCGTCGCACTCGAAGCGATCAGCCCTGCTACCTGCCTAATAATTTACCATTTCCAGCTGCCAGCTGTTCTGCAATAATTCGTTTACGAGAGGAGAAGAAGTATTACCGATATTTTAATCAGCATGTTCGTTGTAGGAAATGCTGGTATGTGACGAGTGGTTGTACGTCGGCAAGGACGAGTTGTCGTGTCTGCGCAGGGACTACTTGTACAAGTGCTGGATCAGGTATGCCTATCTAAACTGAAATCCTAACTTATTATTATTATTTTTAACATTAAATGCGAAAGTGAGTTAGTTTGTTTGCTACGCTTTCACGCTAAAACGGCTGAACAGATTTGAATGAAATAAGGCTCATGGGTATGCCATGACCTGGATTAGGACAGCGGATACTTTTTATCCCGATATTCCCGCGGGATCAAGATTTATGCAGGTGAAGCCGCAGGGCTCAGCTAGTGTTTCATATTTTTAGTGTATCAAATAGATAGTGGTGATAGATTTAAAAATAAAAATGTAATCACGATCATGTACTTTTTGATCGCCAATACGCAGCATCTTAGGGATGCTAAACACTGCTTGGCCGATCTGCACGAGCCGAATGAAAGCCGTTTATGTGTAGTAATTGCTTCGGGGCGGCTTTACCCGTCTGAATAATTAAGCACTATTCTGATATAAGCTATATCGCGGTCGTGCTCGGTAGTGATACTGGTCCGCCTTCTGGATAGTCACTGGACCAGTATCGCTACCGAGCGCGATAGCGATATCGCTTGTTTCTGGATAGGCCTTTATTATTATCGATTTTGTTGCCCGGCTGTGCCGAATCATGCCGAACTAAGCCGAACCGAAAAAGTGTGTAGTACCCCTGAGCTTACTTATTGACCAATGCTTGTTCTTATACGAGTTCTTTTGGATTTTACCTTACAATTACGTAGTGATGGCTCATGGTAACACGCAACAATGCTGGCTTTGACATCAACCGATGTACAACATTTTATAAATAGTTAGCGTTTATTTGTTGGCTAAATACGAGGCTTTTGGCTACTTTTGTATTTTGTGTTTTTTTATAAATTATTATATTTTGTCCTGATACACAGATTTCAAGATCCCGGTCATCAGTTTGAGGACTTGAATGACGAATACTTGCAAAACTTGAAGGCGTTGCTGGGCAATGACGAGGAAAGGATCGTAGAGTTGAGACAGACTATCAAAAGTAAGTTAAAAAACTGTTTTAAGTTTACACTCGAGTCGTATACCTATATTTAAAAAATAACAGTTATTTGGGAAGTGTGCTACTGAAAAAAAAAACTCAAACTCAAAGCAGTTATTTCAATTAAACCATTCACAGGCACTTTTGAATTGTCAAAGAGTCGGTCAGTTCGATTAAAAAACATAATAATAAGTAGTATAGTAGGGTAGTAATACATGGTAGGTATCCAATGTTAAATTAGTTTCTTAGAAAATAATCATAATAAGCGTCGAATAACGAGTTTCCTGTGCTCAAAAAGAGATAGGTAGTACACCATGCGGCTATGTTGAACATATTTCACCATCCAAACAACGTAACGAAAGTCAACATAATTATGGTTGATGGCGGCGGGCGCAGCGGTAAGAGTCAATGACCTTTTCCTCGGCTATTAGGTATGTAATCCTGGTAGTACGTTCCCGTGGGATGTTTTCCGACATCCACGTGGGCGAAGCCGCGGCCAAATAATCCTAGTTAATGAATAAATAAATAACCGTCACTCTTCTAGAATATGAGCACTGCCTCGAAGACGAAGTGGAAGCCGCCGCGCGCGCAGACGAGGCGCGGCGCGTGGAGCGACGAGACACTCTGCTAAACGGACTGAAGTCGCAGCGGTCTGCGCGCAGAGCCGACCGCGCCGTCTACGACGTGCAGTGCACGCTGCTCACTGACCTGGCTGATCTCATGAAAAATATCGATACAGAAATAGAGAGGGCCACGTAAGTCATCATTACAGCCGAAAGACGTCCACTGCTGGACAGAGGCCTTCCCACATAAACCGGTCCTGTACTTGTCGCCTCCAGCGGAGGGCCGGAGCTCCAGGTCCGCGGTATACCTCGAGGGAGGCCGCCAAACTCCAGAACCCCTGAGGCCCACGGGCTATCCGTTCTGCGAGCAATGTATCAGCCGAGTGCCACTTAAGTTTACCAATACTTCGGGCTATGTTGTCATTGTCTGCCTTTTCCCAACTATATTTTATTAACTTCCAGTATAACAGGATGAAGTTGAATACCAGTATTTTATATGGAGCGTTCTCTAAGATTTGAAACTCATCATTATGAACAACTTTTATATGTTTTACCACAGATGAATACAGATGGTTCACTCCGCATTTTAGGTATGAAGCTACAAGTACGCGGCGGGCCCGTTTTGTCGGGCCAATTCAGTGAGTGTAACGTAGTCAGAAGATCTAAGAGTTACGCGATAGAAAGAGAGGCAACTTCTAAGTGAATATGTAGGTAATTAGCGCTGTGCGACCTGAATTGCACTTAATTGTATCGCAGCAAGACTCGCTTTTTATTAAAATGATTTTGCGGAGTGAACCATCTGTTTTCATCTGTGGTTTTACTAATAGAGTCGAGTTATTGTTGTCGAGTTATGACCGAAAAAAATATTTGGTCCATAGTGAAAGTTGTTTGTTTTATTGTTGATTAATTATAATAATAATCAGGGCGGAGTGTCAGCAGCTCAAACAAGAGTTGGAGGCGCAGCCCCTCAGCGTGGAGCAACGCACCAAACTGTTGGATGAAGTGGATTACGCGTTACGTGTGCAAGATTCAAAGCGATCACTTACGGAACAAATCGGAAAGGTAATTACTAAAATCTCATTTAATCATTATTATTCCAGTGTTTGAAGAGATGGATATGATAATTATATACGTCTTGTATAGCACAGGACGATCTGTTTGCGGATGAATGGGCGAAGATTTTATCATAGTAGAAGCATATACTGTGAGATGGGACTTATGAAAGTGTTACAGTTTATTTTTTATGTGCATGTGTAAATGAACTGTGTCTTTCAATTATTGTTATTAGTTTTAAACCGTTTTAATTAAAGTAAATAAATACTTAAATTGCGCCATCCTATTTTCGTACAAGAACCATGATGACTTTTCTTTACATGGCTTGTCAAAATCTATCCAGTCATTTTAATTCGCCCTTACTAGCCGACGAATCCTATATATATTTGCATATAATAAAGGATTAATAGCAGTATTCTTTACTTCACCGCTTAAGGCCGGCGTCGCTATGACGTCAACATCTGACAAGTCCCCCCCCCTCGCGTCGCAACATTTTTATGACCCTGCTCACAAAAATGTTCCCTAGCCGTTTTTATTGCTTTATCGTAAACTGTTTTGGGTTCTTGAATAAAGCGTTTTTAACAGACAAAAACTGAAAATAAAAAATTACGACTTTCATGTAGGTACTAACCGTCTGTTTACGTAACATTATTTGGTCCAAAAATATGTTTATATCTTGTTTTTTTAGTACATAAATTATCTGCAACGATGTATAACTACTTATAAATTAATATTATCCACTTAGCGGCGCGCGGCTTGAGCGGTTAAACTATAGACACCTTAGATCAAAAATTACTTGAGAACTCCCTTTGCAGATGGTGCTCAGCAAGGAGACGGAGCTGGCTCTCTGGCAGAAGAAGACCCTGGACAGCTGCGTGGAGTACAAACAAGGACTCATACATCTATCAGCACAGTTCCCCGATCTCGCCTCATTGGCTATAGATGAGAAGTTAGTTTTAGAATTACCATTATTTTATGTCATTAGCATCATCATTTCAGCCGAAACACGTCCACTGCTAGACATAGACCTGTCCCAAGCATAATAGCTTTTATGCAGTCTAGCATTTTTACTGCAGAATAAATTTTGGTGATAATTCGAACTTGGGTGTATTTAATACTAGCTACGCCCCGCGGTTTCACCCGCATAAGTCTCGATCCCGTGGGAATATCGGGAAAAAGTATCCTATGTCCTAACCCAGGTCATGGTCTACCCATGTGCCAAATTTCATCCAAATTCATTAAGCCGTTTAGCGTGAAAGCGTATAATACAAATAAATAAACTCACTTTAGCATTTGTAATATTAATTAGGATAGTCTAAGTATGTTTACTTCTGAATAATTGTGTGGATCAACCCTAATGTTAAAAACAGTAGTCTCATTTTAGTTTCAAAACACAAACTAATGTAACAGGCAAGTTATATTTTATAGAGAAACTGGATTTTATTACCTGCATTTCGCCATTGTTAAGAATTAATGCTTGGAAATGGGCAACTAATGGGCGACTTTTGTTTCTAACTGACCGATTTCTTGACGGTTAATAAAAGTATGTGTAAATTGTGTAATTGCTGAATTCTGATCCTAACGAATCTGAATTTATTTCAAACTAGCTTCTGCCCTCGACTTCGTTCGCGTAACGTATAGAGTTTGTGAAGTTAGGGACTCTACAAGCCCTAACTTCACAAACTCTATACGTTACGGCGTTAGGGCGTGTAATAATTAAATAATAATTCGTAATTTTTTCTTTCAAATATTATATTTTTATGCTATTTTTGCTTCTAGCTCGAAATGGCGCAATAATGACGCAGGTTTTTTTAGGTATTACTGAATGGTTAAGGAATCTAAAAATGTCATTAACTCGACATCGGCAGCTATTGGCAACAAGGAAACCTCAACTTGAAAATGAAAAAGACGCATAATTTCCTTATGACACTTAAAGAATAAAAATAAAATAATAAAAAATATTTCTCATAAAAAAATTTGGTACTTGTAAACTAAAGATCCTGAGCAATCCAAAAATGTATAAAGCTTTAAATTCCCTTGAAGAACTTAAAAAGTATCTTAAATTGAACTTCCATAATGAGTAATCTAGTTAATATGAATTTATATACTTAAAACTGATTACTATTTTTTTATTACTTTTATATCGGATAGCTCTATCATCTCAGAATATGAAACAATCAAAACAGTTTCAGTAACACTACTTTTATCCGAATCATTTTTGAGATGGAAAATACCGTTTGGTCCCAGAGCGCCGCGCGGCGCCATGACTGACAGGGGTCATTGACCTTTCCTCGGCTATTAAGTAACTGCGATTATTGAAATTAATTTATGAATTGAATTAATAAAAGAATTGGACGTCCGAACTCCACAAGTGGAGAAGGACTCACCATTTTTGTCCTGTATCCAGTTCAACGAAATAGTGGGACCATGCATCGACAATAGACCACTTTTGTTTTTTTAATTGTAAGGCCCGTTCACACGGCGATGATCAGAACGCTAATTTGTTACTGTATAATTTGGGATCATCCAGTTTCATACTGCATTTTGTTTTTAACCGAATGAACATTGGGATATTGACGTGTGCATCAGTACATTGCACCCGTGCGAAGCGGGGGCGAGTCACTAAGTTATAAAGAGAAAAGATTTGTATTCTTGTTTCTAATTAATTAAATCAAAAACTATTGGACCGATTTTAAAAATTCTTTCACCAGTAGTATGTTACATTATCACTGAGTAACGTAGGCTATAATTTATAAAGGTATCACGCGGGCGATGCTGCTGACGGAAACTATACTTTGTACAGATGTATTCTTGTTGCCATTGATTCCGTAAAATTTAATGGTTTAGTTGAAATGAATTGATTTGATTTGGAATCGAAAATATCACATAATATTTGTTTGCCAGGGAGCTGATGAGCGCCGAATGTGCTACCAGCGTGTCGCGCGGACTGGAGGCGTTACGGTCACTTGCGACATTACTGGCCCAGAGACGCGCGGAACAAACGCGGGAGAAGACAGCTCTTACAAGGAAACGGGCGGCGCTCCTCGTAAGTTATTGACTTCGAATATTTTACATTACCAGTCGACAGCGATGCCGAAAAATTTTACGACGACATAATTTTATTTTGATAATTTAACAGGTTATTTTTTAAATTTATTTGAATAGTTTGTTACTTAATTTAGCAAAAACAGTTACTCCAATGTATATAAGGTCCCATTAAAATAGATGGACAAACTTTTAGAAATCAGTCAGACCACCAAAATAAGGAAAATGGTAAAAAAATATAAGAAAAACGCATTAGATACTTACAAGAAAAATAAATCAGCTAACGAAAATACACTTAAAATGTTGGTTATCGAATGCCATTTATTATTTTAGGTCAAAATAAAATCACTTTAATCGTGTTTTTTTTGCTTGTCCAAGAAAAAAAAACACTGATTAAAGTGTCTTTGGTTAGCCGTACTGAACGCTGTGTTAAAATTTGTCCATCTATTTAAATGGGACCTTATATATTTTTATCGTATTAAAACAATAGCATAAGTTCTGAGGCGAAATTCCCGTGTTTTTAAGAACATTCGCTTTCTTATGTCTGCGACAATCTGTAAAGTTATAACTGGTATAAAGATTAGGCAAGAAGTAAGTATGGTATCGGGATTCATGAGGCGAAGTGGCATAGAAGGCACGCAATTTTCATATTAGCTCCCGGGAACCCCAACTTGTCAGAAACCCTTATGAGTCAACCCTTTTGAGTGTCACCAAGTCACATTTTTAGGCCTTGAAAGTACCATCGAAGAAGTGCATATCTATACACCGTAAGGACTATTTCTGCTTGCAGCGCTCGGTCGCTATAGAGCCGGGCGGTAACAGATGTGGTCATCGTGTTCACGGGATTTTGTTTTCAAACTGCTTATATATGAAGGTCTTCGATAGTACGTAGCCTATCTGGCTATTTACAAAATACCCAGAAACCAGTTTCTCAATGCTACCACTGTTTTTCCCCTAAACAGGACGAAACCCGCGCAAAAATCCGCGAGATGAAAACAACGGTGCAACGCGAGCAAGACATGCTGGACAACGAGACAAACAAGGAAGCCACAGACGTGGCCGCATCCGCCGCAGAGCTCAGAGAACTTAACGCGAGAATGCAAGAGTTGAAGCAGCAGCAAGAGCAGTACCACAGAGTGGACGCTGAGCTGAAGTTCTGGGAACAACAGAATGACAGGTGAGTTACCTGGTCAACCATGTTAGTCACAAATAAATATTTTTTCCCAGATCCCAGGCTACCTATCTTTCAAATTTCATAACGATCGCTTCTATGGTTTAGGCGTGAAGAGGTAACAGACAGACAAAGATTTGTCCGCTTTTATAATATTAGTCTGGATACGGATTGTAATGGGCCTTCAGCGCAGGTCACACTGAGAACGAAGCTAAGTTCGTTCAGCTTCGCTAATGTAGCTACCGTGTCTTTTCATACTATATGCCCTGTACCCTAATTACGTAATACACGATCAATCGGATTTTGAATCGTTTTGAAACAAATTGCTAATCCATTAATTCATAAGTTCGAAAAAAAAAAATTGCTCAACAACGTAAATAACGCAATGAATGTTGTTGAATCGTCAAAATGAAACAAATTTGTCGTAATTGTTTACGAAAATGTGTTGCGTAATTAGATAGCTGGTTGCCTCGCGATGTTTTGTCTTCACCAATGTCCAGTAATGACGAAGATAAACTTAGAAAGTGCATATGAATTGAATATGACTAACATTTGTATTTGCACGGATATGAACTGACAACATAACTAGGAAAAATTGTAATTGCTTTCAACCTGGCAGAGGTACAGGCAGGTTTCTGATGTTTCTGTGACCACACCCATGTCCTTATGTACAGTGTTTCCTTAATTACAGTTGGCGCACAAAACTAACAGCCTTACAAGAGCAAATCAAGACGGAACGCGCGAAATCTAAGCGCGTGCTGGAAACAGCGCGCGCGACTAGATTCGAACTAGTTGTCAACACCATACGAGAGTGGAACGAGAAGCTGGCGCAATAATGTGCTGTTGTAATATAAGTAGTGATCATGTTTGAACTCATAGTAATTATGTATGTCTTAATTTTAAACTATATTTAATCATGTAAGCGGATAAAGGCAACAAAGTAAATAAATAAGTCATCATGATGATTTACGACAAAGAATCACGTGAACGTCGTACAAAATGGACTGAGCCGATTGTCGTGTCACTAAATGGTTTGATAATGAAAAGTTTTGACCGTCTTGAAATATCTTCCAAATAAACAGTGTAAATAATAATTTGGTGAATTACTTCAGTTGTCGGTCGTGTGTGCCTAACCAACAGATAGCGTAGCGTAGGTTTAGTAGTTAGGGTCCCGTTGGCATAATTGGCTACGGAATCCTATAAAAATAGATAGTTCGTATGTCGTTTTAAAACATATGGTCGCTGTCGCTTCAAAACGATTCCAAAGGCAAAAGATGTATTTTCTGATTTGTATGTTGTTTTTTATAAAAATAGTTAATTATAAATAAAACTCCACATTTTGACTAAACAATCATTTTATTTCCTCATCTCTCGCTAATGACCATCTGAACGCCACTCTCGACGGCCTCGCACATCTGTTTGAGGTCAGCCTGCGCCCACAGATGGTTGTGTGCTAACTTCTTGATACTGTCGGATTTCTTCGGAGGAGGTATCGACGGCTTGAACGCCATTTCTGAGCCGTCGTATGCGTTGAATATTTGGGAGGGCGTCCTGGGAATGAAAAACAAACAAATTTTACGAAAAACACTTCAAGAAATCATATTTACCAGGCTGTTATTTAGCACTTTTTAAACGTCAGAAGTTTCAAAAGACAGCCACTTGTTAGTATTGGATCTTGGAAGTAGTGGTATACCGCAAAGCTACTGCAAATTGAACCATAATTTTACTGTAACTTTCAAAAATCAAGAAACCAAATCTCATTTATTTCTTTGCAAACATGGGTAATTGGTAGATATTATGTTTTTATAATAAAGTCAACAAAACGTGTCGATATATCCGGATAAATCAATGGTAGCAATTAGTAGGCCGATATGAGCAATCTAGGAAAATAAAATTATTGGTCACTTTGCTGTAGCTTCTGCTCCTGTGTACTACAAAGGTTTCCGTTTATATTAATCTCACTTTTTCTCTCAAAGAGACTGAGAAGTAGTATTTAGTAGCAAAAACTTACATCTTATTAAACTCCTGTGGTAAGCTCCCTCTCATAACTGCAGTAGCTGCAGTCCTCACGGAGGGATGGTAGTGTCGCACCAGCGAGCACAGCTCGTGCAGGCCTGCCGCGTGCGCGTTGCAGTGTTCCGGCGAAGGCAACGTCGGGTCGAAGCGACCTGACCCGCTCGCCTCGCTGTCTGCTTCGAGGAGAGTTGAGACGGCTTTGCTTTGCTGTTGGGTAAAACCGAAGCGTAACGTCGAATGTCTCGGATACTTGTGATAATTCATCCCACACACGTTAATGTATAACTTGTGAAAGTCCAATTTTGCGCAAGTAGATCGTAACGTGTGTGGCCTGCATAACGAAATTGGGTAAAGTAAGATTTTGTGAAAAAAAGGACTCTACTGATGTAGCAAATGCTATCAAATCAATTATTTTGTATGGGTGGGTCAATTTACATTGCGGCGGGTGAGAAAGAAAGAATTCCTCCTACTTTAACAAATGTATCGACGTCGCCGACAGTAGTCGCGAAAATTCTTGGGAAGATGCGCTACCCGTGGCATCAGGCCTAATTTGTTCCTACATTACACAATGGAGATCAAGTTTAAAATAAAAAATTCTTCGATTCCCTTCCGACGCAATGTACGAGTAAATTTACCAATACATAGAGTATGCAGTCCTCGCGCTATGTGTGAATGGAAAGTTAGATGGCCTATTATTCTTTGCTGATAACAAAATGTTGCCTACGTCGCTTCGCGTTGCCTAAGGATTATTCTAAACATTGTTTTGAGGTAGTAAGGTTGACATTCGGAACAAACCAAATATTCATACTTTTAACCTGTATCTCTTGAAAATACAGTGACATCACAAACCTGAGCCAACTGATGCAACAGCGCCAAGCTAGCCAGCGCCCCATTGTGGTGCAACTGTGGCGCGAGAGTGGCGACACGCTTGGCGAAGGCCTGCAGTATCGCGGGCGACACGCGACGTGCGCGTGCGCAGATCTGCGTCACTGACTCGAGCATTATCTTCGAGTCGGCGTGGGTCCTGCCTGGAAATTTTTAATAAGAATAATAATAACGACAAGTACTTGTCTGGCTAACGGCGAGTATTTGCACAGGCATCACCAAGTGGCCAGGATTATTCACCAGCAATTTGCTTTGAAATATAAACTTTCACTTTTCAACTACAGGATTCTGAGGTACCGTACTACAAGTATGTGCCCGACCCAGTTCTCGAAAATGACCATGTCACGTTGTATTGGGAATCGGTATCATTACTGACAGGACTATTGTTGCTAATAAGCCTGATATAGTGGTGATAGATCGATTAGCGCGCCGCACAATGATAGTCAACGTTACCGTCCCACATGACGACAACCTCGCGCGCAGAAAGCTGAGAAAGAGGAACAAATAAAATATTTCGACTAACAGGAGGTGGTCGACATGTGGAATGTGACCTCGGCTATCATTGTGCCGATTGTTGTAACGGCCAATGGCCTGATGGCCGAAAGTCTCGACCTACATCTCTTGAGGCTCTCGTTAGGCGGTTGGATCAAGGGCCTGATTAAGAAAGCAGTACTCCTCGATACGGCTCGCATTGTGAGGAGGTTCCTGTCGGTGCAGCCCTAACCACCGGTAGCTTGGACCCTGCTCCCGAAACCGGCGGACCTCTATTTTTTAAATGTTATTTTAAGAAATATTTAAAAATGTAAATTAATAAGATAGAAAATGAATAAACGACATAATAATTCATTTAGTTTTCAGACATAGTCTATTACATTCAAATCAAATAAAAATTTAAATAATGACTGTTGAATTTGTATATACTTTACAGTCTATGTGTAACTGTAAGTTATTGGTAATACTGGAATGATAAAAAACCGCTCTTACTGCTACCACATAGAGGCGGTGTCAATGGCAAATTGTAACCACAGACGGAACGTGCGGTTGACTGCGTAAATTATAAAGGACGTCGGTTTTCTACTCTGCGACCTTCCTTACTATAGTATTTTTATCTCACGATGCGACGCGCGCTTTACTTGTGGTAACCAAGTTGTGAATGTGTAGCATCAGCACGTTACACACACACACACACTACATAGTATTGAAAGCTCCTTACACACACAATCACAACGCGTTTTTGCACTTGGTTGCGCACAAGTAAAGCGCGCGTCGCTTCGTAAGCTAAAAATATTATAACTAAAAAGAGGTGCAAAGTAAAAAAAAAAAAAGTGGTATGCACTTTTTGGTTTTGGCATAGTTCAGCTCAGAACGAACAGTTTTCAAGGAGCTTGTGATGTCGGTATGTTCAAAATTTTTATAGCTATACTAACCAGCATGAGCCCCCAACATGCACGCATAGAGATACGCATGGAACTTGGCAGGATCTACATTCAGTGCATCTCCAGCGCCGGCCAGCATGGCGAGCACGGTGCGCACGCACAGGAGACGTTCCCGTGCGCCTATCAGCTCGTCTGATATCAGGCGGGCCAGGATTGAGACCAGGTCCGAGTAGTATTCTAGGTTTATTACGTGGGTGAACCTGGAGAGAGAGTTAAGATATTGTATAATTATAACATTTAGGAATACATATACAGGGTGGCACATTTAGATCGGTCAGTATGGGAAAGTCTGAAACTATAAGACATACGAAGATCTCTTCTTAGGAACCATGTCATCGATTTTAGTAACAAGAAAACTGCATTCATACTTTTAAAAACACTTGTACTCAGCTCGGGAATCGAACCCGGACGTTTTGAAAAATAAAACTAACACTATTTCTATTTAGATATCGATTGTGTAGGTCTTGAGTAGTAAATGTTACTATGAAACATGATGTCTAAAATGAATAAAATGCATTGTTTTCATATCCTTTAATTTATTTTAGTAAGTTTTCGAAAATACCACCATTTTTTTTCTTTTTTTATTGCTTTCGGCCACTTTATGCCTTTATGCTTTAAAAAGCATTATCCACTTTATCCCTTTATGCTTATGCTTGTATAAGCATAAAGGGATAAAGCGAATAAAGCTTTTTATGTATTTTCTATAACAGTTTATGTACACATAAACATATAAGAAGAAACGAACAGAAAACTGCTTACTACTTTACTATTCTGATAAAAGTTAAAAAAAGAAACGAGCGAGCCTTTAGCCTTAGCCTTACAGTACTGCCGTCTTAAGAGAAAGATGGCTGTAAGTGACAATTTTATCAAAAATTAGTTATTGACATATTCGGAATCAGCAAAGAAAATGCTATCTTAAGAGTAGTCACATAATTATGATGTGTAACATCTGACATCTTGGCTGACGTATATAAACAATATTCATCATCATCATAATCATCATCACCATCACCATCATCGTCATCATTCTGTTTACAACCTCGGAAAATGGATCGGTACCATCTGACGGTCAACTCTAGCAACGCGCGCGCTCATTCATCAAATCAAATAGCGCTTCCTGTTACACACTTCCGTCTCTTTTCACGAAATCACTCCCACTAATTTGATTATTTAGATTTTTATAGATTCTGATTGCAGGATAGCGAGAGGAAAGATGTTACACATCAAAAATAAACAAGAAAAGCTTTGTTGGATTTTCTTGGACTCAACAAATTTGATGTTCTAACTTCAAATCGCTGAGTGGTTTTTGACTTTGCAGAAATGCAAACTACACCTGCATTGACTTTTTAAATAATGAGATGATAAAACGTAATGTATATAATATCTTCTAGCAAATAAGTGCTAGAAGAAGAAGAAAAAAGGAGAAGATATATCTACCCCTGGCTATGGTTTTGCCTATACCATAAAAATAAAAATAAACTTACTTGGCAAGTCCATTTAGCGCAGCAGCCAGTAGCTTAGACCGTGGCGCAGTTTTGAGCAGTCGGAAGTAGATATGGAACACGGTCTTGGTGACCTCGGTCAGTTGCTTGCGTCGCGCCAGCTCGCTCTCCTGCGCTTGCGTCTCTAGGAGCTCGCGTTCTACTTCTTTTAGCTTTTTTGATCGCTGAAATCATGTTAGTTGATTGTAGTAAAAACATCGATAAGGGCCTGTTTCAGTGTCCGAATCTACTCCACAAATAAACAAAATCTGGCTGTGCGAGTCAAACCCGCACACTCAGGAGTCCGTATGACCAAAACTAAACTTATTTTTATTTATTTTGTTGTTATTTACTGTTTCTTCTGGCTAGCTACCTATAACGGTTAAGAAGATACAGCCGTTTGCACCATTTAAAAATAGAATAGAATTTATTTGAAGCTGTCTGCCAGAATTCGCTGGATTTTAGATGGAATAAAGCCATAATTATTGATATCAAAATCGTTACCGTCAATTTACTAGTCCAGTTATATCTTAAGATTCGTCTGTTGGAAGGAATTTCTCACGAAACAAGCAGTACCTTTGTCCGCAAAAGATTTTTACTTTGTGTAAATAAATAATATCACTAAACGGTCCTTACCTTCTTCTCCTTCTTAGACAAGTTAACGATCCTCTTCTTGTGCTTCTCGTCCAGTTTCTTCTTGTTCTTGACCTCAGCCTCGGCGTCCATGTCGACGTCTCGTATCTTGAGGGTCAGCAGACAGTCAAGTGCGGACGGGTCTAAGCGCTCGTTGCGGCGTTTTACTAACTGGTTGATTAAGCGGACCACCTGTGGAGGGAAGGGGTTTTAGGTTATTATTTTGAGTTTTGACCATAAAATATCCTTTACATAAGGTGCTGAAGCGAATGAACATGTTTTTGAAATTAAATTGTTTATTCTGTAAATAGGATATTGCAATCACTTTTACAAGTCATATTAAAAAAAAAGAAGAAAATGCTAGATGAGTTCGACGTTTCCTATCTGACTACTCTGAGTAGAAAGGCCGAAACAAACTCAGAGGTCACAGTCTCTTTTAAAGTCCAGACATAATCTTGGTCAGGCCATATGAGGACCATGTAGATTATTGTCAGAAATGGTATTTTGAGGAAAGAACCACACAGATTTGAGTTGACCTGTCCAGTCAGTGCAAGCATTTGTCAGTAATCGTGGAGCTCAACTCAGAACTTAAGAAGCTCAACTTTTGATTGGAGATAGTCCCGTTGTTCATTTTTTTTATGATTGTACACACTACAGCAGGGATCACCAATTAGTTTAATTAGGAGTCCGTTTTTTAAAATAATATGACGTCCGTTTGGTAGGCGATTACTAGCAAGTATCTTTTATTAACATGAATTCACGCCTCGTTTCCCCAAAGGGTTGGGCAGAGAGGTACACCCACATTTCGCCAGTTATGTTTAAGTTCCATTGTTTTTTATTAAGTAATAAACAAAAATTATGAAATTAACAAAAATAACAAAGTAAGTAAGTAATATTTATGTGAAAAATCACAGTTTTTACTTTGAAGTATCTGTCTGAAGTCAGACACGAATTTTAATCGTGCGAACACATACGTACGAACGATCCCGACGTTCCAAGTACTAAAAGGGAGCGCGCAGACTGAGTGCGAGTTAGTTGTACGTATAGTTCCGAGGCCATCCGACGTCTGAAAACAATCCGAACTTGTTGGGATTTTTTACAAAACACTACCTATTTGACGGAGATAAACGTATTCAGTGTACGCACTCAATTCGTACGACCACGATCATACGTTTACGTACGATACAGGCTTTAGGTGACTCCTGCACTAGAGGTATGTTGTTGAGATACTTAATTTATTTGAAAAATGATTTGTTAACCACCTGCAGCAACAAAACATAATATTCTATTATATATTTAAAGTTACTACATCGTATTCAGTGCGCGAATAACTTCCGTATAAAACGACCGAGTATATTTACAGATGCAATTATGACTAACAGTTATCTAGTTTTCTTGGTGGAGTTTTATGTATCTTCATTAATAATTTTGAGCAGGAGGATGATAATTCAACTAATTAGGGGCGCCGTCAGTGGGGACTGGTCATCTCTTAGCTGCCACGGCTTATTTGAATTGTTTTTGTTTTTATATTTTTATTACGGACGCTTTTAACGTGCACGTATTGTTCTCACATGTATAATTTCAATATGAATGATGTAACCAATATTTTGTAACAATATTCTGATTTAAAAGAGTGTCCGTGGAGTTTCTTGCCCGTTATTATCCATACAAAACTTACTACGCTTTGAAATGGACAACTAGCTTCATCTTTCTGACTGACCGACCCCTCGACAGTAAAAAGTACCTGTAATTGGTTTATTTGAAATAAATGCTTTGAGTTTGAGTTAGGCATAACAGGCACATTATACAATCTCATGATATCTCTCTTTAACGGCACGGTTGGCGCAGTAGTTAAGCGATTGACTGCTGCGCGTCGTGTCGTGGGTTCGATTCCCGCACGGAACAAATATTTGTATGACCTACAAGTGGTTGTTCCGGGTCTGGCTGTTTGTGTAAGTGAGTTTAAATGTTTGTAAACGCACCCACAATACAGGAGAAATTCCTAGCGTGGGGCAAAGTTTAAAAAAAAAAAATTAACAGCAGGCTTTTTGCAAATCATACATAAGAACTTACAGTGAGAGTAATTTCCCCCCTGTTATCCTCCGCGAACACACTAGTACAGCACTCAGTGACGGCACCGCGGGCCCTCTCGTCCTTACTGTCGAGGTGTGGTACCACGGACTGTGCTATATTGGTGGCATAGTTAAAGTATGGTCGTGCCACCAACAGACCACACATGCAGCGGAGAGATACCAGGGCTAAGGACATTGTGTGTTCGTCCAGTTTTCTGTAACAAAGTTTAGTTATTTTAATTTTTTTGCTGTTTTGTATTTTGAACAGAGACTTTTTTTGTAGTTTTATTTGTGGATGAAATATTCATTAGTAGCAAAAAATAAAAAGATCGAAAATTCTTCTTATTATCATTATTGAAAAAAAAAACCACCTACATGGACACTTATGAAACGCCAGAAACTAGGTGCATGGTTCCAATTAGGCGTTTCCCATGGAGAAGAGCCAGCAAGAAACTCCATGGTTACTCTTTTAAAAATAAATGACTTACTTGAAATGTTTTCAAATTACAGTGTTAATAGCTATGGGGGGACATAAAAAGTACCTAGTGTGAAATGTGATATGGCTGGGGGGTGACTACCAAGATGAAGACTTATAGAGAAGTATGGAAGAAAAACCATGTAGCGCCGACCCCAAATAAATTGGGGCTAGGGCAAGAGAATGATGATATAAAGTACCTGGTGTCTCCCTTCTTCCGTCGCAGCACTCCGGCCGCTTTCTCTAATCGTTGCAGGTATCTCTTGTAGAACTCCAACAGTTCCTTCTCGTACTTGTACAGGGATAGCGTGTCTTTCTTTACTGTGGAGTTACACAAACATCTTTAGTAGGGGGAAATTGAAGGTCAAGTCACAATTTTGAAAAGGATGGTGGGCGATAATGGTCCCAGTTCCGCCAGCCACTAAGTGTGAATTACAAAGAGCAAATAACACTGAATCTTTTTTATTATGACATTATCAAAATATATCCGAGAGGAACCGATCTACATGTATCTAAAGTATTTTCTGTCTGCGGCTTAGCTCAGAGACTCTTAGTAACTAGAAAGCTGTAATTTGCATTGGTTTAAATACATACTAATCACGCTGACAAAGTGGTAAAATAAAATCAAGAAAAATATGTTTTTTAGGCTACCTCCCCTACCAAGAGGGGTTTTTTTCTATCTCGTCTATCTCACGGTGTGGGGTGTCGTTGGAAAGGTCGATTAAAAATATTGTGAGTGTGAAAACCATTTTTGGATTCAGGGATTCGTTTGCGAAATATTAAGCTTTAAAGTGCTAATTGTTTTTTAGAGTCAAGTGTTCTGTTCATCAAGTGCCCTGCCAGCTAAATGGTTGGTTTTGAATATGTGAAAAAAATCACGGCTGTAGTCTAAATAACGAAATTAAAAGGAAAACTACCACTGCTACTGCCACTGCACTGTTAAGTTTGTTCTTGAGATAAATTCATCCCAACCTACGGAACCCTTCATTGTGCGTGGTCCGACACGCACTTGACCGGTTTTTAATCGAATGATTTAACAATAATAAACCTAACCTAACATTGTCAGAACTGAATAACCCTGGGACAGATATTAATGCGCCTTGGCCTGAGTAAAGGGAGAAATAATGTCTTCAAAACTACGTTGGTTTTAACTGTGGCGGTAGTGGAAACAGCTGTTGAAACTCCCCTCTTTAAGTCCTAACCTAACCTAACATTGTCAGAACTGAATAACCCTGGGACAGATATTAATGCGCCATGGCCTGAGTAAAGGGAGAAATAATGTCTTCAAAACTACGTTGGTTTTAACTGTGGCGGTAGTGGGACCAGCTCCCATATATTTTTGCCCACCATCCTTTTTAAGATGGTTTGTCAATATTTGACGCTGAAACTGATTTTGAACTGATCATAATACGCTAATATGTTTTCATTTGATGAATCTAGAAAAGGGGATCTTCAAAGTCACGATAGAAATGGACAGGAAAATGTTAGGGTATCTTTTCTCATGTCTCCTAATTTTAAAGGTAAAGGGTTCCGCTTAGCCGTAGAGCAGTGGTGGCAACGGTTCCGACTTGTTGACGGGTTGTTGGTCGTGGGTTCGAACCCAGGCAGGCGCTTTACTTTGTGTAAATAAATTCATTACCACAGTCCTCAAAAAGATGATAACATCGTGAGGAAACCGGCATGTCCTAGAACCAAAAATTGGAAGACATGTGACATCTACCAACCCGCACTGGGCCCGCGTGATGGATTACGGCCCACTCCCTCACGAAGAGAGGAGGGCTGTGTCCCAACAGTGGGACTATTATAGGCTGGTTATGCTAAAGGATTCCGTCCACTTTTCTTGCTATTTGTAGTGATAAACCAACAAAGAAAGTTTTAATCTACGTACGTTTAATATTGGAGTAATCCTGGTGCCGTATCATGTACTCCGGCAGAATATCCTTGAACACTTCGAAGGCGGACACGGTGGCGAGCTTGCGGATAGAGTGCAAGTTCAATGACCCATCTTTCAAACGGTCCTCCATTAAGTACAGGATTGGAAACAGATTTTTTAGCTGAAAATATATAAGGTAAGGATATTTACACATGAATTGACTTTGGAAACATGTAAACGTGTAATATACCTTAAGGAACTTTCCGTCGCGATTTATTGCAAATACAGCTTCAGTTAGCCCACGTACGTACGGACGTCAAAATATCGCGGCGGGATTTTAAAGCGAGATTTTCAACTCTCGGTATTAAACCGAGCGTTGAAATTCCAACGCGTTGGGATGCACTCTCGTCCCAGCGCGTTGAAAAAGCACACTGTTGAATTTTCAAGTCTCGGCGCTAATCAGTAGAGCGTTGAAAATCCAGTGCACGAAAAAAAATCGCCACGATTTTATTACGTCCGTGCGAACGCGGGCTGGTCAGTCGGCATGATTTTTTTCCGACATCTTCGATAATAATCGTCATATTTCAGCCAATTTAAACAAAACCTTAATGAATTTATACATAAAAATCTTCCGCATGAATCACCCCGTCCATTAGTGAAACCCGTTTTAAAATCCGTTCGGTCGTTTTTGAGTTTACCGCGTTCAAACAGACAGACAGACGCGGCGGGGGTGTTTGTTTTATAATACGTAAGGCTATACTTTTAGGACTCAGTACAGTATTTATTTTATTAAATAACTTGACCGTAAATTTGAAGCCTAATAATACATGAGAGAGAGGCCATCGTTCTGTCCCTTTTTCGCATCCGTTTTCCCTCCTTGTTGCGTACTATCGCCTTCTCTGTCTCTCCTCCCACCACCACTGGCAGTTGCAAACGTCGGTTTGCTTTTGGATTTACCTCATTGACGTCGTTGTTCCTGTCCTGACAACACCGGATAAAGCAAGGTAAACAACATTTACCTATAACAAAGTGCTAAATTGAAATTTACAAGAGTTAAAAACACTATTGTACAGTTTACAGTTTTCAACAATAAGGTAAAGAAAATTCTTTTAACTATAATATTTGAATCTTTGGTATCCTCAAGATCATTTTAAAAATCGAATACTTGTGCAACATCTGTACTATTATGTTCTGTGTTTAAACTCTTAACGGTGTTACCGTTCGTTTACTTTGTAGTTATATACCCTCCTTTATTTCAATTTTACTTTTTTTTGCAAAACTATTTTAATTGTATTGCAGTGTACGAATTATAATAATGAGTGATCAAAATATGTTACCGAACCAAAATATGAACACTCAAGATTTAAATAAAGATAGTAACGTGCAATCTCGAAAAAGAAAACGCCGTGTTCATGATTCAAGTAGCTCAACAACATCATCAAGTTCTAGCTCAAGTTCTAATAGCCCTGATAGTTCACCAAAGCATAAACGTTCTCGTCGGTCACGTAAAAGAAACAAACATAGTCAAAGAGACCGTAAATTAGAAAAGTTAATAGATGAGGTAGCCGATCTTAAGAAAAATTTTGTGTATCGTGCTAGTGAACTTGATCGCGGGTCATTATACGAACATGATCGTGAAGATTGTTTAGACGATAATGTGAGCCGTCAGCTGTATTGCGATGATGTATCTATCGATGAACCGGATAATTCAGAATTAGGCCCAGAAATTTGATTGTCAATAGGGACGAAAATAAAAGATCCTGATATCTTAAAGACACCCAGTGCGTATTTAGAAATATTAAAAAAATATTCAACGTTTAGACGATCCCGATTGGACAAATGTGAGGTATTCTGAAGTACAAAAAAATTATAGACATACCCCTGGTTTCACGGAACTTGATGCGAATGATGAGTTGAAACGTTATGACACCTCGCGCTCTTTAATTAATATGGAAAAAGCTTTTGGGTCGTTGTCTTTCGCACTTATTAAGCAAAAAGAACAGCTGCAAACGGAGCTTCGCTCATTTTTAAGCTGGACTAGGCAAACAGATAATCTGAACCCTGACACGATTAGTGAAAAAATAACGGATATTTTTGTAAATGGTGAGTATACTCGAATTTCTAGCGATACTTTACAAATGATTTGCGGACACCGCGCTGAATTGATTCAGCAGCGAAGGGAAACTATTTTGTCTGGTGTCAAGGATCCCCTGCACAAGAGCATAATGAGAAAAATTCCACCGTCTTGTCACAATCTTTTTGGAGCTGAGCAACTTACTTCTACGTTAGAAAAAGTGGGAGGCGTGAATAAAGTATTCTGGCCTCGTGACAAGGATCGCGTTTCTGCACCGCAGACCGATCCAAGCACATCCATGACTCAGCGAAAGTTATCACTTCCGAGTCAACGAAAAGTGTCCTATAAACATATGGGGCATACCTCTTCAAGAGCAAATAATACACCTTTCTATAACAGCGGCAAGCCCTTTCGGGGCCGGGGCGGTAAGCAATCAAATTACCGCAGATCCAATGATGATTCAAGTACCAGACGCAAAGCCTCTCCCTCATCCCACCGGGATAGGAGAGGAAATTCACGCAGATTCTGACTCAACGAGTTCGTTTCGCGCCGGTCAGCTGCGACTTTTTCAAGACCGGTGGAAGAAAATGGGTGCACCAGATTATATTTTAAAAATAATATCCGGCTACCGAATTCCGTTTGTACGAAAGCCTCCACTTCATGTGCCCAATCTACAAAATTCAGTCCAGTCGACGCCTCATTCCCCAGAAATGGACCAGAATATTCACAAAATGATATCAGAAGAGGTGCTTACAGTCGTGCCATTGACTCAAAGTTTCATTTCGCCAATGTTTCTGGTGCCCAAAGGAGACGGGAATTGCAGACCAATTTTCAATCTCAAAGCCCTGAACCGATACGTCGACACCTCCACCTTCCGGCTGATCAACATTTTCAGAATCCCAAACCACAGTGGACATCCTAAAATATTTAGGATGGATGATAAATTGCGAAAAGTCTATCCTGCAACCAAGGCAAGCAATAGAGTATCTGGGCATATTATGGGATCCGTGGAAGAACATAAAATCACTTCCAACAAAAAAGTGTCTGAAAATGAAAACCATGATCACTCACTTGATCAACAAGCAAAAAGCATCCCTAAAGGAATTACAAAGCATCATAGGAATGATGAACTTTTCAAGCTTTGTTGTACCTCGTGGAAGGATAAATTTTCGTCAACTTCAAAGGCTATGTATCAGCATGTTACACCTGAAACCAACTACAAAGAATTCACTGCCCCAGGCAGCCCAGAGGGACTTACAATGGTGGCAAAATTATCTCCAGACTTCGTCTCCTATCCATATCTCACATCCAACACACTACATTGTCACCGATGCATCAGACAATGCCTGGGGTGCTTACATAAACAACACCTATCTGTCCGGCACTTGGAAAGCAGAAGAAAATCTTCTTCATTGCAACCAAAAGGAGATGCTTGCGATCCTAAAAACGATTCAACATTGTGGTCAGAGCCTATACAAAGCAATTCTACACATTCAGTGCGACAACAGGACCGCGGTATCATATCTGAGGAACGAAGGCGGTACAAAATCTCTAGCGCTTATAGACTTGACCTACCAGATTTTGCAGCTCATAGATTCTTACCAGATTCACTTCACCATTTACCACATTCCGGGCGTATACAACGTAGAAGCGGACAGACTATCTCGACTGCAGAGACTACCAGAGTGGCACTTACTCCCTCAAGTAACGCGTCTAATATTTACCCAATGGGGAACCCCGGAGATAGACTTGTTCGCGTCTCAGCGAGCCCATGTAGTCCCCCGGTACTGCACTCTGGATCAGCGGGATCAGAAAGCCGAGTTTCAAGATGCTTTCAGCCAGATCTGGGACTACCCATTAGCATGGATCTTTCCGCCACCATTCTTGATTCCCAAAGTGCTGATCCATCTGAACAAATGTCGAGGAATATTTCTAATAGTGGCCCCCAAATGGGACCAGGTTTTTTGGAGACCGGACTTGAAGAATCGGGCAACAGACCGCCCTTGGACGATCAGGAACCTGTGCAAAATGCTGGTAGACACCTCAACCAACAAACCCCCTCACAGGGCCAACGAAATGACGTTGGAGGTTTGGAGATGTGGGGGTGGAACGAAAAACTGAGTGACTGGACAACCCAACAAAAGCATCTTCTCATGAAAAGCTGGCGATCGTCTACTATAAGAACATATAATCCAGCCTGGGCTCGTTGGATAAAATGGGCTAAGCTTAATCATATTTCTGTAAGCGAGCCAAACGGTTCGGCGCTTGCTAGATTTTTATCTGATCTTTACCAAAAAGATGAGCTCTCTTACAACACTATCCTTGTCCATAAAGCTGTAGTTTCAACTTTATGTTGTCCAGAGAAATCAGAACGGCTAAGTGGGCATCCTTTGGTCAAGCGAATATTAAAGTCTATAGCACTAGCTATTCCAAAACCTTTAAAGACCCCAGTTTGGGATGTTAACCAAGTTGTATCTTTGCTATGTCAACAGAATCCTGATATGGATAAAGTTTATGAGGTATCGAAACACACAGCATGCCTCTTATTACTATGTTCTGGACGTAGGGTTCATGACCTGACCCTCTTGAGCATAAATTCTAATAATTGCGAAATTACTAATGATTATGTTATCTTTTGGCCAATGTTCGGCTCAAAAACTGATTCCGCGACTTATCGTCAATCAGGTTGAAAGTTAATGATCAACAAAGACAATAAATGCTTAGATCCAGTACATTGGATTTTAAAGTTGATTACAGTTGGAGAAAACAGGAGACGTGAAGCTAAATGTGATCATTTATTTGTTACTGCGTATGGTAAAGCTCGACCTGCTTCACGTTGTGTTATAGCTAACTGGGTTAAGAATGTATTAAAAGATGCTGGGATTGAAGCCCCAGCTGGAAGTTTTAGATCTGCTGTAGCTTCAAAAAGTTGGAATGAGAACTGCTCAGTTGATAAAATTCTCTCCAGAGGCAATTGGAGATCAGAAAATACATTTAGACGATTTTACTGTAGAGAAGTAAAGAAAACAGATGCTCAAAACTCTGTTTCTAATCTGTTTAATGCAGTATGAAATTATAATAAATAATTACTCCAAATGTTTTTATGATTTGCTTGTGTACTCATGTAGTAAATAAATTGTGCGAGTCGCTTGGTTTCCGGCCATTTGTTACTTATGTTATAAAGGATACTTTTTGTTTTTATTCTGAAAATAAAACTGCTTTATTTTGTAAACCTCATTTTTATTTTTAGTACCTCTGTAACAACATACCTTTAGTTACAAGTATGCTATGCTATGTATATTTCTTTCACCCGCCTGTGCGTTAATAGCACAACGCCGATATTATGGCTAAGGGACCATTCCTTTTCATTGTTATGTTATCTAAATATTCAATCTAACAGTCACATTGACGTCTCCACCACCACCAGGCGATAACAAACACGTCTCTCATGTATTATTAGGCTTCAAATTTACGGTCAAGTTATTTAATACAAACGTTTTACCTAAAATAAAACGTAAATTAAATTACTTACCTAAATTTGAAGCCTAATAACTTAAATTCTGCCTGGCTCTACAACGACTTCAATGAGGTAAATCCAAAAGCAAACCGACGTTTGCAACTGCCAGTGGTGGTGGGAGGAGAGACAGAGAAGGCGATAGTACGCAACAAGGAGGGAAAACGGATGCGAAAAAGGGACAGAACGATGGCCTCTCTCTCATGTATTATTAGGCTTCAAATTTAGGTAAGTAATTTAATTTACGTTTTATTTTAGGTAAAACGTTTGTATTATTTCATTATGCTGCACTGGTTGACGTCATCACGTCAACGCCGTCTGTCGCTGAAAACCAGTGCTGGGGCTCTGTCTCGCATAGGGTCGCAGCATTATGCTGAGCGATAGCCGTTTTGCGTGGATGTGACGCAGTTTTTCCCCCTACTTGTTATTTTCAAGTATTTGTTCTTTCGTTGCGTCATGTTTACCGCAAATAAACGTATTTTCTTTCTTTTTTCTTCTTTACTTAGTTATTATTCAGAAAGCCATGAATTGGAGTCATGATGAACTTTGTACCTTAAATCACATTCTACCAATTAGATATATGATAGATGTCTAAAATGAAAGATAACGAGCAAAGGGGTCTCCCAAGTTTCCAGAAAATTTGGCCCAATCCCCTGCAGATAGAATTTATTCATCATAAGTAGATAAAAGTAAAATAGATGCATTCTGCTGAATTCATATTTCTCAAACAGTAAAAGAATAAACACTAAACACCAACAACTCACCTTCTTCTCTGGACTCTCCAACAAAGAAGAGCACAGAGCTCCTATCCTTAATTTATCATGCTGCAGCTTGTCTCTCCTAGCCGCTAACAGCTCCACAGCCGTCACCACCTTCTCCTCACTGTCCTCGGGAGGGACGTCACCCTCCTCTGTACCTTCCATGCCGGAGTCTGACGCTGAACCATCTGAATCTGATTGTTTGTCAGTCTGTTTGCTTTTCTTAGGTTGATAGGTTTCTTCTTCTTCTGATTCTGAGTCTATGGAAAAATAAATGAGTGGCTGTTCACTATGTTAAGCATTGAGCCAAACAATTGCATATAGTATGAAATAGAACATGACTTGGCTATGGAACTGGTATTGAACATGCAATGCACATCAAATAGTCAATCAATCTGCCTAGCCTTTTCCCAACTATGGTGGGGTCGGCTTCTAGTCTAACTGGATGCAGCTGAATATCAGTATTTTACAAGAAGCAACTGCCTTTCTGATCACCACAACCCAGTTACTGCGTAACACAATACCAAGTAAGACTGGTTGTAGGGCTTCTGACGACTGTCAAAGATGACAGAGTTACAGCCAGGAGCAACGGCTTAACGTGCTTTCCGAGGCACGGAGGGCTTTTGGTATGTTAAGATGGTCACCCATCCACGGACTGACTGCGGCAAGGGTAGCTTAACCTGATCGGTCAATCCGTGCGGCTGTTATTACTTAGCAATGAGCCTTTCAATGCAGATCAAAAACTAATCAATTAAAATGTTATAACATAATTTAATTTTTGTGTAAGTATCTCACCTTAGGGAGCTTATTGACATTTAATACAGAGTAAAGGAGAAGACGACATGCTGCCCACCTCAAATAAATTGGGATGGAGGCAAGAGTATGATTACACAGAGTAGCCAGCGAAATTCAAATTTTCTTACGTTTTTTTGAAATTCTCAAATCAGTATCAGGTTGTTTGTTAATCTAAATATGATTCATGGCCATATTAAATATTAATTAATTAAATTATAATCATCAAAATCATTATACAACTCTCTAAGTTGATATTACCCTATTGAATGACAATTTCATGAAATCATGACATTTGAGAATTATTGTAACTTAAGGAGCTGGTTGTGTATTTCTGATGATTATAATGTTGTGAAGATATTTGTTACAGTCACAAATCATATTTTAATAAACATAATCAAATAACTTCTCCCACTCTGGGCAGAGCGGGAGGGTGTGTCAGACTCTTACTGACTAAAACTTACCCGTGTTCCTTCAGTTGCCTGTACATTGCCAGGGGCCATGGTATCACTTTCGGACAACCCCGGCAGATCAACATACAACCTGACACTGACTTGCAAATTGCAAAAAACTACTAGTCCTACATTTTTATCTTCATTTCAGAATACTCTTGCATAACATTACATAATGACAGTAACAAAGCTAACCTTCACACTCCTCAGACCTCTCCATCAATCCTTCCTTTGTTTTGATGGGCAGGAGTGCCCTCATCTTTTTGACCGGTCTATCTTCTTGTTCCTTCTCATATTTGTCTTCAATGTCACTGTCTGATAGGCCATCACTCTCAGCGCCACTGTCACTACCTGTGGTTGGCTTTGGGACACGTTCTTGCTTCTCTCTCTTGCGTTTTTTGGACCTGGTAATTGTAAAAGGCAAATTAATGGCTGTCATTCTTGTGTTCCATCTGGATTTTTTAAGTTGCGGAAGTCTGTATTTGTGCTTGGTTGGTGGAAATAGGCTGGCTCCCTATTATATGTGACTTAAACATAACTGGCGACATGTTGGTGTACTATAGATACACCTTTGCCTAACCCTTCACGGAGTACAGGCGTGATGTGTACTATGTGTGAATACTCACACACAAATGATTAGGAATGAAATGTAAGCATAATGCAGCATGGAAACATTTGACACTAACCTTTTATCCTGTTTCTCATTTTCTGGCACATTAGCGAGCAATGATGGCTGTTTGGCCAGTCGCTTCATAAGGTACTGCTGCTCTTCGTCATCCAACATGTCTCCAAACTCATCTCCTGACGCCGGTTCACTCTCACTGCTGTATTCTATCTGTTCTTGCTGGGTTGGTTGCTTCTGCTTTGGCGTATGCCTTTTGTGCCTTTGCAGCTTCAGCTGGCCCTTCTTCCTCATTTTATTTGTAGTCTGGTTGTTCCTCTTCACCTTACTGATCTTAGCTTTACCTTTTTTCTGCAAAATTTTAAGAATATTGCGATTAAATGCGGTTTCAAAAGTATGTTTTGGTTATGTGTATTTTTATGAGGAGTTACATCTTTACAGAGTGTAATAGTTTATGTAAATACTTACAGCCATTTTTGATATTTATTATACACACTATTCAAATAATAGAATTAGAAACAATCGTATTTTGTTCAAAAAATAACAAACCAACGTGGGTTATTTAATTTGACAGGCAGGAATACTTTTGATTTTGACAACAGAGTATGCAGGGTGCTTAGTTAAAAAAAAGAAAACAAGTTTTAAATGTGTTACCAGTATTAGAATCATAAAAACAAGGTTTTGTTTTCCTATTTTGTAATCTGTTTGAGTGGGATCCCAACTCCCAAGTTTATTATTTTAGAAATGTTTCAACATTTTGTATAATTTTCTTTTTTTGCGTAAAAACTTTTAAAACTTTTATAAAACTTTTCTCAAAAACTTTTGAACGCATTCAAACTTTCTAAATGTCAGTTACAAAAGGCCTCGAAACTTTCTTATTTCTCGTTTTTCTAGTTTTCTAAAATAAAACTGTACTTGTAACGAACAGAAATATTCGTTTTCTTCTCTAATAGTCTCGTGTATATCAAAAGGAAACCAAAAATGGGACTGTTTTAGTGAAAACTACTAGTTTTGTGAAGTTATTGTGATGGTGCCTCAGCAGCAACGGCGAAGACGTCGCCGTGCGGCGCTGGCTCGGACAGCTGAGCGGCGTGTTGTTGTTGCTAGAGGAGCTGGGGGCTTTGGGTTCACAATAGCGGGACAGCGGCCGTGCGTGGTGTCTGCGGTAGCGGCTGGCGGGCCGGCTGAGCGCGCAGGTCTTCGTGCGGGTGACGCTCTGCTGGCCGTGGACGGGGCTAGCGTGGCTCGGGCGCCGCATGCCTCTGTGGCTCGCATGGTGGCGGCTGCGCCGGGAGCTATAGCCTTGTCTGTGTCTCCTCGGGAGGCGCCGCCTACGGATACTGAGGATACAGAGCCTGATGAGCGAGCGAGGACGAGGAGACGGCATCCACCGCCGAGACGTAGGCCTCAAGCTATGCTACATCACCCAGGTATGTTGAGATAGTGGTTTTAAATTTATTATTTTTGTTAAGTTCATATGGGGGTGGTGTATATTAAGATACATTATATTATTAACAATATCATAAAATGCTTTATAAATAGGTGATTGATTAAGTTAGAACTTTTAATGCTTATTTACTGTAAAGAAACCTTAATTATAAAATTTTAAGTATGTTTATGTATAGGTATCTTCTAGTTGAAGAAACTTGGGTTTTCTACTTGGATTGGTGATGTACTAGTTCTAGAAGCGCAGCAATTGATTATTGGATGAAGATAATTGGCTAAAAGCTAGGCATTTTCTGAGTTTCCAAAGGGCTAATATCACTTTACATAACATTACATTATGGCTGTAGTCCATGAAGGGTTAGGCAGAGGTGTTCACCCACTTTTCGCCCTGTTATGTTTGAGTTCTATGTAATAGGGGGCGAGCCCATTGCCTTCAAAGAAATCCAGACTCATCTAACATCTTACCAAATAATTTTATTATAGTTAAAAATTGGTTTGTTTATTCTTTTTGCAGATGGATTGGCAACAGTTGACTATTATGTGAGTGCATAACAACATCATACTGTCAATGTTTTGTGTTGTAGCCTGCACTGTGCACTAAAATTTGTTGTCTTAATTTATTTCCTCTCTCTAAATTGTATGATAGTCCAAGTGCCTGTTGAACTCTTATAGCAAGAATTAGGCATATGGCAGTATGACTCAGAGTAATTCTAGATTCTGATACTTTGAAATTGAATCAATATTAACACATGTAAAACCACTGGTCAAGACACAATACAAATATGGGCGTTCAGTGTCCCTCAAAGTGTTAAATTGAATTGTAGTTTTTGAAAATAAATGAAGCTATTTTTGTGTAGATGCTTTATTCCACGTAGAGAAAGATGGAATGGATGTTTTATTCACGAAGTTAAAGTGCCATGAAATAGACATGGGCTTTTCAAACATGTTGCATTTGACAATAAATGCCTTTGAATGATACCATACTGTATTAGATTACTTAATTTTTTGCACTCACATGCATTGCTATAATTCTTTTATTCCATTGTTATAATTTCCATTGTTATATTAATTGTTATAATTCTTTTTTTTTTGCTTAAAAATTTTATGCTTGCCTTCTTGTAAAAAAAAAATACCCACCATGCATGTTTTGCACACTATTAACTTTTGTAATTAATAGTTTTAAATATTTCCTTCTGTACTATACTAATGTGGATATCTATAAGCATAGGGGAATACCTAAGAAATTATCGATGGACTGTGTGAATGACAACTAATGGAGATCTATGGAAGAAGAGGACATTCTACTACAACCCCAAACAAATAGGGATAAGGGCAAGAGAATGATGACTATGTACAACTTTTAAAATATTTACTAGTCAATATGAGGTAATCTGTAAAAATTCAATAACACATCACCATAAAGACTAGCACTTACTCAAACATACAAACTTATAGATAGAATAATACTCTTTATTGTGTAGACCATATAAATTACAGACATATGTAGAAATTTTATACCCTTAATTATAAATCATCTCTTAAAAGCACAACTAAGCTCCTTACCATTATGCTTCCAGGCTGTCACGCGGCACCCAGCACATCAGGCGTCAACGAGATCCTTCAAAACCTGAGCAGAGCACAGCTGACGCCAAACATCGCAGCCAGGCTCGAATGCCGCGCAGTTGTCGGCTATTTAGGCACCATAGAAACACCACAAGCTGCTTCCAACGCTGCTCCGGGTGACGTCAGAACTGCTGTCAGAAAGTTAAGACAGGAAAGACGTCCTGCAACCCCTGTGCTACTCTCGGTACTCCCAAATTCGCTACTTCTTCGTCGTCCAAACGGACAAGTCTTAGCACAGTATCAAAGAGAGAGAATAGTCTACGCCGGATGTGGTTCAGACGCTGATAGAAGGTACTTCGGCCTTGTGACATCAGCAGAAACTTCGGAAGCGGAAGCTTCACACAGCTGCCATGTTTTTGCCGTAGATCCAAGAATGGCGGAACATGAGGCTCATATTACCAGAGCAAGGGAATTCCAAATAGTGTGTACTAGGGACCCAGTGGCTGAAAGATGTTTGGAGTTTCCACCTTCAGCGGAATATGTAATTGGTGTTATCAGAGGAATGTATTCTTTACCAGCAGAAGATTGTTCAAGTCCCAATTTACAGCAGATTTCCAAGCTAACGATAAAAGGAGATAGTCCCGCTTTGGGTAACTTTTCGAGATGCAACAGACCGGTATTCCGAGTGCCGCGGGACAGGCGTCCGTGTAGACACGAGGAGAGGATAGAAGCTCAGGACTTCGTCGCGAATTCCCCTCAACCCAGCAATCACAGCGAGATAACAACTACCTCCAGCAACAGTGACTCTGGTATTGGTTTCCACAACGACTGCCGGAATATCGCAGACAGAATCTTAGTAGTAGACTTCGCTGGACAGCAACCCGCGCCAAACAGATTCCGCCAAGACATGCCTCGACGACCAATCGAGTTAGTTGGCTGCAGTAGCTTCGATGCTGATGGTTCTTTCCTTTCCAACACGACCCCTGTTGTAGACGGCTTTGGAGGTCAAGGGAGACCTCTAAACCTGGATGACGTCATCATAAACGCGAACGACCTACAATCCGTTCGTCACGTCAGTCCTAGAAATGAAGACGATAATTATAACTACAACAATCTGTATGGGAATATACCTTCAAGTTCCAGAGGTTACGTTAATGGAGCAGTTTACGATCAAGTGTATACGGAAACTGAGGGACATCATTATGAATTTATTCCGCCACAGTTAGACATGGACTTAGAAATCGATCGAGTAGCTGAAACTTTCAACTCAGTTGAAATATACGAGGAAAGACCAAGACAGCCACCTGATTGGCAGTCAAATGAGTCTGTAGAAAATGTGACAGTGATCTCTGGGGGTACCAGTAAAGCTAGTATGGATTCTGTGTCCATGTACTCTTCGAGGTCTCATGAGGAAGCCAGGCCTTCGAGGAGGCGGCATATGCAGGCCTCCTTGGATGATATGCTGGTGTTAGGGCTAAGAGATCCGCCACCAGTGAGAGATAAGGATGACAATAACTTTGTACATCCTGGCAGCGTTAAATGCAAGGTGAGTGTGGTCCTGTGTGACAAAGTTGTTCTTCTAAACTACGCAACGGATTTTGATGCGATTTTCACCATTATTTTGAGAATTTATTACAGGATGCTTATGAATAATACATATAGTTTTAAACCAGCATAATAATGAAGAAATGTCGAGGTTTTTTCAAGTCTTAAAAATTGTACGAAAAAAGGATGGGTCGCTAGTATTTCATAAAGAAATCAATCTGCCTATTTTTGCCAACTATGTTGGGGTCGACATGAAGAAAAGAGAAAATTAAAAAAAAATTGCCTCCCAGAATACGAATGTTTATTCGTATTTTGTCAATAGATAAATCCTGAAGGAATGTCATATTTTTTTTGGTTTTGATATTTTCAAATAACTTCTCCCGCTCTGGGCGGAGCGTGTCAGACTCTTATCGACTAAAACCCACCCGTGTACCTCCAGTTGCCTTTACCTGCCAGGGGCCACGGTATCCCTTTCGGACTGTCCCGCATGAAGGAATGTCTTGAGTTTTGTTTTATTTTAATTTACCGCTGTATGTTATGCAAAACCCGTCAGAATAATCAATGGCATGATTGTTTTATTAAGATACAGTAGCTACTATTTCTAGTTCAGTCTGTTTATATAAACAGTCATTTTATTGTTCTTTATTCACAATTGTGGTGCTTCCTTTAGCACTGAACTTTCTTCACACCATACCTGCCCTTTTTCATACCTATTTCTGCTGTCAAGTAGAGTCCATGTGTTACTACTTTACTAAGAACAAGGGCCGTTACAACAGGCATATGAGACAGTTCAGCGTTGTCTCTGTGATGGCAATGCATCTGCAATGGTTCTGGTATTTCAGATGCCTATACGCGGTGGTGAATACATACAATGAGGTGGGTCGTCGGCCTGTTTGCCATCCCTTTTCTTTAATTTGTTTGATTACTGCTGAGCTTTTCGTGTCCCCAACTTTCTGACGATCGCTCTCCATTTGTGGCGATGTTTGAGCTGTTCTAGTGCGTCGAAGATCTTGGTGTCTCAGTGGGTCTACTCACTGTGCGAATTCCGTAGTTTAGGCCGAAGTTACGGACGCTTCGCGCTCCATCTCACTTACGGTATGTCCGTGAGTCAGACTGAGCCCGAAGCGGCCGTAAATTCGGCCGAAACTACGGTTTTCGTTTAGGGAGTTGACCTCCTGGCCTGTATTACGTATTAACGTGTAAAGCTGCGTCCCCTGGGGTCTATTTCCTTCCATTTTTCTGATGACCTGTCAATTTTTGATTTTTTCTCAAGGTGACCTACGGCCCTATTTCCTTAAATTTTTCTCATGAGCATAACTTTACCATCCAATAAATAACTTATTTTTTATCCCCAAGGTTCGGAAATCAATAAAGCCTCTAAACCTCCTCTCGAAGACGAAGCACATGCTTACCGGGAAGGACCGTGAGCGACAGAAGGAGGAGCGACGTCGAGCGCTGAGCGCAAGCGCGGGCGACGTCGCTGGCGCGGTCGCAGACATGCAGGGGGATGTGTTGCCGGCTGCGGCCAGTGAGCCTGATCTCAGGGATACGCAGGTTAGTGATAGTTTTAAGGAGCTTATGATACGAGAGCAATAACGATTTGGTTTCTTCTAATTACGCTCGTGTGTTCATTTGAAAGCAATGCGTTTGCGTACTACGACACTCAATATGTTTTTCGTGCGAATACGAAACGTATAGAATGTGTAAAAATGCGTTGTAATGGTTTCTTTTGAAAACTACAATTATTGTTAGAGATTATGTTTGATGGGAGTTATGATCGATTAGCTTTATCGGAAAACTTTAAATCGGGTGAGTACACCAGTCTACTTCCAGTTTATGATCTAACTAGCTTCTGCCCGCAACTTCATCCGCGTCGCATCCCATGGCATCGCATCGCCCGCCCGCGTTATTACTTCGTTTTCGCTTAGCGTTCTTTCTGCCTTTTTTCTTTTTGCTCGGCTCCTAAGGGTCGTAGCGTGATGTTAGCCTATAACCTTCCATCCTCAAGAATTAGGCTATCAAATGCTAAAGAATTTTTCAAAATTCGAGTGGTAGTTCCCGAGATTATCGCATTCAAACAAACAAAAAAACAAACTCTTCAGTATTCTCCATATTATTAGAATAGATATGGATTTAAAAAAAATATGGTTTCTTTTTGTCAGTTAGATGTAAAACTATTCTTTAGTGAGCTCATTCGAAAGGAATACTACGTTTTTGCGTAAGAACTCCATTCAATGTGTTGTTCGTGCAGAGATACGTCAAAATACGATGCGGCGTATAGTTTCTGTTTAAAACTTTAAAATAGTATAATCAGCTTATAATGTTCCCACGGCCTGGAACCCAGGCCTGGAGGGAGTGGGCAGTAATCTACTACGCGGGGCAAATTAAGGTTGGTAGATGTCTCCAAAAAACGTTAATATGGTCATACATTAATGTGTGCGGGATAAGCAGCCCTATAGCAGGCCAAAAGATTTACACATAACACTGTTTACTACCTATAAGATGTTCAATCTTTTAGTGTAACAAATAGACACTCAAACGTTACTATATATTTGTTGCAGTAAACAAAACAACCCGAGTCATTCATTGCAATTTAAATCTTATATCAATGACATAAAAGTCAAATGACGCATATGTTAAAATTCGTTTATGTCTGGAGGAGTAGGTATATTTCGAAACAGAGAAGTGACAATGAAATATAATTTAGTGCATCCTTGCACCCGATGTCAGGGCGTACGTCAGAAGTCTGGCACTAAATCAATGCTACGGTTTGTATAATTCCTATGAAGTAAGGTCTTTTATACTGCTTCCAGGATTTTAGGATTCTGTTGGGTTTTTCCACAATATAAAGTTCTTATTTTTAGTATTCATTTCATACCGATGCGGCCGAAAGGTTCTGGAGTGGCGACTGCGTACCGAAAGATGTAGCGTTGGAAGGCCCCCCACACGATGACCTTCTGAAAGCCTCAGGCATTAGCTAGCTAAGCGGCTGAAGTGGCGGTGCTTGGTGGAGGCCTATGTCCAGCAGTGGACGTCTGTCGGCAGAATGATGATGATCATGATAAATTTTTTGTGGTTCTAGAGTATATCAGAAAGTTTTGAGATAATCATTTGCAATAAGCAACATGATTGAACAGGCCGAACTGCACTCTAATTGAGTAGCACACTTTCAATCACAATCTGAATGATTATCCCGCTGTATAGTTATTTTACCTAAGAGCTTGTACAAATCATCTACAGTAGGTACCTAGTATGTTATTTGTGATGCTTGTGCCGGCTACTCCGAGAGCGACCTCCCATTTTCCTACTTTAATTCCTTCTCTCCTTTGAATTCATTTGTCACAATCCGAAGGGTTTTGAAGGAAATTCCTAATCCATTGCTTATTTATTTATTTAATAGTTTATGTACACACATATTAACAGACAAGAAAAAGGAACAGAAAAATACGTACAAAGGTGATGCTTATTTCTAAAGAAATATCTTCCAGCATACCTGCGATAGGAAAGGGGATAAAAAGAGATGTAGACAACGTGTGTAAGAGTAGAACAGAAAATAAAAACATTAAACTATCAAATCTTTGGAAAAAACATCTGCTCCACAACATAACGCAAAGAATGTTGTTGAAATGTCAAAATTGAGGTACCTATTGCAATTGTGTTCCGCAACTACCCCGCAATTATACCTACTTGCCAATATCCAGGTAAAGCACCATTTGACCCACCACCTCTTTCGTAATCTCTGTTACAAAATTATTTAAATTTCTATAAAGTGATATATAAAACAAAAGTGTGTATATCATGATTTGATAACATGTTTTTTGAATAACAATTCGATGATTTTACGACGTCCTGTCACGTTGGCGCCATACATATTTATACTGGCGCCATCCACGTCGAAAATGTTAAATGCATAGACGAAAATGTTAAAATTTAAAGGATTTATAGCAGTATTTTTTTTACACCATTTTATATTTCCTCTATTGAATTAAGGCCTAAGGCATTTTAACTTTGTACCCTATAGTGAGCGAGAAGTTAAAAAAAAAAATGATATGATCACATTCCTGTTTGGTCTTTCAAACCTAAGTCCCAAAATGGCAGAAATCTTTAAAATCTTCATCCTAATATTATCGTTAATTTCCCCATTATTATAATAATATCAAAATGGACGTCTGAAACGATAAACATTTCAGTCAGCATGTTATAAAAAGAAGAAGCACTATTTGATATTCAATTAATTCCAAATTCCTTCTCAAATTCCGTTACCAATAAATCGATGATATATTATCGATATTATCAAACACTCGATTCCTGGTAGTTTGAATCAAAGCATTCTTTATTAATGTCGTCGTTCGATTCTATGAATGGCTGCCCATTCATAAGCGGCCAACATTCTTGGCTTATCGCTGCGCCATTAGTGTGGCCGCGGAGTTGCGTCTGCGGCTTATTTGTCGAATGTCGGTACTTGTACAGACTGTTATTTGCATGAGCGTTTTGTGACCTCCATGTCGTAAGCTTCGAGCAAGCAGGCTCGACGCGACTCTAATAAAACTATTTCTAAGAAAATTTCACGGTAGAACCGTTGACCGGTGTCGTGTTGCGCCTGACTGCACGCGGCTTTAATTTCTTATTTTATAAAACACTGACAACGGTTCTGATTAAGTGTGGATACTCGTATGGTCAATTATGTCTCTACCAAATGTCTTAAACGGTTCCGAAAGCCATTATTTTTATCCACCTGTAGTACTGCCTACGCACTTTGTAATGCTGCATTAAAACAATTTCCCAATAGTAATAAAATCGCAGATCTTCAAGTGTGCGCCCTCACTTACGCACGTTAATGTATGGTCGCATACATACAAGACTTATCTACCTAAATATATTCGACGCTACGCTGTACTCGATAGAGTACAATTATACACACACTACATTACGTTCAGACACGTTTACTACCGCGGAATAAATAGTAACAGAAGGCTGATATGTTAAGTGAATGACATTGATAGTATTTTAGTGATAGAAATATCGTTTCTGCGTGTTCAATCTGCGTAATGTATTCAGAATGCTCTGGTGCGAGGTACCTCTTGTCCTTCATCATTCGTGTCGGCTCAAGCAATTATAAAATAATAATGATAAATCTATTCCATATCGTGGTGAAAAGGTAAGCAGTCACAGTCAGCAAGGTTCAATATAATGTGTTAAGAACTCAAATTCAAAGCATTAATTTCAAATAAACCAATTACAGACACTTTTGAATTGTCATGGGGTCGGTTAGTCAGAAAGATGAAGCTAGTTGCCCATTCCAAAGCTTGGTAGGTTCCTATGGAGAAGAACGAGCAAGAAACTCCACGGGCACGATGAAATATAAGACGTAACAGGAGCATGATCGTTTAGTACAACTTATCTTTTCATTCATTCCATTCGTTCTTTGAAAGCAGCACTATTGTCTCACCTTATGACACACATTCCCTTTCTTTGAGAACAAGATACCTTGACCTCTTGAGTTTGTTTCAACATTTCTTCTTAGGGATCAGACTGGTAGGCCGCGCCATCTAGTTTTAAAAGATTGACCAAAAATTCACTAGCAAAAGTGTCTTAGATCTACTTACAGAAATAAATATAATATAATTTGTAGTGAGCCTTCTCATTTGTCTCCCGTATGCAGAGTATGTCTGCGCCGGCGCCGGTGTCGCTCGGTCAGCGAGCCCGAGCCCGCGCGGCTAATTTAGATGTAATTGACCGATGTCAGTGTAGGTACTTCGGAGTGCAGTGAATTGGCCACATAAGGTCAAGACTGATTCCAACTTTTGCGGTTTTACATGAACTACTTTTGTGGTACATGAGGCTTGCTGTAACAAATTGAAATCCATTTTTTTCTTTTTCCGTACAAACGAAGAAATTACCATTTCAAGTGCTGAAGACTGGTAGTTAGATTGCGCAAGGCTTACTTCTCACAACCGAATTGCACAGCATGAGGAAGTCTAGGCAACTTGAAAGCAAAAAGACCAGTTCTGTAACTTCAAGATATTTTATTATTGACAAGCCGTTTACATTTTTACGGCGCACATCGGTTGCGGAGTGTCAAAATGCTAGTTGTTGACGCTAGGTGAAAATTACTCTCTAACAGCCGTTTTTTGATTTGAGTATTTGAAACTGAGAGCCTATCAAACTCTACTTTAGCATTACTTAAGTACCGGGGTTGCGGGAAAGTCCGAAAGGGATACCGTGGCCCCTAGCAACGTACAGGCAACTGAAGGAAAACGGGTAGGTTTTAGTCAGTAAGAGTCTAACACGCCCTCCCGCTCCGCCCAGAGCGGGAGAAGCTGTTTGATAATTTGAAATGAATTGAAATTAATGAATTGTCTCTAAAAATTGATAATGAAACCATTTCAGATAAGTTAAAAGTTGCTGAGACACTAGAAAATTTCTTTACCAACATTCCAATAGAGGTTACAAAATCTCTCCCCTCATCATCTATATTAGCTGAATCTCTTTTAAAAGAAAACTTCAGTAAGGACATTCCAAGTTTTGAATTCAAGCCTATTTCTATTGACAGAATTAAAAAAGCATTCCAAAGTCTTAACATAAAAAACACAGAAGACTTATGGGGGATTTCCGTTAAGGTTCTTAGAGATATTATTGACACAATTGCCCCTGTCCTAACAGGCATATTTAATCAATGTTTAGATAGCGGTACGTTTCCTGATTTAATGAAACATAGTAAAGTAGTACCAATTTTCAAATCAGGTACTAAGAGTGATCCCTCTAATTATAGACCTATATCTGTGCTACCAGCATTGAGTAAAATATATGAAAAAATTATGCTAGACCAGATGTCGTCACATTTTAACTCAAATGGAATTTTACATAGTCACCAGTTTGGTTTCACGAAAGGTAGGTCGACGACTGACGCAGGAGTAAAACTTATCAGTCACATCTTGGAATCCTGGGAGAAATCCCAGGATGCAATTGGCATTTTCTGTGACCTCTCAAAAGCGTTTGACTGCGTTGACCACAAAACACTGATCTGTAAATTACACCACTACGGAATTCGTGGACCAGCTGCTGATCTTATTCTTTCATATCTATCAAATAGGCAGCAAAAAGTAAACGTTAACGGGGCGACGTCCTTGGGGTCTCTAGTAAAGATGGGCGTGCCTCAAGGATCAATTCTTGGCCCTTTCCTATTTCTAGTTTATATTAATGACCTTCCTTACATGATGGCTAACTTATCAGATATAATTATATTCGCTGATGACAATTCTCTTATTTTTAAAATAGATAGAAAAGATACGGATGTCACACATGTCAATGATAGTCTGGCAGTTCTTTCGAAATGGTTCGCAGCTAATAATCTTTTACTTAATGCGAACAAAACTAAATGTCTTAAGTTCTCATTACCAAATGTACCTCAAGTAGGTCTAAATTTAAAACTTGATGGCAAGAAACTAGATGCTATTACGGAAACTGTATTTCTAGGAATTACTTTAGATACGAGATTGCAATGGGGCGCCCACATTAGAGCTCTTTCAGGTAGATTAAGTTCAGCTGCATACGCTGTAAGAAAAATAAGGCAGTTGACTGATGTAGCCACAGCTAGGTTAGTATACTTTGCTTATTTCCACAGTATTATGTCTTATGGCGTTCTGCTGTGGGGATCGGCAGCTGACGTAGATTCAATTTTTATTTTACAAAAGAGGGCAATTCGCTCTATCTATAAAATGGGTCCCCGCGAGTCCCTTAGAAATAAATTCAAAGAAATTGATATACTAACGCAACCTTCTCTTTATATCTTAGAAAGTATTTTGTATGTTCGCAAAAACTTGGGACTTTTCAAAATAAGAAGCGATTTCCATAATATAAATACACGTAGTAAACATGAAATTGTGATACCCAAATTTAGATTAACTAAAACTAGTAAGTCATTTGTAATAAACAGTATTCGATTTTATAACAAGTTGCCAAAGACGGTTACAGAACTTAGCGATGGAAAGTTCAAAACCCACATCAAACGTGTCCTTATCAAAAAAGCATATTATAAGATTAAAGACTACGTTGAAGACAAGGAAGTTTGGCAATAATTCCTTCTGCACATGTGGCTTCCCTGGTACCTCATTAACGGCATAACTATGTAAATTTCTATTAACGGCTCCCAAATTAAGATGATTATTTTATTTTATTTTACCTTTTTTCTTTTACATACTACCTTGACATAATCTCTTCGTTATTTGACATTATATACCTAAAATATTATATTTTATTTTTATTTTTTATAATAAATAAGTATTGTTACATACAGCTGTAGTGGCAATAATTATGTCATTTGGTCTAAATAGCTTTTTATTTTTATTATTTGATTTTGCTTTTATATAGATTATTTTCTTTTAGAATTTGTGAATGTGAGAACGTTGTAGGCTTAACAGACTGTAGATCTATCGACCATTTTCTATCTTGCTAAGTACCTGGTACTTGTTGATAGGCCTACACTGTCCTCTCATACCTATTAACTCTGTAATTTGAAAGCACTGTAAATACCATTTATTTTTAAAAGAGTAACCGTGGAGTTTCTTGCCGGCTCTTCTCCATAGGAAACGACCAATTGGAACCGTGCATCTAGCTTCTGACGTTTCATAAGTGCCCTTATAGGTTTATGTGAAATAAAATATTTTGAATTTGAATTTGAATTTCCCATAAAAAAATAAAAATAAAATAAAAGCATTACTTAAGTAAGACTATTCCTATAAAGAAGCCAACAATTTATTTTCACATAAAAAAAAACGATTATTTTAATATTATCTAGCTGTAGTTGCTGGATAGAAACTAGGATATACATTCCTTGCTGCACACCACCCATGTGACGATTCAATATATAAACAAAAGAAACTCATTTCTCGTCCGCTTACAATAAAGAATCAGTGGCGTATATTCCAGTGAACTCACTCATAAACATTACCACGTTTATTTGCTTTACAGTTATTTGAATAAAACTTTCGTAATATCGTACATTCACATTGCTTTTCATTCAGCCGATAGAGGTCCACTGCTGGACATAGGCCTCCCCCAAGCACCGCCACTTCGACCTTCGACTTAGGCAACAACGGGACGCACTACGCCTCTATGTACCCCGAACATGTACCTCTTTAATGTACAAGAGTGTGTTCCATATGGCTCCTGTAATCTTCAATAAATTACCTAAAGAAATAAGGGCAATGAATACGGCCCTATTTAAGAAAAGTCTAAAAAAAATTCTGGTTAAAAAATGCTACTATAACTTGAATGACTTCCTCAATGATAATTTTGCCAAATTATAGACCTCACAGTGACATCAAGTAAAATCAATTATTCAATGAATTATGCATGTATCGCTTAATAACTAATTTTGACATTGACATTGAAATAATTTAAATATTTTTATTATTTAATGAATAATTTATTATCCACTATGACTTTAACTTATTATAACTATTCGTGCTTATTTCATCTAATTCTATTTATTTCAATGTCTATATTGATGAATAACTATGACTGTATAAATTTTTGCATGCCTTATGGTAGAATCACTTGAAACATGTAATTCTTATAACACCATTGTAACAGTGTATTCAGCAAAAATAAATGATTTGATTTGATTTGATTTGATTTGATTTGACCGATTCTGTGATTCTCGCATCCAGCGGATTCTTGTGGCCTTCACCAGGTCATCGGTCCACCTTGTGGACGCCCTTCCAAAGCTACGTCTTCCGGTACGCGGTCGCCATTCCAGAATCTTTCGGCCAGCAATACCCACTGCTACTTAAGTTTGGCAAGTCTTCGGGATATGTCGGTTACCTTGGTTCTCCTACGGATCTCTTCATTCCTGATTCGATCGTAGGGAAACTCCAAGCATAGCTCTTTCCATATCCTAATGAGGCCCATTGTGAGCGACCACGTTGCAGTGCCCTTTGCCATACTTACGTATACCCCGTAAAATTACTCTGCCGAGGATTGCTTATGAATAGAGGAACACCAAGCAAACGATGGATAAATTGTGTGGAAGATGATTATGGCTAGAAAGGGCGAGACTACTGAGATATCAGCTGATTGGAATGAGTGAATATAGGCTGGAGGATGATGAAACGTCAACTGAATTATTATAATCAGCCTATAATGTTCCCACTGCTGGGTCACAAGCCTGGTCCTCTCAGTAAGAGGGATTGGGCCGTAATCCACCACGCGGGCCCAGTGCGGGTTGGTAGATGTCACATGTCTTCGAATTTTTGGTTCTTGGTCATGCCGGTTTCCTCACGATGTTTTCCTTCACCGTTTTGAAAGCAGTGGTGATGAATTAATTTACACAAAGTGAAGCAGCTGTCAGGGTTCGAACCTACGACCTTACAATTCGTAAATCTCGGCCGTTACCACTGAGCTACCACTATGTCGACTGAATATGGGCCAAAAACCCTTTTTTAGTTGAGAATAATACCGTGAGAAGAGACTTCTTCAATTCGTACACTTCTTGGTAAACCGATTGGTGTTCTCTGTATCATTTTATTTACAAAATAGATGCAATCTTACTGCAGGACCTTGTAAGATCAATCAATTCTAAAACGACACGTCAGTTCACAAGACTCCAGCTTAAAGACACGTCATGTGACATCGCATGTTGTGTTTCGACAAACTTCAATGGCAATGTAAAAATAAAACGTTTTCGTTTATGAAGGGATTGGAGTGGTGTAAGTTACTGATTCAGGAGTCAAGCTCCACTTTTTGTTTAACCGATTTTTTTGTAGAAGAGCCAGCAGTTTGACTGGATATTTTAGAGCTTCTTCTCCGTTATCAGCATCTTCATCATCAGGTACAGTGGTCGCATCCCATTTCTCCTGCTTCTTTTGCCATTCCTATTCCATGGCAAAAAAAATGTTCTCTTCTAAATCGAGGCATTGCCAAAAGTACGTAGTTTCCACGTCACTCACGTGGGTTGGTGTTTGGTAAGGACTGAAGGTCCCCTGGGATTATGATAAGATAATTGATTTATTATGAACATGAAAACGTCATATGACGTCACGTATCACGTCGGTAGACGAATGTGAGTTGTAAAAATGTGGTTGATTGTAGGGATTAACTGGTTATTTTTAGTGACAGCTCTTGAACTTAGCGATATCACTATCTGTGACGTCAATTATTTTTATTACTAAAAGCACGTCACGAGAAGTAAGAAAGAACTTCTACTAAGTTACGTAGCGACAATTCAATCAACAACAAATTATCCCAAATTCAATAAACTCAGTGATATAAAGCGCTGTCGTGATTGTGTTTGTTGTACTGGAACGCGGTACCACAAAACATTAGACGCCAGCGCTATACATCGCTAAAATATAACCCGACCAAGTGAAATTGCTCATTAGTTTCATATTACACGTACGTTACTTTGAGTTGATTGAATTTGGGATTATGTTTCGCTACGTAACTTAGTAGAAAATCTTTATATACAAAAATTTATAGCTTCTCGTGTCGGGGACTTTAGATTTTATTTTCCGTTACAGGAATGCACTTGTGATAGGTACTTTGCATAATGACACGATGGCCGATAGATATAAATGGATGAAGAGTGAAGACATATGCAGGGCCGATTCCAAAGTTCAATTGTGATATGAGTGACAGCCTCTTTAGATTTTAGTTAAAGCTTCAAACCAGTGGTCAATACTATACCTTCTCAGTATACACGCTATATCCCTTCCAATAGATATTATACAGAGGCCCTAGTGTGAGTTTCTTTTAACCATCTCGACTTTACGCATCGACCGCGTTCGGCGCTCCGATTGGCAGCCGGCCGGCCTTCACCAGTGAAGGGCGAATAGCAATAGGGCCTCAGCACGTTTGCCAAGCCCAGTCTCGTGCGACCTATTCTATGCAGCGTTGTTACAGCATTTGCGACTAATGTGAAAATTGCTGAGCATTTCATGAGATGGTTAGTGCTTATATCTGTGGTTAAATTTGGTTTTTGTCTGTTTGAAGAATAATTATCGTCTACTTACGTATTTTTAACGAATATCATAAACATAACATCACGCCTATTTTCCTTGAAGGTTTAGGCAGAGGTGTACCTGTAGTACTCGTACTTCCACATTTCGTCAGATTTATTTTAGTCCAGCTTACTAGGGACGAGCCTATTCGATTCTGGAGTGTAGCATCCAATATCTAAAAATGCATGCGCAGTGCTTTTAAAGAAGGATTTTACTGCATGGCGATCCTTTCAGGAACCATGTCATCTTTTATACATGATTGTTATAAAAAGTCGGTTATCGTGTCTTTCTGTATGATCACGTTGTTCTTCTAAAGTACGCAACGAATTTGATTGCGGTCATCATTTAGAGAATGAATTCCGGAAGGCTTATTTGTATAATACACTAATATTAAACTTACATTAGTAAAGTAATCTTGATGTTTTGTCAAGTCTTAAAAACCGTTCGAAACAGGGGCGGGTCGCTTGTTGTTATTAAATAATCCTGCACTCATGTCTAAGTGACCTCAAGTCCTCACTGATGGACGACAAATAGCGCTCCCATTAGTATGAGTTTGAAGAGCTATTTGTGTATGACATTAGCCGCAACTCGACAGCCACGAAGTGTCATCACGTGTGTTATTATTACACTTATTATATTAGTTTCCACACTTTTCATGAAGTCACGTTGGGTGCCACGGCCTGTGGTTGGGTATATAGCCCAGCCCAATTGTTGGGATGTTTTCGAGAACTATTGTGGCAATTTTAAGTTAAGTGAAAATAAAAAAACAACAGACTTAAAAAAAATACACTACAAAGTAAAAAAATACTTTATAATTTACTAGCTTCCGCCAACGATGTACGCCTACAATTTATGTATATAGAGTACCTAAATAAATACTGTTCAAAGCTAATAAAATTGGAATCCTTAGCCAAACTTCTGTCATATTAAGTATAACTGGAAAAACCCTACTAGGACATAATTTTTTCAATAATTACACCAACAGAATAAATAAATAAATACATGATTTTGGTGTGAATTAATTAATTGCACTTGGATAAGGCTTGATTGAGAGATTCCATTACCCCTTTGAGAGGGGTTTCAAAACTCAAACTCAAAGCATTTATTTCAATTAAACCATTTACAGGCACTTTTTAACTGTCAAGGTGTCAGTCAGTCAGAAATAATTGTGAAGCTAGTTGCCCATTTCAAAGCGTAGGTTCCTATCGAGAAGAACGGGCAAGAAACTCTACGGACACTCTTTTAAATCATAATATTGTTACATCATTCATATTGAAATTATACATGTGAGAACAATATAGAAAGACGTGCACGTAAAGTGTCGAAGTCGGAACTAGGCGAAAGGATAGAAAACAAACCACCAATCACTAAGTACTTTAAAGATTGAACTAAAGATGTTTCCCTGAGTTAAATGCGTAAAAAATGTAAATAAGTTTTACCCGTAGATATTTTTAGTTTTTAAATTATTTTTAGCTCTAGATTACTGAGAAAAAACTTTTTTTTCTACATAATCATCTCGATCTTAGATCAACAAATAGGATAATGTCAACAGAATGTGTACCAAATAATATGTACGCCTACATACCTACATGTGAGTAGCACACGTCCTTGGGATAATTTTGAGAGATCGTCGGCACAATCAAACGTTACTATTTGTATAATGATAAGGAATTCGGATCTTTTATCAACACAAACTGCGTCCCTGTTAGGGTGGCCAAGATTTCAGTATTTGAAATCGGGACCTAATTTAATTTTCACTTATTTTTTCCAGTAGCACATCAGTAGGTAGATAAGGGAGCTTAGATAACAAGAAAGTTAGCCGAATAAATGCTGTTTTCGCAAGTTCCTATGTCTAGAATAAAATTGTTAATGAGAACATTTTAAAAAATATAGGGGGCGAAATGAACGAAAGACTATGTCTAACGTTACTCATGATAAGTCAAAAAGAATTTCAGGTCGAGGTTTCGTGGTCACATAGGCGGTCGCTCCACGTAAAATACTAGTATTCCGCTGTATTCGGTTAGACTGGAAGCCGACCCCAACATAGTTGGGCAAAGGCTAGGCAGATGATGGTGTTATATCCTATGTAGTTGACTCTAAACATGAAAAGTTTGCTAATCATCAATTGGAACATTTTTCAGCCACATGGTTTTAAGTGCGCACATTCCCTTCGCAAATCTGCTATCAACGTGTGAATGACACAAGACAGAAATCCTACGTTTTTTGCACAGCATGTGCACCCCACACTTGTAGTAAAATGTTCTATTTCAGTAGCTATCTGCGGTTATCAGATATTTGTTCAGCTCGCCCAGGGCTGTCTATATTTAGAAGCTGTGAATCATGTAAGGACGAATGTAATCAGATGTGTTCCACTTGCATTGTTTACTGTCAGCGGCGTGAATAAATAATCTCAGTCGTGTATAAATAATAATACTTAAGAATATCTTGTTGATTTAGTCATTTGAACTTAGTCTGAGGAAAATATATTTACCTGCTTGATTTCTCTTATACGTCTTCAAATTATGCTTCTTTTAGTGGTGAGTAATAATATATTTTCCATTCAGCAATCAAGGTGTAGGTAGGTGGTAGGGTTGTGGACAGCTGAGGGTGCGCCAATGAAAGTTCCTTTCAATGATACCTGTTTTTAAATTCTAATGTAGGATGGTCGGAGTCGCCTCATTAAATAAAGAGGCGTCTTTTTGTTTAAAAAAAAAATCTTACATCGATTCATTCATGAACGCACAGCCTACTCCGCTTAGTCTAGCAAGCAAGAAATTTTGCACAAGCAAAATTTTGCAATTTGTTCCTTATTTATTGCGTAAGTGAGCATTAAGGATTTTAAAAATTCACACCACCGGGAATGAAAGTTTGTATTTAAGGTCGTCATTTTTGCCGGCGGGAAATTCCATCGGGCATAGTCTAGCTGGCTAGTCAACTAGTCATCCAATTCTAGTCTAAATTAAAATATACCGGGGCGGAAACACATCTGAAAGATTTTTATCATCATTTAGCACAGCAAGTAATAAAATGTTTATGTATGATGTGGACCAGTTTGCACAGCAGCGGATGTGCCGGGCCCCGCAATACAATGGCGTGAAAAAACTGCACACATATCGCGATTGTGTTATTTAAACATTCATCTAAATATAGATGGGAAAGCAAAAGGTGAAAAAGTATCGATACGTTTTTTGTCCGAACCTTCATTAGAGACGTAATTTTTGCCAACTGATTTGTACACAGTACCTACACAAAAGGAAAAATGCTTATTTACTTATCATAGTTTTTAATTACCTGCGAAACATGGGCAGCTGCCCATGTTTCGCACGGGTGCAATCTAAACTGATTTGGCGACATGTCAAAACATCAAGATTTCTGTATTATTTTTAAGGTAAATATTAATGTATTTACACCCATAAAATTTCCGGATTTTTTTTAAATGATGGTGAAAACTTCAATATCCATTTCGTAGTTTAGAAGAATTAAACGGTCAAACAGACAGACACGAAAAGCGGGTTTGTTTTGTACTATTCATAGATTTTCTTAGTCCTAGTGGGCCTGGGTTTTTGTAACCGATCAGGAAAGAGTAACCGTTCTAGTAATAGGTGATTATTTGTAATTGTTATGTCAGTAGAAATAATACTTTATTTGTACGGTGAACCCGCACATCAACATTTAATTGTATTTAAGCCAAATCCACTTTGCGCGTCTACGCCAAACGATGTAAATTATTAATAAAACAAGTCAGTACGTGATCAGAGCGCCTTAAAGGTCATCGCGCGTGCTCCCTCGCTCGATCAGTCAACATATATCATTTGTAGCATTTTAACAATACAGTTTTTACTGAACATTACTTTCTATTATTTAGCATCCCAACATAAACCTTTACATTATTAATATCTCAATAAACGATATAAATATTGGCCCATAAGTACTTTCAAACAAGACTTATTAAAACTGCGAGTAATGACAATTATTCGACATCTACGACAAATACATGCTCATAAAAATGCACTCAACGACCTTATATCAGACATGTTTATTAGCCATTTAGACTGAGAAAGTGCATCCAATACCAGATACATACTGTTTATAACTGTGGGCTATGTAATTGATTCCGTTATCGGAGGTTATTAAGTCAAATGAGTAACTTGTAATGGTGATTAATGGTAAATGCTGCTGGTTGTGCTGTGCAATTTGAAGATAATGAAAGATTTGGACGCATTTGCTTCGGATACTTTTTTTGCTTACCTGATCCGTCCCAGTCCTGGTTAAAAGCCTCACTCCGTTGGATACGTTTATTCTGTAATTTTGCACGTGCTCTTACTCTGTAAGGTTCTGCTTGCAATTTTGTCCATGGTAGGTTGTTGCAGCATGCTGCACCCCTGTATCTTATGTTTAATTTTAGCAAAAAAAATCTACAACTTGCGAAAGTTTAAGTTCTTAACATAACAGATTGAACTTTGATAATCTGAATGAGTAGGTACCTACTTTTTTTCATGACATTTGGTATTTATTTTTTGCATTCGAAAACGTCATAAAAGTGAGCTGACAAATAAATCGTTACTGTAAAATAAGATACTTGATAAATCGGCCTCGTTACATCTACCTATAGATGAACCGTGTGATAGCTGAGTCAGACCCGCATGTCGTTCCACTACTTCTATTGTCAATTGCCATGATCTGCTTGCTCCCTTGGAAATAGGGAGTCAATTGGGTAGCCATTAATAAAACGGATATTAGGATTGCTTGACCCCCCGTATAACAATAGTATCGACTAAGATACTGCAAGCAAAGGGGAGTTAAGATAATTAAATACAAAACTAGCGACCCAGCCGTGCTTCGCATGGTTTTTACGGTTTGACAAAACATCGTGGTTTAATATTAGTGTATTATACACATACGCTTCCCGGAAAAAAATCTCCCAAATGGTGGTATAAACCGCAACAAATCTGTTGCGTAGTTTAGAAGAACAATGCGATCACACAGGCAGAGACGAAATGCGACTATGTTTTGCAGGCCTCAACAATTCGAAATTAATCTCCGGAAATCATATTTCTTAGTAAAATGTGTATTAATGTCAATAGTAGACTCTTATCAGATCTTAAGCCCAGTCCTACGCCTATTAGCAAACACGCAACCAGTTTCTTGTTTTATCAATGAAACAGTTAGCATATTATCTTAACTCGAAATAGGTCTTTATCGATACTTTGAGATCACATCACTATTGAATACAATAGCAAACAGGAAAGATTCTTTTGCGTTAACATCTAAATGCAACACATAATTATTATAACAGCTATTAACATCTAACACAGCTACTAACAGCTATTATCATCTATTAAAATCAAATCTCCCATAGATTTGACACATCGAGTTTTAGGCTCCTAACTAAAAGCGATCGTCGCGTTCGTATGTCAGTTTTTGTTCGGTGAATCGGAACGAGTGGTCACGCCGATAGAGGTCCCCTTCCGGTTTTCCGAACAAAAAGTGACATATGAACTCGACGAAACTCAATGTGCCAAATAGGGATGATGACTAAAAAAATGTTTTTGATCCGTCATGTAGATTAAGAAAAAATTACGTACACGTATTTTTTCTTTTTTTACGTTATCCAAAGATTACGGCGATACTTTGAGTTAAAATGTGCCATGACGTCACGAGTATGTAGATTTTATACTTACTTGTGATGTACCAACTCCCACTAGGGTTGTCAACTTTAATGCGTTTTATCTAAGTAATTTTTTATTAATATGATAAAGCAAAAAATACGAGTCTAATATTTTTTTATTATCTGACTGACGGACTGAATAGAATTTCTTTTTTTTGACCCAGGCATCATCGCTATTAACGGACAGGTACCGGATACTGTAATGTCGATTCCCAACCCCGAAACTTAGCTATCGACTTCCCTGAATGTCGCAAAAGCAACTAAGAGATTTTACTATACACATATAAACAAAACTAGCTGTTCTGACAGACGTTGTCCTGTCAAAATTTCAATACTTCATACAAAAGTTCCATAGATAAAAGGACGTTCAGTTTTCCAGAATTTGAAAATTTTCATATTTGTCCAGCCTAGGGTGGTCATCTTTTTCATCTATATCAAATATAGTATTTTCGAAGCCTGTAAAAATATAGTAGATGGCGAACAAACATTAAGAATATAGGTAGTATGTTTCATAAACATTTTTTTCTTTAAATGCATATTTTTTACTACTATGAACTTTATTAACAGGATTTGTTTTTTCATGTCGCGTAATTATTTTTACACTCTAAATAAAATTAAGAGATGAATACTGGTTCTATTCCGATCATCTCGCCATTTTGTATTCACATAGAAATATAGTAGTTTTGCCTACTATATTTTTTCTTCAGAAATATAGTGTGTAGGCCTCTAATATAGCAGGATTCTATATTATATAGTAGGGTTGGCAACCCTTGTCCAGCCGTTCAGGTGAAGCGCTTACCGATGGACAGCCTTTAATTTTTATTTATATAGATACTCGTAGTATCCCTATAGTTTAGTACAGACGCCAGCACATCAACCTACTACAATCTGTCAAATTTCTTTAATAGATTTCCAACTTTATCACTAGAGCATAAAGTTCAAAGTTGATTGGGAAAATTTGTCAGTTTCGGGTAGGTTGACCTGCTGGCGTCTGTACTTACACTTAACTTGTAGTGTCCCCAATCTGTTCGCAAAAAAGGATTCTGGCAGCATTCAAAATCAAAAGTCATTTGTTCAAATTGGGTTGAGAATCAGCACTTTTTGAACGTCAATATTACATATGACAGTCCCCTAGCACGTCCACCCTTCACCACTTCCTAGTGCTTTTGAAGCGGCGCAACAACCTCCCCAGCAGCACAGCTGTCTGTTCAGTTACAGAACTTGATTCTATACAATAGTATACATTCTCTTTACCACTTCTCTTTGGACGTTATAGGTTTCACGTCCGTAAATATTTTATTACTTCAGCAGTGGGTTCCAGTATTGTAGCCGTATTATGATAAATACCTACTCGCCATGTACCGCCGCAGCGCAAGCGCAGTTAAACCAAGATAATTTCGTTTTAATTACTAACACAATAACATTACGGTCTCGCTTTATAGTCATGAGTAGGAGTTGAGCTATTATTTCTGTACTAGTTTTAGTATTTTAGTACCGAATTCGTGTCTATGCCGCAATCCACCGCCTTTGAATATGGTTGTAAGTATAATTGGTAATTTGGTTTGTGGGCACAATTGTTTTGGCAATGGTAAACTATCGATTTGTGAGGAAACGAAAAATTCGAAGGCATGTGACCCGCACTGGTCCGCACTGGGCCTGCGTGGTGGATTACGGGCCACTCCCTTTAACACAGAGGAAGCCTGTATGCCAGCAGTGGGGACGACATAGGCTGATTATGCTAAACTATCGATTTGGTACGATTGGGGGCTGTCAGAGCTTGGTGATTGATGTCCGGCATTAGGAAATTTTACCGTCCTTTAATAGAAAGTACCACGGTCAAGTTAGAATGGCTCATGATTAAGAGCTTAGAGACATTAAGAGGGAACAGGGCCTGCGAATCTCCATACAAATGTATTCCCCGTTTTTCTTCCTGAATAATGCCTATTGAGCATTCATTTTTCCTAAAATCGAGGTCTGCTGTAGACACGTCCCTGTTATTTCCTTTTTTCAGCAACTTATTGGTAAGAAAATGACCTTCCAAAAATTACAAAAAATGACCCATTTTTACCGCCGTGATTAGAGGACTCCCAGACAAATTCAAAGTTTTTAACAAAAGAAAATGATAAGAACAGACATACTCTCTTAAAAAAAAATATGTAAAAAGGTAATTGAATCGACTTTGTTTTCGAGGAGAAAAAAGGGGAATACAGACCGATTATATCACAAAAAAAAATGACGAAGCTGAAGCTGTCCCTATCGCACTCTACGGAGGCAGACTTGAGGTAAGACGACAGCAATAGTTTCTTCAAATACCTATTTTTCAAATTCCTTGCAGCCCCTGTTCCCTCTTAATAGGCTGGCCATGCATCAGCAAATTCTCTGGTATTGAAATTTTCAAGGATGTGGAGATAGCAAACCATCGAGACGAATGATCGTTTGTCCCCCAAAATTATATATTTCTTTATTCCTAATTTTTTCGTAATTACTCGTGACACTGTTTGTCACTGTATAACCCAAAGGTTGACTGGTAGAAATTTCCAATGACATTAAGTACATTTTTGTGCTTAAAGAATTAAATAAATATACCTGAGAAAGTAAGTATTTTTTATGGACAAAACGAAACTTCTCCGGGTTTGTGCTAATTTCGTTTACCTAAACCGGATCAGTAAAGCGTTTAGCGCTGATTTCACCATCGAAACTGAACGCGATCAGCATTTCTAAAACGCGTTCAAGAGCTGTCAGTGTCAAAATTCATAAGGAATATTGTACACTGACAGCTCTTGAACGCGTTTAGATGTGCTGAACGCGTTCAATTTCATTGATTAAATCCGCACTTAAAAGTAACGAAAAAACAGGACCTCTTTCGGATTTATAATATTAGTAACGATTCAATATCTATTTATCTCTACCAAAAGACGAATACTCACGCCTATATTTAGCCTCACAGACCTATATGCCCATAAAGCCCGAGACTCGTCAATATAACTGTCAATTCAATACAACTAGCACATCGATTGATAGATTGATACAGTCTGAGACGCTCAATCGAGGACACGGCCTGACCTGATTCTAGGCAACCACTGAAATAGATACGTTCAGATAAACAACGAGGTTTTATTGCTTACCATTCATATTTATGGATTGTCGCGAGGTGTGTGAATGAATTTTGATGAGTAAATCCAGGAAACTCCGAGTTGATATAGGTGAAGATAACATTACTATGATGTAATGAAGTTGAGGTTGTGGATTTCAATTTCAACACCAATATTCCGAAATCGTTGAGGTTGATTGTTCCAAAATTAATAAGATACAGAATAATAGAGTGATAGATACTTGTAGTTTCATGATAGATATAATGAACATGCCTTGCATCGTGCAGAAATTGGAAATGGCTTGAATTTCATCATCCTCTGGCGCAGTATGTCTTTTTCTGGAACTGGTGTAATAAATGAGTCTCTGAATCGCCGGTTCCTGGCAGATTATGTATATTGATGGTTCCTGAATGCGTGTGGACCATGTCAATTCCATTGGTGCAACAAATGGATTTAAAATATCGAAAGTCAGGTTTCTTTTAACAAAGGAAGCAATAAATAGATTGTATCGAAAGAAAAACCTCTATATTCTTGACTAAAGAAACTTCGTACACAATAGGTAACGACTGAACGCTTTCCCTGAGTTTCATAACAATTGGCGACGTGACTAAACGTGAAGGAAGATGCGAGTATGTGTATATTCTCGCGGAACACATAACACTATAATCTATATCTATCTAGTTAGGGCTAGGCAGAGGTGTAGGTATCAACAGTTCTTACGCCCAGCTAGTTATGTCCCAAGTAATATTGCAGAACTTCATATCCAAGCATTTTGGAAACAAAATCCCGTGAACATGATGACCACATCTGTTACCGCCGCAGTTCTATAACCACCGATCGCTGCAAGCAGAAATAGTGGTTACGATGTATACGAGCCTATTAGAATACGGAGATAGTAGCTTCAGAATCTAACAATGCATGAGCATTGCTTTTGAAGAGGGATTTTACTGCATGGCGAGCCTTTCAGGAACCATGTCATCTTCTATCTATACCTTTCTAAATATTATAAAACAAAGTCGCTTTTCGCGTTTGTCTGTATGTCCGCGTTGTTCTTCTAAAATACGCAACGGATTTTGATGTGGGTTTCACCATAATTTAGTGAAGGTTTATGTGTATTACGTTACTATTAAACTTGTATACAGGTTGTCCAGTAAATAGTACGACATATTGCAGGGCGTGATGGCTTGAAAACCCAATATATGTTCAGCAATAAAACTGTCACTTACATTTTTTTTCACCACTGTAGGTTAAAGTGAAGCGATAAGAAACCGTTTTTTTTTTAAAGTGGTATTTCTTGAAATCATTCTTGTTTTTGACAGACTTATCAATGTGTAGAGTAACTATTCACGAATAATTTGATGTGAAAAAAAATACTAGAAAAGGAATTTTTCATTACGAAATGGTTAAAAACCTGTTTCAAGGTAGAGATTTTTCGATATTTTGGAAAATTTCGTATAACTTTAAATCCGTAACATATTGCTGAACTTATATTGGGTTTTTTTTGGAAGGTATTGACCCAAGCTATCACCCCCTGCAATATGTCGTACTATTTTCTGGACACCCTGAATAATCAGAAAATCTCCATGTTGTAAAAACTGCGAAACAGGGGCAGGTCGCTAGTAAAACTATAATATTTAATATCTTGTAAAATATTTTTTAGATCGTAATAAATGTTTATTTTTTTCATTTACTAGCGCATTACGCTAATGTAACTTCAAAGCGTTCCTCGGGTTACTATTTTGTTTGGCGACTGTATACAATATATCGTCACCCTCCCGGCTAACTGTCGTATCTCACAAACTGACGTATCTGCACTGACATTACCAAAGTGTTCATAACTTTTTCGTGTTTAAAAGTTTTGTGGCCTTAGGGCTTTAGGGCAACTGCTAACTCAAAGAGCAATATAAAAAAGTTATTAATTCATTAATAAAGCCACAGCTAACACAACTACAGTAACATGATTGTAGCGCCCGACCGAAATATCAATTGCTAGTTAGGACAGTTAGCGGGGAGGGTGACGATATGACACATTAAAATATCCAAAAATAGTATAGGTCAAATCTTTTTAAATTGAACTCCGGCTTATCAGTGGTAATTTCAATACCCTAATTACGTAATACTTACACGATTAATCGGTATTTGAATCGTTTTGAAACAAATTGCTTATCCATTGCTTCATAAGTTTGAAAAAAAAATCTGCTCAACGACGTAAATAAAGTAATGAATGTTGTTGAACTCTCAAAACGAAACAAATTTGTCGTAATCGTTTACGAAAATGTGTTGCCTAATGAGACAGCTGGTCTTTTGTCTTTTCTCTAAAGACTACGTCTGATATTGTTATTTATTTATTTCTAGTAGTAGCGGTCCGTCCGCGTGAAATTTCTTGTTTTACTTTAAATATATCCTATGTCAGTCGGCAATACCGTAACCTTCCATTAGTGAAAGAATTTTCGGAATCGGACCAGTAGTTCCGAAGATTACCCCGTACATACCACTTTATAAATAATATTATAACTGTATAGTTTAGTATAGAACAGGCGCATTATAGTGTCTTCTAAAATCGCTATGGAATAGCCGTTTCTCAAGATATTTTTTATTTGTACTGCTAAACAAGCTCAAAACATTATGTAAGATAATCAGCCTGTAATATTTATCTCCACTGCGTGCTGGTCCTGCTCCATAGGATAATCTAGAATCTAGACAAAATCAAACTGGTTGCTAATTTAATTGTATAATTTATATATGTTTTTTAAATATATTACATTGACTTTACATTCTGTGATTACTACTTACTTCCTCACACACTGACTCATTAATTGTAAAATTTAAAAATCGTCTACTTTTACAATGTTTGTAAATATGTCAGCACCACACACACATGTCTATCACATAATTAATTTATCTGTTTTTGCTTCATTTTTAATTCTTAATTCTTTTTACCTATTGTAGTGTAGTAATTTTTTTCTAGGTGCATCGTCCTTACATATAATTATATAACTAATGTACTTATACAAAATATTGTAAAACATTTTAAAAGAGTAACGGTGGAGTTTCTTGCCCATTCTTCTGCATGCGAAAACTACCTTTTGGAAGGGGTGACTAGAATCAATTTTTTTTTTTGTAAATGTTGACTTTCAAAGGTGCCTTATAAGGGCCTATTTGAAATAAATGATTTGACTTTGACTTTTACCACTACTGGGACTCAAGCCTTCTCTGTTTGAGAGAGAGTGGGCCATAAATGTCCACCACACGGGCCCTTAATAATGTAGGTTGCTGGGCAAACAAACTATGTCACTTCACTAAAAAAGTTAATCTATCTACCATTCCGTTTTAAACATTCATTCTGCAACTAAATTAATAAGTATAACCCTCCAAATGAACAAGCATAGATAATTTAATAAAGCTTACTCAATTAATTTGACTTCCGCATTCGGCAAGGTTGGGAACTCGACCTCTTTTCGTCAGTATCGAGGGTCAGGAGTTCAGGACTTATCTGGTGTTCAAATCAATGCTCTCGTTGTTTTAAGTTAAGTCGGGATGTTTATTTTTAATGGAAGTTTGCGATGTTTTTGCAGGATGTAGTAAGTAGTGGTATGTAATTTTACGATAGTGCCCCTGCGCACTTATTGCGTACTTAGTTTTTGCGACGATTTGTAACAAATTTTTAGTCTTTTTATAAGAGCTTATGTTGGGAAATGGATGGATGAAAGAGGCTGAGATTCGAGCTCTGTGGCGTCTAATTGGACAGGCCTAAGTCCAGCAGAGCTGCTATAAACGATGACGAAGATCTTGATTATGAAAACTTGCTATTCTCAAATGGCAAAGTTGATAAAGAAGATGCTAAATTACTTAAGATAGGCAGTATAAACTTCACATTATTGCGATGGATTCAGTAACCTTTTACGTAGTCACTGTCTAGAAAGCTTCTTTAATGGCACAACGGTAGAGCTAATTCGTAAAATAAACTACAGGCAGATTGCCCATGACTTTAATTACTTACGGCTTTAATTTAACACGTTTTCTTTGATGTTTCACTCTGTGGACCGTCACACATTTAAATGGCCGCTGTGAATCTATTGAAAGTTTTGAAGTCAAATATTTTTCTTAATATTTTGACATCGTGGTTTGAACTTCAGGGACTGTGGGTGTCTTTATTGATATGTTATTGCAATTAAATTACAGATCTTGTTAAATTTGATACGGGTAAATAGTTATGTTAGAAAAGTAGGTCTGATAGTCTGATGTAAGATGCAAAAAAAAAAAAACTTTAAAAGAAATCTGTTTGATTGAATTGGAGTATTCATTCTTGTGAACTTTTTGGCACACGACCCACTATTATGACATTCTTCAATATTTCTTTTTAGTTAGTAGTTAACAAGACAGATTGTGTCCAGATGATCCAAAGCTGCGCACGCCACGATCATTGTTCGTTTCGATTTATTTACATGTTCCATTCCCGCATGGCTCCCGCAGCACCCGCTGTGAATGAAACAATCAGTCACTCGCCGACCGCACATCATGACACACGTTCACGTTTTAATGAAAAAATACCAATTGTTACTCTACATGACAAAATACGTGCAAATTAACGCTCTTTAAAGTTTCGTAACAGTAGTTACTAGTGCTCTCGTTATCAACCTTATGTAAACGTAATAAGGATCAAAATTGTTTGTGTTTTTGCAACATTTGACATAATTGATTGCTAATTGGATTAATAGTGCTTTCTCTTTTCCGCTTTGTGTGTAAGTGAATAAGAGATGGACTTTTAAGTTCTCCCGTAGTTTTTTGTGATTGACACGTGCTCAAAATTAGTGATGTTCTGGTTATAAATAGTGAATGGTGATTATAACAAAATGGCTAATAGAGTGATGGGGTACGTGATTTGCGGATACAATTCCGTGGATAATCTTATGGTGAGTGGTTTTGTATTGCTCGTTACAATTGTCTGCCGGCACGCGATCTAACTTAGATTATGACTGAATGACTTGACTTTCAGAGACTGAATTGTTTCCTGTTGTTTATGTAACTTCGCAAGTTACTGTAAGATGCTGTTATTTTTCTTACAAATCGATCAATTAACTAAGCGTTGCAGTCAAGACAATGTCACTCAACAAAGTACTTGGTTAAGTACTTGTATGTTATGAATTAGTAAGACGGTATTGCATGAATGTCTGTACCTACTAAAGTGTCTCATCTTTATGTTATTAACAACAAGAGGAACACTGTTGGGAGTATCGTAATACTGTTCCTCATACTTTCCACATTATTTCATAATCACAATATAACATAGAACACATATCACGCCTGTAGTCCTCGAAGGGTTCGGCAGAGGCCTAGTACCCCGACCCTTATGACGCTAGTTATGTTTAAGTACCATGTCACAATCTATATATATATAAAAACTAGCGACCCGCTCCTACTTAGCACGGTTTTTTACGACTTGACAAAACATCAAGATTTCTTAGGTAAACGTAACTTTAATATCAACGTATTATACACATAAACCTTCCGCAATAAATTCTCTAAACGATAGTGAAAACCTCATCATAATCTGTTGCGTGGTTTAGAAGAATAACGCAGACATACAGACAAACGCGGAAAGCGACTTTGTTTTTTAATATGTATAGATGAATCACGCCATAACTAGAGAACGGCTGCACCAAATTGGATAATTCTTTTGTTGTTATGTTCGTTATTCTCAGGACAAGGTTCTTAGGATAGGTAGGTAGGTAGGGAGGGTAGGTACAGGCCAATTCAAACATAATGGCGGCTCGGAACATGAGGCGAGTCGCAGTAACAAATTCATGGGTTAGCGGGGGTGAGAGGTGCGGTACTGCGCAGCGAGCTGCTAACTTCCGAGCCGCCATTAACTTTGAATCGAACTATAGATAGGTAGGGTAGGTAGATAGGTAGGTGCGCCGTAGGTAAATACTTAGTGCTACCCGTGCGAATCTGGGGCGGGCGGCTAGTATATGAATAAAATTACCTAATATTTCAATAGGTACATAATGTCACCAACTACCGACATTGTCTTACATTCACGTCTATTTTTAATTTTGCTCCAATTTTTTCCAATTAATTGGCTGAAAGGTTCCAAGAACGTTAATTGGCTGAACATTCCGAGATTCAATTCCCGACCATCGTAATTCATGTTACATAGTCGTGGCCGAGAATAGATAGCATCTACATAATTTATGATAATCTAGTCATTTCTTTCTACTGACAGGCGAAGATCAAGCTGATATTGTAAGCAAGTTAGCTATAAAGTTACGAGCGTGCATTTTGAAAGAGGGCAACGTCGCAAATAGTCAAATAATTCGCTGTATTGATTAATTTGGCAATATTACAGTATGGAAATATGAAATATGGCTAATCGGTGTGGTGTGGTAGTGTCTACCATATTAAAATCAAAGTCAAATCATTTATTTCAAATAGGCCGGATAAGGCACTTTTGAACGTCAAAAATTTACAAAAAAAAAAAAAATAATTGATTCTAGTTGCCCCTTCCAAAAGGTAGTTTTCGTATGGAGAAGAATGGGCAAGAAACTCCACCGTTACTCTTTTAAAATGTTTTACAATATTTTGTATAAGTACATTAGTTATATAATTATATGTGAGGACGATGTACCTAGAATAAAATTATTATACCACAATAGGTAAAAATAATTAAGAATTAAAAATGAAGCAACAACAGATAAATCAATTATGTGATAGATACATGGTGCTCACATATTTACAAACATTGTAAAAGTAGACGATCCTCCTAAGATTCCACAATTAATAAGTCAGTGTGCGTGTTAGCGTTTACAAAAGTTTGCCCGCGTGAACGTTGGAAATTATCCCATGGGAACGTACTACTAGGATAAAAAGTATCTTATCTTTTAACCCAGGTTATGGTCTACATGTGTGCCAAATTTCATAGAAATCCGTTCAGCCGTGACGGCGTGAAAAGACAACAGAGTTACTAAAATTAAAAGATGTTTTTGTAATTCTCTTAGAGGGTTATGTTAGCCTGGTACTGGACTAAGCCAATTTGATAAGGTGATCAAGGATTTTAAGTTTATCGTAATACGATACCCTCACTGGTCACGTGCATATCGCAAAACGTATCTTTTGTTACTAAAAATATATCTAAGTTAAGAGGGCCTGCGATTGTCCATACAAATGTATTCCCCTTTTTTTTTCTTCCTGAATAATGCTTCTAGAGCAATCATTTTTTTTTTTCATGAAATCAAGGTCTGCTGTAGTCACGTCCCTGTTATTTCCTTTTTTTTCAGCAATTTATCGGTAAAGAAAGTTCAAAAATTCAAAAGTCATTTATTCAAACTAGGCTGAGAATCAGCACTTTTCGAACGTCAAAATTACATAAGACAGTCCCCCAAAAGGCCCACTCTTCACCACTTCCTAGTGCTTTAGCTGGGAAGAAGAAATGGCGCAACAAACTCCCCAGCAGCACAGCTGTCTGTTCATTTAGAAAAAAAAAATTCTATATAATAGTAGATAGATAGATAGATAGATAGATAAATCGTTTATTTAGTGCACACAAAAAAACAGCACAACATACAAAAACACGATTAAATAATTACTAATAATTAACTATTAGGAAATAGCTGCAAGGTGCCAATATAAAAAACAAATAAAAAAAGAAGAAAACAAGACATTGTGATGACACTATTGGCTATGACACACTTTAAAATAATGGATTGACAACGAACATAAAAAAGTGCGGTGTGCGTCTCAAGGTTGCACCAAATGCAAAATGATATTTACATTACGCAACACAAAACATAATTTAAATTATAAAATATGACCCTCCAAAAATTACAAAAATGCTCCATTTTTACCGCCGTGATTAAAGGAGTACCAAACAAATTTGAAAAGTTTTTAACATAAAAGAAAATTATAGGAACCTAGACTTACTCGTTCTTAAAATTTTAATATAAAAAGTAATTGAATCGGTTAAAAAAGGCGAATACGAAACGTCGATTTCGTCAATTTTTTTTGTGATATAATTGGTCTGAGCTGTAGTTATCCCTATAGCACTCTACGGGGGCAGACTTGAGGTAAGACGACGGCAATAGTTTCTTTAAATACCCATTTTTCAAATTCCTCACAGGCCCTGTTCCCTCTTAAGAATAATTATTTTGGACTCATTGTAGATAAAAACAACCGTTATATTTTAATGAACACTGTATAAATAGCGCACGTTTCCTTATATTCTTTTGTACAGGCAGCAGTATAATAAAGCCATGCATTTTCCTTTCAATATTGATTGTTTTAAATGTAACTCACTTACCTATACGAAGTATCTAATAATTACCTATTGTTCTTTGCCCATACCATTTTGTTTTTTGACTATGGAATTTCGTGTCGTGACAGATTAATACAGATGGTTCACTACGCAAACTCATTGAAATAAATAGCGACTCTTGCTACGACACAATAAAGTGCAATTCAGGTCGCACAACGCTAATTACCTACAGTTATAATTTACCTAGAAGTTGCCTCTCTTTCTATCACGTAACTCTTAAATCTTCTAACTACGTTACACTCACTGAATTGGCCCGACAAGACGGGCCCGCCGCGTACTTGTAACTGCATACCTACCACCATGAACCATCTGTATTGATCTGTGGTGTTCTGTTAAACTCCTGCCGATCTATTCTGTAAAAATCACACTGTCTGTAAATTCTGTTGCTGTCATTAGCGTCAATCCCTAGCATTAGGGGGAATGACAGCTCACTTCAAGCTCGCTTCACTTAAGTTTTCACGGCAAAATGTTTAGACAATTAGACCTGCTGATATTTTTTTCAATATATTAAATACTAGTTTTTGCCCGTGGCTTCGAGCCTATAACCTTCCTCAAGAATTGGGCAATCCAATGCATAAAAGAACTTTACAAATCCGACTGGTAGTTTCTGAATTACCCCCTACATACAAACAAACAAACAAATTTTACATCTTTATATTATTAGTATATATTCTTTAAATAAACCGAATATGCAGGACTCCAAACATGATGATGTAACCAACCAACACAGTAGTAAGTAACCCTAGTAATAGTTAGATGAGTTTAATACAAATGACAATGTTATTTGTCACTCGAAACATCCTTGACACTAATCGTTGAACCACAAGACCTTGGGGCCGCCCTGAAACTGAGACAGGGAGCCGGTGACGTCACTGACACCCGGTTGCACCAGTTTCACCGTCTATATGGTGAATATGTTCCATTTTAGTATTTGCTGAAAGTAAGAAGAACTGATCAAGCGAAAGTCTGCGGTCAGTTCAGGCGGAGACAAATAGGTGTTTTAAATTCCTACGTTTGACGTATTGCCTACGTCAACGGTCAGGATCTGATGATGGGATCCTGGAGTAATCGGGGGAACTCTTCAAATATTGTAGGCACACCTATAGCGATTTGGGTATTTTTTATTGTAACCCGTGCAGTTGCTCTTGAAAAACACCATTTAGTGATGTGGAACTGATGATGAAGACCACAGATGGCCGCCGGAACTGCTCAATAATAAGTATTTCACGGGTTGTCATTCGATTACTTTAATATGGTTGCCAAGCAATTTATGCTCGTCACAATGCATATGGAGAAGTGGAGTTGATGGTGAAGTACCAGGAGAACTCTTCAACGATTAGCGTCCCTGCATCGGGAAAAGCAATATTTTGTAAAAGGTGATGAGTAGTTGACATTAGGCTATTGTAACTTAGATAAATTGCAAACTGACCCACTAAAAAGCTAGAAATAAAAACTTTTTTACAATAATAAAACAACATACTTCCAAAAAACAATATAAGGTGAAAAATAACTTAAAGCGGTGGGAAATAACGAAAATACAAAACCTAAGACAGCGACTTCCGAAATTTAAGTTATTTTTCACTTAGTGTTTTTTTGGAAGTCGTTTGTTTTTTTAATTTGGTAAACTATGATTATCAAACTCCATTATTTTGTATGATACATGTATTAAGTCCTCTTAACAACACACAAAGCTAAGTTCGTCTGTCCTGAAACAGCACAAACATCATTATCTCAACTGAATTCCTGAAACATAACCTACCTTTATTTACCTCATCCAACTTCGCGATTATGCAAGTAATTAGTACATAGTTACTTGGCATCTTTCCTGTTTGTTACGGATAGGCGCAAGCGCACCAAACTTAGCTCATATTTTATAATAGTTGGGTAACGGATTGTTTATGTGATTTATGTGCTTGTAAGGTGCTGGTGAAATGTTGTAAAGTATTGTGTGTTAAAATTGTTAATTAATAGGTATCGTTACGTCATAAACTGGAGTTTGAACTTAAACTGCAGTGCAAGTGCTGACTATCCAAGATAAAAATGCTTGGAAACATGCTGGTCCTGTCCTCCATAGGACAATTTAGAATCTAGACAAAATCTAACTGGTTGCTAATTTAATTGTATAAGTAATATTATTTTTTATTACAATATTAAAAAAAAAAAAAAAAAAATATAGTATTGATTTTACATTCTGTCATTACTTGAACTGACACACTGACTTATTAGTACCCATTACTTGTAAAAATGTTAGGAATATCGTATAATTTGACAATGTTTGTAAATATGTGAGCACCGTGCATCTATCACATAATTAATTTATCTGTCATTCCTTAATCATTCATTATTTTTACCTAACGTGGTATAGTAATCTTATTCTAGGTGCATCGTCTTCACATATAATTATATAATTGATGTATACAAGATATTGTGAAAACATTTTAAAAGAGTAACGGTGGAGTTTCTTGCCCATTCTTCTCCATACGAAAACCTTTTGGAAGGGGCGACCAGTTTTTTTTTTTTTGTAAATTTTGACGTGCGTTATTGGACAATTTCTTAGTTTTTATAGTTACTTAACAGTTTAAGTTACATTTAAATTACTTATTACGGAATAGGCTAGATTGTGATGTACATAAAGTAACACCAACCGTGATACTTCATTAAAGGACAGGAAAATAAGCTGGGGTTTGTTGCCGACCCGTAGCTGTTGGCAAAAATGAATTTAATATAGGCACTAAAGTATACAAATACTTCGGGATTTTTTATAAGAAATAAGTGTAATTCAAAATTCAAAAGTCATTTATTCAAACTAGGCTGAGAATCAGCACTTTTCGAACGTCAAAATTACATAAGACAGTCCCCCAAAACGCCCACCCTTCACCACTTCCTAGTGCTTTGGCTGGGAAGAAGAAGTGGCGCAACAAACTCCCCAGCAGCACAGCTGTCTGTTCAGTTAGAAAAAAAAAAGATTCTATATAATAGTATGCAAAATGATATTTACATTACGCAACACAAAACATAATTTAAATTATAAAAATTAATAGCCTTATGACAGCTAGCACACGCCAATATACCAACCAAAAACATCGAGAACTATACTCAAGCAGAAATAAAAATTACTTAGTGAAATCAATATCTAAATAAAAGCCTCCAGGCATAAAGGGCGTGCCCGCTTACATATAGCTGTAACTAGAAGTTATAATTGATAAACTAGGACCATTGAGGTAAATTAAAAAATTATCGAGGTCGCTAGCTAACCACATATTGCAATACAACTCATAAAAAAAACATTGTAATGAGTAGATTATGTCAACAATAAATAAAGTAAAATTAGTAAAATTATAAACAATTATATAAACTCATATAACCTGTCAGTAAGTAAGCTAATTCTGGAGAAAGAACATTAAATTTAAACATTGTCTTGAGTTAATCACAGCGACCAACTATTCTTATCATTTAAGTAGTCGTTGATAGAATAGTATGCCTTTGAACAGAGGTTGGATTTTACTTTAGTTTTGAACGGTAGTTTTGAACTTTAGTTTTAATGTAGGTAGAAGTAATGTGCGATTTGAAAGGGGAACCCCGCTATATTGTATTGTTACTAGGTTACAATAATATGTAGATCCTGAAAAGACTTTTCAGTTACAGAGGACGCCTTCTCTACCAAATAAATTCGTATATTTATTTCTAATTCAATATTTCAGATAATTTACATTCCATAGTAACTTACTCAACTATCTATGAGTGTCGTTTTGTAAAAAAGTTCCTAAAAAAAATAATTTATACTTTGTCATCAACATGTCATTGACTGGACAGTTAAATATACTTTTTTTAATTGACTTAAAAAAAAGGAGGTTATCAGTTCGACACGAATGTATGTAATATTATTGGAACTGCAATCTCGTATATTCACATATGAAAATTTATTATGGCTTTCAAATAAATATACAACATATAGGTGTATGTATGTATGTATGTTTGTCCACAAATTTCTCTGAAACTATTAATCGGTACGATCCTATTAATAGTTTCAGAGCACCACTGTTTTTAATAAAAAATCTTAAAAAAAAAAAAAAAAATTCGGAAGTTGGTGTCTGGTTCTGTATTTTCGTTTTACCCACCGCTTTTCGAAATTAAACAAATTTTTAACTTTTTCGTGTTTTTTTATATACTTGTGCAATATTGAGTTTGTTGTTCCAAAACTTGATAATTATCTTAGATTCTGATTTGAAATATCAAGTAAATCTGAAGGCCAATTCCCGCAATTGATAACGTCCAAAATCTGGTTGCAATCTTATATCAGCGACAATCAATTAAAAAAAACAAAACAACAATATTGTTGAGAAATTAGAAGCATATTTGACATATATTAAGACTGAAATTAGAATGCGCACGTTCTTAAAAAAACGAGAATTGCCTTTCTGAAATCTTAGACCAGTCTACCTCCTGATTAATCTAGTTAGAACATCACGAAGTATTGCTCAATCGTATCCCATAAAAAAGTTACGGAATCCCAAGAATTTTTTCAACCTTTACACCTTAAATCCACGATCAAAGACCACATCATAAAATAGATTCAGTTCCAAGCCGAAGTATGCATTAAACTAGTGTGGCTCGCGGCCTCGTCCATTTTATTTCCGACGTTTGACGCCGACAAACAAACGTTTAAAATTTATCGTTGGCTCCTGGTTTTATTGCCAGTTCATACATTTGTTTTGGCCTTACTGCGTGTGGTAATCACAGTGATCTTTCAAGTGTAAATGTTCAAATTCAAATTCAAAATATTTTATTTCACATAAACCTATAAGGGCACTTATGAAACGTCAGAAGCTAGATGCACGGTTCCAATTGGTCGTTTCCTATGGAGAAGAGCCGGCAAGAAACTCCATGGTTACTCTTTTAAAAATAAATGGTATTTACAATGCTTTCAAATTACAGAGTTAATAGGTATGAGAGGACAGTGTAGGCCTATCAACAAGTACCAGGTACTTAGCAAGATAGAAAATGGTCGATAGATCTACAGTCTGTTAAGCCTACAACGTTCTCACATTCACAAATTCTAAAAGAAAATAATCTATATAAAAGCAAAATCAAATAATAAAAATAAAAAGCTATTTAAACCAAATGACATAATTGCCACTACAGCTGTATGTAACAATACTTATTTGTTATAAAAATATATATATATATATATATATAATATTTTAGGTATATAATGTCAAATAACGAAGAGATTATGTCAAGGTAGTATGTAAAAGAAAAAAGGTAATGTTCCTATGGTGATTCCGATTGTAAGCAATGCAGGCCCGATCAGAACTTACACTAGATGAGATGTTGCAAGTATATAGCACTGTATATTCCCCGCGACACCACCAGTGGTGTGTCACGGGGAATGAACGTAAAGCACATTCTGCTAATACTGTTTATTTCTCTTGCTTGTAATGAACGCAACAAGGAGCTATGATTATTTCGTACTATTTCAATCTTCTTTTGCAAAAAATGAATCATGATTTCGTTGCGGGTTCCAAGACAGTTCTTAAGGAGATTATTGATCTTCCTTGTCTCGGGCGCTTTTCTGGATGTTCACCATCGTGATTCTAACATCCAAATATCATGGCTGGAAATATTTAACCTAGATAAAGGGTACAATTCCGTAGCCAGTCGCAGGCGACTTCATAGATATTCGATTCGATTTCATAGAATTCAATAGAAACCAGAGTGTCGCGGCGACACGTCGCCTGCCGCTGCTGTCTGCAGTCGGCTACGGAATTGTACCTTAAGGCTTCTAAGAAATTATTCCAAATTAGTAGAGTACCATGGAAAATGGCCTCTTTACTTTCTCCAATATTTGCAGACCGCTTGAAAACATCACAACCGATTCCTTTCACTAAAGAAAATTGCAATGAATTCCTTTCATCGATTCCAATTCTCTGATTCATTAGTAAATGTGACTTCAAGATAAATTGATCACGCGGCTTCGAAGACAGCATTCCATTGACGAGACGCGAATTAATTACAAATAGTAATTAATGCATTGCAATGAATTTCTTTCACCAGATTAGTATGGAAATAATGAACGATCGCACTTGATTATATCCATTTAATGAATAAATCAAGTGGAGTATTCCGAGGCCGTTTTGATTACAATAATTTGCACAGCAGCGCTATCCGATCATTGATCGCTGCCGTTCGGTTCAGAACTGTATGGTAAATAAACGCTTCGATTACGAGTCATTTTCATAGTGAAATAGTAGATATTTCACATACATGCTATTATTTGAATATATTTTTGATTCATGCTAGTGGTGTTTGCAAAAGAAAAACTACAGGAGCTTAATTGATAACTAAACTGAGGTTTTAGTACTCACAGAAATCGAGCTAATGGTTATTATGGTCCCTTTGCGCAATTTCATTGATGGTTTCAGTTTTCGGCCTGAAGTATCATCTCAAAAATTCAGCCTGTAAAAGACTAATCGATTTACTTTTAAGATATTCTATGTTTTATATTGTAGTTGTATGCCTGGGTATGTTGAATAGAAAAAAAAAAAAAATGATTACCTACATATAAACTGCAATATCAAACGGTTCAAAACTTTTAATAACTTATTGTAAATAAAAAAAAAAGATATTTGCAATAAACGATTTGAGATTTGAGATTTAAAGTTTTAAAAGCTGGAATGATATCGCACTTTCATCCAAAAAGGTTGACAACCCCTGCTTTGAATTGTACATGAAAACAGTATACAAATAAGTTACTATTTAGTAAGTACCTACGTAACTATCACGCGCTTTCGATTAGCATAATTATAACTGATTGTTTTGATAATTAACCGGTTTTTATGCAAATTGTCCGTAGCTTATCATAATGACTGGAAAACCTGTGAATGAGTTGCTTATCATTTATTCATTCAATGAGTTGAAAGTGTCTGCTAATCACTTTGTTGTGTTGCTTGCCTCGTAGTAAATAAGACAGGGCAGCAAGTGCATTTTAAGGCTTTACGGTATGGCGTATGAACCGCGCCGTAGAATTAACGTGTCTTTCAACAAGCGTACGTAGTGATCCATACAACACTGACGACCGTGCCTACACACAGCGATTAAACCGTAGTTTTTCACGGCAAGAAAAACGTGTGTACAAAGGGCCTAATCGTTGTAGCTATAGAAAAACATTCTTAGTAGATTTTGGAATAATACACCTTGTAGTGTATACCTAGGTAAAAGATATTTGCTTTTCAAGATAGAAGGAAAATTTATTTTTGTGAAATATGCACGAATCAGACCGATGAATAAGAAAGTGAAGTCTTTCTTATTCATCGGTCTGATTATCGAAACAAAAAGCTTAGAAATAAAAGACTTATTTGAGCAATTAAAAAAAAGTAGGTACACCCACCCACGGTGGTTGTGGGTGTACCTACTCGAAAACAAGGCGTGATGTTATGTGTATGTATGAAAAAGTATCCAATCCATACGTCCAAAGTTCTTCTATTTGGGATCATTGGCATCATCTGCCACGCCTTTTCCCAACTATGATGAGGTCGGTTTCCAGTCTATCCGGATGCAGCTGAATACCAGTGTTTTACATGGACCGATGGCCTATCTGAAAAAGAAAGAAAGAAAGAAAAGATAATAAAGAAAGACGTAAAAACAAACATAGAATGAAAAGGAACAAAATACATTTATTTAGCACAGACTAAAAAGCACACAGAATAATTATACAGCAGATAAAAAAATAAAATAAAATGTGTAAAGTGCGATGTATGAAATTAGCAGGGGAGTGTGCCTCACTAAATCTGGTCTTCACAACCCAATTACTGGGTAAGACGATACCTCTTATAAGATTGCTTGTCAGACATTCGGTATTCTGGCCACATAATATTTACATTGATGTCTTAATACAACTGCATTAATTTAGCTCAGAAGAACACAGAATATTAAAATGTCCCCAACACCTACATGGTCGGCACGGTTGGCGCAGTGGTTAAGCGATTGACTGCTGCGCTGCGTGTCGCGGGTTCGATTCCCGCACGGAACAAATATTTGTATGACCTACAATTAGTTGTTCCGGGTCTGGCTGTTTGTGTATGTGAGTTTAAATGTTTGTAAACGCACCCACGACACAGGAGAAATTCCTAGTGTGGGGCAACGTTTTTTAAAAAAAAAAAAAAAAAAAAAAAAATATTCTCGTCGAATATTTAAAAAAATGCTGAATAAATACATCTAAATCCATGATTATGTCAGAACAGATCAAGAAGTATATACGTTGTCAACATTACGTAAAAGCATACCAGAAATATAAATAAATATTGTAAACAAGAACATTTTGAATTCTGTGGTAAATATAGTTACCCCTTTGTGTTCCAACTGATTCCTTTGTAAATAAATGTGGGTGTAATTTGTGTTTATGGGAGCAAGGTTTACTTCGTTTTTGAAGTAACTAGGGTCTTTTAATTAACTGTCAAAAGTTTATAAGCAAGGCCTTGTTAAGAAAAACCCTGGTGAAGTAGAATTCTTATCATCATCACCATCACCATCACCCACAGCCCTACTTGAGCATAAGCCTCTCTGCTTGTGCCAATCGGTGCGGTTAGAACCTGGATGAGGTTGGCACAGGAGCGTGGGTCCTGTGCCAACGTCATCCAGGTTTTACCCGCGATGGTTACAATGACGTCCGCCCAACTCGCCTCGGATGACCGACACCTCGTCTTGGACGACACTCGGTCATTACCTTACTTCAACTGTCATCACTGCGCCTTGCCAGGACAGTGTCCTGTCCAACTCCATTTGAGTTCCATAACTGTATAGGTTCTTCTTGCATCCTTTTGCACCAAACTTTTCCTCCATCTCACTACTCGATGATATTTTAAAACATACAAATTGATTTGCTTACATTTCAATAAAATTTTAACACATTTCGACCCAACTCCTCAGATCAAAACATTCTATCGACCCAGATGTTATTTGACAGCCCAATAAGTTGCCGAGATCAAACACGTAAAAAACTAATAATTGCATTTAACCTATTTTAATTTTAGTCGAATTATCTCGAAAATAGTGTTACTCTAGTTTTTAAATCAGGGCACAGTTCCATCCATGACTGGGGTCATATAGTCACAACATACGGGACTTGTGACCGCTTGACATATTTACAGAATTAATATTTATAGGATTTTGATACCGTTTGTCTGTTTGCTGTTTTTTGGCCTAAATGGACAGAAAAGATATCCGAAGTCGAACTGGGGTCGTAAGTTAAATTTACTCTTTAAAATCAGGACAGAGATCGATGGAGTGTCGAATTATACTGTGCCAATATAGAACTGGTGTCTAAAATGGCAATTGCAAAGAGAGAATAAACATGCTTTCTTGTCTGGTTGTTGGACTAAAAACACCCTTGAACTAATAAAGAATATGAAAGACTCCATTTATTAATCAAATCGTCAATGATCCAGCAACAAAACAGGTCAATGATATTGAGTCGATCCAAGATGCATTTACAGATTGCATTCAAAGCTACCATCACTATAACTCACGATATAAGTGGGCTTATTATACATCTGACGAACGACAGTAAGTAACCCTTCAGACCATCCGAGTGGCAATTGACACAATTATCTAATCCTTGTCAGGAACAGTCTAGAAGCAAGTTAATTAACATTTTAATTTGTGCTCAAACCTCGCGTGATGTTACTAATGCAGATGAATCTAATTTCAAGAGAATGGAGGACTGTTTCCTATTGTCTATGGGTATAAAAACTAAAAAAAGTTGTCATTGGTAGACAATGCATGCTAGATGCACTTAATTGTTACATAAACACCTGAAATTATGTTGAGAAAGAACTACTGTTGATGCAAAAAGGCTTCTAAATAAGTATATTGCAAAAGCAGTTTAATTTAAGACCGAAGCTTTCTCTCATAAAAAAATGAGAAAATCTGCAGAAATTAACAGATAAAACGGTGCAAATTGATTTCATAATGTTTTGTATGTCATAAAGAACACAAGTTGAAAACAGTTATAACTTTTTCCCTTAGTTCTGGACTTCCGTCAATCCCTCCCTTATTGCCATAACAACTTTCAGTGTTCCTCCATCCACTAATTACCTCATTTACCCTCCATACAAAATCCTCAACAAAGTCGTGTACCATGCGCGTAAGCATCAACAATGGCGTCGCATTGTCATTCAGCGATCTATAGACATGGCAGCTCGTTTCCGCGCCGGTTTTCCTCCAGACATAGCCTTGTGGCTAATTATAAAACAGTCTATATTTATATCTACTTTCTGTCTTGGGAAAATGGCATGTGGAAAAACAATGCTTTCTGTGAGGTAGTTGAGCATTGTCCTTGAAGGATTTGCTCAGTGTACCTAAATGTAAGATTTATTTTGCTTACATTTTTCGTTCAATGTCTAAGCCAAATCATTTATTTCAATTAGGCACATAAAAGGCACTTTTGAACGTCAAAATTTACAAGAAAATACAATTGATTCTAGTTGCCCTTTCCAAAAGGTAATTTCGTATGAGAAGAATAGACAAGAAACTCTGTAGTTCCTCTTTTAAAATGTTTTACAATGGTGCCGATTCTCTTGTACACCGAACTAAACTAACTAAAGTATCACTAAAAATCCTTACTTTTGGCTATGAGAATCTTAAAGCTATTCTGCAAAAAAAAAAACTCAAAATTTAAAAATAATTTTGGCACAACTAATATGGAATTTGACAATCACGAATCCACGTGGTGCTTGTTTGCCCTACCCCGTGAATTTTTTGTATGGTAGGCGCGCATGGGGGGCAGCTTCGACGTGTTTTATATGGTATTTTTCACACTTTGTATGGAAATTATAAAAAAAAATCCTCCATGTTGAGTTTTAGGGGTTTATGGGATCCATAAAGGGGGTCGAATTTTTCATTATTTTTGCTATAGAACACAAAGTTTTCGAGATATAAGCAAAAGAAAAGAAAAAAATATACAGTACTGTTTTGCACCTGAAGTCGATGTATTGCTGTGAATTTTAGTTCATGACAACTAATTGTATTTCACACCATTTTTAATCGCGATTAAAAATTTACGGATTTCGTTGGACAAACAAAATTTTAAGTAAAAACATAAAATTCAGAATAGCAAAATGACCATTTTCACTAAATTGATAACTCAGTGCCATCTTAGTGCTGTCAAACTAAAATATAGTTTAGTTGTGTCACTTTAGTCTTTTTTAGAATGGGAAATCGTCGTTTGACAGGAATAAATTAAATTTTAGTGAGTTTTAGTCTAGTTTTGAGGCATTTGTGACAAAAGAATCGGCACCAATATTTTAGTTCCATTAACGATACAATAGATAGCAAGGGGTATCGTGTTACCTAGTAACCGAGTTGTGGAGGTCACATAGGCAGTTGCTCCATCTAAAATACTGTAACTGGGTGTACTTTGTGTACTGTGTTAGACTGGAAGCCGACCACAACATAGTTGAGAAAAGACTAGATGAAATGATGATATAGTAGGTAAGTCAAGATATTTGTGCTACTACGAGTATATCTTCTGTAAGATGACTTAGATTTTTTCCATCGACGCTTTGCTTACAGTATAGACCTGCAACCCCAGAGTATTTTTTTCCGTTCAAGTATGAAAACAGATGGCCATCCGGAAGTGCACCTGTCATAACAATAACTAAGTTGTTACCTTGAATCAATTTTATAACATGGTATAAGTAATGTTCTGAACGTAACACTTCCATCGGCTAAGGATCACTGTTTTCAATCAACAGCTAGACAACGGTATACATCATGAAATGTCATACAAGATATTCCGCTAATAACTAATCATCACTCCTAAAAGAATATTGGTAGTTTTAATACACGAACATTATAAGCAGATCGTTCTAACAACTCTTGGCTTGGCACGGAACTGTATCGCACGCCGCGCCGAGGGCAAAGCCCCTGCAACGGTGCATATGAATGAAAGAGAAGACGACATAGCCAGAGGATAAAGTGGGAATGAGAGGTCAGATGTTGTTGAGACGTTATCTGGAGTACACCTGTTCTGCAAACAGGGGTTTCTTTGGAAAGGTGATGGTGTAAATTGTATTGATGTAACAGATTAGAGTATAGTATGGGTGTGGAATTATTGTTTTAGATAGGTGTCCTTCGAAAGCCTGAAAGCTAACTGAAGATAGTGCCTGAATATGAAAGTAGTGAAACAGATGATAAACTAGTACCTTCTTCTCCTTTTTGTGTGGTTAGTGACTAACCCGGTGTCAAGGTTTTAAAGCCGCCCATGGGCCTAAGACTTGGCTTCACATGCCATCGAGAAATATTTCTCAGTCATGCCGGTTTCCTCACGATGTTTTCCTTCACCGTTTTTGAAGCAAATGATAATTATACAATACGCACATGAATCCGAAAAGTCACAGGTCTTGGGTTACTAGTACTAATGCATAGGGACATAACCTTTATTTATGGAAAACTTTAATCGCCATCTTTAATACATGCGCCGAGAAGTAATCAAGAGCTTCCGCTAAGATAATTCCGACACACGTGCTTGGAAACTGTTATAATAATTGCTATTAAATACTGACTATCCACAAACCTCACCATGTAGAATTCCTGACTCTAAAAGGGAAAACAGCTGTCACACACACATTAACAATGTGATCAATGCCATACAGTATTAATAAATAACCAATAGTAAGCTTCCAATCGTAGCTGTTAGGCATAGGTGCCTACGCGCAGTACAAATAACGGCAACGATTCGTAGTGATGCTGCCGTCGGTGTCACCCTGACTCATAGTAAACAACACTGTCCTTAATGCTTACTTCATTTCGATTCGAGACATTAAAACGTTAGTATGTCCGTCATTTGTAATGTAATCCCTGAGTTAACGAACTAATTTTGGTGGTGTTTTGCTGAAAGTACCAAAAGTGTGTTTGAATGTTTGTGTGTGTTAGTAAATGGAACTGCTTTTCATCACAGTCCAGTGTCCAATAGTTTCTTGCTTTGAAATACATTTGAAGATAAATATGTTGGTGTATTCAGGTGCAATGCAAACATTGACAGTTCAATTTCATTCCTGTTTTGATGAAAGTGCAAAGTGCATCTGAATTTACGTGAGTGCTTCAAGTGATACATAACAAATATGATTGTTTGTGAGTTCCTACAAAGTAACCGAAAGTGTTTCTTCACAAAACAATAATTTGATTTTAGCACACGGATGCTGGCGTGAGTCAATTTAATGTTTTAGTTTGTGTTTCTAAAATAAATATAGAAACAGTTAGTCATACTCTACTAATCGCTTATCGCCGGTAGTTCTAATATGTGTGGTTTTGCTATAATTGTGTTATTTACTTAGCAGATATGCGCACCTACTTGTGGAATATATTGGCAACGTCCTAGGGAAACTTGTATATTGCGAATGTTTACTTCGAATGTTACATTGATGAGTCCTATCATTTCTGTGCCTGTGTTCAGGGAAGGTCTAGGTGCCACATCCAATGTAATCAGTAGTGCAATACTCCAAAGTTTACCAACATCTCGGCAGTGCATTTTGCACTATTCGATATCCAGTGTAAACTTTCCACCATCTATCTATTTTACATTCTATTCTCTCAACATCACTACTTTGTTGCATTCCACTTCTGATTACATTGTTATATGAAGAATTTCCTCCCCAATTCCATTTGGAAAGCTACTTTTTGCTCGAAATAGTCCAAGATTACTTTGTAAATTCCGCACTGCAGTGAAGAACGCAATACGTTTCATCATATTTATGTTACACCTTTCCTCAACCGCCTCCCTCGTGGCACCGCCGTATTTAGTGAATTCCTATGTCATTAGTATTACTGTGTTCGGTTTTCCTAATAGGTAAATAACTGTAATAGTTTATTATTTTTACGTTAAATATTCTTGTAATGTTGTGGTCTAGATTGGTTTTTGGTGAGCTCACACCTAATATGGGTTCTTAAACCGCATAATAGGGAGGTCAAGGACAATGCTCTATCTATGCTTTCTATGCCTGATGTTTGAGGGTTTCCATATCCACGTTTTCGTATATTCCTTTAATCGTTTCCTGTAGACTTTCATTAAAAGCGTGAGAGTTGAAAAGAGATCTTGACGCAACCATATTATCGTAAAATGGCACACAAAAATGCGACTTGCTAGGAAGATTGCTATAATCGACACCAATACATATATATTATTCAATAATTGCAAAGAAATGTACCACATTATCGCAGTATTTATTTCAATACATTTGATACATAATCTTCAGTACATTGTCGATCATGTATCTTAAGTGAATTAGATGCGTCCAGTCTAAACATATGATCTAACCGGTGTTTATGTCTGCGTACGCACTCTCGCTCTCGGGAAAATTATAGCGCTTACACGTGTATGGGTGTAGGTAGGTATGTGTTTGTGAGTTTGTCGGTGTGAGTGTACTGGATTGTGTGGTTACTATAATAATATGTAGGTCTGTAGGTAAATATGAATCAATTGAATTGTCACTACTGTTGTTATTCTTATTAAGGATCATGTGATTTATTGGTCATTATGATGTTTAATGTTGAAGTCATGTAAATGTTGAATAAAGTTACTTTCAGTGTGTAAAATCTCACTCTGCTGGAAATGCACTGTTTTGCGGTAATATTCATCACCTTCTGGCTCTCTTACCAATATATTTCGGGGTCTGCGAAGCTTGCCCTCTTCTTTCTTTCATCTGTAGCTACTGTCATCTCAATACTCACCCCCTTCTATGTAACATATTTCCTAAATTCTACACATCGTTTCATTTCCATTCTCCGAAAACCATACAAATCTAAAATAATAAAGAAAACATTACACCAGGTAATCCGTTGTTCAACAGACAAACTAACGCTAATAACTACATATATTACGCCACCATTTTAAATCTAGTTCATCCTACAAACATACATTCATACAGTATGTTGTAAATCTGCCATGTGGCGCGAATAGTATCGAATGACTCTATGGGAGTACTAAACGCTGATTGCCTGATACACTCGTGGGAACTGTTACTGTAAGCATGATTGTGTGGAGAGACAGTTATTATTGTATAACTATAGGAATAATTATGGGAAATTAATAGATATAGTTTTTTTGGTGTGTGAGAAATATTCTCTGTTGCGGCAGGTATAGGTATCTACTGCTGGATAATACTCGATACAGATTTATTAATGTAAAATATACGAAAAATAATGCTCATTTTCACCTCATCGTTCCAGTCAGTGAGCTGGTGGTTATTTGTGTGCAGAAGGGCAGTTGAAATCAATGGACATAAGTACTGTAACATTAAATGCTGTCTAAGTTACGGTAGTCAGTAATTCGTATATATAACCACTTCGCTAATAAAAAGAAATCAGTCGTCTCAGAGCGAGCGAGATATTCAAAAATATATAAGTACAACGGTTCTTGTACCAGTAAACCATTAAAAAAATGGTGTATATGCGTGAGTTACCCATCACTAGTTTAACGGCAGGATTTGGTTTCACAGTAACTTGACGCTTGAGAGCCAGTAACGCCTGACCGTTGGGTCACTGTAGCGTCAATAAAGTTTTAATTAAACTCATTAGTAGCCGGAAATGTCCAGTGTTACATGTACGTCGTCCTTTTATCTAGCGAACGATCACATTTTTAGCGTGTATGGGCTTATTTAAAGTACTCGACATTTTTACGCCGGAGCGGTGATATCTTCCATCACACGACTTATGCATACCTATTTGAGCCGTCATGCAGCATTGTGGTTTTCGGACTTGAAGGACGTTGCCTAAATCAGAAGCACATAACGCTTTCCCATGACACAAACACCCCTTTGTATTTTGTTTAGGTACCTATCAATAAACACAATGGCATTAGACTGTAGGTGGTAACATCTACTGGTTTATCAAGTACGATGCTGGACATTTTAGGATAATCTAAGGGGCCTAATTTGGCGAATCCAGCACGTACAGCTGGACAAGTACACTTAAACCTGTGTGGTTCTTTCCTCAAAAGACCATCTGAGACCTTAATCTGCATTTTCCTCATATGGCCTGACTAAGACTAGAGCTTAAAAGAAACTGTTGTTTCTCAGAGTAGTCAGGTAGAAAACACCGACTTTATTTTTACGTGTAAACGTGATTTTTTTACCAATTAACAGAAAAAACACGAACGTAGACAATGCAAACTTACTGACAACTGAGTTGACATAAGTTCACTGAGTGCAAATTCTCTCGCCAAGTTAATTATAACTGTTAGATACGTTAGCGCATGCCATTTTAAGTGCAGTCAATTAACTCAAGCAAGACGGCTGAAACTACGCAACCGTATGACGCAATGATCTGAAAAACGATGTCTGATAAATTACTTGCACTGAAAACATTATTCTTTTTGTTATAATGGTCGATGAGCGTAATCCTTTGTTACGATTCTTGCTGTAACCGACCGTATCGACTGATCGATTGATTTATGAAGTTCAGGTTGGATTCCGTGGTTTGGTGTTAGTTGATTTAACTTATCTGTCTCTCCGTCTCCCAGAGAGCGAGATAATTGATGAATTCGAATGGGATTTTACCATTTTTGGCTGTCATAACAGAACAAGTACTATATAATTATAGTCCTCCAGACCGTATTTCGGCCAACGGCTAACAACGGCGACAAGTACTATACGAACAAGCTGAAGATAAAGCAACTATTGATATTTTTGTGCATCTTCTTAGTTGGAAAGGCGGTGTTAACTTAGAGAAGAATTCTTGGGTGATGAGTTCGTGGCATAATAAGTTACGACGATTTTTGTACGCTCGGATAGCCGTGCGGTTAAGCGATGATATCTTTGACGTAGAACACGTTCTATACGAAATGAGATACCGTGATGACGTATGTTTGGTTGAAGGTGTGTTACGTCTTGAAACATCGTCATACGGCCTCGTAAACCGTTACAACTTAATAGGGAGTTTCCTAAATGCCACGGCATACGTGTAAAATTATTTGTCTTGGGAGATGAGTGACTCCTAAAACAGCAAAGGGCAATAAGTTAAAGCCTGTGGTCATCTATTTTTCTTCTTCTTCGTGTTGATGGTACGACAGTTTATTACACTTCGCCGACCACGCCGACGGTGGCAGCCCGAGGTGACTGGCTGCATTTTTAGGGGCACAGACGGGTTAGGAATTGGAGCAATAGTTTGCGACACAGCTCCCCACACCCTGTTGCTGTTTCGTCCAGATAGCCCCACTTTGTGAGGTTGTAGTTCTTTACATCTTCCCACTTGGGTTCGGAAACAGTTCAGAGACTTCGAAGTGGTCATCTATAACTTGATTACATCCTCGCGAGATTTATTTAAGTCTGACGCTTGTTGAACGCCATGACAAGGAATTCTCATTAGAAAACAGGTCATAATAATTTACAATAATGAGAGAAAGCGTATTTTATAAATGGGTGCGACAACATAGGACATTCATATATATAAACGATAAAGATTACTAGTTTCAAAAGTGATTAACGTTTGTATTGCAAAATTGTTTTGATTACAAGTTCATCTTCACAATAGCCTTATTTAATACACGCCTCATATTATTCTTACACAACATCTTCAATATAAACATACTCCACAAAGTACAGACAACTACACATCCATCTGTCTTTAATTTGTCATTGATAGCGGCTTTTTTCCGTAGCGTTAATGCCCGGGTTACACAAAGCTAGTTTTTCAAGCTAGGTTAGCAAGCTTAGTGACTTAATCCCAAGAAGAAAATGATGCCGGTCACACGAGGCTAGTACAAAAGCCAGGATAGAAAAATCAGTGGTGCGGGATGCTACTAGCTCAAAATTAGAATTCCATTGTATTGAAACTATCTCACTAGCTTACTATCCTTCTCACTAGCTTGCTAGCTTAGTGTAGCTTTTTTTTTTTTTTTTTTTTTTTTCGGGGGGAAATCCTCATGGATGTCCTCCGCCCTGGGGAGGGCGGAGGGGTCTGTCAGACTCTTACTGACTAAAACCACCCCGGTGTTCCGTCTCACACTTGCACCAGGGATCACGGGATCTAATGCGACATCCGCGATCCCCGGCTAGTGCCGGCCCGCCTCTGCGGGCCCGCCTCTGCGGGCCACCTCGAGTTAGGGGGGAGTGAGGTGTTAAACTCCCCCCTTACGTCATAGAGAGGCGCGCGTGGAACACTACGCGCCACCATCTCGGGTCCTAAGTAGGGGGCGACGGATTTCCCCAGATCCGTCGCCCCTGGACCCATTTAGGGGGGCTGGAAGAGGGCGTTATCCGCCCTCCGCCGACGCCCGGTGCGTCTGCTGCGGATTGGGTTAGCGGAAGCAATCTCCCGCTCCCTTTCCGCAGTCTCCTTCTGCGAAATAACTGTTTCGCAGAAGGATACCACCGCGTCCCAGGAATCCTCGCTGCCGACCATTGAGTTGACAACGGCCGGCAGCGACAGGTCACTGCCGACACCTGAAATGAGGGCACGGCGCGGTTCCTCCCAAGCGGCACACTCTGCCAGCGTGTGCCGAGCCGTGTCCTCCCGACAGTCGACGCAGTGGTGACACCGAGCGTCCGGCTCCCTGTTTATGCGACACAGGTACTTCCCGAAGCAACCATGCCCCGAGAGCACCTGCGTCACCCGAAACGACAGGGAGCCGTGCCTCCTCCCGAGCCAGCGCTCGAGCACCGGCCGGACCGCCCCGATGGTGACGGGGCCGGCGGTAGGGCGTGAAAGCCTGTCCCGCCATTCCGCCACCAGGGCTGCGCGAAGCTGTGACCGACGCAGCTCCAAATGTCGCTGCGTCAGCCTCTCGCCTCGCGCCCTCGAGTCCTCGCGCCACCGATACAGGGACGCGAGTACCTTCGCCTCGAGGTCCCAGGGCGGGGATCCGGCCAGAGCTTAGTGTAGCCTGGTGTAACCCGGGCATGTGGGAGGTTTTTAGTCCAAGTGTTACGACGGTGTGGTTGACCTTACCTGCTCCATGCTATATTTATTCGAACTGACATTTGCAGTTCTTCGGGCCTGTCTCACATATGGCGATGGAATCCGGTACTTGATGCGGGCCCGAAAGTTTTGTACCGGTGTTTATTGAACTTTTGGTTTATCGATGTGGGATACAACAAAGTTGTCGGTAGTGTTTGTTTGTTCGCTTCTGGCATATTTTGGTAGTTTCTGAAGTCGTGACTCTAAAGTCACGACTTCAGAAATAATGGGGCTGCGATCACAAGAACCGCTTGACTAGTTGTAATTTCAAGGGTTGGACCGTCAGATTTTGTAGCGAAGCCAAAGTAGACGCACACATACACACACACATACACACAAACACAAACACACACACACACACACACACACACACACACGCACCCGCGCGCGCATAGTAGTACCCCCTATGTTTTATTTTATTCTGTTTAATCGTGACTTTATTAAATTGTAATTTGTTTTTGGTCTAATAATTTTTTTTTTATGTGTTCTCGATTTTTAAGCTATTTTTGTTTTGATTTAATGAGTGTATTTTATTTGCTTAAGTTTTTCTTATTATAGAATAAGAAAAATTTAAGCAAATAAAATACTTACTACTAATACTTTTTAAATTTAATTTTAAGTATTATAATTTTATTACCTTTTGCTGCTTAAACTTGCTTAATTGTAACCTAAATGGAAGAAGTGACTGGCTCCTGAAATACAGGTACTCCAACCTAGCTCTGGAGGCAGGGTCTCAATTTTTTTTTTACCTTTATGGTAATAAATTATTTGTTTATTATTTACTTTTCATTTTTTGTTTATTATTTTCTTTATCAATTGATAAGTTTTAGCTTCACACCAGAATATGCTTAGTTGCTCCATGTAAAATACTGGTATTCAGCTGCATCTGGTTATATTGGAAGCTGACCCTAATTTAGTTTGGAAAAGGCTAGGCATATGATGAATATGCCTATCAAAAAGAGCCCACTCTTCATCATTATAATGATGTTGAAAACAAACCAACAATGACGCTACATAAGTCACCGCTGAAGAATAATGTTCGTGTGAAACGGACCGTAAAATTAGCTCAATTTGAATGCATAATATTCGCGTAAATATCAAAATCATTAGTGCGGAGTTTAACTTATCTGCCGTCGAAGTTTATGACTTGAATTTATGAATATTTCACACTAGCTTCTGCCCGCAACTTCGTTTGCGTGAAGTTTCTCGTTTTAAGGCGATACTAACCGACTTTAAATGATTTTATACTGAAGATCACGTCTAAATGGGTAGTGTTAATTAATGATATGGAAAAAAAGTATGTTAAATTAGAGCATTTTCTTAATAACTTAATCTGTTAATATGTATTTTATATTATGTTTATATTACATAGTGTAATCAATTTGTAAAGTTATGTCTAACGCGGATAAAAAACTGAGAATCACACAAAAACTATCAAGCGTATTTTTTCTGAAACCTTCACCATTTTAAAGATAATTTAATTATTTATCTTTTAGTATATGTATTTTATTAAAATACCTTTTGTTTTATGTGTAATAATTAATATAGCGTCAAATTTGGGACAGCGCTCCTTGATGGGCGAGTCCTATTACTGGCTGGACGTACGACGCGTTGCGTGAGCTCAGCACAGAACACGCAAGCTAACGACTCAAGGCCACTGGCATACATCTGCGTCTTAACATAAAACATGGCACTCGGAAATAGTGTAGCTTTCTATCAGTGAAATATTTTTTGTAATCGAATCAGTAGTTCCAAAGAATACCCCCAGACTCACTACCTCTTTATATTATTAGTATACATTTGTAATGCGAAATTCTCCCCGATCACGATTTCTCAAACAGACAATAAGAACACAATAAAATTTCTGAAAAACTCGTAAAAGAGAGTTTGCTTGTTGTAGTATAGTCGGTGAAAGTACACGTTTTTTATGAAAACTTTGTAATAAATAAAAAAAAACTAAAACGGATTTAATGCCATAGGTCCCTGAACCGTCTCCGGACACAAGTGGGAAGATATAAGAAACTCCAACCTGGTAAAGTTGGCTACCTCAACGGAACGGCAGCAGGGTGTGGATGAGTCGCAAACTATGCTCCACCTCCTATCCTGCCCTCTGTGTCCTAACACATGCAACTAAAGTGACCTCTGCGCTGCCACCGTCGACGCCGTGGAAGTGACAGTTTTGGACCAACAAGATCTGATACGGTTGTGCCAGTGACACGAAGAAGAAGCATGCCATAGGTCCATGTATGTAAGAAATAGGTCTAAACTTACGTTGGGGTCACCAATTTAGAGGTAGGGAACAGGGTGTAAAGTTCACTTGTCCTCTATAGAAAAGGGAGGATCCTCCGACCAGACGGGTGTCGTATCTGGCGGGCAACTGCCCAACGATTGATGTCGGGGAAGTAAGATATATGCTGTTCGCGCGGTAAACACTAATTGCGCGATGCAGGATTTGGGTGAAGTCAGTCTTTGATGCGTAGTTCGCATGTGGCGATGTGGATGGCGCCACATTACTTCAAAATAGTGCGTCTATGTTTGATGTTGTAAGTGTAAAAACATGTTTCCACAATACAAATTTACCTAATTCTTGACACCTTACGCAGACAAAGATATCTTTCAACTTCGCTTGCTAAGGAAGCCTTGTTTGAAGCTTCCATATTTGTTCGAGTCTTTGTTAGGAGCTTAGTCAAATATTAAGAGGATATTCCCATCGAATATGGGTTCTTTTGGTTTCAGTTTCATTTTAAATTCTTCCTTTGCATGTTTGGCATCACCTGTTAGTTGAAAACAACCATTAAGACCTGTGTTCTAGAAACCGATTTCAGATTTCATGCTATGTGAAATCTGTCAGGTATGCTATTATCATAGCTACGATTTAAAACTAGATTTGAGATGAAACCAACTCAAATCTTGTGTAGTAGATTTGAGTTGTAATCAATTCAAATTTAGTTTTAAATTATGTCTGAGTATCTTTCTAGAAGTCCGGCCTGAGCCTTAGTTATCTTAAGTGCAGGTCATTGAAGATCTTGACGTCGTCCATTAGTAAAATTTTGATAGACGTACACAAATTGCCATCATCCGGTGGCTCGTTCAAACGCAGAAACCACTAGCTTTAATCATATCTTGTCAAAACATCCTCTGGTGCTTCGTCTACACTTTGATTAATGCAAGTCGTTGCGTGTAAACAAGGCAAGTGCATTTAATGTTGCTTTTGTAACGATCAATGGACTTCTGCATTGTATTCTTAGCTATTCCTGTGAGGCCGACTTTCATTCCGTAGTAGTAAGTAATTGGTCATCCTACCTCAGCAATTCAGTTCATTGGGGGCACCGATGTTCAGTTAGTCCTGTTGTGATCATTGAATTTCTCGGCCCGTGACAAAATTCAAATAACGACTGGGACCAGGCACGAATGTTAGCATTATTCAATGTAAACTTGTTATGAAAGTTGATTAATGCAAGTCGTTTGCGATTACATTGCGTGTAAATAAGGCAAGTGCAATGTTGCTTTTATGACGATTAATGGGCTCTGCATTGTACTCTTAGCTGTTCCTGTGAGGCCGAATTTCACCCTATTTCAAGTAATTAACAACTCAGCAGAACAGCTATCTAATTACGCAACACATTTTCGTAAACGATTACGACAAATTCGTTTCATTTTGACAGTTCAACAACATTCATTGCGTTATTTACGTTGTTCAGCAGATTTTTTATTCGAACTTATGAAGCAATGGATTAGCAATTTGTTTCAAATTCCGATTGATCGTGTATTACGTAATTAGGGTACTGATATTCATTTAGTCTTGTTGTGATCTTTCAATGTCTCGGCCCGTGACTCAAATTAGAACTGGGACTGACGACTACAACGCTACAAGGTTATTGTGGCGCGTGGCCGAAATCGGAACTAACGTCGCCATCTTGTTTTGTCAATACAATTTCACAAATGTTTTTCCATTCACGCCTCCCTGTCAATTTCGGCGCCAAAATTTTTTGTAGCACTTTATGGTAGGAACGCTAACTAGGTACGTATGCTAACATTATTCATATCTATAAATTCTTATGAAAGTTTTCAGTTTACCAAAACAATTGACATCTCGTTCTCTACCGTTTCATTGAGGCGATTCTCTTAACACCGGGGTCGGCAACCGACCGTGGGAACGCCCTGACGCCGTACTTTATATTAGGCTTCACACAGACATGAGCGATTACTACCTTGTCTAGACGCGGTGCGGCTGTAGTCGCGGCATCGTAGATTATTTTGTAGTATGTCTGGCACACCCTGTCCAGTAAACCCTGCTACTAAACTTGTTTGTCTTTAGTATGAGATGAGGTTTTCTTCTATATATTTAAACCTTTATGCACGATGTTGGAAATTTGGCTTAAACTTATTGCCATATGGCTTTGACACACTTGCCAATCTTTGTTTTCATATGTATCTTTTTTGTCTTTTTTTATACTGACTGCGCCTGCTCTTGATCTCGGACAAACACAAAAAAAAATGTTTCTAAATTGAAACTCAAATAATTTATTTTAATTACAACTTGCGAAGTGTACTATAGATACACCTCTGCCTAAACTATCGGGGATAACACGCGTGATGTTATGTTAAACCATTTACAGGCACTTTAAAGTCGGCCAGTCAGAAAAGAAAGATGAAGCTAGTTGCCCATTCCAAAGCGTAGTAGGTTCCTTTGGAGAAGAACGGGCAAGAAACTCCATGGTACAAGCTTACTGTAGCTCGGAATGCGTCTTGATAAATGTAGTGTCGAAACAATTGCTGTCATTGATGCTATCCCCTTTAATCCCGGGTCGTTAACCTACCGTGGGAAAGCACAAACGCAACATATTAAGCTTCACGCAGATATGAACTTGCGTGGGTGTGATGGTAAATGACTGGTTGGAATTTACCGACGCGCGATTGCACCGAAGTTTATCGATTGCCTTGTTTGTTTTTACAGCCTCTTCGTTTTAGCCTTTGCTGCTGTAAGATAAATCTCCTAATTAAGAAATACTTTAGTGATAAGTTCTTTCAGTATTTTAGACTTGGACAGGATTTTAGACGTGATCGCGAGAATGTGTCAACAACGGTACTGGTACTTATAAGATCAATTGATATCTAATTTTGTTTTTATAGCCTCTGCGCTCGCTGTAAGATAAATCTCCCACATGAGAAACTTCGTTTGTGATTACTTTATTCAGACAACATTTAAGACGTGGTCGCGAGAATGTGCTAACACCCTTAGTTTTAATTATAAGGTTAAGTTATTAATACAATGCGTCGTGAATCGTATTTCGATTGTCTGTTAATGACAGCCGGGAATACATAAACTATAATGTTTATGACCAAAACAAACTCCATAAATTGTAATATTGTTTTATGTCGTATTTCCTTCACGTATGTCTTTCCTCTTTTCAGCTATTTGTTGACTTAACATTCTGTAAGAGCTTAATCCCAGCCTCGTTGAAGGCCAGCTAATAACTGGGATCCTTTCAGGCCGGTTGTGCAAGTCGCTATGGCCGGCTGTACAAGGTCCTCGATATCTTCTTCCTATGTGACTAAGTGCAGAAAACCAAAGACCAAATAAAAACCAAGACAGCGCTGCGAACAATACCGTGAAGCATGCCAAAACTACACCTCCGCTCTGTGCATACACGCTCACACGCACACATTTATAATCAAACTACACCTCACTAAGTGCACACATGTTAACGAAACCGACCTCACATCACTGTTGACAGCTCTGTCTGGGTTTTTTATTTGGTCTGTGAGTTCAGCAATAAAAAGTGCTTTGTTTTCAAGAACGTCTCTTGTTTCGAGCCTCTGATTGTTTCACCACGAATTATCCGGATACCAGTAGTCCACCGTTTAGTTCACGGTCATTACCAATTGTCCCAATCAATACAGTAATTTAAGGATTTAGTCATGGGCCAGTCAATCGTCGGCATCCGGCCACCGAGACTGTTTTACTTTTTTTTAATGTACCGTCTCATGATCTGATTGAATTTTTTTTTAAGTTTGAGCTACACTGATTACTTCCTGTTGAACTGCTATTGTTGTTTTTTTGTATAGTGTTGTGTAAGATTTGAAAGAGATATTGTTTTAGTTGAGGTACTTTGACATGCTATGGTGTCATTAATTTAACGAATTTCTAGTCTACAGTATTGTTAAAGGGCGAATTTCACCAATGAAATAGACCGCGATCGAATGTGTGAGGGATGATTTGGCGAGAAAGAGGGTGAGTACCGAGATGACGATTAATTGAGAAGTATGGAAGAAGCTGTCATGTTGCTCCCAAATACATTGGGATGAGGGCAGGGGAATGAATGATGAAACAAAACGCGACCAGGACATCTAAGCCGCGTTCAAGAGCTGTCAGTGTCAATATTCCACAATAATGATGACAGTGACAGCTCTTGAACACGGCTTAGAGAGGAGCTGATCACGTTCAGTTTCATTGGTGAAATGTGCACTTAATAATCACTAATATGTAGTCCTTTTTTCCGTAGGTCAAAAACGGCTGAGAGAAATATTATGTCATCAATAGCATCTTTTAACAAGTCAGTGATTGGTTACCAATCAATTTGCAGAGCGTGGGAATTATGGCAATGATCATATGATTCCAATTCATTGTTTCAGTATAGAAGAATGCATGTTAGTCAATGGAAGTTTACCAACTACATTTATAAATGCATTCTTTAAAATAAATTGCGAACGCAGATTAGGTACTATGGATGGTCTCATGACGTTCGTTGACTGTTGCCGCTGAGTGTAGTAGCTGTGGCTGTAGAATCTGTGGCTGTGTATGCACATACGGAGTGTTTGCCTACAGAGCCATAGGCTTTTAGTTTTAACTTAGATTTAGTTTTTATAGTTTTTTTATGTTTAGTTAAGCAAAGATTCGTGCTTAATCCACGAGAACCTTCCGCCGACAAACTGCTTAGCAGTTTGGCAGGTGTTATGTTACAAATAAAACTGTAACATGATGGATTAAATAAATAAAAAAATAGCCTATTTAAATCCGCTAGATAGATTCACTTTTCCACGAAGCCAATCAGAGTTAGGAAAACTCATTCCTGCTATGTTTAATTGCATAAACAATTCAAAAAGAATAACATAACATCTCGCCTTGTTTCCCCAAAGGGTTGGGCAGAGTTGTACTCATAGTACACTCACATTTCGCTAGTAGTGTTATTTTTAAGTCCCATCTAATAAGTGACCACTAGACCAACGAAGAAGTCTACGTTTAAGCCAGCATAAGTATCATTACGAGATTCTCTAGACATTTAACCTCAACATTGATTCATGAAAAAATTCGGTAATCCAATCGATCAAAAATTATTTATTTCTGAGAAATATCGTTCGAAATATCGTAAAAACGTTTCTATCAATGTAAATAAAAACGTAATGACGGCTGTCGTTACGGTTATTTGGTCTTCAAAGACGGGAGCCGTCCGGGATAGCATGGATGTTAACACGGGTTCTGTCCAGTTTTGGCCCTACTACGGTACTTACTAGTTTTCGATTTAAAGCCTTATATAACGTGAGATGTTAGTGAAATCTGTTAGATAAATTAAGAGTAAACAGGACCTGAGAAGTAAACATGTTTTTCAACTGTTAGATTCTAATCCTAATTTCAGCACCACTACTGCGGCTTTTTTTAAATTTCGTGATATCTATGTAGTTAAAATAAAGGCAAAAAAAGTTACCGAATAGTAGATCTCGTCAGTAAATGCACAAGTTAATCATTGCAAAAGCTACAAACAGGTGCAATTTTTTTGTTAGAGTGTCGATGACAAAAATATATAATAGTAATTTTAGAGTTAATTAAACAAAGCTGCAATTTAGACAAAAAGGAAGAACACACAGGAAGGACAGGTTCTTTATAAATAGATTTTTGGACATAATACGCGAGTGCCTGGTTGATGGCAATAGGTTCGCCCCCCATTAAATGAGACTAGGTGCACGTCTGCCTAACTTCGGGGAATACAGATATTATTTATTTATTTATTTTATTATTTATGTACACACAGAAAAATAGATAAAGATAAGACATAATCATAATTATGAGTACAAAGGTACAATGTTATGTTATACGCGAGAAACGATCGAAAACCGGTAGTACCACCAACAATTAAGAGAGAACTCATTAATTGTGAGCGATTAAAGTTTATTAACGTGCCCTAATTGGCCCGTTGTCGCAACTGAGGAAATTGTTGGCTCCACAAATATGTACATACACCAGTTTACAGAGCAACTGTAGGGAAACTCTTCGGATGTAGCTGATATAGATCGGCTTTCTACTTCCTTTATACGTTAAAGTTTTATTGCATCCTGTAGCATAGGGAAGCTTATTCCAGGAAAAGGGGCTTAAATGATATTCTATGCGATGAAGATAGATATAGGACTGGCCTTGACCTAAGTCGTAAAAAACAGAATCAATGATAGTCTTATGTACCAATCCAAATGATAGTTCGACTGCTAAAATGGTATCATAGTACAGGTATAATAGGAGTATATAAGGTCCCTTTAAAATAGATGGACACATTTTAACACAGCGCATTTTAAAACACTGATTATAGTGATTTTATTTTGATCTTAAATAATAAATGGCATTGGGTAACCAATATTTTTGATGTATTTTCGTTAGCTGATTTATTTTTCCTGTAAGTATCTAATGCGTTTTTCTTATATATTTTTTTACCATTGGCCTTATTTAGGTGGTCTGAATGATTGCTAAAAGTTTGTCCATATATTTTAATGGGACCTTATATATGCTACATATGAGAGGGGAGGTACAGAGGAGCTCGTGGCTAAGTAATAACAGCCGCACGGGTCGATCCATCAGGTTAAGTTACGTTTGTCGGGGAATCTTTACATACCGAGACTCCTCCGTGCCTTACACACGCGCAAGTTATCGTTCACATTCGTGGACCTTCGACAGTCGTTACGGATCGTCAGAAGCCCGAAAGTCTGACAACCAGTTTTACCAAGCGGTATTGTATTACCCAGCTACTGGGTTGTGGAGGTCAGATAGGCAGTCGCTCCATGTAAAATACTGGTATTCAGCTGCATCCAGTAAAACTGGAAGCCGACGCCAACATACATAGTAGGAAAAAGGCTATGTAGATTGTATGCTACAATATCCAAGAGATCTCAATAAAATGTCTGCTGGACTTGAAGAAAACGGGTTAATAAAACTGTGGCGGGAGGGGAATGCGTAATAAACACTGCAACATATTAACAGTGCTTTTAATGTAGATGACATAATACAATCTATTCCTTGCGTCTTACGTAATTCAAGGAAAGAGTTATTAGACTTCCGTTATCTTATCCGTGGACCACACAGCTAGCGGAGATGATAATGCGAAAATAGAGATAGGACAGTTTGAGGTCAGCTTTGGAATAGTAGATTATGTTGGTGGTTTGGAAGGCAAACTTACTGATTAAGAGGGAACAGGGGCTGCGAGGAATTTGAAAAATAGGTATTTAAAGAAACTATTGCCATCGTCTTACCTCAAGTCTGCCTCCGTAGAGTGCGATAGGGACAGCTGCAGTTCAGACCGATTATATCACAATAAAAATTGACGAGATCGACGTTTCGTATTCCCCTTTTTTCTCCCTTAAAACAGAGCCGATTCAATTATTTTTTACATAAAAAAATTAAGAAAGAGTATGTTCCTATCATTAAATTTTATGTTAAACATTTTTCGAATTTGTCTGGTAGTCCTCTAATCACCGCGGTAAAAATAGGGCATTTTTTGTAATTTTTGGAGGGTCATATTTTCTTTACCAATAACTTGCTGAAAAAAAGGAAATAACAGGAACGTGTCTACAGCAGACCCTGATTTTAGGAAAAAAATATGAATGCTATAGAGGCATTTTTCAGGAAGAAAAAAAAGGAATCCATTTGAATGGAGATTCGCAGGCCCTGTTCCCTCTTAAATATGATATTTTTCCTGAAGCCTTTTAAATATATAAGTATTTGTCGCGTTGTTAGATATATAGATAGATTATGTTGATTTACAAGTACGTAACGATACGTTACGAAATGATATTCAATGATAATGAGCTTTTAAAATTTGGGAGGATATTGGATCGACTCGAGGAGTATTATTTAGGCGTCATGAGACGTTTGCGAGAGAATATGCGCTCAAAACGGCCCAGATTTGTGGAACGACAATTCATAGATTTTGCACCATGGAGTGCGAATTATACAGAAGGTAGGCTCATTTAATGTAAACTTCATATTTATTTACTAGGCCAAGTGACCCTGGAAAAGGAAAAGGAAACCCATGGGCTTCCCTAAAGAATAATTTAATAAACTGTGGCGGCATCTACATCGCTATATGCGAACTACGCATCACACTGACGTCACACGAAATCCTGCATCGCGCAAGCAGAGTTTACCGCGCGATCAGCATATATATATGATTTCCCCACATCAATCGTTGGGCAGTTGCGCCCCAGACACGACAACCGTCTGGTCGGTGCATCCTCCCTTTTCTAATAGAGAATGATTGGACTTTACGCCCTGTTCCTTATACCTCTACACTGGTGACCCCAACGTGATCTGAACACGCAACCTCTATTAAAACCTTAGCATGCTTGTTTTCTACACCCTCGATATTTAGGTATGAATGATAATTCATCATCTGCATAGCCTTTTCCCAACTTTGTCTGGGTCGGCTTCCAGTCATGAATGGTTGTGATATTTATATTCGATAAAAATAAGGTTAATTCTCACTATTGACCTCTCCAATTGATGAGTATTCCAATTTCAAACGTTACTAGAAATCGATCGCTCGTCAATGAACAACCCAGTGACCTGTTTCATTGGTCCATCACGAGTTGCGCAAGAGTTTAGACAGCTGTGGCATTACATTTCTTTCACACATATTTATGAGATACGGATGGTCAATGGTCTGTTATTTATTTTGAGTGACATTAGTTCTGATTTGAATTCAATTAACTTTTGGCTTTATGAATGTTTTGAATGATTTGAACTTGTAACTTAATGGATTCAGTAACTTACTTATTATGGATTTGTTGGCAACAAATCAATACGGATACAACTTAAATCTCGGTGAGTACTTTGTTGATGTGATCCATACCTACCTAAGCTAACTTAAAGTGCCAACTTTTGCTTGGGTCTCTTTTTGTTAGTATTACATCAGTAGGTAATCTCAGACCAAATAAAAAACTAAGACAGAGCGCTGCGAACAATACAGTGAAGCATGCCAAAACTACACCGCCGCTCTGTGCATACACGCTCACACGCACACATTTACAACCTTTTACAATGACACTACAATCAAACTACACCACACAAAGTGCGCACATGTTTACGAAACCGGCTTCACTTCACTGTTGACAGCGCTCTGTCTTGGTTTTTTATTTGGTCTGAGTAGTTAGATATTTCTACGATTGAATTGATGCCTCATCATTTTCAAATATAACGAACAGTTAAATTGTTCTTGCATACACTTCACCAAAGCTCAACGTGAAAGTGCACGCAACACCATATAGACTAAAGCACGTACGTAGCTCGGACGCAGAATGCGCCTGCACACGTTTATGGGAAGGAGGGGTCAACATATGGCGTAATTGGACTTGCTTGAATTTAAACTGACGCCAGTCAGCTGCGACGCAAACGTGTTTGTAAAGTTTATATTGGAAATCCACCGTGTGGCGAAGGTGGAATTATTTATTGGTGTTGAATTTTGTGCTTACATTGTATGCTGGTTTATTCTGGATGTATAAACGAGTTATAACGAAGAAGGTGCAACTAGCTAGATCGATGTCATCATGACTAATCATGACATCTTGAGGTGATCAATTCCTATCGTTGTGCACCCATAGCCTTTACTCTTGCCATGTTTCTATTTTAGGTGCAAAAACGATTTTAATAAATCAGCTATACGCATTTGAGGTAAACTAACTGTCAATATTCCTGCAGTTATCATAATCATAAGTTTTCCTCCACTTTTCTACAGGCATGGTTCGTAGTATTGTATGCGCATACGCAGAACTTATCCCCACGCCTACAACAATATAAAGGAGGGGAACTGAATAGTCCGGATATGTCGTAAAGTACAATGTAAACAGTAAATCAACTCACATTGACAATGTATTAAGTTTCTTCAACATTTTACTATGTTTGTTTTCATTCTCAAATCCAATATTTACAGGTTTTCACTCGGAATTAGAAGTAATAACTGTTTTAAGCAATAAGACGTGACAGAGCTCCTGAGGTTTGGATATTGCTGACAGACGTGTCTTTTCTCTGTAACTTATGTTATTTTCCTCGACCGTAGTTGACCTTTCCTTTCATTCATAATGTTTCTCGATATGTAGTCTCGCCTCGCCCTATCAAGATCATTTATCAACAAACATTTAAAAGAAAAAGAAAACTATTTCTCGACCCGATGATGTAATCTAGACGCCTAAAACGATTATACAAAAAACTGTCGCGACGCACCTACGTGTAAATGTGGGAGATTAGCACATGCCATACCTGTAGTAAAACGATTTGCCGATACACTGACACATTGTTGAACGAACAGTAGGTTAGTCAGTAGTCTGGCCTTTGGACAAAGACTTTGATAGCGTATTTTTGAGGTCGTAGGTCCTAGGTCTGGATGATCACCTGAAGGTAAGGCAAGACAAGTGTCGTTTTCAAAGCGTTTCGTATTTCTACAACAAGTTTCAACGAGATTGACATAAGGTTTTCCGTAGCATGTCGATCGAATACATTTTTGACTTTTCCGTCGTTGTTATTGTTGCAGAATGTCACTTCGTTGACGTCCTCTGGTCCAAATGTTGTTTGTACGTTGTTTTGTATGCTGCTTGCTCTGAGAACCAACCAGATTTGAGTACAATAATATTGTTGTGCTATATTATTGAATGTAGGCTAAAGTTAATTGATTATTCCACCATCTGCTGTTCGAGGAAATAATGAAAATATGCACCTTTATAAGGTCAATTGTACAAAAACATGTAGAATTTGTTATCTTCATACAATAACATGTCAGTTAACCATGGTTACAGATCAGACACAAAACAGGCGCTAACCGACTTGTTTGTTGTTAGTTATTGTGAGATACAGAGTATAGTTTACTATTGTAATCGGTCACTGTCACTGTACTGCGTTCTTCTTAATGCTTACGAAGACACAAGCAATAAAAATTAAAAAGCCGGTTTCCCTAACGAAAATGAATGCAAAATTAATTGTGACAAATTGTCCAGGGCGTGTGAACTGTTGTGATTGGTTGAATAGTTTGTCAACAGCCAATCGCATTAGTTTATATTTTCGTCGAGAAACTGGCCCTATATGTGACAATATCCTGGTTTTTATCACTTTTGAATGTGCACTTTCATTAAAGTCATTAAACTTCCGCGTTAAGTTGCACTACTGTTCAGAATGTCCTGTGTTGAAGGGGAAACCACAGGCCACAGGGCTCCGAAAATAGTAGCGGGGGCGCGGGGGGCGGGCCGAGACCCGGCGCACGCGCAGTCCCCGTTGACACGCCGATCTACACTCATGCGCAGCGTTTGTTTTAACTAATTGGTGCAGTGAATAATACGTGTCTCGTAAATAAAGTACAGTGATGTTGTGTGGGACTAATGGTGCTGTTGCGGCGATGGACCGTGCGTATATGTCGCTGCGCGCACGCAAGCCGCCTGCTAAAATTACGGTGTGTTTTTATTACTTGTGTACATCTCGTTGCTTTCATTTTTCTGTGATGATTGTTTAGATGGTAATACCCAAACATACTGTCAAGTTCTCAGTAAACTGAAAACAGCGTTGGAAATTATGAAATAGTTAATTAATAAAAGGGCTTTACTTTAAGATGATCACTTGATGAGTATTATAATACCCTCAATAGTACCACAGGAACAAACAATTACTTATTCATTACATACAGCACAGCCTACTAGAAAGTTTTACTCATAAGCAGGTCAATGAAAGTAACTAGGTATATCTATGGGGTCAGATAAAGTAATTCCAACATGGATATTGTTGTATTACGCAGCTGACTATGCAAGCTGATTACCTTTTGCATTACCTATTACCTTGTTCAGAATGATTAGTCAGTCCAACTCGCAGTTGATGTAGATAGATACCTTATGATATAATACTTAGAATTAGGTTAATTATATGAAATGTAAAATTGTAAGTTTTGGTTTTGTCGGTAACAAGGAAACATTAGTCCGATAGCATGAATGAAAATCAGGAAAATTGTTATAATTAATTATTTATTTAAATAAGTTCAATCGAAATAATTCCCAGCAAGTGCTAAACCTCTGTTAGGTAAGCTTCATTCTATTATTTTCCTACTATTCATAATTTCATCTTCATCAATGGCTCAATATATCTACTCGAGTTCTTGTCTTGGTCTTTTCATTATGACCTCCATTCCGTCACTTTTCCATTGAGCTCTTCTGCAGCATTGGTTCCTTATTGCTCCCCTGATGTCATCTTACAATATCTTGGCTGGCTGATCGTGACCATGTCCTCTTTCTCCAGTGTCCATCTTCTGTAAGACATAGATTACCTATTCATGTCCTATATTTGCGTTTTTCCTTTATTAATTCGTCATCATAATCCTCCCTGCCCTTATGCCAATTTATTTGGTATCGGCGCAGTATGTCTTCTTCCTTACATTTCTTTATCTCTTGGCGATCGTGACCATGTCCTCTTTCTCCATTCTCCATCTTCTGTCTAACATAGATTACCTATTCAGGTCCTATATTTGCCCTTTATTAATTCGTCATCATAATCCTCCCTGCCCTTATGCCAATTTATTTGGTATCGGCGCAGTATGTCTTCTTCCTTACATTTCTTTATCTCTTGGCGATCGTGACCATGTCCTCTTTCTCCATTCTCCATCTTCTGTCTAACATAGATTACCTATTCAGGTCCTATATTTGCCCTTTATTAATTCGTCATCATAATCCTCCCTGCCCTTATGCCAATTTATTTGGTATCGGCGCAGTATGTCTTCTTCCTTACATTTCTTTATCTCTTGGCGATCGTGACCATGTCCTCTTTCTCCATTCTCCATCTTCTGTCTAACATAGATTACCTATTCAGGTCCTATATTTGCCCTTTATTAATTCGTCATCATAATCCTCCCTGCCCTTATGCCAATTTATTTGGTATCGGCGCAGTATGTCTTCTTCCTTACATTTCTTTATCTCTTGGCGATCGTGACCATGTCCTCTTTCTCCATTCTCCATCTTCTGTCTAACATAGATTACCTATTCAGGTCCTATATTTGCCCTTTATTAATTCGTCATCATAATCCTCCCTGCCCTTATGCCAATTTATTTGGTATCGGCGCAGTATGTCTTCTTCCTTACATTTCTTTATCTCTTGGCTTGGGTGATCGTGACTATTTCCTCTTTCTCCATTCTCCATCTTCTGTACGACATAGATCACCTATTCAGGTCCTATATTTGCCCTTTATTCATTCGTCATCATAATACTCCCCGCCCTGATTACAATTTATTTGGGATCGGAGCACCATGTCTTGTTCCATACATTTCTTTTATCTCTTGGCTGGTTAATCGTGACCATGTCCTCTTTATCCATTCTCCATCTTCTTTTCGACATAGATTACCTATTCATGTTCTATATTTGGCCTTTATTCATTCATGATCATCCTTCCTGCCTTTATGCCAATTTATTTGGTATCGGCGCAATATGTCTTCGACTTTCTTATATCTCTTGTTAGCTATCATCTCAGTAGTCTCCCCCTCAGCCTTCTTCCTTCATTCTTCAAGTCAATTTTACTTAGAGGTACTAGACATACAGTCATATTGTATTTTTACTCAAATGATTCCACACTGAGTAGTATTCCTAGAACTGTATGTAAATTCTATGGATTCCATATGTATTGTATCTACTCTTTATTTGCATTAGTCATAACATTGTGTACTGTAGAGGGTAACCCCTTTGGAATTATGGTCTTCTGACGTTAAATTATAAACATTGTATATTTAAAATTTAAATATTCTCATTATGTATAAAGATGATGACTAAGCCAATTTTGTTACTTAAATAAAGGGTCATTCACATTATGCCAAGACCGTGTAGTCTTGCTGGATCCCTTATAAGGGCTTGAAGCTAAATATAGTAAATTAATTCTGTTTAGAAAGCAACGGCTCCCAACTGTGACGTATACTCTAACAATGCTTACGCATCGTATGCGCCCGCGCATGACTCAAGCTTTGCTGAAAGTACTTTATTTGTTTTGACTTCTCGGTATCGCAAGGATTACCCAGCACTTCGGGATTACTCGGTAACCCTCGGCTATAATAATAGTCGATGATTTTACAATTATTTATTACCGTTCTAATTATGAATTCTTGACCGTTGTGTATTTTGGATGAGAAGTTTTAGAAGTTTAATAAGAGTAACTTATCTGACAGTAGAACTTACAAGGATTTAAAAAAAAACTCAAATCACTTAATTGTATTAAATTATTCATGTATTACTCGTAGTTTGGCGTTTTCTCATATAAATCTGCGACAAAGTTATTTAATATAGCTGAGAATATATTTCTTTTTGTTGTTTCATGCTTGCGTCAAAACTAATTATTAACTGGTAAATAACACCTCTTACTATTCTAAAACTGTATTAGCAAATTCTAACAATGCTGATCACAATGATACATAATGTTTTATAATAATACTATTATTATTTAATATTTTGCTCATGCAATTAGAAAATTCAATGCAAAATTGTCTATTGTTTTCTAGATAATGACACTTACCTACGATCCTTGATGATATTTAGGACGAATTTCACTGATAAAAGGTTCCCGCAGACAGGCGCGACACGACTAGACAACGCTATATCATCAGATTGTCTTTAAAGAAACCTCAAATAAATTAATGACATATCACCAACTCCATGACCAAAGAAGGAAACTAAAATTAGATGAAAGGGACCTTGCCTTACCAGACGGTTTTTGCTAGTCATATTTGTGACAAAAGCCTCCTGGCTCTTCACCATGTCTGGTGAAATGAAATGTTTATTTCTGTAAGTAGATCCTATAAGAAGTTTTTACTAGCCCATTTGGTTAATATTTTAAAACTATGGCGCCGGTGCACATAAAAAAATACGTCAATATTGGCAGACTACTCTCAGGCGTCTAGTGACTGATAAAACAATGAGGGTTTTCATGAAAATTCACGCCACCAGTTGGCGCCATTTTGACAAAAGGTCTTCCATTTCGACAATGAACATAAAATATATGATGACGTTCATCATAAGGTCACCACAAAAAAAAAAAGGCTTTTGACAGGTGCCTGGACCTGACGTCTCAGTCTTGCTAGAAAACCCTCATTACTGGAGCACTCACTGTCGTTTTGAGAAACCAGTTTGTCATCCTCACATTTGTATTATTGTTGATCTTCAACTGTTTTTCAATAAGCAGTACCTACGCACGTGGTTATATCTACTGACACCGACCCCGACATTCTTGTGAATGTTATGAATTACGATGTTTACTTCAATGTCGAGCACACACCTCTCACATATTCCACCCACTTCATCATTGACTCAGAAACCCAAAATAATATTCGGTTTAATAATTAACAGGATGCCCGAACTTGCCTCTGTACGTCGCACCGACCTCGTTCAGGTACGATGAACGTTGTCAGTTGTCGCAGTTCCGACACGACAAATATTACGAGTTCGTATTAATGCCATGGTCACGACTAAACGCCACGTGAATGGCCCGCTTTATTGCAGCTAGGGTTGTCAGGTATTCAAAAAAACATTAAAATTAATGTTGTTTTAATATGGAATCGATTTTATGTCAGAAAGTTACGAGCATAGTACGGAATAACAGTAACATTAACGCGGTTGGAATAGCAACATTAGAAACGTTAAAACAAACAAACAGAAGTAGGATTTCATTACAGAGTAATTGTGAAAACATGGTGCAATTAAAATTGTTTTAAACAACAAACAATGCAGGAATCTCACGGGCAGTGGAAACGTTAAGAGAGTTACGATAAAATATTAATGTTTTGGATGCTTCAGCCAAAACAGACTGACTCATCTGACCAAGGATGCTCTTGTGTGTTGTGGGAATTTAATCGTAGCAGTAACAAAGAAATGAGATACATGAGAGCATACTTCTCAAATAAAATGTACGAATCTATATCCGGAGCCTCGATAAGAAATCCCGCGACCTCTAACCAAACAAGAGATCTAAAACCAGTTATTTAAATATACTTCGCAGTCTTACTGACTTAATCGCGACGTTCCCGAGCGCTATGGATATCGACCATGTCCACTTCCTGATAAGAAAGACTCATCGCCATGTCTATTATGTGGACATAATTGGAATTCACCTTCAGGATTAGAGCAAGGTTGGCAGCCCTTGTCCTTGCCTAGTTTTCTGCTGAACAAATTAGCCTCTAAGTGTGGTTCTGGGGCAAAGGCGGATTCATTTATCTATTTGGACAGTTGTACTTTTGTCCTAATATCAGTCTGTTTATTCTTCATTGTTCATTTTTCATTCCCAAACCTTTTATCATCAACATCATCTTACAACTCGACTTCACCCACTGCGTAGGTCTCGAACCTTTTGACATTTCAACCTAATGTTTAGTTTAGTTTTTTACTAAAAAGTATATTTGGGGTCACAGGGTTATCCAAGAACGTCTTTCATTTACCATTTGCTTAAAAATTACATCACGACAATAATTAACCGTTATTATAAAACGGAAGTACGAAATGTACATTTCATTCTATAAGCGAATTCAACAGCATTCGTTCTTCTCGCCGGATATCTCACGACTTTGGTGTCTGTCGATATGATTAACAACTTCCACTGTTAAAAAACGGTTTATTTGTATTAAACAATTTTACGCAAGAGTTGTTTTAGATCCAGGATTAAATGAAAATATAAGTTGTACTAGCAGCGCCCCGCGGTTTCACCCGCATAAGTCTCGATCCCGTGGGAGTATCGGGATAAAAAGTATCCTATATGTTAATCCAAGTTATAAACTATATGTGTGCCAAATTTCATCCAAATCTGTTCAGTAGTTTTTGCATGAAAGAGCAACAAACATCCGTCCATCCTCACAAACTTTCGCGTTTATAATATTATTATAGGAGGATTGAATCTCGCACAAATTGAGAGGGTTAACTCCGATAAAAGAAGACTCAGCTATTTGGCTTTACCGAAAGGATTCGCAAGCAAATACTTAAAGCAAATGAAATAATCGTCACAACTTGGCAGAGAAGTCAAACTTCAAATTCCCTGCATGTCGATTGAGCAAGTCCACGTCTATCTACCCTCTTTATAAAGGTATTATGTTTCACCTCAATAACAGACCGTGTCTACTGGTAATAACGGTGATAACACAATAAATGCCAGTAATAACAGCCTGAGTACTATTGACCCCTAACCCCGGTAGTTTGTTATAATCAAGTAATTGCTTACCCGTAATAGATTTATAATTAATTCCATAATATATTGAACTTAGTAACTTAACGCTCTTTTATTATTAGGTTCTTAGTTTATGAGTCCTCCTGAACAACTCATATTTTTTACCCGACTACGGCGAAGCAAAAAGGAGGGTTATGATTTTGACCGGTATGTCTGTTCATCTGATCCGTCATAACTTCTAAACTACTTATCATAATTTGACAAATGAGGTATCTTTATAAGCGTTTGTCGTGTAACATATTGCCACGGCTACCCTCTGAACATCGCATAATACATATTACGTTTAAGTTGTTTATTTAATAGACAATAAATATTGGATAGTTTGTACAGAACAATTTCAGATGAGAATATTTTCTTGTTTCATAATTTTTAGAGAATGATTTTTTAGTAGTTAGTAGTAGTAACTTACTTTTATCACATTCGTAAAATTCAAAATATTCAAAATTCAAATTATTGTATTTCACATAAACCTACAAGGGCACTTATGAAACGTCAGAAGCTAGGTGCACGGTTCCAATTGGTCGTTTCCTATGGAGAAGAGCCGGCAAGAAACTCCATGGTTACTCTTTTAAAAGTACTTAATCTTCTTACAGAACGTCTGCATATATTCGTATATTAAAAAGTTCCCGAAGGCAAATTACGCAGTCCATTTGCTTAAACTCTTTCTGCAAAATACTCATAGACTTTTATGCCATCTGTATTTTTTTTTTTGGTATTTTTAAGTTTCAGTAATCGTCCATGGGTAATAATTATGAAATTGACCCTTCAGTCTCCATAAATGAAGATCTGGTTATCAACTAGTTTCCTATACGTAGTCTCGCCAATGGAATATTTTTAATTGTTATCAGTCTCTGTTATCAGGCGGCTGCCATCGATCATGTAACTATTAATATAACTTTATGTATTTTACACGTGCCTTTGTACCGGTAATTTACAGGTTTTTGTTAAAAGGTATTTGAACTTCTGATGAATATTATGTTAAGTTTGCATCATCTTCATTCAGCCCTTGTTATATCGCCAAATTGAAAGAACACAACAAGTGTATTAATGACGTTAATTTCAGGGACCTACTGACCCTAAAGACATAATTTATTTGCCATCCCTTCACCGTTTCCATACACATAGCTATTAGTTCTGTAAGTATCCAAAAATAAATGTATGTAGGTATTTCTTGTAATTGTATAAAGCAATAGTTTTCAAATATAATTATGTATGTACTTTTAAAAACATGTAATTGATTGACAACCTAAATGGGCAGAGGTTGACAACCTTTTTCTAAGAAACAACTTCAACTAGCTGCGCCCCGTGGCTTCATCCAGATAAGTCTCGATCCCGTGGAAATATCGTGATAAAAAGTATCCTATGGCCTAACCCAGGTCATAGTCTTCCCATGTGCCAAATTGCATCCAAATCTGTTCAGCCATTTTAGCGTGAAAGCGTAACAAGCAAACAAACTCATTTTCGCATTTATAATATTAGTTAGAATATTTGTTATTTATGTAGTGACAAAGTGAATAAGCATACAAATAAATACTAAAATGATGTAAACGTCTTAAATTAAACGTGACACTACAACTGTATTGTTTGTATTAAAATTATAAATATAAACAGTTTATTGTTTGCTAGGCACTAGCACAAAAACTTGCTTAGTTACCAGCGTGACACAGCGTGCTCTACGGTGTCTTATTTGAGTATTCTATAGCTACGTAGACCTTAGTAAGTATTTCATCCATACTTCCTACACTAACTTTTAAACAAAAACTTACAAAACTTTAATATATTCAAAATGCATCCAAAAGTTCGTTTCTAAATCGCAAACACAGGTGTCATTGCACCTGCGCCTACGACGCACCCCGTCACGGCAGGTGACCACCCCTGCATTATCACTGTTTTAACTGTAAGGCAACTGTTACATACATACATAAAGTCCTAGAACAACGAAAAATTAACAGTCTCTTTCTTATAAATGCGAAGTGAAAGAGAAAAAAAAATAAAGGTACGAAAAATAGATAGTCGCATCTCTTTCTTTTAAACACGAAAAGTAAAGAATAGAACATGAATGTAAGTATACTAATCCAACTTCCAACGTATAAATTCCAATGAAAAAATTCTATAGCCCCATCTCCATTAAAAAAATATGAAAAGGAAAAATAGTAATGGTGCTGTTGCACTTGACCCATGACCGCTGACAATGTAACTTAAGTGTCCCATCTCATTCTTTTCAATATTGAATAACAGAGACAGAATACACTTTTTGTAAGGTTATTGTTATGTGCATATTATAAAGTAACTTTGCCCCATAAAGTCACGGTAGGCGGGTATGTAATATCTAGCTGCTTTAATTAGATCATAACATTATCGCTGTTAGTCGCACCTGTGTCGTGAGAAACACTTGTTATACTATTAATAACGACATAAATACGTTGCCACTGATAAACATAAGTAGCTACGGCTATTAATAGAACATTTCAAATAGGTAAATCTATAAATTATCATGTTGCAATATATTTAGTATCAAGTGTCTAATTACTTACTAAACATGTTTAGTTTGGTGGAATATGTTGTAGCGGGAGGGTGTGTCAGACTCTTACTGACTAAAACCCACCCGTGTTCCCTCAGTTGCCTGTACGTTGCCAGGGGCCACGGTATCCCTTTCGGACTTTCCCGCAACATACTGCGCCTTCAAACGTGGATGATGCAGAATGTGCATAACTAAAGCCCACTGCGCACTAGTAGACATTTTCTCGAGATATTGTATTGAGATAAGGGCTCATAAAGTACATATGCAAGAGACGTATTAGGACTCTATACGTCTATTGCCTTCGAGATCTCGGCAAATCCCGACACCCAAAGGACACGAGAAGCCGTGCTTTGAGAAAAATGTCTCCTCCCTAAGGGCGAAGCCACAACACTGTGTAGCGGCGTCGCATCGTAAAAATCTACGACAATGCGTATGTCGTACATACGCATTGTATTGCTGTGCAACGTCGTTTTTGCGATACGACGCCGCAACGCAGTGTTGTGGCCTCGCCCTAACTAGGCTTAGATTAGACAAAAAGATGGACACAGAGCAGCAACGTAATCCTTTGTTATTAACAAAAACAATCGGCGGCCACCAATCTGTCTGCCAAGCATTTCAATGTCGTATTTCCAAGTTTTCATCAATAAAAGGCCCTCTCTTTAGTATCTTCCAGTAGATATTGTATCATTAGCAGAGATATATCTATAGTACACCCATATTTCGCCAAGCCTCTGCCTACCCTGTTATGTGTTACATTACATCATCTATCCACTACAACATACATGACCTAGTCTACCACAACAAGGTAAAATAATGGCGAAAGTACAAGTGTACCCAATCTACTAACGAAAATGACGGCATCATCCGGTCGTCGTCCTATTTACCAATTGTCTCGTTCATCTCCCACGTTCCCGATATTGATTGCCAAAAATACACTGCCTGCGACGTCGTGGGCAGTGTAAATGGGCTATTAGAATGATGAATCGCTTCTAATACCAATATTTAGCCTTTAAAGAAGGCTAAATATTGGTATTAGAAGTGATTTTAAATTGTATATTTATGTCGTCACTATTTTTGTATTATGAACGAGAGGATAGTACGTCAGTATTTGATTTACCTACGTATTGGTGGCGTTTTTATGCGATCGCGGCGCGTACGACTACATTGTATAAAAACAATTTGGAACAGCAAAGCCACGTCCCGCGTCGCACGAGCAAAGAAATAGATCTTCTATACACAGAATGCGATCCCCGGGGTTATTTATTACTTACAATGGAAATGCTTTTCATTTTGACAGTCCAACAACATTCATTGCGTTATTTTCATTGCTGAGCAGACGAATTGTTCAAACATGCGATCAAGTAATGGATAAGGAGTTTCCTTTAGAATCCTTCGGAGTATGATTGAATGTGTAACACGTTTGGGATGCTGATTACCCGATCCGAACTTTACTTGTACTTATGCGATCCAAAAGCACACCATACCATCGAGATCGCATTTCGGTGTCCTCTTAGTAGGTCACTATTTTAAGTTCAACAAGTTCGGATCACTGACTGATTGTGATAGTTGAATAGAAGATTAAGTAATTCTAAAAAGTATTTGAGTCTATCTCCACCACTAACGAACACACCTCCATTATCGTTTACATACATTTGTGGACGTAAACAAAGACTTACCCTCTTATTCATAAAAGTCTTAAATAAATAATATTGTTTTAGTCATTCATAGTATATGCAGATAGTGCATTGCACTCTCTCTACATTGACATGAAAATTACAAGGATAAAAGGTAAAAAGATTTTTTTTTCTTGTAAATAATATGCCTTCTTGCTTGAATCATATGAACAGATAAACCAATTTCTAAGACAGCATGAACTCTGTAGTTTCAAGATATGTCAAAGATTCACAAATCCTGTAGATTGGTTTTGACATTCAATCCATACTTAAAGTATTTCAGTCCTATGCAAGTATGTGAGTAATTGTCATGTTTGTCTAATTGTTTAGAGCTAGTCGCAGGCGCAGTCTTATCAACGATGTGCAAAACAAACATTTGTCATGATTTGACGGATACACTTCGAGGGAGTGGCATTATAGTATCTAGGTACTTGTGTATTTGGTAGTCTTGTTGTCTTAGTGTAGCCAGCCCCACCACAGATCACTGATAGCATTCATTTTAGATGTCGGTGCTGTCACAGTCAATACTCTAAACGCACTTCATCATCATCATGTCTTTACGTATTTTTCCTTATATTTCTATCAGTCGTAATCTCAGTGTTAGCTTTTTTCCTAGTCTTAGTTTCTTCCTATTATTACCTTGCACACAATTTCCATCCATTTCTCACGACCATACACATCCATGCTTGTCACTTGTCTTGCTTTCAACACGCGGTTTTTCTGATTTCAATTTGGGCTTCCCTTTTGGAATCATAATTTTAATCCTTTCGGAAGAGGAAAACTTTTTCATCTTATAAAATGGTAAAGTAAATCGATGGATATAACCAAATTATCATGTTATTTACAACGTATCTACTTATATTTAGACCACAAGGAAAAAACCAGTACAATAAGATTGCTAACTATGTGCTCAGGTATGAGAAAGGTAAATATTTTTAAGTTTTGACGACAGAACCTTCGGTTAAACTAATGTTTGTTACATTTTCCGTTTTTCCATTATTTTTTTAACTGAAACGATGTTCGAAAACATGTTTTACGTAAATATAGAAAAGGCAGCATAATCTCAACCTTAAATAAAAAAAAACATATCCTTAGTTTCTGGTGTGCGTATATGATGTATTCAGAACGTAAACGAAGCAAAGAAGTATGTAAGGATCGTAGCAGGTGGCGTTCTGTAGTTTCTACCTACCCCTATGGGAAGAAGTCGTGAGTTTAAGTATGTATGTACATATGTGTATTTCCTAAGTTCTAGCACGACATTATTTTCTTCGTCTCTTCTGCATCCATTTGAAATTGTAAATTGAATTAGCCTATAAAATCGACCTATTACTTGACCCTCCGGAAGACGTAGCGTAGGAAGGCCTCACACTGGTGGTCCGATGACCTTGTGAAGGCCGCAGAAATCCGCTGGATGCGGCAAGCATAGAACCGGTAGAAGTGGCGGTGCTTGGGGGTGGCCTATGTCTTTCGGCTGAATGATGACTACAACTAAAACAATCAATCAACTCAGCCTATTGAATCCAGTGCTTGCCTGACATAATCCTACACTAAGTTGCGTGCAACGACTTCCCTCGATCAAACTGACTACAATAACATTATCATAAGGAGCTCATACACAGTCTTCTGAATGACTGTGTACATAGATGGAAGGACTGTGTAAGATGATATGGTTAGAAAGGGAGTGACTACCGAGCTGACGACTAATAGAGAAGTACGGAAGAAAAAGACATGTTGCGTCGACTCGAAATAAATTGGGATAAGAGCAGGAGAATGATAACACTGTCTTCTTCTTACGTTGATTTAAAAGCCGACAGTACTCAAAAGGAATTGAAGACAAGTACAGCTTCATATTATAAAATGTTGTGAATATCTCCCGATCACGTTTCCGTAATTATCCATTGAATTGATAATAAACTTCCCTGTTTGTATTGATCAACCGCTTCCTCTATCCATTCAACTCTTTTGTGGTATTCATTGATGGGTTTATTTGAATAAGTTTAGGACTAAAGGACTTTTGAAAGTTGGCCTATATCTTTCCAGAAGGCATTGTCTTTTTAGGGTTTACGTATAAACTGATATGGGTGACTGAATCATGAATAGAACTCTTTATTCTTGTTAGTGTATTGTATGCAAAAACTATTCATAAATACTGATTCATGTGATTGTAATCCTATACAACATACTTGGCAAGTACCGATTTATCTATCATGTAATTAATAGGTACTTTTCAGAATTTATTAATAGCAACGCGTAACAAAAATAATAATTAAGTACCTACTTTTGGTTGAGCATCATCCTTCAAGAAATATAAAATATACCTTTTTAAATAGTTCTATACTGGTCAAGCAAATGCGATCGATAATGCATTCCACATTCTTCGAGCCAAAATGTATAATAAACACAAATAAGGATCGTCTATACTCAATTTGAAAGTCTGAAGGTGTCAGAGATACCGATCACTTAATATTCAACTCTTGACCATTCATACTACAGTCGACAGCACGCCGATGGTAATTCTGACCTGGAGCTGGCCTAGCGTAGTACGGGTTTCAATAGATTAAGAGACCAACTTATACTGATTTTGTTAATACTGAGGTGCGGCCTACTGTACCGATAGTACTGCCTCATATACATTGTGTTTTAACCACATTGTACAGTATATTTGCTATTGTACAGTCACTCTTCTATAATAGTATCGATGTCATTAGGATTGTCATTTTTAATCTATTGCTGTCTCACTATATCGTTGTCAACAGGAAAACTTACATACCTTTTCTAATTAAACAATTGTTTGGCAGGCGGATTCGGTAGTGAGACTCCCGACACTGGCTCACACACGAATAAAAAGACTTCATAGTCTTTACTCGGTTGTCTTTATTTTCGGCTTCAGGTCTTTTTAACCTTTTCCGTCTTTCTAAGTCTCCATAGTAAATAAATTACGCTTGATCTCCTCAGTTTCATTCGGACTAAACACCATAGTTCACTGCTCATAACTCCTCGCACTCAAATTCACTCATTATTCCAGCATCATTGCAAAATCGCTCATTTTAATCTTCTTTACACCGATTAACTCCTGAATAATTGTATTTAAAGTTTACTAAATAAAGACTGACACTCCAAAGGAAAACAAATTTCCACGCACCCATCTCTCCAACAACATGTGAACTACCCACCAATATGCACACACCACTACTACTTATCATTCACCGGCCGTAGCTCCGTCATGACGCACGTCTCTATGGTAAACAGCGCTGATGATCGCCGCACGACAATTACGGCGTACTGCTACATGATTTATAGATGCTAGTAAATGGCCTGTTTGTTTGAATTCTTGCTCTACGGTTTTGTGAATGAAGTAGAGAGCATTCTTGGTAGGTTTATTTTGGGTTTCTGTACGAGAATAGATGATAGCGTAGTTTATTAGCTATTCAGACAGCTAAGTAGCTGGGCTGATTGGACAGGGCATGGCCGGACGTGCATAAGTATTTTAACACGTAATGCATGGTGCCGCACAACACAGGACCTTATTTGGCACCTGCTGTCAAACGCGATGATGATTGTCTATGTATTTATGTTCATTAGATTTATGTCTAAGGTAATGAACATAAATATGCGGACGAATTTTTTGATGCCCTATAATAATGCCCCCCCCCCCCTTGTTTATATACTTGTACATATTATTATTATTTTAAGTCTGTTTTTAAATCATGTAAATACGTTTGTGTAAATAAAGAATTTGAAATTGTCTAAGGTAATGGTATGATTTTGGGTAAGGTCACTTCTAACAGACAACATTACGCAAATAGAAACAGGATTAAATTACATAATGATATCCGTGGTAATAGCCTCAAAAACCAACCACCCGCTAAGTACTTATACTGCTTCAAGATTTTCGGTTCTTTTATTTGGCATGTGGTGACGAGTATAGAAGGAATGTGCGCATTAGTGTGTCGCTAAATTGGTAACTAAATACTCCAACTTAACCTTTGAAACGTTTACTTTGTGCTAAACTACATAAAATATTAAGGCTTTTTTCCCTCACATGAGAAAAAAATGCAGAGTATATATATTATATCAATGTTATTAGTTACTTACGTGTGATGAGGTATTTTTTTTCTTACAAATTGTGATCGAAGTAGCACGGATGTTCTCAAAATAAATCATTTTCCTTGACTGAAGTGTACAACTCAATTATGTCCTGTAATTGATATAAAAATTGCACTTTTTGCTCGCAAATCGATTTCTTGAGATTCTTTCAGAATGTTAGTTTATTCGTCGTTATGTTTAGAATATATCCTTTTAACCATGTTTTATTTTGTGTTTATATTGGTTCAACCAGAAATCTTTAAACCTAAATAGTTCCATTCCGATTAGTATTTCGCCTTTCGGCTGCATAGGGTATAGCTACATCTTTTTAAAGCACGTGATCAAAGACGGTTGTCGTTCTCAGACTAGTGCTGCATTTATCGTAATTGATAATCCATAAGTAGGCATGGGAAGTTTTATGATACGCGTCTTGGTCATTTATTACACAAACCCGTATTTCCTGCTCACTTACAACTTTCCCAACATAACCGACGGATACAAGATTTCTCTCCCTCATAAACGAATGACTACCAGTCATATGGATAGTCGTAGGTTGCGTGGAAGCTCCAACACCATCCTAAAAACATTATTAGACAAAGTTGACAGTCCCTTTATAAGGCACTGGGTCCGGAGGCTCGTGCCAACGTGTGTTGGACCACGTCATTTTTAGTTATTTTAGTTTATAAAAGTTTACTAACAAAGTCATTGTTACTAACACTATAGATTGTGTGTACTTGTATGTGTAGTCCGAAATAAAGAATATATTAATTATTATATCCATGTGTATTATCATATACTTGCCGTACTATAGCGAGAAAGATTTTCAATAATATGTATCCCTTTTGAGTGTTTCGCAAAACTTGATTTTAGTATCTAATACATATAATGACTAGTATAGGTAGACCCGCTCATCCGCATCTACATTTAATTCCGTAAACGTCATCTACTGATCATGGTTTTCACCAATGACCACGTCAGTGAACTTACAAAAAGAAAATCACCATGCTTTATTTTCATCATCGCTATCAGTAACCACCTTTTCACCAGCCTTTTCTCTTATGCTATTCTTCCAAATTTTAATCAGCACTAGGGAATATCCATAAGTTTACATTATTGCGAATGATGGACTAGACAAACCTGTATCATGGGTAAATTACAGACACCATTTTCTACAAACATTAATTATTATAGACTCCTCAGCATTACATCTCGGTATTCCACGATGCACGTGCCTTAATCCTCCTTTCTGATTACTGCCTCAATTTCTCACGTTCTCCCCGTGGGAATGTGTAAATTGCATCCTTTTATACATGGCTTCTATTTTTTGTATACTTCTAGTAAATACGTCTATATCGCGTGTCTTGGTAGCAATTTGTCTCTATTATTATTGATTAGTTTATTATTAGGTCGTTATTTTTCATTTTTACCGCCATTGTTGGTAGCTGGGATTTTTATGCATTGGGTCGTTTAGGTCTGATTTTATTGTTGTGCTCAGGTGGCTATTACTAAGTAAGAAGCTGCCTGTATGAAAAGTGTTAGTTTCAAGTTTCGGAAAGAAAATTTAATCCACTTTTTACTAGGAGCTATAATTTACTCTAATACACAAGTGTTATGTTTCGCGAGCATTTGTGCAGAATAAGAATAAGAATCATTTATTTGCAGAAAATACAGGTGTTACCAGTTGTAAAAGTTGGTGGTTTTAATGTACAGTCCATATTTTGCCTGTTTAGGGCATGCAAATTAATTTTACATTAATATGCAGATTACTATTGCCTTCCAATTTGCGCTACACTATGTCAGTTTCAGTAAATCCATTTTTAAAACATGTTAAATTTTCTAAACGTGACCATCTAAAACTCACTCTTATAGTACAATTTCACTTTCATTTAATTTCAACTTACACAGACAGTCATCATATTTGCATAGGAAACAACCGTAAGCTAATCGCTGCTATTAAATTAAATCTACCTACATTACTACAGGTGTTTTATATTGCAGAGTAGTGTGGAAACTATTATTAAACGTGGCCATCGGTGATAGAGGCAGTTAGTGTAACAATTTTACTCGCGCATCAAGTTTACCTGTTGGATGCGCATGAGTTTAAAGAATGGACTGAATTTGCATATGTTTGACATTTAGATCTGCATCTTAGACTTGGTCAGATTTCAAGCTTCTAAGGTTTCCGAGGATTGACACTATCTTGGGATTTTCTTAGCTGGGATATCAATAGTTTGCATATTTTACAATCTATGGTGTTAAAATAAAAGTGATGAGTGTTTTTTGCATTGACAGTACCACACCATTTGATAGCCGATGAGTGTTGCAGGTAAATTATTTGTGAATAGCAAGATTTGGCTGGACTAATCTTGGTAAAAAAAATATGCAAGATACCAGTATCTTGCATAATTTTGGGTATTCGGAACATCTCCATGCATCTATACATACATAAATAAACTCACGCCATCTTCCCATAGGGGTAGGCAGAAACAACAGAACGCCATCTGCTGTGATTCCTACATACTCCTCTTGCTTCGTTTGCGTTCATACATCTGGTCTTACAAAATGCATCATGCTGTTTATGCAATTTTATGTTATGTGTCAAATACTTATCAATAGCCAGATCAAAAGCCACCATCTATTGTCCACTTCTTTGAACCGCCGACTTGCGTCAAAACTATACCTTTTACAGAACACTAAGTTCAAATTATAAACCTATCCATAGTTTTGCCATTGACAATAGTATGCCCTTAACCCAATTATTGATTCAGTTGATCGTTGCGCGGGTGTAATGACGTCATACGACGACAATGGATCGTTTGCCCAGGTAAGGCGTAGTCTGGCACCTCAGTGCTGGGAGTCACGTAGACAGAGGACAGAGTGACACATCCTCCTGTATTTCGGGGATCAGCGTCAGAGGATGAGGCGGCCATCTTAGATTCAGGTGGGAGGCGTTGATTTGTTAAGATTGAAGGAATTTTATACGGAAAATTTTGAACGTATATTTGTAATTAACCACAGAAATATAATGGTGTATAGGTACTGTAATTCATTATATTATATTTCTGTACCTTGTTATTTGAATTGTCTACCACAGTCTAAAAATATGGTAATTAGCAGCTATATACATGGTTTTATCCTGCTTGAGTAAGGTCTTTAATACTATTAGATCTATGAATCACAAAACACAATGTTTGTTTTCAGAATTTAGTCTCTTACATCAAAACTTCAGGGCCTTGCATAAATAATAAATATACCTAATAATATTGCACAAACAATCATTACAGTAAATAGATCATACAAATATCGGAAAGTTAAGTCCGTCCATCCGATAATAAACGAGCAATAAACTCGGTAAACGTAAATAACGACAAAGACAAACATAATAGGAAACAGACACGACACATGATTTGGATAATATCAACGTTGTTGAAAATTTTCCGTTTTATGGAAGGTTATTGTGGGTTATGTAAATTCTAATGATGTATTTTTAGATTGTGTTGATAAATAATGGATTATGTTTGTGGATATGAAATGTCAATAATGCTATTTTTTTAAGAGAATTTTTGCAGTGTCCTCCACGGTTAAGCATAGGTATTGAATCTGATCATAATTCTACAGGAAGATTTGTTATTTAAAATAGAAGATTCTTCTTGCTTATGGTATGAATGGCTGACTATAAATAAACCCGTGTAAACAGCCCTCTGATGTTAAAGATAACTGTCTAATGAGCATGAAATACGAATTATTCGAAGAAAATAATGCTACAGCGGACGTTACGAGAAATTGCACCGTTTATTATCCATACAAGAAAATAATAGATCCTATTTCTTGTAATTTACTTCACGAACTATCTAGGAAACGATTGAAACGATCAGCTATTGCGTCACGATTATATGATACTCAACACAATTCAAATTATATTCAGGGCAGAGCTATATCTTCTAATATATTATACATTTCCCCTATGAAATAAAGCACGATAATTCGATAAACTAACTCAAACTGAAACTCAAAGCATTTATTTCAATTAAACCATTTACAGGCACTTTTGAATTGTCAAGGGGTCAGTCAGTCAGAAATATGAAGCTAGTTGCCCATTCCAAAGCTTAGGTTCCTATGGAGAAGAACGGGCAAGAAACAACAATAACAAAATTAAAGTACAGAAATACCCCTTACTTTACCAGTTAGAGAATATTACATAAAAGGAAAATTTACAATAACTGCTTCTAACTTCAGTATAAACACTAGGTGCTCTAGTACTGAACACGGGCCAATATACTATAGACAGTTAAACAAAATAGACCATTTAACGTACTTAGCGCTTTGCTTTGTAAAGGCAAAGTAATTCTTCAAAAGGATGTTATAGATAATGCTATGTTCAGAAATCTGGAAATTGTCATTTTGGTATGTATCGGTCGCGTACTCGCGTGGGTACTCAGGCATAGGTAGACCAGTAAAACACTGCCATTAAAACACCTTAAGGTGATGAGGAAAATGAAATACAAAAGACATTTTTTGTTGGCTTGAAGACTTGAGTTGTACGAGCAGCAGGGCACGTAGTTAGAATTAAAACAACATTAAAGAACGTTGCTCCCGCTTAGGTATTTGATTTTCCAATGTGGCACTAACCTTGACAATATCCAATATTCAATCGGCCGATCAACGAAACAACAACAAAGATACATTCTCTTAAGAAACAAAGTAAAACCCATATCAACGCAATCAATCTTCGCAACATTAAAAGCATTTTCGTTGATACGGAAAATTCTGCTTTAGACGATATGCTGGACGAAATAAGCAACGAATTAGAACAAGCGTGTGAATCTCGTTAGAGATACGGTCCGGTCACGAAACCGGACAGGCTGTTAGCACTTGCGGTGACGGGATTGTTTCCACATGGACTGGCACGCTCACAGATTTTGAAGAAGTATATACAATTTTGGACGACGTCAAAAAAGCAGCTGGTCCAGTGTGAATTCAGAGGGCGAGAGAAATATGGAATTCTTTAGAATTCTTTTCATTTGTCGACAGACAAGCTGGTCAAAAAAGAGAGCACAGAACGCCGATGATTAAAGGAAATAATTTTGAGTAGGTTATGTATGATACAGAAAATCTTTTCAAAACGTTGTAAAATTTATTGCTGGTTTTACAACGTTTTGAAAAGATTAATTAAATTTGAATTTGGAACTACGGTTCTAGCTTCAACTTCCAAACAAACGCGCACTCTCATCAACCACATCTTCACTAACCATCGGGGTGAGATGATGGTCAAACATGAGAGTATCAAGCAAAACCTAAGTATGAATCGTCTGTTTTACTTATGATTGAAGTTGAAAATCATGTAGTGATACGAACAATTATCAATTAGATGAGTTGCTACTTGACTCGTGTTGTTTGAAGTTAATTAGAGTTGGTCGTGTCCAATGAATGATAAGAACAAATTTAGGATGGCACTATTGTTTTAGGTAGATCGTTATCTGTAAGAGAGTATTCCAGAGGATGGAACTGCAAAATTGCTCTTGCTAGGAAAAAAACGAAGACCCAGTAATACACCTACTAGGTTCTTCAATAAAACGTGCAACCAATTATTTAAAAAAATAAACTTCTACTTCGTTTACAAATAAAGAAACGTTGAACGGTTACGAAAACCGAAGACGTAAAAACTGCATTGATCTCTAATCACAACTGGTCATAGTGCGAAACTAAACCGTGATCTCTCACGACTTATTAATTCGCGCGACTTGTATGTCCTAACTTCCAGCGATTGCGAAAATAATTTAGAAAATAAAACTATTTGAGGTACCAATAACGGTGACCTCGAAACGAATAATAGAATGCATAAACATTATTCTGAGAAACACGTACCTATTTTGAAGACAGCATTAACTTAGAGTGTAACAGTCAAAAGATAGAAGAAGATTCGTGTTTAGAAAAAAATACAAAGCCAACTAGCGAACATTGAGAAACAGTCACAACAACAAGATAGAACGACTTGTTTAGAAAGAAAACTATGCAAATATCAATAGAGAATGTAGTAATGTAGAAAATTGTTACACCATTTCTCTATCGACCAATTCTAAACATTTATGAAATTGTGTTTAACTTTTAACCAATTTGTAAATCTGTGACGTCACACACTGTAATGTAATATATTTTAACGTAACTGGTATCATCCAATTCTCACCTGTTTTACCACAAAGTATATCATGTTTGTACAGTATCCTCAACACCAAAGTTTACATAACTAGTAGATGTTAGAAATGGCTTAAGAAAATCATAAATCGTCGATCACGAATGTTTGCGCAGAAACCTCATGATACTTGGAGATCTATTTTGACTGATGACTAGCTTCTGCAATTAACTGGAGTTTAGCTATTAAACGGGGCATTTCCCGCGCAGAATAGTGGCCATATGGCTGGTCATGGTAATTGTCTACGTTCGGGAAATTCGCCTTTATGTTGACCTATTTCTGTTGTGTTTAGATTTCCCAACAAGACAGCGAGCACTCAAAAAACTCGGAATCTAAATTACTATATTTTGTACAACGTTAACCAAGTCATTTTTCTGTAAGATCAATATCTCTATTGATATGCAATCGAAAAAATATCGATTTAGTACTATTCAATGTGGGCTCGCAAACGTTTTATCGACTATTTTTAGGAGCGTTTCGGGCCATCAAACGAACATTGAACGCGTGTAACGTATAATTTTAGCAGAGTTTAGTCCCGACACGGTTGTGCCGATTATTCCATATCGATGATTGTCTCGCCAAGCATTTCATTCGTTACGTTCTTAAGATTAGTTGCGGTTTAGCATGCTTCAAATGTTTTGGAAAGTGTCTCTCATTGTCCACTTTTGTGTAGAATTGCAGTTCTGTTCCAAATACTATTTGTATCTTCAATAAATACTTTTTATTTTACTATATCACCTGATTGAATATCATAAGCTATCGCAAATGCTATTGATCCCTTAATAAATTCCACACACATACAGGTGCCATAAATGGTGGAAGTAGATAAAATTGCTTCTACCAACCTCTGTTCAAAGGCTACTATACTATTCTATCAACGACTACTTAAATGATAAGAATAGTTGGTCGCTGTGATTAACTCAAGACAATGTTTAAATGTTCTTTCTCCAGAATTAGCTTACTTACTGACAGGTTATATGAGTTTATATAATTGTTTATAATTTTACTTTATAAGACAATTTATTTTATTTTAATTTATTGTTGACATAATCTACTCATTACAATGTTTTTTTTAATGAGTTGTATTGCAATATGTTAGCTGGCGTCCTAGTTTGTCAATTATAACTTCTAGTTACAGCTATTTGTAAGCGGGCACGCTCTTTATGCCTGGAGGCTTTTATTTAGATATTGTTTTCGTTAAGTTATTTTTATTTCTGCTTGAGTATAGTTCTCGATGTTTTTGGTTGGTATATTGGCGCGTGCTAGCTTTTTTCATATGGCTATTAATTTTATAATTTAAATTATGTTTTGTGTTGCGTAATGTAAATATCATTTTGCATACTATTATATAGATTCATTTTTTTCTAACTGAACAGACAGCTGTGCTGCTGGGGAGTTTGTTGCGCCACTTCTTCTTCCCAGCTAAAGCACTAGGAAGTGGTGAAGGGTGGGCGTTTTGGGGGACTGTCTTATGTAATTTTGACGTTCAAAAAGTGCTGATTCTCAGCCTAGTTTGAATAAATGACTTTTGAATTTTGAATTTTCTACCATGCGAGTACTCACATATAAACACTGCAAATGTCCAATAGCATACCAATGTGATGTGAAAATGAAACGAAACCTAAGTACGTTGGTAACATTGTACGTATTGAAATAACTTCTATTTCTTTGAATTATAGAACCCGTTAGGAATTTAAGTCTCTGTCGTGTTGTATTAACACTACTAAACATGTTATTTTACTGCCAATGCTTACCAAGTCGCAAATTAGTGTTAGATAAATTAGTATCGTATGCATTTGCATGCGGTTTAAAGTAAATACTTAACTTAGTATTCAGGATTAAGGTGTCCAGAATGTAAAACGTCGCGCCCACGTCTTGGCTTATCAGTTGTCAGTCAATTTGCATCCAACGAATGACGTACCGATGTAATAGTAAGACTCAACTGCCTTACCTTCAGTTGGTTTGGTTCAGTCGTCCGGACTGCTGCGAGCATACCGCACGCATATCGCTCCTCAAATATATCTACTAAACGCACGCCAACCGTACACAAAAAATATTTTCATGTTCTATCTTATATGTCCGAAAATAAAAAAATTGTAAATATATGGCGAAACTTTATCAGTGTAAACTAAAAATGTTGATTAATAAAATTGAGGAAAATAATAATATCCTCAAGTGTTAAAGATTGTTATAAAAACAATACGAGATAAACAGTGGTACGTCAAAGCGTGGGATGACAATGTAATCGGAGATCAGTGCTATCAAGCACGTGGTTATAGTGACTGACGCGTGAGTGACAAGAATCTGGTCATCATGGCCCGCCTTGCTAACAGTGCGGCACACTTGTGCCAGCGGCTGCAGGAGCTGTACCCTCACAAACTGCAGCTGGCTAACAAGCAGGTCCATCAAAATCATAATGTAAATATATTTTGATTTTACATTAATTTATGTCTGAAGATAACCAAGCAGTCCTAGTATTATTTTCTAGATGATTTCTTTCAGGTACTTATTGCAAATTGGTCTCATTCTGTACCCTAACTAAGATACTTTCTTTGTCCGAATCAGAAACCGTACGGAGTCCAAGAAATGGCAGGATGTCTGTCATTTCTAAAACTGTACACGGACGTCCGATTTCACACCATATCCGTTTTAGTTTGTAATTGCATCGAATAGAACTTTCCGCGAACGCCAGTCCTTTCATTACCTGTTTAAAACTGGGAATATTAAGCTTTTTGCATATTCTGATTTAAACATGATCAATATTAACCACCTAACGACCAACTATTACAAAACACTCCAAATTAAAAATGCTAATAGCAGAACCAGAAAAATCTTGTACATCTTTTGTAAATTCCGTTTACAATTAGCCAGTAGCGTCGGTCGCAAAGACAATACCTTCTTTTGTTTAATCATCCACTGCATTGTTATCACAGGCAATAGTGTCGAAATTGGACTCAAGGCTCCGTTATCAGGATGTCCTTTGTTCATGTCGGCCACGGGTAAGGTCCTTTATGGTTTTAATTACGAAATTTGGATTGAATATGCGTCTAATTTATCTAACAGTCTAGAAACGTGCATTAAAATCTTCATATTAATTGTTCATATGAAATCTTCATAATGTAAATTATCATCGATTACCACATCTTCATCTTCGACAATTTAAACATTCACTTAATTACATTGTTAATCACACTCAATTAATTATACATTCACTGTACTTAGTCTTTTACTATTAGCATCTAAATCTACATCTACGTTTTTCTTCTTCGTTTAGGTGTGTTATTCATAATTACGTTGGGTCAACACCTTTCCTCGTCGATAGCATTGTCGCTGACATCACAAAGGTCTTCAATTGTTTTAGGGTTAAGGCTCAGTAGACAGTTCAGTATGTGAGGCATGGTCGGCATCTAATCTTCTTTTAAGTACATCAATTCTTTTATTATTAATCTCCTCTACCTCGTTTTGTCCTTCGGCTCTCATAGGATTTACCTTATCAATCATCATCATCATGTCAGCCGGAAGACATCCACTGCTGTACATAGGCCTCCACCAAGCACCGCCACTTCGACCGATTCTGTGCTTCCCACATCTAGCGGATTCCTGCGGCCTTTACAAGGCCATCGGTCATGTCATCATGGCTGAGACCATGGAGGACCTCAGTACAATGCTTGATAACCTCAGTAAAGCCTCTGAAAGAGTGGGTCTTAAAATGAACATGGACAAGACAAAGGTCATTTGAAATGCCCATGTAACACCAACTCTCATGAAGATCGGAGACACTACGCTCGAAGTTGTGGACGAGTTTACCTAAGTCAAACTGTCCAGCTAGGTAGGTTTGAGAAAGAGGTCAATCATCGAAATCAGACTCGGCTGGGCAGCGTTCGGGAAGCTACGCAATATCTTCTCGTCCCACATACCGCAGTGTCTCAAGACGAAAGTCTTTGACCAGTGCGTGTTGCCAGTGATGACTTATGGCACTGAAGCGTGGTCGCTCACAATGGGCCTTATCAAAAGGCTAAAAGTTACCCAAAGGGCAATGGAGAGGACTATGCTTAGAGTTTCTCTATGTGATCGAATCAGAAATGAAGAGATCCGTCCGAGAACCAAGGTAACCGACAAAGCCCGCAGAATTGCCAAACTTAAGTGGCAATGGGCAGGGCACATCGCTCGCAGATCAGATGGCCGAAAGGTTCTGGAGTGGCGACCGCGTACTGGAAGACGTAGCGTTGGAAGGCCTCCCACCAGATGGACTTTATCATTATAATAATCAAATTCATTAATTGTGAAAGTATTAACTACGTCTCATATCGTTTTTTTTGTTATTGTATTAATGATATTCATATCAACTTTAATTAGCTCTATCGTATGAATGTACATTATGTAGTACGTAATCCGTATCATTGAGGAAATGGTTATGTCAATTATGTGTAAATGTTTATTAGTTTTGCAAGTACCTATCGTTGCGGTTAATTAAATTTCACGTGGGACAGTTTACCGCCATTCTGAAATTATTTCAAAGACACTGGTTTACTTTAAATAATACAGTATATGTTCAATATATGTTCTTCTATCATGTTACTTATAAATAATTTATACTGTATTTTATGCTTCGTTGCCCTACTATCAGTCCTTACTACCTTCGAAACAAGATTAGCACGAACTCGACGATTCGAGTCATTTAGCAAACTTTTCAATTTCTACCTGTGGCATTTTATGACTATAATATAATATTCTATATCGATTACTTTAACACCTGTGATCGTTTTATTGATTTTAAGCCTCCTAAGCGTAGTATTGGCGATGCTGTTTTATTGGATCGTCGGAACTTAGTGTAATAGATTGGTAAATAATTAAAAGATTATGTAATGCTAATGTTTTAGTATTGTATTTGTATCTAAAATCGTAAACCGTTAGTAAATAAATAATTATAATAACAACTGTTTTAATCTGGTCTGAATAGATGTTTCTTATTGGATACCAATTTTTTTTTTTTTTTTGTGCTTTCATAGCCACCGAGGAGGCTCGATATACTACCCAGCACTAGATGTATAGAAAATACTATTTTGTTCCGATCCAATCCATTTGATAAAAGTTTGCAAAGCATCCATTTGTAGGCGGGCGTACCATCCCGTGCTCAACAATAAACGTTTACAGACCGAAACGATGAAATGAACCAATGCTAAATGGAAGTCGTTACTACAATTGAGCCTAATTGGCATCCGTATGAAATTCACATGAACCTCAACAGGCAATTTCCCGTAATTAACGGTTAACTATTCACGTGCAGGAACAATTAAAAATCAATGATATTTTTCCTTTGAATCGCTGAAGGGGAAAACTGAAGGCATGATAATGACTGAAAGAACATACAACAAAAACATAATATAATCAGTAGATAAATAGAATACTACACCAGATAAAGGGAAAAACACAAAAGCTTAAAGCGAAATCAGCCCATTACATTCCCACTCATCATGACTCGTCATCTTTCATCACCATTTCAGCTCGGAGTCAGCCACTGCTGGCTGGATATGGGCCTCCCCTTTCTTCTGTCTCACTTTCCGGTTCCATGCGCATCGTCAACCGAACCCAACGCGGTTTTGGACGGCTTTCGCGCTGAGACTCAAGTCTGCTCTTTGTGGGAGTAAATGGACCGTAATCCAAAACACGAGCCCAATGCGGGTTGGTAGATCTCACACATGTCTTTAAAGACTGGAAGTTATTCGCCCTATACATATTAGGTTGGGGAAAAAGTCTTTTCGCATTATAGTATGTATGAACTTGTAATAAAATCTCTTTGGCTATACTATGTGTATCTGGCTGGTTTTGGTATCATTGAAAGTTTAAATTTTAAAGAACATAATTCCAAATTCAAATTAGGAAAATGTGTGATTTTTATTTGTTTTTCGTACTGTCAAGATGAGTGAATCTAATGAAGAAATTCGATACATTTTAAAATTTTACTACAAAAAAGGTAAAAATGCAACGCAAGCCGCGAAAAAAATTTGCGATGTTTATGGACCTAGTGCAGTGTCTGTGAGAGTAGCACAAATTTGGTTTAAGCGTTTTCAATCCGGAAATTTTGATGTCAAAGATGCACGTCGCTCTGGTCGCCCTATTACGGATAAAATGGATGCCATTTTTGAAAAAGTGGAGCAAGATCGGCATATTAGTAGTTACGACGTAGCTGAAGAACTGGGAATTGACCACAAAACAGTTTTGGCGCATTTGAAAAAAACTGGGTACACAAAAAAGCTCGATATTTGGGTACCTCACGAGCTCACTGAAAGAAACCTAATGAACCGTGTACTCATTTGTGATTCTTTATTACGACGTAATGAAACCGAACCATTTTTGAAGAAGCTGATAACTGGTGATGAAAAGTGGATCACGTACGACAAGAACGTGCGAAAAAGGTCGTGGTCAAAGGCCGGTCAGGCTTCACAGACTGTGGCAAAACCCGGGTTAACTCGCAACAAGGTGATGCTGTGTGTGTGGTGGGATTGGAAGGGCATTATTCATTATGAGCGGTTACCACCAGGCAGGACCATCGATTCTGAACTCTACTGCGAACAACTGATGAGATTAAAGCAAGAAGTTGAGAGAAAGCGGCCGGAATTAATCAACAGAAGGGGTGTGGTTTTTCATCATGATAACGCTAGACCTCACACATCTTTAGCCACTCAGCAAAAATTAAGAGAGTTTGGCTGGGAGGTGTTAATGCATCTGCCGTATAGTCCTGACCTTGCACCTTCAGATTTCCACCTGTTTCGGTCTCTTCAGAATTCTTTAGGCAGTGTCAGGTTAACATCACGGGAGGACTGCCAAAACCACTTGTCGCGGTATTTTGATCAGAAGTCCCAAAATTTCTATAGCAATGGGATCATGTCCCTACCTACAAGATGGCAAAAAGTTATCGAACAAAATGGTACCTACATACTTTAGTTAAATGTAAACATACTATGTTAAAAAATGTTTTGAATTTTCTTAAAAAATGCGAAGAAACTTTTTCCCCAACCTATTATAATTAATCCAAATAACGACGCCATTACAATACAATAGACACTTGTAATATGTCTAGGCAGTGCATTTAATTAATCTTCCTGACTCAATTTGGTCGGTTCGCCGTATTTCTATTTATAACTTACTGGGAATTGCTTAGCCCAACGCAGTGTGTTATGAACATTTTTCGCGATATTTTCCGTGAATTATATCTATCAGAGTATGTGTTGTGGTTTCTACGTGGTCTGTTTGTGATGTGATACTGGAGGTGAAGGCTTGTACGTGTAGACTAGTGACCTTCCTGCGGCTTTGTCTGTTTAATGTAATGATTTTTGTAATGATTTTTTATTCACATAATAGTTTTAATGACTACTTCATCATTTTTTATTTGTATTTTGTAAAAATCATTGTTATTGACTTTGCGTTGTTATTTTTAGGATAACTAAAGCAATCAAATGAGCCTATCGCAATCCATTGCTGGACATAGGTCTCTCCCAAACTGTGCTATAACACCAATTTAAGATAACTATCATGCACAAAATTATTGCCTTTGATATTTTTTTAACTCGTTCGTTCGTTCATAGACTATTGTGAATATTATTATTGCTAATCCTTTGTACAGTTCGATTCAAACTTAATGGTGGCGTGGAAGTTAGCTACTCGCTGCGCAGTACTCCACCCCTACACTCCCGCTGACCCAAGAATTCGTTACTGCGCAGCGATTCGCCTCATATTCATCATTTGGCATTAAGTCCGCCTCTGTACATTTCTGTGCTTGAAGTATTAAATAAATAAATAAATATTCCGAGCTGCCATTAAGTTCGAATCGGGCTGTACCTGCAGTACCGTTTCAACAAACAATTTGTCCTACTTTCTTCAGTTCAGTTAAGGAACAACATTTCAATTTGACATTTCAGTTTCTCCTAATTATTATTCATTACCATTGTGACAGTTGTTGACAGTTGACAGTGTACCGTTCTAAAGGAAGACAAGTCATTACCACTAGTTGAGGTACAGCCGCACGTTCATGAAAATAATTTGACTTTTACAGCGCCTTAAGGTATTTCGTAGCAACAAGGGCAGTATTCGTAGTTCAAGTGTTTCTATTGCGTGCCTATTTTGTGCCTTTATACTTTCTAACGTGACGATATTATCGTGGACGTCCACAGCATCACGATAACACAAGGAAGTAAAATGTATGGAAATATATGAAGTCACAATACCGTTATTACGTGCACGTATTTCGATACACTTAATGAACGTGGACGTGGACGTCCACAATAATATCGTCCCGTTAGAAATTATAAAAACGCACGTTGCCTTGCGGTTGACGGTACTGTTACATTATGAAAAAAGCTCGGAAAAATTATAAATACAATAGTTATCAGCTGCGAAGAGTGGCTTAGGCGTTAGTTATCTTGGACCATGATCAGAGCTCAGGTTTCCAAAAAAAAAAACATCTTGCGAAAATGCACAAGCCTCGCTTAGATGCCATAATGGTTATAAGAAATAAATGCAACACTTCTATACACAGTCGACCACAATGATAACTTATTTTTATTTGCAACGGCGCGGCGGTCCATAGAAGGATGGGCAATGTCCTTTAATACTAAAGATTATACATGTAATAGAAGACACTTTACGTACTTCGGTGTCGTCTACAATCTCTCCTTGGCACATTATGAGAATTTCACCTGACACCGTAGTTACTTGAGCGTCGGTGTCAACCGGAGATACTTATCCTTGTGTTTTCATCGTATCAGCATTAAAGTGGCTATTTCTTGGACTCCATATTGACCGTTACTCTTGGAAACTGCTATATCTAGTAGATAGTATAAAATAATTTAAACTTTATCGTAGTTCGGTGTTACCTATTTGTGAACCCACTGGAGAATTCTGTTGAGGTCTCAAAGCATTTGAGTTTTTATAACTAACTCCATCTGTCGCCTGTCTAGCTCTTTTGCTGATAGGTATCGATGGGTTCGATCCCCGGAACTTCTCAGTAGCTGCCCGGATATCTGCCCGGTTAACAACAATCACCTCGCCCACATTGAACTTAAGGGCGATCCGTCAATGTAGCCCGTAAAATTCAAAATTTCTCACGTTTTTGCTTTCGCATTAGAGGAATTACCTTAAACATAAGGGTTTCTACTATATGCACCTCTGTCTACCCCTTCGGGAATACAGGCATAATGTTATAACAATCTGTCCATAAATCATGTATAACAAGTAGATATCTTCTAAATTTCATTATCATGTTCAAAACATAAAAAAATCCTACTGTAATAATAGATTTTTTATCGACCTGAGATAAAAATCATACAAGTATCATGCAAGTCTGACAAATAGTCGGACAACGTCCATTATGACGAAAAAAAAACAATCTTATCACATACCGATCAAGACTGAAACATTTATTTTACTTGTCAATGAAAATTCAATCTTATATATGAAGAATGAAGTTGTATTTTGCTTCTATTTGGTTTGGTTAGTCAGCATTTTGCATAGCAACTCGGCAACGATCTGATATTTATTTGTTTATTTATTTAAATGAGTATTGATAGCGATGTGCTGGCCCTTAATGTAAACAGTACAGTAATCAGCATTGCATAATGATCGAGATAATTTAATGGGTGTGGTCAGTTATGTGGCAAGGCCATGTGGTTCGGTCGACATGGTTCAACTAGCATAGATATAAATCTTATACTAACTTCGTACAGTTGCACTCCAATTCCGGCCTAAACAATCAGGTTTATTTGTATTTTCATTTTTCTTTAAACGCGTGCCATTTAAAGAAAAATGAATATGCATTATTAGAATGACTGCTTTTGGAACGAAGTTCCTTAACGCGGTTTACAGAAAGAGTTGACTGGTAGAAATCGTCACGTAAGGAAAAAGCGTTACGCCCCTCCATGCTCGTTTCTCTTTCTCTGTCCCTTTTCTATTGTATACGAATGCGTGCGAGTATCGCGTAAGGACCTTCATTCCTGACGGGGGTCCCTCGACCACACACGTGTTTTTGACTGTTTCATTCCATTACCAAATAGGTGGTCAGCTCGGCTGACTCCTTGCTGACCGCCTAGGGAACGCCGGATGTACACCACAAAGTTGATGGTTGACCACACCACCCCATACAGTCTTTCCAGTTAGGTATTTAATCTCTAACAGCAACCATACAGCAACGAGAATAAAGATCACTCTGATCCAAAATCAGAGGTAAAATGTCTGTTAAAGGATCTGTAAGAGTGGCAACTGGTCAACCACAAACTATGCCGACTGTACATCTTAGTATTGCCACTCGTAGAGGCCATCTTGGTGCCAATGTGTTAATTGGTATATTACCCAAACATGGTTACTCAAATCTTTCACGCTAGCGCATACGCAACAGGGTATAAACATTGGTCTCCTGAAAGATCAGGAGACCAATGTTTATGCTGTTTCAATATTACACGTAATAAATTCTTGAATGGCATGTCTATATTTACATATTTTCCGTATGAACTTGAGAAAAACATATTTGTTGGGTCTTTATCTGATTCTGAGAGTGGAATATAAACTAACGTAAGTCATAAGAGTTCTTTCATCTTATTGTTGAATTTTGATGTCCTGCCACTATGAAAAGGATAGACACGTAATATTATTATGTACACTATTTGTATAGACACCGGGTAAGTACTTACGTCATGCGAAAGTAGTTTAGATTATGTACTTTAATCACCCTCTTACATATCCTAATGAAAAACTAACTTACTAACCATCAAACTCTGTAACATAAAAGAAAACGCCAATTAAACCTAATGCTTTTTCAATATACGGTTATTGCTTAGAAAACATCACTCCGATAGTCTTTATAACATATTTATTATTATTTCTAACACAATAAGTATATTCATGTGTTATTCATTAGAACACTTACTCACGTAAAATGTAACCTGCTTTGTGTTTTACAAAATCCAAAGAAAAAAAAAGTTTCTATCTATCCAGCCTGTTTTGTCTCACTAGTGGGCATAGCCTCCCTCTCACCTTTCCACCCTTCTGTCTTCTGCTAATGCGGGCCACTACTTTTGGTAGGAGTCAAGTTTGTCGCTTCATCGTCGCCTTGGTCTGGCGCACTGGCGGGCGTGTTCTAACAAAATTTTAAGATAACACTATTTTTCCGGAATCATCTCCGGCCCTAAGATATAATCCCATTGAACTCAAAGAAATGCATCATTTACATATGAAGGTAGAGTAGATAACAACGCATGATGACGATCAATCAGTAGGTGGCGGAAATGGGGTTACCGTCTGACAGGCATATGCCGCATTTTACAGGCATTTTACGATAAGACAGGCGTGCGGCCGGCGCTAAGCTGACACAGGCATTTTTGAATTTCGCGGTATCATGCAAGCCTGCCTGCCCGGATGAAACTTTATTGCAGAAGCTTAGACGATATCTGCGACATTAGACTTTCAGAAAACTGGATGTCGTCTAAGCTTCTGCTGAATGGTGACATCACAGAATTTATAAGAATCTGTAAGTTTGTATTTTCTATATTCGAGCACAGTGCAAATGTGGAGCGAATGTTTTTCCTAATAATTGCACAGTGGAGTAAAGAAAGGAGTGACGATAAAGGACCTGACAATACCGTCGGTAAAAGCGCTATTAGTTACCCAAGAAAACTTTAAAAACGTTTCATGTGAAGATTATATATTTAAATTTTAGAAAAAAAAAGAACTTGAAAAAAATATGTCTTCGGAAAAATATTACACAGTGTACAGCTTGGCAAAAAATAGTATGACTCGGTGACAAATGAAACTAAACACACAAACATAATGCAGACCTATGATCATGTTGATGGCAGTGCCTACTTACTTTGCCGACAAGTGCTAGTAGGTTTTGAGTCACCCAAAAGCAGCGTTTTAGTTGCACATTTATTTTAACAATTTGTTTAAATTATTTTACTCTTTTCTCATTCGAAGTAACCTCAGTGCAATAGTGTCGCTCTCATTTTTTCCAAATTCTTTTTGCCAAGCTGTAGTAAGTTCGTTTATTCTGAATCGTAAATTGTTCATACTTTTCATTTTGAATAAATGTGTCTTTAAAACCATCTGTTGCGTATTATTTATTTTAAGACTTACAGTGTTTTTTACAATAGTTAGGCAATTTTCTGATAAATCAGGCATTTTGTACATCCTAGACAGGCATCCTCCCTTACAAAGATGGTAACCCTAGGCGGAAAAGGCTTTACTTGTCAGGGACCGAAATAATATGTCCAAGTAAAATCAGGCTGATTATGGCTGTATATAAATAGGTAGGATTTTCTTTATGTTATCAAAATACTAATTGTTCTATGTTTAATTATTTCATCACGTTCTTGCTACAGGTAGGTGTAGTGGTTGTTCATACTCATTATATTGACGAAAGGATATTAATAATAATATCAGGTGAATTTGAACTACAAAGAGCCAAAGATAACGGTTTCAAATCTTTCTAGCCGTTCCTTATTCAACACATTTTCACACACGATACTGCATGTATTCTAATGGTATATAAAATTAGATTACACAAATACAACAATACAGCTGAAATAAATATCAGTAAACACACATGGTTAATCCCTGGTTAACACAGGCTGCAGCACTTGATATTACATGATTACTTTGATAAGTAAAGCTAGCTAATATCTATGGCCTACAGGTGTGGATAAACACCGTTCTAAAAACGGCTTTCTTTTACTGTTGTTTGTCAACTAGTTTACTATATCTATGGCTTCAGTTGTGATTGGTGATTCAAGTGGCTCTAGTTGACTAGGCTTTAGTGGTGCGAAATATTTGTTTGACACTTGCTTAATATCTTTTGTCTAAACATAGCTGACACTGTAGTATATTTAATTAAAACAGCATAATTACAAATGCGTGACTTATACTGTCTTAGTAGCATGGTTTAAAATTATGGTAATATCTTCTAACAATCTATCTAACAATGACTATGCAATCGCACTTCCAAAAAAGCTAACAAAATTGACGCTGCTGACAATTTCTCGGAGAGTACTAAAGCAAAAAAATATAACACTAGCTACACTAAACAGAGAACCACATCGATTGCAAATAAATCCATTACATAACGACACATATGACTCCTGGTTACCGCTGTGTAGACGACATTACAAGAATGCACTCAATCTGTACCGTTTGCGGTACCGTAACGTTCCATACCACTCTTTAGATACGCATTGTGGCCACAAAGTGCTGCTATCACACTGTATATAGCGATTAGCAAGGAAAAAAGAAAGAGAGCGACATTTATTTGTAACAGGATAATCACATCAACAGGATCAAAAGAAAACCTAAGAAAAGGTGGATGTGTGAAAGATGGTAAGTCTAAGCAGGAAGTGAACACTTAGATGACGGCTGTTAGAAATCTACGTATCGAAGAAAAGACAGAAGTATCTATGGAAGAAGGAAAAGAAAAAAACATACTGCGCCGACCCCAAATGAATTAGAATAAGGTCAGGAGGACGACGATGATTTTGAAGGACAAAAGGATGATGATAAAGATAAGAGACAAATTATACTAACATGACTTTTATTGTAGACGAAGGTGATAACAATACAAAAAGGCATTTGTCAGCGTTTCTTTTTGAGATAACAGAAATATCGCAGGTCGATGCTACTGACCAAAACAACAGAAAAACAGTGCAAGCTGATAGCCAACCTTCCAAAACCGATATTCAAATAATTACATTACGTTTAAAGATAAAACAACCGCATATTACCAGCCTTGCTATCATCACTTTTAATCACACAGATGGTAACTATCTACTCGGGACAGACACAGGTGTCTTCCGATAACATTGATTGATAATAATCGGCAAACAATCGATGGCAATTGATCACATAATGTTATGTATGATAATCAGCAGCCATTGTTGCTGTTTACTAGTAGCTGATCACTCAGGGGACGCGTGTTTGGCAGTATTAAAGTGTTAATTTGTATCATCGTAGATAAGTGTATTGATAAGCTCTGTTGAAGAATGTTGGTATGTGCTGAAAGTGGATGAAAGTAAATATGGGAAATGCAAGGATTAAAATCACAAATAATGCTTAAATAGTCAAATGGGGTTAACGATCTTTAGAAATTAAGAAGAAAGTAATTAATTTATTGAATAAACATATAATGGCTAATGTCATAAATGTACGAGTGTAAAAACAAATTTTATTGCGCGAGGCCCGTGAATGCAGAAGTTAATTTTTAAATACCCAGTTTTGATCATTTTGAACAATGAATGCATCACAAAATGTTCAAATCAATGTTTCCATAGTGCTATTCAGTTACAAGGAAACTGCCGAAAATTGGCAATTCAACGACTCATGAAACCCAGTCGTGATCACAAGGTGATTCCATGACGGCTGATGAACGAACATAGTCCACGTTCGGGATTCATTTATTACTACTGTTTATACAACGTGTAACGGAAAGGGTATATACATACCAAGGGCACGACTTCCTTGGATGATATCAAACGATATTGGAAGGGTTTTTTAATCCTACCTCTACATGTTCGGATGTTATGAGAATTTTTAATAAATTGATACCAGAAACCGAACTTTTCAAATTGAAATAAACACATCACTAGCACTAAGTCAGCTGATCGGTGTCAGCGAACTATTTGTAAGTAAAAATAAACCTCTTACTCCTGGTATTTCTAAATAAAAGGTTCCGCATGTTTTTTTTTACAAAATAATAGGTTGGGGAAAAAGTTTCTTCGTATTTTTTAAGAAAATTCAAAACATTTTTTAACATAGTATGTTTACATTTAACTAAAGTATGTAGGTACCATTTTGTTCGATAACTTTTTGCCATCTTGTAGGTAGGGACATGATCCCATTGCTATAGAAATTTTGGGACTTCTGATCAAAATACCGCGACAAGTGGTTTTGGCAGTCCTCCCGTGATGTTAACCTGACACTGCCTAAAGAATTCTGAAGAGACCGAAACAGGTGGAAATCTGAAGGTGCAAGGTCAGGACTATACGGCGGATGCATTAACACCTCCCAGCCAAACTCTCTTAATTTTTGCTGAGTGGCTAAAGATGTGTGAGGTCTAGCGTTATCATGATGAAAAACCACACCCCTTCTGTTGATTAATTCCGGCCGCTTTCTCTCAACTTCTTGCTTTAATCTCATCAGTTGTTCGCAGTAGAGTTCAGAATCGATGGTCCTGCCTGGTGGTAACAGCTCATAATGAATAATGCCCTTCCAATCCCACCACACACACAGCATCACCTTGTTGCGAGTTAACCCGGGTTTTGCCACAGTCTGTGAAGCCTGACCGGCCTTTGACCACGACCTTTTTCGCACGTTCTTGTCGTACGTGATCCACTTTTCATCACCAGTTATCAGCTTCTTCAAAAATGGTTCGGTTTCATTACGTCGTAATAAAGAATCACAAATGAGTACACGGTTCATTAGGTTTCTTTCAGTGAGCTCGTGAGGTACCCAAATATCGAGCTTTTTTGTGTACCCAGTTTTTTTCAAATGCGCCAAAACTGTTTTGTGGTCAATTCCCAGTTCTTCAGCTACGTCGTAACTACTAATATGCCGATCTTGCTCCACTTTTTCAAAAATGGCATCCATTTTATCCGTAATAGGGCGACCAGAGCGACGTGCATCTTTGACATCAAAATTTCCGGATTGAAAACGCTTAAACCAAATTTGTGCTACTCTCACAGACACTGCACTAGGTCCATAAACATCGCAAATTTTTTTCGCGGCTTGCGTTGCATTTTTACCTTTTTTGTAGTAAAATTTTAAAATGTATCGAATTTCTTCATTAGATTCACTCATCTTGACAGTACGAAAAACAAATAAAAATCACACATTTTCCTAATTTGAATTTGGAATTATGTTCTTTAAAATTTAAACTTTCAATGATACCAAAACCAGCCAGATACACATAGTATAGCCAAAGAGATTTTATTACAAGTTCATACATACTATAATGCGAAAAGACTTTTTCCCCAACCTAATATTATTAGTTATTACTGACTTTTCCTAAACTTTGATTATGTTTGTGAACTAGCTACAATACAATTAATTGGTCTGGGTATTCAAATTTAACGAAATAATATTTGGATACATTACACACTTGTTGGTTTTTTTGAAGACCGGTGAAATCGATTTTTTATTCGATTCACAGATCAAATCCCGTGCTCTTGAATCGATCTTCTAAAAATTCAAATCAATTGACTAATTTATAAAACACAGCTATGCCATTCGAAATGAGAACTTCTATCAAACCGTCAAATGTTTCAATCTTCGCTTAGTGCTACATAAACAATGCGGACAAGTTAAAAAGTGTAGGCTGTATGTAATTGATCTTGTTTGAAATAGATAAACCTACCTATTCGCTGTTTATGATTGTCAGCACAATACTTTGGGCAAATATGAACTTAACTATTATGAGCCCTTATCATAATAATTTTTACACATACGATCCAGGAGATTCGATTCGCCTTACTATTTAATCGATTTGCTTGAAGATCGCATTAAAACGAATTGTTTCGAAAAATCGTCAGCTCGTACCATTGAATTGATCATAAAAATCGAATCCTTACATGCATCCCCTACCAGGAATTAATTGCTTAAATAGGTAAACATTATTTAGAAAAAGGATTTAGTAACAATTTATGTCCAACTGAACCCAAAACATAATTTCTCTTGATTTTTTCGCAACTTATTCTACTCCTAGTACAAATAAAATCACAGTGGGTTCCGTTCATAATTTTTAAAATAAGGTTACTATTTTTTTTAATAACTATGACGAAAACTATTATCAATAAGTTAATAGTTTTTTTATAATTACAAAATAATAGCACGCCCGCATAATTTTTGTCTGTAGGACTAACCGAAAGAGTTAGATATCGGAAGTTCACGCTCTGTCGGTGCTGTTTGAGTGGTACATGGGTTTATTGGTTTGAGCACGTTTAGTCTTAATTACAAATTCAAATGAATTCGATAATAAATGTCGCAAAACTGCATCTAACTGTGGAAACAAATTAATAAAAGTACTAGGACCGCATGAGTAACAGGAATTGTTATTGCCGAATTGAAAATCGTTTGCTCACAGAACCCTGATTTCGTCGTTATGCACACAAAAGCATCTTAATGTGTGTAAATCTAATGGGTTAGGGTCTTAGGGTACGTGCACCAATTGTAGTCCGTGTAGTTTCAATTACTCCTGGTAAAAACAACTTATAATTCAGACTTCTAACGAGATACGCGGCCCATAATTATGATCTTTAATGGATTGAAATGAATGATTTTCCGGGGTTGCGGGAATGTTCTAACGCGATAACGCGGCCCCGGAATGCAAGGGCAACTGAAGGAACTGGGTGGTTTTTAGTCTAATAAGAGTCTAACACTTCCTTCCGCCCCCCCACCCAGGGCGGTAGCTGAGTCATTGATAATTTTCTCACCCCAAAAAAAAGGATTTGAATTACGTAATTAGTCTGCTCTGATGTGTTACATTTACTTAAAAGTTTAACGGAGTTTAGTAGAAATTATTATTAGGATGTAAAATAATCTTGAATTTTTCAACAATATTTTTAATAGTAGTGGACACTAATAGGACAGCTACCCCATAGGTATCAACATTTAACAAAATAATATTTAGGTACCAGAATAGCAGGGAATAAGAGCTTTACATTATTAGCATTATTGTTATTGCTTTGCTCGTCACCGTCAGTCGACTGTTCCGCCGCGTCTGCGTCTAGTGCACTCGTTTCTATCCCTGTGATACGCGCATCAGTTTCACGTTTTTTTTGTTGTGTTTGCAAAATGTCGTTAACTAATAGCGAATAGAAATAATTATGTGTGTCGGAGACTCCGAGTCGGAGTAGAACATGGTAATTTGCGAGCTGCCCGAGAACTGTTCCGTCGCTCGCCGTTTTATTGAGAGTAGACCAGATGCTGAGCGTCGACAGCTGCCTTCGTCGGCATGTTTTAGTCGGATCACATCGTCTGTGTCGGATCACATCGGCGTGGTAGTAGAAGCGTGGCTTGGCCTCCGCGATCCCCAGACCTAACCCCGTTAGACTTTTTTTGTGGTGGTACATTAAAAATGTAGTGTACGCAGTGCAGTGTGATACAATGGACCAAATGAAAGTGCGGATTGAGGCCGCTTTCAGCACAATAACACCAGATATGCTACGCAATGTTCAGGTGTCCATGAACAAGCGAGCTCGCGGCCTTGTGCATTACAATACCAAGGTCACCTCATCGAACCCCATCGTTAAAAATGTAAGTCAATTTACTAAATTGAGCAAGGTTTACTCGGTCACATAAGTAATAAATAATAAGAGATGAAACTAGTTAACCTACCCAAACTTTGTATCGATTTTTTACGTAAGTTTTGTTATTTCTGGCTTGATATTTACGAGTAAACTGTAAATCAATAATTACGCATTAATTTTTACATCACGGTAAAGTAGGTATGGTTTATTGCGCGCGCGCGCAATTTCTTTGGCCGCGCGGCGCGGCGGCGCACTATGGGACCAAACAGTATTTTCCATCTCAAAAATGGTTTTGTCGAAAGTCGTAAATCCATAGATTGTTTTATGGTTTTATACTCTCAAAAGATGGAACTTACGAATAAATTACAAAATATAAAAAAATATAAAGTTTTACGTTTATAAAATGAACCTCAAACATTGGGCATAAATATTTTCATGCCAATTAAATTACCGTTAAGGGAGTTCAACACATAATTATTCGGAAGTTTTCCAAGGAAACATATTAGTGTTATACATCATTAGATAGCTTAGAATATACACTTTGCAACCACGTTCAGTTTTTGTAAAAAAAATATTTTTATTTAATTTTTTAATATTTTTTTAGTGAAGTAAAGAAAATTTAGTTTTTGTTAATTTCAATTGGAGTTTTCGTTGTTGCCGAAAGCAGCCGGTGTCAAGTTAATTACTCTATTAGAGACCTTATCTACTCAGTAATATGAGGATTTAAAAAAAACTTGCGCGTTTTTTGCGCCAGAGGTGATTTTGAAGCAATAATGTCAATCGGGGAAAAATCCTCGAAAATTACGGTTCTTCTTTTTTATTATGAAATATTATATTTAGTTATTATCCTTTGATGTCTATATTGTTTTTTTCTATTTCTATGATAAAAACATACATTTGCAAATTAAAAAAACTGCTATTATATTTGAAAGAATCTTCCCATGGCAATTTTGTTTGGGGTGGTCACCTTAACCACAAGTATGATAAACTTTATTGCTGCGGAAGTTCTATTTATCTGTTGTGGTAAATAATTACAATCAGTACTGATTACACTATTTCGATGAGAACTGTTATAATCAATTGTCCCATGGTTTTTGCACAAGGCACTAAAATATTAGTCCTTTAAATACCCGTGTATGTTCAGCATACGATTCATCAAAGTGTTCAGATACTTCTTTTCAATAACAATTAACGCATAAAAAACATTATTATCTAACAATGAGTGAATTCGTTTGTGTTCGACGCGATCTTTGTGATCAAATAATAAAAGGGAAAAGTACTTCAGACCTCAAAAAATATTTATTGGAAAATTTTCAACTATCGGAAACTGACGTTAATACTGTAATAGAGAGTATTCAAAAAAATCTAACATCGAGTTGCAACCAGAAATGGACCAAAGCTCAAAGAAAGCCGGACCGGTTCGAGAGCCTATACTCAAATTGGTTAAATGGTGAGTTTAAAGTATCATTGAATTCTTGCAGTACCTCAACCACTGTAAATTCTGGTTTGAATACTTCTGGTGAACGTGGAAGACCAACAAAACAATATGACGAGTGCTCGGAAAACACAAAGAAACGAAAAAATATGGAGCTGGTCCAGGAGTATGGAATGGGACATGTCCGTAACGCTTATGTGCAAGGTTTAAGATCCATGGGGGAAAATGACGAAGCGTCGATTGTGACTATTATCAGAAATAAGGAAAAAGAAGAGAAAAAAGTTATTCTACAAAACATACTCAATCCAGATAACGCACTTTCCTTTACAAAAGAGGAAGCATTGAGTATATGCATTGAAACTGATTTAACCAAAGCACAATATGCGTACCTAAGAAAAAGGCTCGTTGATAAGAATTTAAGTTCTGTATTGCCTTCGTATCAAACACTAAGTGAAGCAAAAAAGGCTTGCTATCCGCCTGCATCCAGCATTACGGTGACAAATATAAGCGCAAAAATCAACCTGCAAGATCTCTTAGACCATACAGTCTGCCGTATTATAAGGATAAAGTCAGGATCGACTTACAATCGTCTCAAGCTTTTCACTAAATGGGGATGTGATGGATCCTCCGGGCAAAGTGAGTATAAACAAACTCTACCGGAAGAAAACGAACAAATATCGGACGCTAATTTGTTTATAGTGTCCCTTGTACCACTGCGACTAGTAGACGAAGAAACTTCTACGGTCATATGGAAAAACCCTACTTGCTCATCTGTTAGATATTGCAGACCAATTTCATTAGAATTTGCAAAAGAAACTCCCGAAAAAACTACAGCGGTTGTCAGTGAAATTGAAGCCAAAATTAATCAATTGATTCCAACTCTTGTGTCAATAGAAGACAAAGTCATCGAAGTTAAACATCAACTGTTTATGACAATGATTGATGGGAAAGTTGCTCAAGTGTTGACAAACACATCATCCAGTGCTACCTGCACTGTTTGTGGAGCAACTCCCAGACAAATGAATGATCTTTTAAAAGTTACAACGAGAGTTGAAAATGAAAATGCGTTTAAATACGGATTGTCGACGCTACACGCATGGATAAGATTTATGGAAATGATCCTCCATATTTCTTACAATTTAGGTTTTGAGAAGTGGTCTGCAACAACTCCAGAAAACAAGCAACTTAAAGAAGACAAAAAAAAAATTGTCCAAAAACGTTTCCGAGAAGTGCTTGGCTTGCATATTGATAAACCACGTCAAGGTTCCGGTAATAGCAATGACGGTAATACGGCAAGGAGATTTTTCCAAAATTACCAATGTTCTGCAGAGATAACCGGAATTGATGAAGAATTAATCAAGAGACTATATGTAATTCTTCAAACTATGTCATCGGGATTTCCTATAAACGCAGAAAAATTTGGTCAGTATACATTGGTAACCGCGCAATTATATGTAAGCAAATATAACTGGTACTACATGCCATCTTCGGTCCATAAAGTACTTATACATGGTGCTAAAATAATAGAGCATTATGCAGTTTTGCCTATAGGACAATTATCCGAAGATGCCCAGGAAGCTCGAAATAAAGATTATAAGAAATATAGGTTACATCACGCTAGGAAGTGTTCCAGATCAGCAACAAACGAAGACGTTCTGCATATTTTGTTATATACATCTGATCCTTATATATCTAGCTTAAATAAACCAAGTTTTCTAATATCCAAAGAATTATTTGACGAAGCTAAAGAATTGTTGGAAATAGAAAGTGATGAGTAGGATAAGTTTAAGTAATAATTTTTTTTTGTCATGTAACTGTTTGTTTAATAATAATAATTTAGTTTTAAACTTATTTTAAGCATAAGTGTAACTTTTATTGCTATTTTAATATAACTGTATGATTTTTTGTATGAAATTTCGTATAACTTTATCTTTGTCATTTTTTTTCGGAAAAAATATTTTTTTTAGAATGATGATGTTTGATTTCTTTTATTGCCTAGATATTCACAAATACGTGAAAAAAAAATCAAGGAGATAAATCACAAAACAACAGAGTTATCGATTTTTGAGATGGAAAATACCGGTTGGTCCCATAGTGCGGCGTGGCGGCGGGCGGCATGTTTTATTTCGTCAGTTCGCGCCGACAAAGAGAACACCGCATGCGGTAGGCTACTACAGTACTAGGCGCGCAGAATTACGGAAGAGATTTATCGTGATATTGGCAAGTAACGTGGAAAGTTATTGACCTACGTAGTGCGGTGACACCTTTGTTATGATTTGAATTTAAGAAACATACGAAACCGAAAATTTGGTATCAATTCTTAGATTTTTTAGAGTATTTTATTTTGAGTTGAAACTATGTATAGTGATTCTATACCAGCTTTTATCTTTAGTGCTTAAGGATAGCAATAGGGTTTCTGTTACACGCTGTATACACGTGACGTATATGTTTAGCGTTACAATACTTAGAATATAAATAATTTATGTATGTACACAGTTTATTGTCGTTCTGTTTTATTGACCCGAGAAATTGGTTTTGTGCTTTTGTAGAAATGGGAGTTTTTGATTTGTAAATTGAATTTGATTTCTTTGCAACCGCCTGATTTGGTGTGAAACAACCCGTGAAAATCCAAAAGCACAACAAGCATTTACTTCAGTTAAACCATTTGTACTTTTGAACTGTCAAGGAGTCCGTCAGTTACTCGGAACTCAGAAAGTTGAAGTTGCTCTTTCCAAAACGTAGATCTCTATGGAGAAGAACGAGCAAGAAACTCCAGACACTCTTTTAAATATCTCAATTATAAATAAAATCTAATTTACTAAGACTTGTAGGTGTAAATAAGTTTTGAAATTAGATAAAAACGTCCGTCTGAGCACTTGCTTGTGGTCGGGTCATGTCGTGTTAGCGTGCTAAATGACGTGTCTCATAGCTTGAAGAAGCTAAGCAAAAAGTTAACATCTGTCAATATCATCTACGTAATGTATACGTAGATATTACGTCCCCATTACGTTATTATATGATAAATGAGGATAGATGTAATTGTCAACATAATATACCTACGTATTACATTATAGCATGTTTTACATATTTACGCAATTATCAGATTTTACTCCATCACTAATGAACTAGTCTCCACAGTGATATTAGGCTATCTTTAATGTCTTGTTTTCTGTTGAACAATTTTTTTAAGCATGACAATGTTTGACAGTAGAAGTTACGACTTACGATAGTACACGTCACATTGAGATTCATCATCATCTTCCTGCCCTTGTCCCATGTTAATTGGGGTTGGCGCAACGCGTTTTCTCTTTCCATTCACCCCTGTCAACTATCACTCTCTCATTCACTCCCTTCTCTTTCATATTGTTCCTCAAACAGACCATCTATCTTTTCTTTGGTCTCCCTCTCCCTCTCCATCCATCAACATTTATACCCACCACTCTTTTACACAGTTTTAGCACCACTGTTTTGGTCACATTCGTTTCTTCCCTCCTCATCTAGATTCAGTGTCGTCACATTTCGATTTATCAGGGATATAAGCATATTCTCATTTTTTTTTCTTGATGGGACACTCAATTCTGTTGGTGCTCTCATAACGGGCACTTCATGGTCCAGTTTTATAAAAAGAGTAATAACTTAAGCCTCTGAAAATATAACCTAAAAAAACACTAGTTAGTTCGATCATAGTTAAATCAGTTTTACATTGATGACATCTTTAGCGTTTGAATTAAAATATTCAACAAATCTAATTCCTTTACCTACTTTGTTGAACAAATGCGTTATTTACTGACGCACTAAGGTTGTTTGGGACTTAGTAATTGGTCCGTGTGTTGACACAAGTGTCGATGGCCGCCATTGTGTGCGGGTGGCGCGTGCGCAGTTGTCGATACATGGTAACCAGACGATGGTAAAGATGTGTTCAGATGGTTTTTGTAGTTCACATGACAACTGGTATTGGAAGAAAATTACATTAAAAGTACTTAAGAAAGTTTAGCTGAATGTACTGTCTAGTTTTCAGTGGGTACTTTCACTATTTTCTCACTGTTGCTGTGCTGAATTCGAACAGCAAAACTAGCCTTGCACCATTAGTGATGCGGCTACTAATCGCAGTAATGCATTATTTGATTTTGCATCTACAAATAGTTTAGCGATGATTGGCGAAACTTGTTGTGTTGTCATTCGTATATAATTCATTTAAAACACCCTATGGCTATGAAATATTTATTTTAGACCTGAAAATATGAAATAAAGTAAAGTTAAAACCTATCGTTTGGCACGTTCATGTAAACACGGCTCAAATGAAACCACACACTTGTGTTAATAAAGTCGATTGCTGCTGTCTAGAGGTACACGATTCCACAGACTGCTATGAATTTAATAAAAAAATACAATTTATTACCCACAGCAACTTCTTTCTTTTATTTTCATGTATATTATGGTAACAACTCAATACCTTAGGCTTCGTGTACATGAAGCCGGAGCCGGACCGGCGCCGAACCGCAAGATGAAAAAAAATCTGAATATCTCAGAATGAAAATGTAAAATCTACGCGGCGCCGGTGGTGCGGCGGCGGTTCGGCCCATGGTCGATAATATTCATTCGTATACACAAACATGCGGTCCGGCGCCGCCGCGCCGGTGCGGTTCCAGCGTTGCCGTCGTGTACTGAAGCTTTAAAAAGTAAATAATGCATGAAACAAATAGTTCATGCTGTATAATGCCCCTTTGTTCTGAAATTAATATTTAAATAATGTAATGTATGATACTGTTTCAAAGTAACGATTGCTCTGTAATTTTGTAGTTCTTTGGAAAGAGGTTTCTAATTACAAATAGAACTATAAATGTTCTGACTGTAATCATAGCTTCGATTCGATAATAAGTTTAGTTATTTATGTATGAAGGAAAAAAACCGGCCAAATTTGAGTCGGACTCGCGCACGAAGAGTTCGCGCACCATACAATTCTATAGATTATAATGCTTGTTTTTCTCTTTTCATTTATATGTGATTTTGCAGTCGCGTTTTTGATTTTTTAAATTATTTATTGTATTTTGTCAACATTTTCTGACACAGGAAAGTCAGATAATGCTGTCTGAAAAACTCGTGAAAGATTAGAAAAAAAAATTCAAGTCGTTTTAAAGTTAAGTACCTACGTAAAAAATCTTTCAGATCTTGTTACTTTCCAATAAAAATAATCTTATTAGTATTATTACATTTATTACACAAGTATCACAAAAAAAGTCGTGACCTCTATTTTACTGCGTAGACGATAAACAGCGGTCATTGTAACTACGTAGCAAATCGTAGCATTTCGTAGCAGCGACGTAGACCCGCGTAGCAACCCACAGACGCATTGCAGACATTGTGGAAATTGTTCTACATTGATTAAACTCATTAAACTCATTGTTATATTGACATGAACATTATTTTCTTTTCATTGTGTTTACGTCAATTCTTGGAGTTATTTGCTTAGATTTTTCCCGTGTGATCAGAGCTCAGAGGATCCCGTATCATTAAGGTTGAGATACACGCACGAACGATCCAGATTTTTTCCATCAATTATTGTCTATTTTGATGTTAATTGCTCTCTTTTGTCTTGGGACCAACCGTGTGGGAACCTTGAGTTATAGTCAAGTACAATGGCTTAGTTGGTAGCTGAACGTCGGCAGCTTTGGTCGCTCTAGAGACCTCTAAAAATGGTTATTTAAGTAGTCAGTAATGCAGTGAAAGTATTGTATGAAAATTCGAGATTTTGTTCCATACGTTTCGTTGTGACGGTCTTAGATTTAAACTTGTGGATAAGAATTTTATAGTGGTAATTTGAAGATTCGATGATTCAACTTTAATCCGATACCTATGTGAGTATTTTTTCGTTCATTTACCGGGAAAAAATAATACGTCAAAGATAATAAAAAATTTAAACAGCCTTATTGTTGTCTACATACGTCAAACATTTACACAAAATAATCTAAAATTATTCGTTAAATATAATTACTTGAGGTAAATATATCCTGGATTTATCACAGAATTATATTTAGTACGAAATTCTCTTAGCGTCTGACGTCAATCACGAAATATGATAATTAAGGACCCGTTTTTACAAATATTTTTACATAATATATATGCTTTTGTAAAGAAACATATTACGTTATGTCGTTAACTTAAGTAAGTACTTAGTTGTGTAAATATAAAGACAACGTGTTAAAGATTCAAACGCTTTTTTTCAAGACAGAATTGTTAGTTGTAACCTTACGCATAAACATAACATCACGCCTGTATTCTCAAAAGGGTTAGGCAGTACAGTACAAAAACTACGTAAACATTTCGCGTAGTTTTTCTGTTAGCTTTTAGCTTATTACTGGCCCCCAGTTTTGCCCGCTTTGAAGTCGCAAATTATCCCACAGAAACATACTACCGGGATAAAAAGTATCATATGTGTTAATACAGGTTCTAAACTATATGTTTGCCAAATTTCATTAAATCCGTTGAGCCGTTTTTACGTGATTGAGGCACAAACATACAAACTTTCATATAGTAGGATTTGTCATATAGGTACAGCGTGTAACAAAAACAAAAACCCGGTCCGATCCGTGAGGGTGTTGTTAAGAATAATACTGAGAGTATATTTACGTGGTAATTTCTGTAAAAAAGTTTTTTTTTAATGGGGCATTTTACCGGCTTATTACATGGGGCCATCATAACTTGTGACCCCTGTTGTTTAATGGAATTCGGATAATTTTGGTACAAAAAACGTGAAATTTAAATAACAAATAACTTTTTTTATTTTTAATAATAATACGTATTTTTATTACGTTTTAGTAATGTTATTGCAGGACCTATGAGCCCTTCTCGGATCTGGCAGGGTATTTGTAACACATGTAGATAAGTGCACAATCTACCTTTATTCTTGTTTTCTTTCATATTTATTAACAACGGCTCTATTCAACTCACTTTGGAAAGACTATCAAATAGCCCAGTACTTGACTTTGCAACCAGCTTGCCCAGTGTAGTGTGTCGTACAAACCTAATATCCAATAGAAAGTCCGTACACATGTACAGGTATTTAAAAAGAGAACGATATGCGTACGCGCTTACTACCGATGTCTTTTTGATTTCTCTCCATATTGACTATAACGAGTATCATTTGTTTGTATGTTTGTCCGACGGACCGCGGTTCGTAGTACCGAAGTTTCTCAATCATTAAAACAAAAATAACTATGATTTCTGTTGACAATACCTAGTTATTTTTATACGTTTGTTGTGCCCTTTGTGGTCGACAGTTTCTTACTAATGAATGGTTTGAGTTATGACAACATTGCTGTTTAATTGTAAATATATTGCGTAGTTTTTAGTTTTAGTTCGAAAAATTTGTCATGCGGCTTTTTTGTTTCCAATTATTTATATTGTTTTACGCACCTGATTGTTTGTGAGTAGAAGTAAGTTTAATAATATTTAAAGTTGCAATATATTACGACCAAGGTAACCGACATAGCCCGAAGAATTGCTAAACTTAAGTGGCAATGGGCAGGGCACCTTGCTCCCAGAACAGATGGCCGATGGGGCCGAAAGGTTCTAGAGTGGCGACCTCGTACCGTAAGACGTAGCGTTGGAAGGCCTCCCACAAGATTTTTTTTTTTTTTTTTTAAACGTGGCCCCACACTAGGAATTTCTCCTGTATCTTGGGTGCGTTTACAAACATTTAAACTCACATACACAAACAGCCAGACCCAGAACAACTAATTGTAGGTCATACAAATATTTGTTCCGTGCGGGAATCGAACCTGCGACACGCAGCGCAGCAGTCAATCGCTTAACCACTGCGCCAACCGTGCCGTCAAGATGAACCGATGATCTTGCATAGGCCGCAGGAATCCGCTGGATACGGGAGGCACAGAATCGGTCTCGAAGTGGCGGTGCTTGGCGGAGGTCGTCCAGCAACGTCTTTCGGCTGAAATGATGAATGATGATATATTACGAAACATTACAAAAATAACTGTGTTGTTGGCATTGTATTATTATGTTTTATTATTACTTAGTTTATATTGTGTTTGAACTAGACTCATATATAAATCTGAACCTAATTTAGATAAACTCGCACGTTTGGAATAACCATGTGCTTGTATGTATAATAAATAATAATATTTTAATAATGAATCATTTTAACTAAGATTATGAGAAACTAGATATGAATTTGTAACAGTAACCATAGTCTTCATCAATTCAGCCGAAAGACGTCCCCCCTAAGCACCGCCACTTCGACCGATTCTGTGCCTCCCGCATCCAGCGGATTCCTGCGGCCTTTGTAACCATAATCTTATCTAGTCGTAAACAACCACTCCTGAAGCCGGTTGCTGACCAAGAGCTATGTAAGTTAAGTAACATAATTTCTCATACTTGTGTGCAAACTATAAACTCAAGTATGAGTAATTACCTCAGCTATGCGAGCTATGCTAAACTAACTTAGCTTAGCTCTTGGTCGGCAACCGACTTGAATGTAAGCTTCAAAGCTGGCGAGAAGGGAAAAATGTACCTAACAATTACCGGATTCAAGTTAACTAGTTATCAAAGTGCAATCATCATAACAGAATCCTACCGATCCTCTTGACATAATCATTCAATTACAAAATTAACGAAAACTACGGAATGAACCTACTAGGCTCGACCGCGGACCATTAGACTCCACACTCGGTCATACCGCATACAGCAGACGGTATGCGCTATGCTTTATTTGACTAAAACCACAAACATCACGAATTCACGAGCTAATCGTAAAAACACTAGTTATTAGCCATTATCTACCACAATTTTGTAGTAAAGCAATCACAACAATACCGACATCACACCACACCACGTGAGAAAGCAAAACGTGATAGCATCACATCACAATGATGAACTTGTGAAATTATTCTAATGATGTCTCGTTCTGTAAGGCCTCGATCAGAGTGAAAGCGCAGAGACTCGGGCGGTAGCGGTCGCGATGTGGAGGCCACAGTGTATCACCGAGTTGTTGCAGCTGGCAGGGACCTTATTATGAAGTATTAATGCCATCATTATTCCACGAAAAAAGGATGGTGCTAGCGGCCTTGTATAACTCCGTCTCTCACTCACACTGGAATAATGGTGGCATCAATACGTCATAATACGGCCCCAGTAGGGGGAGAATAATTAGTGTTTCCACCACGTAAAACAAAAGTCGCTCGCTAGCTAGGGCTGTCAGTGTGGCCGTAACCAGCGGATAGAAATGCTTGAAAACTAATGCCCGTTTTTACTAACACTAGGCGACCCCTAAATGAATACCTAAATAAAAGCAAGCTGTTGGATTTAAAACTTTCGGTGCTGAGCCAAGGGGCATTAACGAATGAACTCGCTCACTCCCGTCGGGCTAGGCATCCGCCGTAGTCACAACACTGACGTAAGCAACGGTATACCTACATAATCGTAACTCGCGAAAACTCCTCACCTTGCACGAGGCCTAAAGATCAAGATCCCTTACCGATTAGATCTACAATAATATGGTTCTTAAACACGCCATTATTATTCGTTTCTTTTTCCTGTTACTATTGTTGGAGTAGTTTTTCAGAACGAAGAGTCTGTAGTTCGAGGTCGTGTTGAAGTGCCTGTGTGTCTGTTTGACACGTGATTTTTAAGTAAATCTAGATGTACTAATAGGAGATGTTCTTGGAAAAGCTGTATGGAGTCTGTTACATAATTTATAGATGTTAACTGTTTGTTAGATGGTTGGGGTAGAACTAATCATCAACATCATCACTCTCCTGCCCTTTTCCCAATTTATCTATGGTGTTGGCGCAACATGTCTTTTTCTTCCATATTTCTCTGTTAGTCGTCATCTCGGTAGTCACTCCCTTTCTAGCCATATCATATTTCACACAGCCCATTGTGATATAACTAATATTACCATTAAATAGACTCATTAATATTTAGCCAGTCTCTTTTTTATCTTTAATGTGTCCTCAGATCGCCAATTGCCGACGAAAAAAGTATAGAAATGATAATTAGCTACGTGTCTTCAAGTACTTACAACAGAAGCTCATTTCCAATAATGTGGTACATTTCGTTGTCATCTTGTCTATCTATCATGTAGGTTTGGGCCTGATTTTCTAATACGACTGTTGCTTCCATAACTTAATCATCATTAAAAAAGTTGTGCTACTTCTTAGTTCTGAATAGTTTATTCGATTTAGCTCCCCCCTGAATTTCTGCTCCAGCAATTTCGTATTAAGAAATTAAAGCCAAATGAAAAGATAAATGTCGTTTTTGCGTGTTTTGTTTACATTTATATTGTGTAGCTATATCTACTCGCTCCCACTTTCTGAAGATATATCATTATTGCATTCTCTAATCAACATTCCACCGTTATAATCAGTATCAGTGTTTGTGTTGCAGATTTATTATCATGTCTGTCGTGGAATATTTATATCAATTGTATTACCCTTATAAATATCACGTGAACGGTGCATGTCTCCCCTATTTACTATAAGGGTAGTTCAGTTTCAATGCTATATTTGCGGCTTGGTGATTCCCCTATAATGCTATGTGTTTCTTCGCATTAACGCCTTAAAAGTCGACTAAGATATGAACAAGAGGTTTGAAAACAGCATCCTCCTTTGCATCATTATTCTCACTTCCCGCTTGGTGATGACAATTTCTCATAGAGAGATTCAATTATGATTATCCATAAAGTTACTAAAGAAATTCTCAGAAATAGCCGGAGTCTAGTTTAGTGGCAGTAGGCTCGCCCCCTGTTACATGGAACTTACAACATAACTAGCAAAATTACAGGTAGGTAATCACTCTAGATATTTAGTCATCCACCGGGAATACACGAGAGATTCACAGGTGTGATTATTCGACAACTATTTGAGAAAAAACGCGTAGGTAATGGGAAAATCTAGCGTGGAATTCAGATTAGTATACCCAATGCGTATATTTATTTAATCAACGCCATGTTTCCAGCATTCCGCAATCTCACCTACAGAGGACAGCCTAAACAAATAGATGTAAAAGAAATCTTAGCTTTATCAGTATCTCCAGTTATCTTTATTACTACAAGTTTACGTGCAATTTATATATGTGGGGCTATTTATAGTTCCGAGATGGCATCTTTCTTTGTTCTAAACTTATGAGATAAAATTGTGCATGATATTAGTGTTAATGCGTATTCCAGGAGGGCTTAGGTAGTAGTCTGGTATATGTATATTGCTTACAAAACAAGCCTTTTGCACATCACTATTTTTAATTAAAAAGGCGTTAGGTTTTACTACATCTTTCGTGAATATAACTGTTTTCTTTTCAAATAACGTCATTAAGCATATATGATTGGTAGCATATGTCATACACACGTGAGAATAATCCCAATATCACTTGATCCAGACAAACCTCTCTTGAAATCTGCGTGGATACGAAAGATAACGATAAAACAATACTATACATTCTGTACCAGATAACAATACCTACTAATAATACTTTAGGCTGGAAACATATTTATCAGCATTTGGTGTTTCTGCATCCTGGTGTTTCGCATTGATTCTTCCGCCTTCCGTGTTTGATAGGATTGAGGGAAGGGTAATCTCTTCTAATGTACACATTCAACCATATCTATGATCTAATATTACCGCATGATTTTGCTAGTTCTTTACCTTCGTCATTGTTTTAATTGTTTTTGTGCTATTCTTTGGCAATTTTTTTTATCATTTAATATTACGCACTTTTTAAGCTTCTTCTTCTTTTTTCTATTGTTTATTTTTCTTATACTTTGTTTTTTTTTTATTTACAACCTATTTTTGTGTTCGGGTCTTCATGTTTTTAGTCAACTATACACAAGTAACATACCTCCTACACACGCCTGTAACATACTATAACCTACTTATATTTTGGTACCTACATCTTTATTATCTTATGTCGAGCCCTCTTCAACAAATCCGCTGTCTAAATTATCACTTTAAAATCATGACAATGCTCATTTTCATAGATTATCTTGTAAATGTAAACAAATATAATTGAGCACATTTCTTATGTCATGAAAATTAATTGTCCTGTTTTTGCAATCTTTGTAATTATTATAACATTTTGTTTCTGAGGATAAAAACTATTATGTAGTTTTATATATTTACAGAATTGTGTATTCATAGAGATAATAATATTGGATAAGGTCCAAATTCTTCAAAAATCCTAATGAGGTTAACATATAACCGGAGTCACAATTATTAAACTTTGCCATAACTGAAGAAATATTTTTGTCTCTTTCATACTTTTCAGAACTCTAGCAATAACACGATATGCCGCGTTGCCATTCAAATAACAATAAAAGAAAATCCTATAAGTAGATAATACGTTGATGTTGTTAAAAGCGAGATATACTCGGGGATGTCCTGGTCACAATGCCGTACTATACAGGAACAAGTTAATAACATACTCGTACATGTTGCATACCGTTTTGTTTAGAAATATCGTCATTATAATACCTGAATCATTCATTTTCATTTCGGCCGGAAGACTTCCGAACATTGACCTTCCACATGTATGTTAGGTCACTCTGAATCATGATATTCTAACAAATATAGTTCATATACATTAGCTACCTACATAAACCAATAAAAAGTCAAACATATTCAAGATAACATTTATTACCCTCAAATATTTATTAGTTATTTTGAGATAATGGCGGTTCATAATGCGCACACGCACTTATTTCAGTATAGGCTAATTCAGTTGTCACACTAACCCGGTAGCAAAGTTGAACGAACTTGAAATGCGCGAAAAATATTCCGCTTCACTTGTTGCTTTAACGAACTATGGTATCAACTAATTAGCAAATGTTTTCTGAAACTACATTGAGACTATATATATTTTGGTAAGTAACAGAAACAATAATGCCATTCACCTAACTCTTGAATTGCTAATTGAAGTAGATGATCTCATACAAATTAAAGCACGCATGGATATGAACAACTTTTTCGATGTGAAAAAAGTATAGCCATTCTATAGAAACATCGAAAAATATTTGAAACAGCTGCTGTATGAAGTGTTGCTGCTGTACCTCGTATAAATAAAGACTTACAAAATTATGCAATCCCCGACAGGAGTATTATCATAATAGCTTAACATGTAAAATAAATAAAGCAATCGATTCACACTTCCTCTACAAAACAGCTCCTCTAGAACATTCGCAGAATAATTTACATTATCGCTAAGCCAAGCCATCTGCCTATTACGACACGCATAAACGCCGCGATATTTCTGGAGTTCTCGTAAAAATAACCTCAACCAACGTCCTACCAATTATTTTGTAGAAAAGGTTATCAGTCAAAAATCTGAGAATGTTTGAAATATGAATCATAGGCCCAACCGCACTGACGCTTAAAACTAAAAATATATCGAAAACATTGAATTTAGCATTAATGCACAACATTAACATAAATAACCAGTGAGTAATGATGGATTATAAATAACCAATATCAGATCATTTTTTTCACGGTTATCGTTATGATAACATTCCAAAATCCGTATGAATGACGCGATTTAAATCTGCATCTAATTCAGATTTCCAGGTAAAGGCTCAATATATTTTCATCCTGTGCTGAACAGTGATATTTCGTTCCGCTACAGTACACTTTCAGTGACGCGGTATCTCTGATAAGTGATAACACTTGATATCGAATAATTAAACCACCTACCACCTACGAGTACATGTTCGCAGTGGTTCAGCGGTTCGGCTCAGTCTTTGCGCAACACCCGTGCGAAACACACGCGTCATCATCCGCGAAACTAAACTTCACCTTTTTATCTTCCAGTGCTTTATTTTTATCCCGTATCTTTAAATCTTCAGTGATTGTGTTAAGATGCCTACCGAAGTTTGTGAGAGATTCATGGCTAAACTACTAAGGATTGTGAGTCTTCCCTTTTTTATTTTTTTATTCTTTTAAACTTTGCATATCAATGTCTTCAGGCTTCAAGTGTATTAAGTTATATTGTCTGTTAATCTGCCAATTTGGGCAAGAATTTCAATGCTGAAAATATTAGTGACAAATTCGTCACCGTCACTGGCACCTCCGAAAATGATTAACAAATCCTATTCTTTTATTGTTTTTGGTACTTCAAACTCATAAAGTATTCCATCCACGTACACTTGACGTCAATTGTTTAATTGCAATAAAGTGATAAAGATTCTAATTTAGAACCTATGACCCCATGGGTTTCTGGCTACTTGGAGAATTATTCTAAGATCTACGTACGTATCCAGGGGTTATGACCGGTTCCAATGACGTCCAGACTCCTACGTTAGCTTAATCTTTCATGTAATATAACATTGTTTTGCATCTATTTTATGGGCTATAAAAGAGCTGGTTAGTTGCCTGGAGTCTTATACAAATTCTCTGATGTAATTGCGATCTTCGCGTATGTTTTACAGCATCCCATTCATCTATCCATCATCGTCAGAGTTTGATATATTATTCGTTGACTTAAAACTTTATTTATGGTAGAGATATAAATGCTTTGTTGTGCCTTTTATTGTAGGAACGCAGAGAATTTTTAAACCATTGTTTGTATTTTTTGGGCTTACTCATCTTTTCAATATATATGGGTTGTCACTGTCTTATTTTCATTTTCCTTTTTATTTGCAACAAAAACCTTAGTCTATTCCAGGTTCAGAACATATTTCACTTCTATTTCACTTTTTACTAAAGGTTCTTAATACACACACACGAGTATTTTCTTGTCGTCTCGATATAGCGGAAAATTATTATCAAGTAGCAACTGTCTTAGTATTGTTCTGTCTATGTTAATCTTTATTGTGTAATGTATTGTTCAATAGGTGTTGCGAATGTGAGGGGCGAAATTAGTATTCATAACTCGTATCGACTGAGTTTCACATTTGTTATTTTAGCCGATCAAATAACTTATTGAATTCTTTAAAACTTTTAGCTACTGTGTTTATTAGTTGCTAAGGATGGCTTTGAATAGTGTCAAAAAATGTAAAAGGCATGTAACTTTTACTATTCTTCTCTCTTTTTAAGATTTCTTCATCGCCATCAATTTGGGCTTCAACGCACCTATTTCAAAATGCTTATTTATTAATGTCATCGTATTGTTGTAGCACGCTGTTTGCGTACAATACGTAAGAACCTACAACATTATTAAGTACGTCAATTTCCTAATATTTTGTTATCATATCCTATTGTTTTGCATACTTACACACAAGTAACTCAAATCCAAAATCATTCATCCTTAATAGTCAGAAAGGCATTTATACGAATCTAGAACATCCTGCAGTTTTGTTCTATTCAGGCTAATCGTAAGCCGTTTAATGCTGTATCCTGTGGTTTTGCTATCCGGGTTATTGTTTATAGGTGTCCTAGTTGAATTTATGTTAGTTTTGTTTTTCTGTTACGAGATGGAAATAGGTAATTTGGAAGTCGCATCATCGCTTACATCTGTTACTTCATTGAGATCAGCATTATTAATCTTTTTGACGCTCATTACTAAACATGGATCTTATACTTGACCGCTACATTCAAGGGTCATCAAGAGTTTGACATCATCATCACGATAGTATACGGATTGGTTATCTCATTTTATCTCTTGGCATTAACTGTACTTAAATTCGCATAATTTCGGTGTTGATAATCTATTAAAAATTCTTCGGAATTAAGGAAATTGTAACTCGTCCATCGTCGCCATCAAACATAACATATCCTCAAGTATTTTACCTAAATCCCATTAAAGTTACTAGAATTCAAAACTTTGTTTAGTTTTATTAGTACTAATACCAGGAATATAAATTAGCAATAACAATAACTAATATATTTGAATCAACACGGGATTCAATATAACTTTTTAATAATTTTCCTCTCTTACCATTAACCGCATTTTGAATCAGTTCCATGAATTAAATATCAATAATAACGTGTGATGATTCAATGGCGTTACGTGAAAGAAATGATCATAATAAACCATAGCAGGATTAGTCAGCCAAAAACTTTGATCTAGGAGGCGAGGAAAGAAACAATGAAAGATTTAAACAAATAGAAGAAGTTTATTTTGAAGAAATTAAATCTTAAACATAATCGAGAGATATAACATAAATTGTTAATGCAGAAACAGTCATTCCTGCTACAAGCCTATAACAGATAAAAAACACAATTAATTGTAATTCTGACATATTAGTGATACGGCTACCATTACGCAACAGGCATAAATCACGAGGGGAGACAAATAACAGCTCATTCAGTAGTTGATAGCGTATCGGGGTCGCTAGTGAGTCAGGTTCATCAATTGGTACTTTGTTTGTGACGAGTTCAACCGCAGGATGTCTGGCAATAATGGTTTAATTTCCATTAAATTAATATGCTTCTTGTATTTCAAATATTTAAATTGTTTTGAAATTGAAAGCATCTGAAGGTTTAAATGTATCTCCTTTTTATCGTTCAGCGCTTATTGTTTTGTTTTATAATCGCTATTTTGCTTCAATTTCTATTTTGACTTTCGCTTGACATTGATAACGATGTTTAAGATGATAATGAAACAAATCAAAACTTCTATTTTAGGTACTATACTTATAGCAATAAACGACACAAAGAAAGAAATGAAATAACATCGATCACTTCAAAAGAAAATATTAGCTTTAATTTATTTTACCAATGTGACATACTAATAACAACGTGACCATATGCACTAGGCGATGCAACTAACGTCATTCGACTATTCACGAGTCGTATTGGTAAAACGACTGCGTGTCTATAGCCAATCATTGAAGCCAATAACGGTGATACAATAGGTGAATGTTGATTGTCAATACTATGACTTGACTGACCTGTGGTTTTCTCATTATTGTTAGCATCTACGTCAAGGAAGCCTTTGTTTTCAGATACAATTTTAGCTGTTCTTTCTTTTCTATTATTAAAATCTTCACTACAAAGATGTTTACGCGTCATATTGTTTACTGAAGTTAACGTTTCATGTAGAAAAAAGAAATGTCTGTCCTTTCAAAACAGTAACTAGTTTTATATACTTTTTATCAGTCAGTATGTAGATAGATTCAGCTCCCTATCGGCTCAGCTTAATCCTTTAGTCAGACACCCACGGAAAACAAATCGAGATAATGGTGTATCTGGCAACGTCGCGCGATTTCACACTAGATCACTTTTGACGCAAGTATCTCTGAGTGGATGTAAGTTTTTACTTCAAGTTTGGTTCACAATGCTTACTGTTTCGAGAACCTTGTGGCTGATAGCCAGGAATGATAAAACTATCCTGCTTTGGTTTAGACAGACATACGGCGTGGCGACTGGCGGTTTTCCTGTGTCACATAGTGTATGAAACAAGCGGCAGCGATTTTCAATATACCTAATAATACAGATTTTAAGTGGTGAGGATGAATTTATGAAAGAATTTCTTTTATTGAAATGAAAACCTTCATAAGATTTAATTCCGGAACGTAGTGTTTCAAAAACGGCAGGAAGTCAATTGAAATATTAACGTTAATTTCAGAAAGATGTTTAGTCTAGAAATATAAATTCTTGATCAAGAGATTTGCAGTCGGAATTAGGTTGCATTTTATTTGAAAGCAAGTATGTGGATTATAAACAAACGTATTTATGAATTTAGATCACGGCTTCAGATATATCGTTGGAATTTTCACATTCCTTGCTTTTATTATCAACAAGAACACATTTTAGATTTTATTTTTGTTTAAATAAGTCTTTTAAAATAAACTGTTTTGCTTTATTATTGTTCAGGTTCTTTTTGATTCAAAATCAATCTCCTCGAAGATTCTTTGCCACGCAAAAAATCTCGACATTGTGTTCGAACTTCTATTCAGAAATATACTTTTTGTGTGTTTTCTTAAAATACAAGTTATTCAGGTTGATTTTGGGTAGCCATTCAAGAAAGCCAACCTTTTTTCTACTCTATCTCAAAGGATGCCTCAATGGCTAAGTCAAGGACTTAAAAAATCCATAATGTACGTACTTTATGACTTATACCGCGATTACCTCCGGAAACTGTTTTGTTTAGCACGAGTATTATTATTGTAATGCCGCATTGTGTAACCAATCAGGCGACAGTCGCGTCGGGACTAGGGACACTCGGCGTCCCGTCACATTCAATAACCATTCTGACTACAGTATCCATTCGGACGTTACCGCGGACGGAAGGATTCCTCGCCTTGTTTCATTTTTGGTCAATATTGTGGTTGAAATATTTTCGGATACTAACATAGTATCCATCAACTGTGAACTTTTTATCGAATTCGATTTGGGACACTTAAAAGTTATAGTGTTTTGCAAGACTGGTTTTCAAGGATTCTTCTATGAAATTGATTTCGGATTTCAAAGTTAGAGTGATGAAATTGTGTTGACTGAGAATTCTTGTGGCGCGTGTCTAGTTTTTATGTGATCGTTGTTATTTGCTATTACATGCTGAACGTCGAAGAGTGCTTTTGAAGATGGTCGTATGGTATACCTCGGAGGGAAAAGAAGAGGTAATATAGCTTTCCATAAATCTTGTGTACCAATTCAATATTCTGTTCCTATTTCATATACCTATAGTTGATCTTGCATTAGCCAGAATAATATTTAGGTTGCTAAATATTATTGTGGCTAATGCATATATTTTACAGCTTTGTGTTACTAATACTCGCCCACGCGATTAAACACAAGGCAGTTTCCTTATTATAACAAATTCGCGGAAAATTTTGGATCTCACCGAAGATTATTAATTACATGCTAAATATTAGTGTAACTACGTTCTCGGATGACCGTGTTTCATAAGTTTACACAACTTCAAATATATACAAAGTTTATGTAATTTGCTTCAAGATGAAAATCTTCGTCTCTACCCTCTTCTTGGAACTCTGGTAATTAGTTTGTTGACTTGTCTATACAGTTGTCTGGTAATGATCTTATTGTTAAAGTTATGTCATGACACGAGGGGTCGAGATAGTATGACTTTGCATTAATGGTGGATGATTACACACTACAGCCATGACTTCCTTTAACTGTTCAACGTCACTGATGATCAAAGGGTTTTTACAAAGTCAGACGTCAGTTAATTAGAAAGCGTTATGACTCCTTGCTTATACCTTATTTTTAACAGGTTAACTCCCCAATCCATTCTCTGACTAACCATCTTATAGACTGCAGGTTGTCCTCTAAATTCTTTAATGCATTACGTAGACAAAACCAATACCAGTAGTCACTTTGACGAGTTCCAATGCCTTTGGTTGCCTAATATAATCAGAGAACTAGTTGCTGATTTATAATATATATTTTCTTCTTAATTTCCAACTATTAACTCAGTCTCCTAAACCTACCAAGGACTTGCCACCTTAGTTCTGCCTCTTACTGCAGCCAGTGAGGCACGTGGTGCCTCATTATCAGCATGTCTCAACTGACAGCAGTCTGTATATCAAGCACTCGGGTTTTCTTTAGCAAACAGGCTGTCTGTCAGTCTGCATGTTCAAACATATATACGTGGCCACTACGTGCTAATTTAGGGTTGATAAAACTATCGAAAATAAAACGAAAATATATTTTACGATTATTTTCATCAAACTCAAAGCATTTATTTCAATTCAACCAATTACAGGCAATTTTGAATTGTCAAGCAGTCGGTCAGTCAGAAAGATTAAAGTCTTTTGCCCATTGTAAAGCGTAGTAGGTTCCTATGGAGAAGAACGGGTAAGACCGGACGGGCCTTTTAGAAGGGGCGACTAGAATCAATTCTTTTTTTTGTAAATTTCGACGTTCAAAAGTGCCTTTTATGTGCCTAATTGAAATAAATTATTTGACTTTGAAACTACATGGACACTCTTTTTTTCTTCTTTCGTTTCGATACGAAAAGTATGGGAATAGATCTTACCGTGGCTAAAGTTGTAGGCAGTCAGCAATGTGGTAGCATGGCTGACTGATCACGGTCAGCCAGACGCACATTTGAATAGGTATTGGTGGCCATTTTAAGGCACCTTATTTACGATTTGTGGTGCTAATGTTGACAGTGTATAGTTCATCAGACTGCCTTATTTTGTAACAAAAAGTTCATTTTACCTTGTAATGTTGTTCGGTTAAAGGATAATTCGAAATAATGCACTAATGTAGGTATTTTTGATCAAACCATGTTAGAATTGCGTACCTATTTGAAACTAAAGCAAATTGAGGAATAATGCAATGTACGTAATACTGTATTTCAGTGTCCTATCTATGTAGGTAGGTACCTACTAATTAATAAAGCTAAAGAGTTTGTTTAATATCTGGAAATACCAGTCGGATTTGAAAAATATTTTTTGCATTTGGTAGCCCAATTCACATTAACATCATGCTTAGGATAGGAGGCGGGTGACACCGCGGGGCACAGCTAATCATCATGGATGAACCCCGAAACATGTCCTATGGAACCCAACTTTGGCCATGTCCTCATATCTGCATAGTTCTTGCGTCAAACCACATCCAATTCTATTGAATTGGATGTGGTTCTGTACCAACTACCTACTGATACATACTTGGAGTTAGTCCGTTTCAATTAATCCGTATCAGCTAGAGAATAAACCACAATTAACCGGAGTACCTAAGTCTACCTAGACGGAATACACAGACCGATGAGCAGTCACATTCAATGCCGAGCGGGGGCGCGGCCATATCACCAATTACGATCAATTTAGTTCTTCCTCGGACCATGTCACATGTCGCCTACGCAAGCATTCGTTTCAATTGCATTCTCAATCTGGGACGGAACTTACAGACGGATGGGTGGATGAGCAGTCATTTGTTTGAATGAAACGGTTGTCTAAACTCAAGGAACCTGTAGCAATTTAGGACTGTATTTTCTGCAGTGATTGGTTAGCTCTATTTTCTGCAGTGTCTCTTGTTTTGTAAGCGAGCAAGAGGTAGGTAAAATAAAACAGAATCAGAGCCAATCCAATTCGCAGCTGAAAAGTCACGATTACGTACGTACAAGCTACTTGCAAATTCATGGCACACAATTTAAGAGACGACCACTGCTGGGGAGTTTGTTGCGCCACTTCTTCCCAGCTAAAGCACTAGGAAGGGCGGGCGTTATTGGGGGACTGTCCTATGTAATTTTGACGTTTGTAAACTGCTGATTCTCAGCCTAGTTTGAATAAATGACTTTTGAATTTCAATAAACTATATGCTAACAACACTTTTGACACAGCACTTAACTTTCTAAGTCTCCTACGATGTGAAATAATCTGTCTAACGTCATACAGAGATACTGACACCTCCAGTGTTATCCCTTTTCGTCATACCGAGTGCAATGACATACACCCAATCATTCAATTTATCAACCTATTCTACTTCACTCAGTATTCTAACAACGGACAATAAAGTGTGACGAGTAATGTCCAGCCATTATGCCTCGATTGTGTAGTTACCACGTGTATACTGCACATGCACCTAATGCAGACGACTTCCTTCCGTTCGTACTTTATACTTGCGGAGAATAGTAATGGCTAATCCTTTCATTTGAATGTCTTCAATACCCTATTTAGTATTAGTCAGTTTTATTTCTGATGCAGTCGTGTTTTCGCGTCAAGTCGTCTAAACTTGGAAGTTTCGTTACGGCAGGTTTTTTTTTTTACAATAAACCGTTACATTAACATCTTCAAAATATACTCTCTCATCACCATAAAGGGTCCCCGAAACGATCAATTGCAATTGTCAATTTTTACGTGATAGATAGCCATTGATGAGCAAATTGATCGTCTACGAAATGCAGTTGAAGCGATTGACAATATTACTACAATAGAAATTGATGCCAATTTTTCAATCACAATTGAACGTTTCGGGGAGCCTTAAAATTACTACCTGTTGCCTCCAACAGTGGCGATACTAAATGTACGAGTACGTACTATCTTGTTGAATAGCCTTCCCTGCATTTGTTATGTTCGTGTCGACACGAGATAAAAACATTTAGGACAGCCCTAAGACTTTCAATAATATAAAAAGTTCTACGAAGCATGACTCTCAAACAGCTTGAGCGTACAGTTTTCAACACCTCTTTTTATGAATGACATAGTTTTCCGTTTACCACAGTTATTTTGTGCTAGTTTTAATCGTGTGGTCAGCCTCGTGACCAGTGAGTGTTAAGTAATATACCTATGAATCCTTCTAAGGTCTTGCGCATTGTTATAAAAATGCCTACCAAAAACTGTTCGTCAGAAAGAGGAAAAAAAGGGAAAATACAGGTTTGAGTGCAAACTGCGTTGTTGCGTGTCGCGTGCTGTTAGTGTGTTCCTATTGGTCTAAAAATACCTGGTGTGCCTTTTGTGTAATGCCTAAAGTGTTCGTGTATTATTTGCCCATATGTGGAATTTTACTAAGGATATATTTATAGTTTTATTTCACGTATGTTTAAGAGTTTCCAACTCAAACATATCTCGCCTTCAGTAAGTAGAACATGCAAAGATAAATAAAACTTTTAAAATACTGAATGTTTATTTATTGATGTTAATTCCAGTCCTGAATTTATTTATTTATTTATGATAATCTTCGCCTTGCTATGCAATTCGTTTTCTATTATTATGTATTTTTATATTATCGTACCAAGTCTTTATTTATTATAAAAGCTTGGTTTCATTGCTTACATAATGTAACTCTATACATTCTCAAGAAAAGAGATTCGGCCATAAACGCTTAACTGTCCATTCTTAAATAATACATAAACTTTATTCATAATCACATTATGAAAGAAAAAGTACTCCCACGCAGATCGTTAAAAGGTAAAAGTAAAAAAAAAGTAATTTCACTTATAAAAGAAGTTTTAGTAACGATTATGTTATGAGCGTGCGAATTTTGTAAATAATACCTATAGTGTATAATCGTGTTAAATTACCTAAATTAACTCTTACTACTCTTAGGAATTAATATTTGTGATCTTACAATATATATTAAGCACATCTCTATCGGTTGATAGTCACTTTTGCCCATTGTCCTTTAGTATTTCTGATCTTCATTTGTTGGGCTGTGCGTTGTCTGTCAGTCATGAAACAGACTACACATGTTTTTTAACATGTTGTTTTCATGTTATATTACCTTATATAACTTTTAGGAACGATGATCTTTTAGATGTAATCTTTCAAGATGTATTTATGACATCTTGGTTCATTCACTTTTGTTGATTGTCCTTTAATATTTATATCTTCATTTGTTTAGGCTGTGCATATTGTTTGTCTGTCAGTGGTATTCAATTATTTTATAACATAAATTATATTGTTTAATATAAATTATAACTTTGAAGTATTTTCACTGTAAAGTGCAGGCTGTAAACAAGGATTATTTCATTCAATTGCTGTTATCTTGTCGGAACGTGTTGTTATGTTTCTACATTAAAAACTGTCATTTAGATTAAGAATTGCCAAAGTCCAATTTTAATTGTATTGGTGTTTATTTGTCCTTATATGAACTACACCATCGGTCAAACAATGTCGTGGGTGCAATGGGCTTTACTGGCTTTAATGTTTGAGAAATGGCATTTTAACCGTATTTAAAAACTCTTGTCTAAGCTCTTTCAACAATACTTAAGTAAATACTTACAATAAGTATAGTAATAATAAAGAATTGATTGCATAAACAAAAACACATTGCACTGCATGCATTAATAGTTCACATAATTCTATATAACATAGGAGTACAATAATTTTAAACTCTATCCCTTACGTAGTGGTCTTGCCTGTATCTTAAGAGATAGGGTTCAGCCATTATGTTGGACTAAATTAAATACAGCATTGAGTGAAACCAGTGACGAAAAAAATAAATAAAATAACAAAAACTAAAACTACGGATGATTCGATTATATATTTTTGGGTGGGTGTGAGTGTGGAGTTAAGTGTGGTGTATGTGTATAGTATCGTGTGATGGTAGGGGAGATGTTAAGAATTTTATGACAAACTATCTGATAGTCAATTTGGTCTTAAAAAGCAAAAATAGACAACGACGTGCAAATTGCATTAAACTTTAGGGTGGTAAAGCAATTACTAGGTCGACTACACATGTGTCTTAACATTTTGCGGCATCTATATATATTATAAAATAGTAACGAAAATTTTTGTCCGTTTGTCTGAATGTATGGCGCAAAAACGGCTAAACGAATTTGGATGAAATATGACACACAGATAGTTTATAACCTGGATTAACACTTAGGGTACTCTTAATCCCGGTAGTAAGTTCCCGTGGGATATTGTCCGACATCCACGCGGGCGAAGCCGCGAGCGAAATCCCAATTTTGTTGGGAACACCCCAACTTCTTCCATACATCTGTATTAGCCATCATGTAATAGGAGATATTCCTCTATACCATACTAGACCTTAATCACCTGAACTAACAGTCTTCTTTGCCTTGTCAACAGAGCGAGCAGTCATCGCCGTTCCGTCGCTGGACCACCGGCAGCGGCGCGGGCAGCTCCTACCGCCACCACGAGCATCGTAACATGTATAATAAGGTGAGTTTTACGGTGATATCATAATGAGGGGATGGGGAGCATCTGATATAAGTAGAGAACAATTTGCATAAGGAAGTAAAGATCTCATGTCTACGTCAGTGGTGATAAGCAAAGAATATAAGGATGTTAACTGTTCATATAAAAATTGGTATCTGATAATTTTGCACTAATATTTTGTTTCAGACAGCAATATCTCCTAAATCGGAGCTTAACTGTGGTCCCAAAACCGTCTTGAATCCATAAGACAGACCCTGAAATTGACATCTAACAAGGCCCCAGAAAAACATCTTAACCTTGGAACTGTCTAACTAACCATATATTTTCTCTCAACAGCAAATGAGCGAAGGCTCACCTCAGGTGTCGGGTTCCAACAGCGGCGGTTCCAACGTGTCCCGCTGGTCTCTAGGCCTTGAGCACCTCCTTGCCGACCCCGCAGGAGCCGAGGCATTCGCCCACTTCCTGGCTAAGGAGTTCGCAGCCGAGAACATACGGTGAGATTTCGAAACCGTGTGTGTTAAGAAATGGATCGAGTCTATACAAGAACAAAAAAAAGAGTTATCCATCAATGACAGTTTGGCTAGCAATAGTCACGCTTCGAGTAGTATGGAGAGCGATGAGGGAGGCGTTGGCCCAGCAAAGAGGAGTGTAGACCTGTTCCTGGCCTCCGAATACCCTTAAAAGCATCTTTAATTTGAATTCATGAACAAGTTGCCTTTCGCTAATGTCTTTTAAAATGTCAGGAATAAACTATATAGAGCATTTAATATTCAGTCCCTTCTAAAAATACTTGCAAATACTAAGTAGATGGTCTCCCTCATAGATTCTGGTGGTCATGCGAGCAGTACAGCGCCACGGCGTGCGCGGAGCGGCGCGGCGCGCTGGCGGCCGACATCTGGCGGCGCCACCTGGCCGACGCGGCGCCCGAGCCCGTCAACGTGGACGCGGCCGCCCGGCGGGCCGCGGCGCTCATGCTGGCCACGGAACCTCCTCCACCTGAGCTGTTCCAACAGGTAATTAGCTGTTTCTAATGACGAAAAATCTGTGACTTTGATTTAAAAAAGTGTCTACTCTTTGGAATGGGTAACTAGCTCAATCTTTCTGACTGACCGACCCCTTGACAGTTAAAAAATGACTGTAATTGGTTTTATTTGAAATAAATGCTTGTGCAAGTTTGAGTTGTAAAAAATCTCGTGAGTTTCTGCATATAATTACTAGCCAGTAGTTATTATCAATTATTACTCAGTCAAATCTGTTGCAAAACATCCATGCATTATTCTTCCATACATAAATTCCATGCATTGAAACATTTACGCAAGGTGCGGCGGTACGGTAGAACGCGTGAAATCCATAATTCAATCAATTTTATTTATTGTGCATGTTAAACTTTTACAAGGTAATTGCCATTTGACAAGGTTTTGTAACATCTTCATACTAAGGCCTGTATTTTAGAATACCTGTGAAATTTCGAATGATGTTAGAAAAATAGAATTTTTCGAGATCCGCAGATATGTTAACTGATTTCCATTGCATCACGTTCTTTCCCTTAAAGTTCTGAGTAAAACTCAGAAATCATTGTAACCTAGGAATTCATTGTGTTGTGTGAAAATTAAAGATCCAGATAATAAACTTAAACTTAAACCTAAACCTAACTTAAACTTTTACCACAGATTAATACAGATGGTCCACTCCGCAAAATCATTTAAATAAAAAGCGACTCTTGCTCCGACACAATAAAGTGCAATTCAGGTCGCACAGCGCTAGTGATCTACAGTTGCATTCACCTAGAAGTTGCCTCTCTTTCTATCGTGTAACTCTTATAAAGTAATAAGAGTACGTTACGCTCACTGAATTGGCCCGACAAGACGAGCCCGCCGCGTACTTGTAGCTTCATACCTGAAATGCGAAGTGTACCTTCTGTACTATTCTGTGGTTTTACTGTAGCGCATTTTATATTGCTAATAATTTACAATAAAACATAAATAAAATTAATGAATAATTCCTTATATCCGTAGGCTCAGAAGCAGATCTTCAACGTGATGAAGTTCGACAGCTACCCGCGCTTCCTGCGTTCCGGCGTGCACGCCGAGTGCGCGCGCGCAGACCTGCGGGGCTTACCACTACCGTACGCTTCGACTGCTAGGGAGAATGATACTGATACTACCAAGGTACACCCATTGACTACCACCTGTAGCTATTCCTCTGCGAGGTAACCATTGAAACCCCATAATTTTATAAATAAAAGCTTACTTAATTAAAATCTTTAAAAAGCTAATAAGGTATCTGTTTCGTCTATTTATAATCTATTTCTCCTACAGTTAAAGAAATCAGCGAGCAACGCGTCGGAGCGTCGTCGCAGCGGCGGCGCCTCCTTACTCCCGTGGAAGCTCCGGACAGGACGCGAGCGATCCAACAGCACGCAGCAGAATGAACCACCACCAATCACTGATGTAAGTCACCCTAATAAATCTTCACGGACTCATAGATTCATGGTGAACAGACTAGCAAGTCAGGACGGTTACTAAAAAACTACCCACTCATTAAAGCGAATGCGTGAAGGTAGCCCGCGAAATTCAAATTTTCTTACGTTTTTGCAATGTGCAGGTCAGTATCAGGTTGTATGTTGATCTAAATATGATTCGCGGCCGTATCAAATATTTATTTATAGAATTATAATCATAAAAGTCATCAATACAACTCTCTAAGTTCCTGTAATCCAATTGAATGACTATTTCATGAAATCATGACATTTGAGGATTATGCTAACTTAAGGAGTTGTATTGCTGATTCTAATGATTATAATTGTGTAAAGTCATATGACACTGACCTGCACATTGCAAAAACGTAAGAAAATTTTGAATTACGTGAACTGCAAAAAACGAAATAAATTTTGAATTTTGCGGGCTACCTTAGGGCATTCCGTTAAGCATCGTCATTTGTGAACGCTACCCACCTTGTGAAATCAGCCATAAACACTGTGAAATGCTTTAGGTCCACTCAATGTAAAAAAGTCGTACCTTTTTTGCAACCTAAAGCCAGGAATGAGAAACAAAATCATGCAAAATAATTAGCCAGGACATTTCGCCAACATTTACATTTAAAAATATACGTTATCAGACCGACATTATTGTTATCGTGTCCGCTAAAATATAAACATGCAAATAACATGAATGTTAACATAAACGGTGATTCAATTGGCGCCAAACTTCCAGGGGTCGAGATAGTGGTTAATGCGGCTCTATCTACATGTGATTACCTACACTGATTAATATAAATTATAATATGTCCTGAAAAACTATAAATAGAACAAATAAAATACCAATAACAGTATAAACAAATAACAGGTAAAAAGAATAAGCATATAAAACATTTCCAATACTTCATTAAATGTCAGTTTGTAGGTGTTTTTGAACAAATAAGGAAAAATATTGTACATCCAATTAAAAATAACATGTTTACCTTGCATTTAAATATCAAAATAACCCTCTAACTACAGAATTGAACAATACCCAGATACATCAAATTTTCCTCTCTAAAACAATTGAAATAATGATTTAACATAGTGAATCTGACGGTATGTAAATATACACAGCACCACTATCGCCCTATGTTGTGTGCAGTGCGGAAAAACATGATAATATCTAGCAAATATTGCAGCACTGTGCAAATGCTATACTGCACTAATTGAGCAAATAATAACGTAATTTCTAAATTCAATTGGCTAGTCATGATTGTATATTGGTCATTAAAACCCTGAAATAATTAATTCTAAAATTTAGTAAGATTTTTTTTTAGGCAACATGAGGCTCTAAAATTATCCATGCAAATATAAAAAAAATACTTCTATTTGATACAATTCTAGGTACAAATAATGAAATTTAATAATGAAACTCGTATAAGCACGCTTAGCATGACCACAATAGAAACGTGTTTTGGCGACAGAAGAATAGACAAAATGACAGATAAACAATTACAATCTGTCGTTTTGTCTATTCTTCTGTCGACAAAACCCGTAGAAAACCCGTTTCTATGGTTGTCATGCTACGCGTGCAGGTCCTATAAAAAACAAAACATACATTCATGCCTTAGTCCATTTCATTATTGGCTTGCATTTCATTATTATGTATTTCACGTACTAGACGGCCAGGATTCCGGCCAGCCGTGGTCCATGGCTCGGTCTGCGGCTAGTTGGCCGTTGCGACCAAGTGCGCGATTGGTATCGGTTTCTATAGTAGTCCTGGTCGCTGCGACCATTGGTCGTGGTCGTGGTCGTCTAATGCTCAAGATCCCTAACTCACAATAAATCTTTGCAAAAGGAAAATGGCTTCTAGAGATTCTCACCCCTACCCCCATTTAATTGTTATGGAAAACTGGCCGTCCATAAATTAAATCATAATTAACTCGGCAAGTAATCTCAGTCACGATGAGTTCGCACAAACTTTTAACTAACGAAACACTCACGATCGAACAAACAAACTGATTTACTGCAGACATACAGTTTCTATATATAACGATAATATACATAATCTTTGTGTACATAACATTATTTATAAAAGTCATTATACTTATGTGTTTACTATCGGCGTTGCTTTTTAAATATGTTATAATAGACAGACTAACTATAGACAAATACTTGTTTAATAAGTAGTCAACAAATAATTTGTTGACTAATTACATTCATTCATGAAAAAAGAAGTTTAAAAAAGAAATGGTTTTGCAATTCTTTTATTGATTTGTGTTAATGTTTAGATTTATTTTTATGTAAGAACTTGTTTTCGGTAAAATAAACTACTCTTGAAAATTCAAACCTTTATTTACTATCAATATTGCTACTGCTGATATTATGGTCAAAGAGGAATTTGCTACAATCATGCTTGAGATTGGTGTTTTTTCAATCCATTTTCTTAGCGACTATGCCTAAAGATAAGCAAAAAAAGAAAATTGTATTTATTGGAACACAAAATAATTAAAAAAAGTTAAAGTTATGATGGACTGGGAACGTCATCTTCCAATCACATCCTCTTAAAATAATATAAATAGCTTTTTATGATATCTACTGGCCTTTTCAAGACATCACAATATTATTACAATACGCAATACCCAATTTTCCCTTCTTACACAGGTGGTGAAATCCAGCCAGACGGCCCCAGGTCAATGCTCGCTGTGTCGCGTGGTGCTACCAGATGGCGCCACCTCCGTAGTGGGCGTGGAAGCGAGCGTGACGGTCGGCCGGCTCGTGGACAGGTTGCTGCAGAGACGGAACCTGCTGTGTACTACTTACGATGTGCTGTTAAAGGATGGGAATCAGGTGAGGAGTTACATTCAACTATATATTCTTTGTTCAGTAAATATTTAATCCAAATATCATTAGAATGACTTCATTCGTCAAACTCAACGTCAAAGTCAAATCATTTATTTCAAATAGGCCCTTATAAGGCACTTTTGAACATCAAAATTTACAAAAAAAAATTATTGATTCTAGTCGCCCCTTCCAAAAAGTAGTTTTCGCATGGAGAAGAATGGGCAAGAGAAACTCCACCGTTACTCTTTTAAAATGTTTTACAATATTTTGTATAGGTACATAGTTATAATAATTATATGTGAGGACGATGCACCTAGAATAAAATTATTATACCACAACAGGTAAAAAGAATGATTAAAAATGAAGTAACAACAGATAAATTAATTATGTGATAGATACATGGTGCTCACATATTTACAAACATTGTAAAAATAGATGATTTTCCGAAATTTTATAATTAATAAGTCAGTGTGTGAGGAAGTAATAAAATGGAAGCACTGTACTTTAGGGACCGGCGATTTTTTATAGTAGGTATTTTTTTTTTGGTAGAGTACATCCTTTTTAGTGTAATTTTGAAAACCGCAAATCTAGCAAAACCATCGGTGCTGAGAAAAAAATCGCCAAAAGTTTCTTTCGGGATTGGTGGGATAGTGGGAGTATTAAGGGTGGGGAAGTTTACGTGGCGGGTCTAAATTAGGTTCCGAGCAGTAATGAGGTCAATGACATCTTCACAATCAAGGTCAAGACCCCAAAACTCAAGGTCAAGACCCAAAAGTCAAGTTCATACAAAAAAACTGAATATTACCTTGTAACAAGCTCTCAGGTCATGGACATGACATGGTGAAGGTCAAAAAAAATATTGTAAGGCATTGCCGACGATGCCCCGCTTCGCGGCAGGGTCCTACTTCTGCGTGGTTTAAAAAAAAATAACCACATGAATTCATTACGGTGGCAGCTATTTAAAAATGAATTAAACTTAAAACCTTACTATATTTATACTAAAAACCGTTAAAATCCGCTGTCACTTTGTCCGAACGTAAAACGGAACAACCTAGGAGTGGAATTCTTATATTATCTGTGACAAAATATCAATTTTATTACGTAAATATGTAGAATTTTTCGAAAATTTAGGAATTTTTTTCTCGGAATCTATGCCTTTGCTAGCTGTGTCAGTATTGGAAAAGTGTTCTACACGAAGACATCTATATACAAAAAAAATATGAAGCTTCGCACGCGCGGTCCCTAAAGTACAGTGGAGCCTTGTTTTTTTTTAAAGTGAGCATTTTAAATGGTGATCGTATTTAATTATCAACCAAATTATCAAAAGCAAGTTATCTGACTGCAACATATAAAAAAAAATATTCAAAGATCGAAAAAGTCTACGAATGTATTAAAATCTAACCAGTGATTTCGCCCCACAGGGCACGTCTACCACGATAGACCCGTCGTCCCCGTCCACGCTGCTGGGCGGGCGCGAGGCCGTGGTGGAGCGGCGCTGCGTGGTGCGCATCGAGCTGGCGGGGCGCTGCGTGGCCGTGCGCTGCCGCGCCGCGCGCCGCCTGCGCCACGTGCTGCGGCCCGTGCTGGCGCGCCTGGCGCCCGCCGGCCCGCCGCGCGCCGTGCTGCGCGACGGCGTGGCGCTGCACCCCGACACCGTCATGCAGGTTCGTGTAGTTGCCATCGAGCTGGCGGGGCGCTGCGTGGCCGTGCGCTGCCGCGCCGCGCGCCGCCTGCGCCACGTGCTGCGGCCCGTGCTGGCGCGCCTGGCGCCCGCCGGCCCGCCGCGCGCCGTGCTGCGCGACGGCGTGGCGCTGCACCCCGACACCGTCATGCAGGTTCGTGTAGTTGCCATCGAGCTGGCGGGGCGCTGCGTGGCCGTGCGCTGCCGCGCCGCGCGCCGCCTGCGCCACGTGCTGCGGCCCGTGCTGGCGCGCCTGGCGCCCGCCGGCCCGCCGCGCGCCGTGCTGCGCGACGGCGTGGCGCTGCACCCCGACACCGTCATGCAGGTTCGTGTAGTTGCCATCGAGCTGGCGGGGCGCTGCGTGGCCGTGCGCTGCCGCGCCGCGCGCCGCCTGCGCCACGTGCTGCGGCCCGTGCTGGCGCGCCTGGCGCCCGCCGGCCCGCCGCGCGCCGTGCTGCGCGACGGCGTGGCGCTGCACCCCGACACCGTCATGCAGGTTCGTGTAGTTGCCATCGAGCTGGCGGGGCGCTGCGTGGCCGTGCGCTGCCGCGCCGCGCGCCGCCTGCGCCACGTGCTGCGGCCCGTGCTGGCGCGCCTGGCGCCCGCCGGCCCGCCGCGCGCCGTGCTGCGCGACGGCGTGGCGCTGCACCCCGACACCGTCATGCAGGTTCGTGTAGTTGCCATCGAGCTGGCGGGGCGCTGCGTGGCCGTGCGCTGCCGCGCCGCGCGCCGCCTGCGCCACGTGCTGCGGCCCGTGCTGGCGCGCCTGGCGCCCGCCGGCCCGCCGCGCGCCGTGCTGCGCGACGGCGTGGCGCTGCACCCCGACACCGTCATGCAGGTTCGTGTAGTTGCCATCGAGCTGGCGGGGCGCTGCGTGGCCGTGCGCTGCCGCGCCGCGCGCCGCCTGCGCCACGTGCTGCGGCCCGTGCTGGCGCGCCTGGCGCCCGCCGGCCCGCCGCGCGCCGTGCTGCGCGACGGCGTGGCGCTGCACCCCGACACCGTCATGCAGGTTCGTGTAGTTGCCATCGAGCTGGCGGGGCGCTGCGTGGCCGTGCGCTGCCGCGCCGCGCGCCGCCTGCGCCACGTGCTGCGGCCCGTGCTGGCGCGCCTGGCGCCCGCCGGCCCGCCGCGCGCCGTGCTGCGCGACGGCGTGGCGCTGCACCCCGACACCGTCATGCAGGTTCGTGTAGTTGCCATCGAGCTGGCGGGGCGCTGCGTGGCCGTGCGCTGCCGCGCCGCGCGCCGCCTGCGCCACGTGCTGCGGCCCGTGCTGGCGCGCCTGGCGCCCGCCGGCCCGCCGCGCGCCGTGCTGCGCGACGGCGTGGCGCTGCACCCCGACACCGTCATGCAGGTTCGTGTAGTTGCCATCGAGCTGGCGGGGCGCTGCGTGGCCGTGCGCTGCCGCGCCGCGCGCCGCCTGCGCCACGTGCTGCGGCCCGTGCTGGCGCGCCTGGCGCCCGCCGGCCCGCCGCGCGCCGTGCTGCGCGACGGCGTGGCGCTGCACCCCGACACCGTCATGCAGGTTCGTTTGGGATTCATTGTGCAGGGACGATGGCTTCAAACAACCCGATTCCTACCAGCTTCCCTTCGGAAATTCGGAACACGACCACTCTATCGTCATTGAATAATCACACTATAAGTATTTGATACACCATAAAACATTGCAAAACGCCTACATATATTTTTTTGTCTTTATGTCCCAACAACAAAACATTTCCCTCTAAAATAACTCTTAAACGCGTCCGGCTTGACGTGAATTCAATTTCCGACGTCACTTCGGTCACGTGAAACCGCGGTTCCTTAGCAGCCAGGTAAGCCGCTCTGTACCGAGTTACGATAGAATACGCATGCGCGTCGTGAAACGAGAATGAATGATCGGTTGTTGTCGTTGAATTTCGTAATGCCGAACGCACTACGAAAACGAAATTCAACGCTCGCTCGGAGTTCGGACATCTTATCATTCATTATTTATTGTTTGTTTTGTGATTGCATTAAAACGATATAATTTGTACAATTAAGTAGTTAATTTGCATTTTGTTCGCTCAGTACAAACTGAATTTTATTTTACTATTGTAGGTATAGAACAGTGATTACGATAGTGTTTATGTGTTTTGAGTTTAGTGAAAGAAAAGTACGTTGTAATTAAGTATTTGGGGTAACTAGATAGTTTTATTAGGTTGAAATTACTTATTTAGAGTAGATTTCAAAGGTAATAAAATAAAATAAGTTGGCCGTGCTCGCCCATATATGACTATAAATTACAAACGACGCGATGGCGTATTTCAAACATTTTAATGTTTTTCTTTACATAATGTATCAATGGCTGACTGGCACTTGTAAATAAAATAAAATGTATTGTTTCCCGTGTTTACTATTCTCAAATTCTAGTAGTTTATGTAATAAAGTTTTTACATTTTAATCTGACGAATTCATCAAAAAACATGTGCAGACTGAAAAACATATTCGTACCTAGCTGTTTTATGAGTTCGGGACTGGTAGGATTAGAATTATTTTCACTAATTTGCATGAAGATCTTATTATTAGAAAGGTAGATCGAAATACATACATAGGAATTTAATGAAACAGTTTATTGATACCGTTGTTTTGTTAGTTTAAACAAGAAGTAACTTCGCGGCCACGATGAAAGTTGAAGTGACGTCATAACAATTATTAGACAAAACCATTTTTTTTTTCTTCTTTGACACCGTCCGTGTGGACCTGGTTTATCTTACTCACAAAAAGGCCTACCGTTGAATACGAGGCGATCCTAAAATAATGGCATCAAAAGTCTTAACAAAAACCTTTCTTTTTCTACAGGAACTAGACGGAGCCCGTCTTCAAATTGTCGACGTATCAGAAAATGGCGAATATCGAGCCTCGGCCAGTGAACCACAGAGAGACGACGATGCTGACTCGCTCAGCGACCTCGCCGTCAGGCTGCAGGACGACGCGCTCAGGCAGCAAGACGAACAGGTACATTATACCACAACTATACATCATAACCAGAGTAGAAAAGAGGCCAACAAAACAGACCTGCATCAATACTTTAGTTTCTTTCGGCTACGATTTAGCGCCGAAACAGTTACGATAAAATGTTAACTGGACCTGCTGAACTTGAAAGTAACCAAGAAATGGTACCCAATCTCTTAAGGAAATGAATTCTAAAATAATTTCTGAAATTCTCGGACAAGTTCGAGGAATAAATGTGCATATTAGATTGATGCAGAACAATGCTGTCAATCATCATTACCGCTGCTCTCAAAACGGAAGGAAAACAACGTGAGGTCACCGGCATGTCCTAGAACCAAAAAATCGAAGACATGTGACATCTACCAACCCGCATTGGGCCCGCGTGGTGGATTACGGCCCACTCCCTCTCATAGAGAGGAGGCCTGCGTCCCAGTAGTGGGGACATTATAGACTAATTATGCTGTCAACTTTTTATATCTTATTCTCTTTTAAGACTCACAGGAAGAAAAGGAGTCAGCCATATCATGAATTACATAGTGACTGTATATTAACAGTGTGTCTCGTTGTTGCAGAGTGTAAGCACAGCTAGCGGCAGCAGTCGCGGCAGCACGTCGGGCGCGTGCGGGGCCCGCGTGAGGGCCGCGCTCAGGCCCGGCCCGCCGCTGCATCATCATCCACCTGGTTAGTAGCCTTACATTTCTCTAAATACTTAAATATTACATCTAAATTACCAAAATCTCCCCAAAAACGGTAAATTTCGCATTGAACTTTGAATTGGTTATGGTATGATACTCTTACAGGAAGGTTAGTTACAAGTGTTACAACACTATGGTAGAATAACCACTCATTTTAACTTCAATCTTTTTATAAAGTCACTTAGAACAAATAGACAGCAATAATACCTTGCCTGCACTACCTCTATATAGCAGGCCACTTCTAGGAAACCACATAAAGGAGATAGTTTCAGAACATACTTTAAAATATGATTTGGGCTAAATTCTAACGATAGCGTTATATTCCACAGATTTCCTGGAGAATCTCCGCGAGACTCAGCGACAGAGGCTACAGAACAAGAGTGACTCGCCTCCCCCCGCGTCGCCGCCCCCCTCCGCAGCTCGCAGCCCTCCCCCCCTGCCGCCCAAGCCCACGCACCGAACGGCTCCCACCGTCGTCTGAACACAACGCACCACGCAACGGTGCTTGAACACGTCTCTGACACACTTCGGCGCTCTCGAAGTTTGAAATCTAACTTCGAACCGAAGTCACCCAGCTACAGGAAGCTTGAAGAACAGAAATAATCTGGCGTAGAATCGGGTTTCCTTAGCTAGAATAACCGACTTTAAGGAGGTAATCTTTCGGCGCATATTTTATTTTATTAATGTGAGTTTGCATTTGTACAATCATGGATGATTATTGACACTGTAGTAGCAAAGTTGTAAAAAATATGCAATAAAATAAAATACATTCTTACATATGTAACATTATTTCTGTAAAAATAATTTTAGTACTGACGACAGAAAAAGAAGAATATTTTGTAAATATAGCTGTTAATGAGCTGATAAAATATAACTCATAATTTATATCATGTACAAAGTGTTTGCCATCGGATTATGTCCTTACGACTATTGGCACAGAGCGCTTATACATTGAGATATAATTAACTTAACGAGAATTGCTAGCAGCTTTATTGTAGCTGATTTTTACTAATTCTTTAAAACGGAAAAGACATAAGATTTTGTTTACTTCAGAGTACAAAATAAGGTATAATCGAGACATAAAATACTAAAGTAGTTATATTTCAATGTAAACAACGCCCAATAAAAGCAACGCAAAGATTTTATCGCATTAATATAATTTGTAAATACAATATTTGTATTACTTTTGGTGCCTTCCATAGATGTAAGACTGCACTAACAAATCTCTAAGAAGGAATGAGAAAATTTAAAATGGCGTCTGTACACATTGTATCCACGACGTTGATTGTAAGTTGAACTGGATAATACAGGAGCATTTATGTGTATTTTAATTGAATGTAAATAATATATGAAGGAGTCTTTAATAAAATATTTGATAAACTGTAAAATAGAATTAGACTGAATGAATTATGAAATCACTTTATTGATTAAATAGTGAAAATGAATTTTGAACATGACTTTTTAATCTCGAATAACAGATCTAACCCAATTTTATTAAAATCCCTCATACACTTAGAAATAAAATCGTCTAGTGTTGGTAAACATGTGCCTTTGTTGACACCATAGAATATCTTCACGACTTCAACCCAGTGAAAATGTAAGTCCATATTATTATGATCTGGTATATATCTATAATGATAGTATATACTGGCATGTAAAGACTACTGTATAAATTGTACTTTACAGTAAGCAAGCTGTGTGAGTTACGAAGGCATGATATAAGGCGTATTAATAGTTCATTAAAATAATAGCTAAGTATCAACTCTACAAACATAGCCGGCAGCTTTGTTTGTAGCGTCGATCATAAAAGTAATCTGCACTATAAAATGATCCTGCCTTCGTAACTACCTACGCCGCATCGGTATTGTTGTCCAATAGTCAGGAGTAATTTATTTATAAATCAATGTGAGTGATTCTCGCTGAGTATAGATTATTAGTGAAATAAAATGGTAATATATGAATTGTTTTTTTGTTTTTTAAGTACCCTCAAACTACTCGAAGTAAGACTACCAATCCGATAATAAGGATTTAGGATCCCAGGCCGTTTAGGTGGCTCCAAGGAATATAATAATGGTGACTCCCTAGGTCCGAAGATCATGATATTATTTAATTTTATTCGATAGGAGCCAGGCAGACGATGGACAATTTGGAATCATATAGAAATCCCGGCATTATGTCCGCGTGCGCGTTAGATATCCTTACGATTCCAAATTGTCCATCGTCTACTCACCTCTTATCGGCGAAACTTGGGTGAAATAAGATTTTCCTTTGGTAACCTTTTATCCCACATACCAATAGATGTATATTAAACAGACCAAAGATTGTAGCGCCATCTAGTAGTACGTTAGTCCAATTCGCACATGTGACAACTGACTACCTGTCAACAGCTCAGAAAACAGATCAATAGATGGCGCCTAGTGGCTCAAAATCTCAGATCCACAGAAATTACGTGGATCACAGAGCATGCTCAATCTTCACCATCACACGCCGCGCTGGTGTTTCTTCCTTGATTCCTCTCATCTGCTAAAGTGTACTTACTTTCATGGGCTCCAATATTACTGCCAATGCTTTGGCCTACCACCATGCGATGTCACCACAACTCTGGCTCTAGGTCAATTATGACCACGGTAAATTAATAATATCGAAAATATGGTGCTTTTAATAAACAATTTAAAAGCAGAGAAAAAGACAAGTCCAAAAACAATTTACACTACACTTTATTTACAAATCTACAACTCATTTATCCGCTATAGCAGCAGCAGGCGCTGCCACTGCAGGCGCCACCGCTGCTGGCGCTTCAATTTGCTTCGTCGTCTCCTCACCTTCCACCTTCACAATCTCTGGTTCCGGTTCTGGCATTATCCTGGTCAGCTTCGAAGGTTCTTTGGGCGGCGTCCAGTCAGGGATGATCTTCTCATGGATGCGCCAGGTTCCGTAGAGGTTCGATAGGTGTTTCTCGAAGACTATGTATTCTAAGACGTCTTTGGCTAGGATTTCGCTACCGTGTAAGAGGCGGCCGAAACGATCGTAGACGGCCAGCTGTTGGCGGGTGTGGAAGCGCACTGTGATCTGAGAGGGAAATGGCAATATTAAATACTAAAATAATTGAACAAATTCAAACATTTTCAAAGTAAATGATTGTTTAGAAGATACAATACATTGATAAGGCCACTCATTGTATGTTTTTTTTAGTTTTATTTACTTTGTATCTAATAGAGAGTATTCTTGGTATAAAACTGGACCGGGTTAAGAATACAACAAACCGTTCCATCACTAAAATAACTGATGTAACTCGGAAAGCTGCCACCCTTAAATGGAATTGGAAATGGCTGACGACATAGCTGCCCAGATGGAGATGGTGGGATGAGCTGCACTCCTTTAATTAAGATTGGTCCATGGCAGCTCTGGACAGAGAGAGTTCCAAAGAGGGTAGGCAGGCCTTTGCTCAGCAGAGGGACAAACGGCTAACAAAAGAAAAATACAAAATTCATGGCTGATGGCTGGCCTGTAAACATGCTGTCATTGACACATCATGTTGTGGGGAATGGGCAGCTGCAGCATCAAGTTATGAAAAAAGTAAGAACAAACCTGTCCAAATATATTCTCCTTGCTAACAACATCGGTGCACCGAGCATGCACCACCTTTGGGGGCTCCAGTGACTCCAAAAACTTCCACCTGATAGTCTTCTGATGACTGTTATGTCTAAACTCAGGATATGCTTTCTCCGACACGTACAACCTGAGAGCCCTCTTATCATCATTAGCTAGGCTTTCATGGGCCTTGATGTAAGTATCCTGAGCTTGCAATACAAATTCCTTTTGGTCAAATTCTTCCTCATAAGATTTGATCTTGCGTATTGCCATCATGGATTTGGATTTCTTTTCGAGGTGCTGTACAGCTTGCTTGGCACGGGTTGTAGAAACAAAGGAGGCTTTGCCGTCACCTTCTGGTGGGACATATGGCTCGAAGACTCCACCTGAAGTAAAAGATAGTACAAATAGTTCAAGATCTTACTGGGCTGATGTCACTGTTTGAAATAATAATCATAACTAATATTATAAATGTTAGTGAGTTCGTTTGTTCATTCATTTGTTTGTTACTCTTTTACACTGAAACGGCTGAATGGATTTGGATGGAATTTGGTATGTGAGTAGACCATGACCTGGGTTAGGACATAGGATGCTTTTAACCCCAATATTACCATGGGATCGAGACTTATGCGGGTGAAACCGCAGGGCGCAGCTAGTAATTGATAAAAACTATGAAAACACTATCTTTTTTTTTTGTATTTTACCATATTTTTGTACCATGTTTTTAAGCAAATAATTCCGCCCCTAAGATGACCCACTGACCTAATTATTATTCTATTCTATTCATAATTTAATTCTAATTAATTAATTTGAAGTATTCGAGTATTAAATGTATCTAATGAATTGCTATTTGCTACAAATAAACCTATCTTTCTCTAAATTTAAGATTCACACAAACCTGTAGCAGAAATATAGAAGGGGCGCTCCATCCAAGGCCTTGGAGGCAAAATTCCTCTTTCCTTCATCTTCTGCCTGATTCTCTCCGGACTCAGCTCACTAATATCTTCATTGGGTTTGGGCAGCTCTACCTTGAGGTACTTCTGGGCCCTCAACTTCTTGAATTTCGGGATATAATGCTTTGAAGTAGTGGTACGAGCTGGCTGTGTGAAAATTACAGGGGCTATGCGCAGCGCACCCATCTGGAAATTGTAATGCAGTTTGTGTATTTAATTCACAACCATATTATGTAGAAGCTAAAAATCGGTAGAAAGACAAACCTTTGATATTAGAGAGTTCGCCATTGTAACTGTTTTACAGCTGTGGCTTTTCAATATGTAAATAATAGCAACTTTTTTTCACTATTTAGAAAATCTATACATTTCTCCTAAAAACCTAAATTATTATATCAGTAGGTATATAACCTAAAATCAAAATAATGACAGACGTCCACAGATAAATAAACACAGATCATTAAAATAAATGTCTAATTCAGTGTTGCCAAGGCCATCCCTGCCAAGCTAAGAAAAAGTAAAACAAGTATCAAAAGTAATATCGGAACAGTAGTTCTACTGTTTAGCTTAGTTATAGAATACAAAAGTTTGCAAATTCAAAATTGCATACCTTCAGCAATTAAATTATGCACGCCTCATAACGTAAAGGTAGTTTGAGGTAGTGTATTACGTCAACTTGCCAAAAACAAAGTGGTATCTTGAACTTTGATTACCTATGCACATTTTTTTTTTTAATATTAAAAGATTATAACTTGTTGAATAAATTAAAATAATTATTCTATCTACAGAATGTTTACTGAAAATTACTAGTTTACTTTGGAGATTTAAACACCAGAATCAGTAAACGGTAGACCGTATTTGACCACACGACCATCAAGAAATGTTGGATTTGTTGCTTCAGATGGTGCTTAAAGTCCAAAAACAGTAGAAATATGGACTAAAACAGAAAACAGGGATGTTATTGAAAAAAACAGTAGAGCTACTGTTTAAACAGTAGTGTTGGCAGTACTGGCCTAATTGGTCTTCTGCGACTTCTGCTAGTAAAAAAACATATGTTTAGATTAATTTTATTGATTATTGAGAAATAATTAAAGACATAAGCGAACTAAATAATTCTTCTATGTAAGTTGTAATAAAAGAATTATCTAAAATATTATTAGAATTTCGTGAAAAGTCAGTTCATAAAAATTCCTATGCCAGCACAGGTCTTAGGTTTATGAACAAAAAATGTCTATGGTGTTTTGTTTTTTCAGCCATTTTTAGTCAAATACTTTCCATTCAAATTGTGATTTTTTAATAAAGTGATACAAAATTTATCAAATTTATTGTGTCGTCTTTTAAAATATTTTTATTCTTATTAAACCTTAGATTGTGCTGATATATATCAATATTGTAAATTTTTATTGGTTTGTCTTTAAAGCATTTCTGTCTCCTAGGAGCCTAATACGTGCTTTATACTGATATTTTACCTAAATATAAGTAAATTTCAGTAACAGTTCTTATCGTTTAGTTTCAAAGACATCAACAGAATAAACTAGAAAGGAAAACGCTCAAGCAGATTTGAATCGATCGTCGCGACTCAACCGGACATCCGGCGACTCCATAGTCCATACACGTTGTCTCTAGCACAGGGGAATAGAGATCGCGCAGCGTTTCTTTCTTTTCTGAACAGGCGCAGTCCTAGAGAACTCGCAAAAGGAGTAAAAGGCTCCTACATAACCTGTCACTACGTAAGTATCAGTGCACATACTACTTTAGAGCGTGTCGTTGCTTTGTTCGCTATTGAGAATCGTGAATCCTAACTCCTTGGAGTCCTTGCTGAGTCATAGCCAGGTGATCTCGTTATCACTCAGGTTGTGGAATATTCCTTTTGGACTCGTTCAGCGCTCCCGTCAATCTAGAAGTAAGTGGATCGCGTTTGGACGCCATAACAGTAGGACGAAGGGTCGAGCCTGGGGTTGCGTGGCGCACCGCGGCCGATGACCTTATAACGGAATGGACCTTTATTAATTGCCACGTGTTTTTCTTTTCAGCAATATATTGTATGAGTCAGAAGGTAGAAAAACCAGTATTATCGGGTCAACGGATCAAGACCAGAAAAAGAGGTAATTTATTTTTTATTACTTCTTTTCACTTAGATGTTGGACACTTGCCCGGAATCCTTGTTTGCGAGGCGGGTTTACTTGTTCAAAGTTGGGTAATCTTGTCTCGAGTTATAGCACATGTTTCTTGAAGACGCGAGTTTGCGGCATAAACATAGGGTCGTTAATTTAATAACGTTTGCCTTGGCCGTGACACTGTCCTACACAATATTTTTAGCCATGTTTCTTTAGAGAATGTTGTTTGTAATCATAGGGGACTTAGGTCACACTTATTACATTTTTTTTCTCAAACATCTATCTCCTTCAGTGAACTTAGAGTATCTTCAATCTTCCAAAAAATTAAATATGACAAGATTGGAAGTAAGTAGGTAGGTACTTACTTGCATATTCACATTATTATTCTATTCTATTTTTATTAAATGGCAAGCAAAGCCGATGTCGACTATTCTGCCAATGTCTAGAGTGCATTGGAAAAACGAAAAACGACTAAGACAGGTAAGCTACTGTCATTGATTATGTCTAAATTATTCCTGTTTATAATTTCATCATAATAAATAATCAACACTTCTGCAAAATGTTTTGCCATGCAATAGTTCGAAATTGTAACATGCAAACATTTTGTGTTGTAAATAATAAATAGAATAGATTTGAGTTTTTGTATGTTTGTTTGTTATAAATAAACTCAAAAACTAGGGGACCAATTTAAAAAATTCGTTCACCAGTAGAATGCTATATTATCTTTATCAATGAGTAACATGCTATAATTTATAAAGATATCACGCAGACAAAACCGCTGGCGGAAGCTAGTTGTCAATATTTTCATCTTGACAAAGCCATCCTCTTTTAAACAATAGTTAATTAAACGTAGTAAATAAGGTCTGAAATATAGCAAGCATAATCAGTCTAGCCACAAATGTTCTAGCCACTGCTGGGACACAGGCCTCTTCTCGGTGGAGGGAGTGGGCATTGGTAGATGTCGCATGTCTTTGAAACTGCTCCTAAATATAAAAATATCTAGTAGAATATTTTCATGTCCCAGTTATACCTCAATCTTTGGTACAAACCTAAATTTTTATTCTGTCATTGACAATTGATGTATTCAGCCTACAAGCCGTTGAATCATCTGACCTCAATCGTAATTCAATTGACTTTCTCTTGGCCATTTCAAACTGTACAATTTTAAATTATAATGTTTTTTTCTTCAAAATTATACATGTTTGGACTCCGTTCTATTTACATATTAATTATTATAATGTTTGAAAACCAGTGGTTTTCATTCAACTGCACTTTTCATATTTTATTTTGTCAATAATTATCTCCTGCTTTTTGTCAACCTTGACTCCATTTTCTCAGCTTGCCAAGGTTCTGGCTTCGTCCTTGATGCCATTATATAGAACAATAAATCTGAGATCTGACCTCATTTTATACTCTCCGGATTATTCTATAATGTTCTTTGTGTTTGTCTTTGACAAAGGACTTGCTTTATTTTGGGACTAAGCAACAAATAGTTCAATAACCTTTTGACAATCAGATATCCATATCCAAATAAATTTTGATAATAGATATTTTTTTAACTAAAGGGAAGTAATTAGTGTTTACAAGTTACAAACTATTACATCATGAAAACATTTCTAATAAGCTAAGTTTAGCCAGTTTTATTTACTTAACTAATTAAAACCTGAATGTTTGTTCATCAAACTGGATAAATAGACATTTTATCCAACACGAATCATCAGTCATTTTACACAAATAACTAAACTGCTGACCAGTTGTAGTTATTTAAATTGTTGTAACTGGCCCTTGTTATATATAGCTTGGACTTTGTACTGGACAATAACCTCAATGGCTATGATTGTGCTGATCTAACGTACCTATGTATTTTATTTATTAAATTAATTGTTGTTATTTATCCTCAAAACATGACATGGAAAGTTCGAATGCGTTTTTATCGCAATGGTCGTGGCGTCGGCCGCGTGTGATAGGTACATATATTTACGGGACATGAATGCCCGTTCAATGGATACCAAACTTTACGACCTCCCAAATTTTATCACAATACTGATTTTTTTGGAAATCTAATGTTTAATCAAAATGTACCTACCAGCAGTCTTCAAAATCGTATGGAATTTCGCGGGGCTACTTCGACTAGCCAATTTAATTAGCTATATTGGCAATCCATTAGCAGTACCAAGTAAGGTATTTGGTAAGTCTTTGATATAAATAACGATTCTTTGTTCTTCTGCATTCGCGCCATGAAGTCTTTAGAATACGCTCATGACCATGTGCGCGTTTTGTATTGATTCCTTATCTTTTGTTTATTATTGTTTTTATCGTCAAGTTCAAAATATTCAAAGTAGTTTCTACCTACTGAATTATGAACTTCATTCTGAACTCCCTGAAGTCTGCATGTTCAGTAGTAATTACTGACTATTTTCTCCTCTTTGAACTTGAAATGGAACCTAATTACCCCACCAAAAGAAAATAACTACTACTACCAACAAAAGCTATAAAAATGTGTTCAATTAATTAAACTATAAATAAGGTTTTATCTATCCTATTAGAGTCAAGGGACCGAGCCAGTCCAAATGAGGCCAACCTGCTATATAATTTATGCAAAGTATTGCGGGTATTAGCTGTTCGATACAAACTTGATATTTTGTTAGTGGAATCTTACCATTATACCTACTACATTTAGCATTATCTTAGGAATATGGCACGCTACGATATTTACCTTTTTAGGGTTCCGTACCCGGGTGCCGAACGGACCCCTATTGATTAGCCTCCGCTGTCGTCTGTCAGCGAGCTGTATCTCATGAACCGTAATAAGTAGCCAATTGAAATGTTCACAAATTGTGTATTTCTTTTGCTGCTTTAACAATAAATAATAAAAATTAATTAAAGTTAAAAATTAAAGAAACGTATTTTTTTTAATAAAGTAAAAAACGTAGTGTTAAACATTTTACGGCGGTACGGAACTCTTCGTGTGCGAGGCCGACTCGTCCTTGCCAATGTTTTCGTCCATAATTTCCTGGCATCCTTCGCGCATCGTTGAGTTCGCCCTTTCTCGAAAGAACCTTCCGTGCTTTAGTTTTATAGGTCGGGAATGCTATAAACATTAGCCTTGCAACTTCTCCGCTTTGCATCAATGCAAATTGCATTCTGACTAGGTATTCAACAATAGCCATTGAGTTATTCTTGTTGTCGAGTAAACGAATTCTTATCCAAACAACTGAAACAATGAATTTTGTTGTATTGTCAAATGTTTCGCAATTAGGCTACTGGATGTATGGAATAGTTATTTCTAGGTCGATTTCAAATGCCCAAAATATTCCGACAGATTTCTGCCTTCATAGATTACGTAACCCTGTCCCAGTCCTAAATCTATACCAAATAGGTAGAGGTCGGGAATATTCGACAATCTGCCTCCATTCATACCATACGCGATGAAGTGACGTCAATCGTTTCATTAGACATAAATACCACTATCCGAAGGTAAAATGCCACTGATACCATAATCGATTATTTATTTTAAATAAACTCCTCTTAGTTGGCGTCGACTGTTTATTCGGCTTCCGATTGAGATTTTATCTTTGTAACCTCTCACCCGTCATTTCGCATGTGAGAAGTGTTTATTAGATTTCGTGGGATCGAAAATAGGTTTGTCGCATATCGTGAGAGCACGTTAAACCGTTGGTCACGGGTCGTCAGAAGCCCGAAAGTCTGATAACTAGTCTTACCAAGGGGTATCGTATTATCCAGTTACTGGGCTGTGGAGGTCAGTTAGGCAGTCGCTCCATGTAAAATACTGGTATTCAGCTGCATCCGGTTAGACAGTGAAAGCGGTCCCCAACATAGTTGGGAAAAGGCCAGGAAAATGATGAGTTTATTCTGAATCTGGTCGAGTGGAGATTATGAACTTAGCATTGCAAGTATCGATATCGATCGTTTCGTTTTCTTTTAAAGCCAAGATCAAGTTTTACACTCTTACTTAACTCATCGTAGGTCATACGGCAAATCGATTGGACCTAGCATTGAGGAATTCCTCAATGCTAACATTGAGGAATTCATAGAATTTCAATATCTTTGTAGCATACGTTAAGACTTTCAAGCTGATAACATAAATATTCACTAACAAGAGTAAAGTATGTAAGCCCGAAATAACAACAGTAGATTCACTAAGCTTTCAGAACAAATCTTGCGTTTCTGGTCTCGTCTAGATCCTTGTAAATATAAAAAAACTCATTGCAAGACAGTAGCGACACAATTTTGAATAAATATTGCTTGTTACCTCCGACGCAGAATAATGAATTGTAGATTTCCTGTTTACATCAAATACGTAATAATATATATTTTCCTGGTAGTTTTTCGATTGATTATGTTAGAATCGGCTGCTTGGCAGCGAGTTCGGAAAGGATCGTTGATAGGTTTGATTCCCAATCTTTGGCTCATTAATGCGTCACAGTATTAAATTATGACTCTCTTGTTTGCTTAACGTTAACTGTAAATCTTCCAAACAACGTAAAAAGACTTTTATCCATTCCAACCTGAATGTTGCTCTTTCTGATCCGAGTGATCATAAATTCAACATCAGCTTTTATTTCGTCTAAAAACGAGACTAATATACTAAGGGCTTAATCCTAGCTTTCCACTGTGTTGCCTTTCAGACCAGTAGGATCCAGCTAAGTAATTGCACTAGGTTTTCGTTGTCGTCGGCGCCTTCACCTGACCTTCGGCCACCCATTGCGGGACTATTCCAACCATAATTATCTACTTTATGCCTCCTACAAATATGACCCGGCAGATTATTACCTCATCATCGATGCATTCGATTTGCCCTGCATTAATTTAGTAACAGTGCACATAAAGAATCATTCTAAGTGATATTATAGTGTAGTGCCATTAGCTGATCACTCGACTCGCCCGCTCCGTTACTCCGTAATATTCCACCGGTGCTCACAACATGTAACGGTATTTTTACACTAGCGGTACTTGCATCGAATGGTGTCTGTTGCGCGCTTATAAGGAAGCTGTTTTGTCTGTACAACTGTTTTGTAACGAGCTTTCTTTGATTTCGTAATGTTGTACTTTTATATGGAGCCTCCTTGATCACAAGCTTCTAAGCGAGGTTTGCGATCCTGTAAACTTGATAGTTTAGTCAGTAGTAGTAGCTTCAGTGTTTTTTGGGTTTTCCATAAGGAACTCCTCAGAGCACTAGCTTGGATCTAGGATTATTGGTTTTTTTGATGTACTGGCCACCCATATCTCTGCCAAATCCTTCCAATACATGCGTGATGGTATGTTTTTACCGGTTGGGCAATACTGGTTGACCTTGTTTCCACCAAAGGTTTGTTCACACCAAAATTCACAAGCACGTGCTAAAGAATTTCACCATCTTATTTCTTTTGAAGAACTTAATAAAGCTATCGCCAGAATTATATTTGAACATTATTCATCTTGTTCTTGTAATTATCTTACGCCACATTTACAAAAAATTCAAAAATAATATTCTCTGTTCGCTTAGCGTGATCGCAAATCTTTGAAGTGACTCATCTTTTAAATTTTAATTACTTAAATCCGTTTAGCAGCTTCCAAGATTTGAGCCCCAAAATATTTGAGTTAGTTAAGTTTTTATATTTTTCCACGAAGGCATCTTTTTCGAGTTAAATCTCTGTAATAAAATTTAAAGCAAATAATTGTAAACCTTATTATTGCTTGCTCAAGCGAGATAGGAATTCCGGTATTATCCGGATGAATTTGTTAAAAAGTATAAAATATTCAAATAAATAGGTAGTTTCCAACAAGCGAATTTTGTTGCTTTGTTCGCGTTACTCAAAGCTGAGGCGGAAATCAAACTTATTTCCAAAAAGAAAACGGTTTCGCCGCCATTTTGGAGTTCTTTGCTCAAAATGGCGTCTTCTAAAATTCAATCATAGAATATGGTAAAAGATTAGAATAAAATTATTGATATAAAAACAGATAATTAATACATAACAAAACGTAACATTGGCATTGGTCAGTCTTATGTAATTTGAAAAGATAGCAAATAAATAACAACGAGGCCAAACATGTTTTAACACGACAGCTCAGATCTTTTGGCTCTCGCATAATATATTGTGTTGATAAACACTTTTCTAAAACAAAAACTTTTCAGTCAACGGCTGGGCTTAATCCAAAAAATAATTACCGTCGACAGTCAACTTTTGCCCAAAAACGACTGCCGAAAGAAACTAAGAAATCTTATTTTCTATTTAATTTACACCAAAAGTGTAATCGTGACTGCTAAATGTTATTGTTCTCACAATAAAATGGTTTTTATTTGTTCAAAAATAATTACAATGCTTGCATTGTCTTACCGACAAGACGGACGACCTTCACACGTACCTATATAATTGAGGATTTCTCACCATAATATAAATGTTAAAATGTTGTACTATTTTCTGCCAGATACACAATTGTTCTAATTTTGGCACTACTTCGCCTTCTTAAAATGTTTACGTAGTTTTTTTTTTTTTTTTGTACCGCAATCGTAAAGGAAAACTTGACAAGGAAAATTTTTGTTTTAATACCGCAGAAACTCGTTTTTTTTTGTCAGTCATTTAAATTAGGAAATTATTTGCGACTTACATCATCGCAAAACAATATAACTTGTAACCATCTTGAACGTTTCGGACATTTTTATTAAACAAGCATCACATGGGATTGAATAAAGATACTTTATCGACTGTCTTCATTACAAGATAATGGATAAATCAATTAAAATTTAATAACGCTACTCCATTGAACCTTCCGGTGAAAGTTATACATTCGACCTTTAATGATAACCTCACCTCGAGAACTGCTGATCCCACGAGTATAATAAATCTGACAACTTTAGAAAGTCTGCCTATCCCTTTGTTATGCCTCTATGATTATGATATTCGGCCTTGAGTGGGTGAAGGCCTTTGACCTATGACTGTTTTTGGGAATCGTGTCCCTTTGTGGTTAGGTCATTTTGGTGAGCGTGCGTGGGACAGGATAATCAGCCTAAAATAGAGGTTCTTTAGTAAATGTACTGTTTTGTAAAACGAAATTCAATCTTTGAATAAAATTACGGGTAAATCCCTAAATAAGTATTAGGATTCTGAATCTCTGCTGAAATATTTTTGCAATCTTCAATCAAGCAGTTTTACAGTTGGTACTATTGTTGCTATCAGTAAAATACAAATTTTACTCGTGCGTACACGTACGAACACGCCCGAACCATCCCGATCTTCCAAGTACTAAGGGAGCGCGCAGACTGAGTGCGAGATAGTCTTACGTATAGGTACGTACGTTTAGTTCCGACATCCGAAAACAATCCGAACTTGTTGGGATTTTTCGTCCGTTCAATGCGATATCACCGGAACACTACCTATTTAACGGGAAAAAACGTATTCAGCACGCCCACTGAATTCGTACGACTACGATCATACGTTTACGTACGATACAAGTTCGTATTCAAAGTGTGCGCGGCGTAAGATATCACTAAGTTTACAATTACTTCCTAAAACACCTACTAAGTATTTTAAAAGAGAAAAATAATCAGCAAGTTAGCCAACCAAGGCTTCGAACTGCTATCGTAGCTACCCAAAAGTAGGTCGCCGAGATAAGTTGAAATCCAACTAGTCTTGGCAAATACTGGAATGAATTACAAGTAAAAAGTTACAGTGCGATATGTTTCCGCCTCGTATTGCATACGGCCCGATTTCTTGAGCTAAATCTGAGATAGGTAAGTAATAGGATCATTTACTGTGTCGCGAGATGGCCTCCTCTAATTAATTTACTATTTAATGAGGTATTTTTATTGATAGCGTCCATTTTGAAGCACGTGGCTATAATATGTTACTTTTAGCACAGTAGTCAGTCTATAAGATCTCAATTCCATTCAGTTGTGAAGCTTTGTTAAGTAATAGGATCATTTACTGTGTCGCGAGATGGCCTCCTCTAATTAATTTACTATTTAATGAGGTATTTTTATTGATAGCGTCCATTTTGAAGCACGTGGCTATAATATGTTACTTTTAGCACAGTAGTCAGTCTATAAGATCTCAATTCCATTCAGTTGTGAAGCTTTGTTTAAAAGACAATGTGGTTTTAATCGGTGTGGCATTCTAAAATTGTCAAGGACAGTTATAAGCTTGGCTAAGGACATTCATATGCTTGATATACAGGGTGTATGGGACGACTGATAATTTTTCGCGATTACGATGATGGTCCCATGGAGAACCACCGTATTATGATGTTACCGTGTACATGTATGATGTTTATGTTGTGTAATTCAGGCATGCAAGAACTCCTAAACGTTTCAAAGCAAGCTGATGCATTTAATTCAATAGTTGTCAAGGCTAGCCCATTACCACGGTGGCTTTTTCCGAATTGGGTTCGCCTTCCAAGCTATTAAAGTTTCGTTCCTTGTCATTTACACACTTGAATGTGCTAAATATTTTGTAGTTTAAAAAAAAAATACATTAGAGGAAGAGCCACGGGCTGATGTTTTTATATATATATTTTTTTTAAGTAATTATTTTTTAGACTAGTTAGCAAACCAAATTAATCTGGCTAATCATGACTGGCAACACAATCCCTTTCTTTTCGCTACTAGTGTTGGCGAAATTCAATTTATTAATAAAGTAGATAGGGACAAGCCGCTCTTCAAACGACTGGCCCCCTTCCGACAGCGTAGGCTATGATTATGACCGAAGTGTCACTCATTAAGTAATAAGCGGCTAACCGCTGGGGTTAATCTCCATAGCTTCATCGTTATCCTCACCTAGATTTATTTAAAAACAAGTAATACGAGGAAACAATGAGGATAGGATTTAAAAGCTCCCACTCTGCGGACAAAATGAAATACGTACTTACCTTTTTGTAAAATCAGATTTATATAAGTGACATGTAATTTTTTTAAATGTTTTTTAATCATGACTGCGATTGTAAAAGTATGAATAAATAAAACTTTTAGAAACCAGTAACTTAATCATTTTCAAATCACGAGAACTCTGTGATAGAAGATATTTTAGTCAATAAAAAACTTTTCACATGATGAAAAACATGGCTAGAGTCCTGAAAACAAATGTTGAGAAACCCTTTCTCGTTCAATTATTTCTGACACAACATCTACAAACACCACCAATAATTATATCATTCTCTCCCTCTAACTCTCTCCCTTTCTTCCGTTCCAGATGAGAAAGAGAAGTACGATCCGAACGGATTCCGCGACGCGCTCGTTCAAGGGTTGGAGCGCGCCGGCGGTGACCTTGACGCGGCCTACAAGTTCTTAGACGCGGCTGGCTCGAAGCTCGACTACCGGCGGTATGGCGAGGTCATATTCGACGTGCTCATCGCTGGGGGGCTGCTGCGTGAGTACCACAACTTAAATATGATGATTCATTAACTATGGAGAAGAGAAGACTTCCAGCGGTTCGAAGGGTAGTAAATTGTGACCATAACCAGTGGTTGATAAGAATTTCATACATAATATTTTGCACAAAACTGAACAGGCAACTTATTTAGCTCTGAATTTGCACATTTGCTTCAGCTTGACTGCTCTTTTTGGGCTGTAAACAGATGATGATCAAAACATTTCCCTCCTTCTGGGGGGCAGTCGGGTAAAAAGGTATGCATCAAACTGATGTCTCTGGAAGAACAGGCTCAAATTGAATGCAAAAAGGTATTATTTCTTTCCAATGCCTGGCAATGATTTTAAAATACACCATATTATATTAAACTGCTCTTTGGCTAAATGGATGTCTTTTCTACCACAAAACCCCAATCCAAAATGATGAAACACTTGGCTAGAGTCCTGAACATAACTGTTGACACAACCTGTTCGTTCGTTTTTACCTGACCACTTACCAGTACTCTACCACCTACCATCTACCACCACTGTTTACTAACTCGCCTGTTTGTCTGCCAGTCCCCGGCGGTTCGGTGTCGATGGACGGCGAATCACCGAAAACGAACACCTGTATCTTCACCGCGAACGAAGACATGGAGTCCATGCGAATCTTTGAACAGGTATGGGATTTTTATGGTTTATTTCTGGGAAGAGTAGAATTTTTGATTCTCGGTTGAGAGCGTTCATTATGAAAGTTGGCAACGTCGCAAATAGCTGTAAAATATTTACCTGTTTTGATTATTTGCTTTCTTGCACGCTCTTAAATGTATTATTAAAGACGATTCTTATTATTTTGTACTCATTTGCTGCTGCAAACACTGCTGTAAAGCCTGCAAACTGTCATTAACTGTCAAAGAAAGTTAAAAAAATATAACAGCTATTTCTGCTTGACCCAGGTTGAAATTAAAATTACATGTACAATTTACTTCATGACAAATCATTCTAAGTAAGGATCATACAGTTCTTATAAATTCTTACAAATTCCAATCCGCTGTAATCATACTACATTTTCTGATCTGACTAAAGTGCTAACAGAGAGAGTTTTGATATACATTGATAATACCTTACTCAAGTAATATCAAGACTAATAATGAAATAATACTGTGTTAAATAATACTCCGTGATTTTCTGTGACAGTACATAATTTTAGGTACTAAATCTTATATATGTAGTCTATTAAGTATAATATTTCAAAAACTTATTTACATGATGAAAAACATGGCTAGAGTCCTGAAACCACAGTGTTGAGAAACCCCTTCTCGTTCAATTACTTCTGACACAAGATTGACTATCACATTAACACATACTCTTCACAAACACGTACTAATACATTAAGTACTTGTTCGCAGGTATTTGTGAAGCTGATGAGACGATACAAATACTTGGAAAAGATGTTTGAGGAAGAGATGAAAAAGGTAAGGTTATATTATATTTAATTTAAGTGTTATCAAGGTAAATTTAAAGTAAAGAGAAGGTAATTCCAAGTCACGGTTGTTAGATGACATAGAAAATTAATGGATACTTAATCGATTCTATCCAATAAGCCAATGATCATCGAAATAACATTTCCTTACATTTAAGGGGATTACTATGACCGCTTTCCGAATTAGAATATAATCGCTCAGAGCGCTGACATCGATAATTGGCGTTCCGATTAAGATATTACGATTATGACAGCTGAGGGTTGTCAGCAATTCGGAACGCTCGTGAAGGCGCTCACAGTACTCGCTCAACGTCAAAACTTGCATATCATATTTCTTTGTGTTACCACAACTTTCTTCTTCTTCTTCTTTGGATAGGGGGCGAACGGTAGCCAGAAGCATAATTTCGAAAATGCCACGTTAGTTTAAAGATAGGATGCGAGTCAAAACAAAACAGCACAACTGTCATTTTTGACAGCGCTCACAGTGATATTAGTAAAAGGCACGGTTGGCTTTATCGCAAGATGGCGCATGTCATGACGTCATCTATGACGATTCAAGACACATAATTATCGCGCCCACGTTAATTCGGCACAGGAGTTAGTGCGCTCAAATTGCGGACAAACATTGCGGCGTAATGCGGCATGAAAGTATTTATGTTCTATGAACTAAATAAATAACACGAAAACTGAACTTTTCGGTAACCGTAAATACTTGGCACTACGCCAAATAAATAGCAGTATTACTGCAATATCCAATAATTACGATTAGGCACAATCGATTTTGTAAACTCGGGACGATTTATCCGCTGCGATTATGCTGCTATTTCGCGTACCAGGCGTACCGCCGTCGAATGAAACTGCTCACTCATTTCCAATAATTATGTCGCCACTTTCCATCACGGCGCGCTCATGTAGTCAGCCCAACGTTTTCTTAATTATAATGGTGCCTGAATTAAATCTAAAACCGTATTTGTGCTAAAGAATAAGCGGCGACATACGTACTATGGAATAACTTCATATCTAAGCAGTTTGGAAACAAAATCCCGTGAACGCGATGACCACATCTGTTACCGCCCCGGGTCTATAGCGGTTGAGTGCTGAAAGCAGAAATAGTCCTTACGGTGTATAGATATGAACTTCTTCAATGGTACCTAGTACAAGTCTTGAAATAAAATACTGCGGTACTGACTACGCATAACCATTAATTAGATACGACTGAAAATTTAGTATTTTACACAGCGACTACCATCGGACCCTCTCAGCCTGTGTTACTATGCAAAAGAGAACCACGTCTACAATTTTGTTTGTTGTTTCAGGTGCTTGTGTACCTCAAGGGTTTCGAGCCGCTACAGCGTATCAAACTCGCTCGTATGACCGCACTATGGATCGGTACGTACCTATATCACTATTTATACTACCTCGCTTTCAACTCTACAACCTAGGTATCTTCAAGTCTAGAGCGAATTGGTAACTTCTAGGAAAGCTTGCGTACTCCACCGACCACTATACCATCGATTACCAACAGTCGAGATAGTGGTCAAACCCGAGCCTATCAAAATAAAATCAAATAATTGCCGTATTTAAATAACCTATATAAAATCAGCTTTTTTCTAGTTATTTTAAAAGTACAAAATCTCGAGACAACTCAGTAGCGTCATTATAAAAAAAATGGACAACTTTTTTCATTAGGAAAACGCCTACTTTAAAAACAAATAATCAATATCATCAAACCATACACCTATTTCACCAAACATCTAAATGCTCCTATAGCCTTGCCATAGCTGACACATGCTACGCACGTGTCCCGAGTTCGATCCCGGGCCACACCGAGCTCTTTTAGAAATTACTACAGATTATAAAAGTTATATGCACACGATTAGAGCCATGTAACGTGAACTGCGTTGCGTGGTGTCGAAGTTGTGCTAGAGAAAAGTACGGTCATCAGTGGAACATGCTCATTGCATGGACTATATGTGGCTGCACGACATTTTTTGCTCTTATACCTATACATTATTACAAAACAAAGTTGCTTTTCGCGTTTGTCTGTATGCCCGCATTGTTCTCCTAAAATACGCAACGGATTTTGATAAGGTTTACAGAAGGTTTATGTGTATAACACATTAATATTAAACTTATAGATAATTGAGAAATATCGATGTAGTCAAGTCGTATAAAACCTTGCGAAGCACGGGCGGGTCGCTAGATATTTATAAATGGAAAAGGTTACAACAGTACACTTCAAAACTTCTTCGTATAGGGCATTGAAGACACTCTTGTTAAAAAATTAAATTGAATTTACTTGCCAGTATGACAAAATGGATCCTATTACTTATATTTTTTATTCGAGTTTATTTTGGGAGGATTTGTAATGTCAATTGCAGGCTTTGTAGAGACTTTTTTTTAGAAAGAATAGTTCTTAAAGATATGGGCTAACTTATCTGTAGATTAATTTGAAAGAGTTGAGTTAATTAAAACAGGCATCCTACTACTTCTCTCATCTTCTACTCTCAGCATAGGGGTATTTTTATTTATATTTTTGTGTGTTTTAGATAGGTACCTGTTATTATGATGAGTGTTATTGTTTTGTAATTGTATAGTACTAATAATAGTTTCTAAGTTTTTTTTTTGTATAACTAACCCTTGGATCTAGTTGTCCCAAAATAAATATATTTGAATTTGAATTTAATAACAGTCACAGGTTCAAATTAAACAATTAAAAAAATATCGTATCATTTATTACTTTGCAAACATGGGTATTTGGTAAAAAGATGTTTTTTTAATATAAAGCTTCGATTGTAATTTGTATTATTTTACATTGTATTTTCACATCATTCAATCATTCATCAAATAACCACAGTGAATTTTTCACATTGAAGTTATTTACTATTTCCATAAAGTCTAACCCCATGTTATCTCCATAGGCAACGGTTGCGTCCCGCCTTCGGTCCTGCTGGTGTTGGTGAACGAGCATCTGCTAAAAGACAACCTCGCTCTGGAGTTTGTGCTGGAGGTGTTCGCTACTGTGAAGGCAGAGCGCGGCGTCAATACTCTCGTCACCGCACTCAAGAGGGGGCAACTTGAAGGCAGGTGGGTGATACGACACTAATAATATACAATTATTTTTTATGTAAAACTATCTTCTGCCAGCGTCAGCATCTTTATATATTACTACCTGCGCCCCGCGGTTTCACCCGCATAAGTCTCAATCCCGTGGGAATATCGGGATAAAAAGTATCCTATGTCCTAACCCAGGTATATACCAAATTTCATCCAAATCCGTTCAGCCGTTATAGCTTGAAAGCGTAACAAACAAACTCGCATTTATAATATTAGTTAGGAAGTTAGAATGCCTATGTTACTCAGAGATAATATATCTTTCTACTAGTATGATATTTTTTTTAATTGGTTCAGTCGTTTTTGAGTTTATTCATTACAAACAAAAATACATATATCTTTTCTCTTTATAGCATTAGTGTAGAAAAGGTGTTGATTGCAATAGGCTCACCCACTATTAGGAAATGTGGGTGTACTCTAGGTACACCTCTGCCTAACTCTTTGGGGAAACAGGCGTGATATTATGTTTTATAGCAGCAAATAGGCTTTCGTAATACGACCTTTGACAATACGGAATACATAACGTATCTCGTATTACTAGTTTTCACATAAACTGTTCCGTTCTGTGTCCTGAAACGTGTTAAGGTCGTTACATCACTTAATTGGCCGCAACCACATCAGGTGGGCCATCTGCTTGCTGTCATGTTCATGAAAAAAAACCTGAAACTTGCAAAAACTAGCCATTTGGGTTACATGGTTGTGTCAAATTAATAGTCCTACAGCATTCTTCAACGATATTGAGTTTATTTGTCAAGTGGTCGAGAAGATATAATTTTATAATAAAATTACAATTAGCGACTAATTATTATGTTCAATGAATTCCCTACCTAACACATCCTGACGAATTTTCTGTAGAATTCGGCTTTTACAGGCTTAGGGTATAGCAATGCGTCATTGTACTGGCTTGTCGTACCATTGCGACAGAGTCATTAATGCCGCTACATTACCATTACTTACATAATAATTCGCCTTTCCCTTGGGCGTTGTTGAAGGCGAATAAGGGATTATTAAAGACTACTGTGATCAGTAATCCGAATGTCGGGTGTGGTGATTTTAGAACAATTCTTACGTTCATAGATTGCAGTAGTTTGTTCTTGATTTTCACACATTGAAGATAACGTTCATAGTTTTTGGATGAATCATCTCTTTTTAACTTGCTTTAACTACTAAAGTAGATGTTACCTCTTTTCAGAGCTAGTTCTTTGACCTCTTTATAATCTGCGATTATTTAAACATAATGTTCTTTCCTCAGACTGTTGGAGTTCCTCCCGCTGAACCGTCGCAGTGAGGACGTGTTGGCTACGTCGTTCGCTTCCAGGGGACTCAGCGAGTTGCTGCGGCTGCATCGTGCCCAGGCCTCACAGGTACCGTCTTTTTTTTTTCTGTTTTCTCCATAACCAAATGGCAAATACACAGAACCCTTATAATTTCGTCATGTCCCTCTATCCGGAAGTGACGCAGCCGTTATACTCTGATTCTATTAGAATAAGGTGTATTCTGTGCACCGCTAAGCAAAAGATTAGTGAAACTACGAAAAAATAATTATACATAGTACCCGAGGGATGAAAAAAGAATTCAATGCATGTGTGTGAAGTACTGTATTATCCCATAATTGTGATGTTTCTAGGTAGTTTTGTTTTTTAATTCAACAATAGTTTTTAAGATAAGGTATATTTTTTATGATGATGATGTTTATTTTGGGACCTCACACTTTTGAGGAAGTTAGAACACATTTCTTCTGGTACTTTATATTAACATGTCTATGTGCGTGTGCAGGAGGCACGTCGCGAGCTGACGCAGGCGCTTCTCGACGAGCTGGCGGAGGATAAGCCGATCAGGGATCTCATTCAGGAGCTGCGCGACATGGCCGTCAAGCACGCTATTCCAGAGCATGAAGTTGTTGCCATTGTGAGTACCGAGCTCTATTTTTTGACTTGGATAGGCAAGTATAACATGTTAAGGTTGCTAGACAGTCACTCTCAAGCGATAATATGACGTTATATTACTATTATGTCCCTTTTTGTTCGGATAAACGAAAGGCGCCATCTGTCGGCTTCCGGTTCACTGAACACAAAGTGACATGAACGCGGCGATCGCTTTCCATAAGAACGCGGCCTTAATGTTTTTTCGATTGGCCACAACAACAGTTGCGAACATGCAACGGTGGAGTGAGACGACACGAGAAAGTACTAAATATTCACCGACATAATCGCACGTTTTAAGCCATCGTCTGCCACGAATCTTTTCGTTTAGTAATCGAATTTACCCAAAAAACTGCTTGTAAAATTAAAAAGTTTTTGTCTTAATAATTTTACACTAAATACTAACAGAAATAAGGTCGCTTTTATCGTTAAGACCGGCCATTGTGTTACGGTGTCACCCTATGTAAAATTTCTACATTTATTCACATTTGTATGGTTGTATGTAATGAAGAGTATTCTCTATTCTAAAAATCCTGTTTCTAATGATGATACTCGATGACGAGTCGGAGTACAACTAGAAATCGTTTCGAGCCAGTTCAGACTGAGTCTTTCGGTCCGTCCTTAGCTTGTCACGTCATCTTCTTGTGCCTTGTCGATATGGCAGTCTGATCCAACACAAAACTTAGCTTACTCACATACAAATAAAGTTCAACATACTAATGTTTGTTCAACGTTGGTGACAGATATGGCAGTGTGTGATGTCGCGTGGTGAATGGAACAAGAAAGAAGAGCTGTTGGCGGAGCAGGCGGCCAAACATTTGCGCCACTACACGCCATTGTTGGCTGCATTTGCGCAGTCCGCGAAGGCTGAGCAGGCGCTACTTACTAAGGTATGTTAAATAATAATTATTTTTGAATGTTTTTAATCTAGTTTGCGCGAAAGCCGTGCGCGTAGCACTTCTCATGACCATATAAAAGTGGATGTAGATATGGCGGACTTGCTGCTAGCCCCACATAACCACACCGTTTCGCCGGTGAGTATGCTTATAGAGGTATGAGAAACAGATGCCCTTGTGTGTTTCTTTTAACCATTTCGACTTTACGCATCGACCGCATTCGGCGCTCCGATTGTGGCAGCCGGCCGGCCTTCATCAATGAAGGGCCAATCAGGGTGTAAAGTCTATAGGGAGGATCCTTTGATCTTTCGGTGTTGTTTGGTGAGCAACTGCCCGACGATTGATGTCGGGATGTTGTATATATGTATATCGGTCGCGCGGTAAACCCTGCTTGCGCGATGCAGGATTTGTGTGACGTCAGGTCTTTGATGTGTAGTTCGAATGTGGCGTTGTAGATGCCGCCACATGCTCCAGGCATTTTTCCACCCATTACATGAATCGGATACTGTCAGTTGAAAACAATACAACTCTCAATCTTTAGTAATCATGATGCTAGATTAATCAACCTGTTGCTTCTCCATAGGTGCAAGAATACTGTTACGAGAACATGAACTTCATGCGCGCGTTCAGCAAGCTGGTGGTGATGTTGTACAAGACCAATGTGCTGTCCGAGGAGGTGATCCTCAAGTGGTACCGTGAGTCCAACTCCAGCAAGGGCAAGATGATGTTCCTCGACCAGATGAAGAAGTTCGTCGAGTGGTTACAGAGCGCCGAGGAAGGTAAATGGCACACTTTTTTTTGTCATCTGATTTTTCAGCAGTAGTAGCACCTCTGAACCGGTGTTTGAAAACTAGTTGAGGTCTGATAAAGCGCTGAGCAAACGATGGACTTGTCCTCCTGACAGAAATGATCGCAATGAAATGGCAGATAACTCCGCCACTCTATTTGTCCTACGTGTACGTTATTGCATACATTTCCACGTATTTTCGCGGAAGCGCCTAATGATAATGAATCTGCTGTAAAATTTTGAATCTCTAAAGAAGTCTATTTTCGTACTCTTGTTTCGGAAATTAGACCTTTAGGAACCGCGATTTTGAAAATAGTCTGGAATAGGGAGAGGCCGTCTGATGAAATACCCAGCGTCTTATTAATTAAAAGTGATCGCCGGTCGAATACACGAACGCGTATTCGCGCCGACAGAGGGCGCTTTCCGGTTTTTCGAACAAAAACTGGCTTAGGCACGCGACCGATCGCGTATTCGCCTGACGATCGCTTTTGAATCGGACTCGTACGACGACAGATCTCATATCATGTCTTAGCTGTTGATAAAAATAGCTAGGGTAGAAACCCTAACTATTTGTTATTAGCTTATTTGATTGCGTTGTGCTATTCACTAGTCTACTCGACAAGTCTTGGTCCTATTAAAAACAACTAACGTGAAAATTAGCAGACGTTTTGTGCGAAACATGGTATTAGTTTGCACGACTCGAGTGCTTGAATCCATTTTTTATGCTTTGATACTAATAATGTCGTTAATAATTTCCAGAGTCCGAGAGCGGCGAAGAAGAAGATTAGTTTAAGAGCAGCGAGTGAGACTGACAACAACGCGCCGTCCCACCATTGAAGCATAATCACAGCCCGCGCACCCACGTCCGACACCGACTGCCCGACCGACCGACCGACACATCCGACGCACGGGGCGGCGCTCCAACCGATAGACGCGGCCGTCGCACCTACCACAACTGTACCATAATAAATAATATTGTTAACAATAGGGCGACAGTACGGGACAATGTTTTCTACAACTGTATATTATTCATTTCTAAATAACATGTTGATGAAATACCATATTTTTTATTCAATTTTTTTAGTAAAATTCAAATAAATGGTGGAAACCAAGTTTTGTGTTTTATTGTCAGCGAGAGAGCGATTAACTTTTGTGATTTCATTTGTTCCTAAACTGCGTGTGATACAGAATTGAATTATTCATTGATATGATCTTCAAGGTATATGATCCCTCTTTCTCATCGACTTACATTTGCTTTTACCATTGTTCCTAGACTAGTCGTCTTTTCCTAAACCTGTGTTGTCAGAATCACGAGTTTAATGTACTGAATTGACAGCCACATTATCCACACTATAAAATTAGGTAAGTATTAGAAAATCAAAACTTCGAAAGTTATCATAACATGAAGTTTTTAACGTTGTTGGCTGATATAAAATGTTTCAGGAAGTAGATAAAGGTGCGCCCATAGTTTTATTCAGAATAGTTATTACCTAGTTTCGCTTCTATGGTAAGACTAAAGGCGATTCCACCAAAATTGTGTTCAGCACATTTATTCACAAACATTTTGTGCAGAACCGACTGTGCACGTACTGGGCTGCAGATCCGTTTCCACCGGCAAAACGATGTAATTTTTATAAGTGCAGCATATTTTTAAATGTTTACTTGTGTACTATGAGTCCACCGAAAGAAACATTAGTGCCGCACACTGGTGGAATAGCGCCTTTTCTATCTCCAATCTAAATTGGTCTTACATATTTTGACACCCGGAGGATGCGCAAACTCAGCTCGCAAATTTAAATTTTTCTTACGTTTTTTTGCAATTTGCTGGTCAGGTTTTATATTAGCAACCGTATAAAATATGTATTTACATAATTACAATCATCAATACAACTCAGATGTCATGATTTTATGAAATAGTCGCTCAATAGCCCTATTCAATGACTATTTCATAAAATGTTACTGACCTGTAAAATGTAAAAACGTATTAAAATTAAAATTTCGCGGGATACCATTGCGCTTTCGCCACCAGGACTATTCGTTCTAGCAAACAAGCTAAAAAAGTAGTACATTATTACAAAGTATAGTCCCAAAGAAAACAGAATCGCAAAATAAATAACCCTCCTTTTTTGTCGTCGCTGCAGTTGGGTAAAAAGACCACCAATAGTGTTCTTAAGAATCGGAGAAATATGATGTAATGTAGCAGTAATAGAATACTACACATTTATGACCAAAAATAATTCTGCATAGAAATAGAGTGCCAAGGAGTAGCTTATATAATAAGGATAAACTCTGCATTATCCTTTAAAGCCAATAGCGTAAAGATATTTTAAGAATGCCGCGTATTTTAAGAAGACCGACCCAGTATTAAAATAAAATGTACACATGTTTAAGAAATAAAACAGCTTCCTATTGAAAAATATTTTTTTTCATTTATTAGCAGCTACAGTAATTTTTTTGCGAACAACAATATTTGGTCTTTTGTGAACATTCTCCATATTTACAAATCGTACAATTAAAGACCTTGGAAGACCCCAATTCCGTTACTTATTCAAGACTTGAGTAATTCCAGCTTCATAATGCAAGTTGTATAAAACCTTTACCTGTAGGGACGTTTGGTTGGAATATAAAATAATTTATTTCGTAATTGCCCAGTCGAAAATATCTCGAAATACCTACCTACATAACACCATGCGCCTGTATTCCAAGAAAGGTTAGGCAGAGGTGTAGCACACTGCCATTCCGCCAGATATGTTTAAATCCTATCTAATAGAGAGCAAGCCTATTGGTATTAACCTACACACTCCGGGCTGCTACTGAGAAGACAACCACAGTCCACACGGGTGCCGACTTCAGCATATAAAGGCAGGTTTATAAGAACCCAGTAATGTGACAGTACAGTAAGTCAGTCCAGCGTTGACTTGCAACTGGGCTCGTGTAGACGCTAGTTTCAACCCAGTACAGTGCTGACTTCGGGCCCTCAAGTCAGTCCAGTTGACCAACCTATCTATCTATTTTCTGGTTCAGTAGGTAGGTTCCCCTGCCTGTCTAAATGCCGATCTAGTCAAGTATTTAGGTTTTAGAAAAACCGTATTCATTTGTTTAGGAAAGCTTTATGTGCTTGTTGGTTTCTATCGCACAGTTTCCTCCGTATGTATTGTATTATTGTACAGTTTCGAAAACGAAAATATTATTTTCGTTTCTAGTTTATGAGCCATCTAATATCTCTTCATTATATTGTTTTTTAATGAAAAGTATTGAGCTCTTATCAATTATAGTACATAAACGAACGTACTGCAGTAAGTAATTAATGTTAATTTAATTTCTTAACTATTTTTTTTTACTAAACGAATTCAATACTTGTCGAAAGTACGGAGCATAAAGAACAAGAAAAAGTTAGATTGCCTATCTATTTCTAACAGGCGCTAGGCGAGTGGGTAAAAAAAATACAGGTAAACTTAGCTGTCCTCTACTGTTAGAGAAAACGGAAATTATTATCGAATTTATTAATTAATTACCAACTTATAGTTACATTTTGCACAACACATGAAAGTTATCGGTCAATATAGGTAGGTACACATACAATCATAAAATTTGGTTAAATTAAATAAAACAAAATTTGATGAGATTAAATGATGATGATGTAAACCTCTGCCCAACCCTTCGGGGAAACAAGGCGTGATGTTTCATGTATGTTTTTGTTTCCAGCAACGTAGTGGTTTCCAAAACTTTTCAGATAAGTAGGTACCATTAATTTTGTCACACTAGAATATTAGCATGATATTAAATGATAGCACAGAATACATAAATAGTACAAGTATGATTTAATAAGGTTTTCGCCCCAATTTTTATAACCATAGGCGTTTAGGTCCGGCAGTTGTGTGAATTTATAATAATTTAATCAGTAGCTGAAATACCTATTTAAGTACTTATCCCTTCAGTCATTACCTATTTACATTGCCTTACCCGTACGGAGAACAAACACAATGGGCTCAGAATGGGGGTGGCGTGGTACACAAAACAAAAGAAGTTCGATTCAGAGGGGAATCAAACAGGTTAGTGATGTAAGAATATGAACAGTACCTACTAAAGAATAAACTTATTTTTTTATTTATATAACGCTGTTTGCCTTTATATGTAGGTATCGTCAAAGAAGTACATATCTATACACCGAAAGGACTATTTCTGCTTGCAGCGCTCGGCTGCTATAGAACAGGGGCGGTTTACGATGTGGTCATCGTGTTCACGGGATTTTGTTTTCAAACTGCTTAGATATGAAGTTCTTCAATAGTACTTGCATAACTACCTGCAAATAAAAATGTTTTAATATTTCGGAAGTTATTTATTCCTCTAGTCGACCTCTCAGAGAGAAAGCGTGATTCTTTCGATAGTACGTAGATTTTTAGGAGTGGGTTGTTACGTGATTTTCGCGAAACGTAACGTAACTAGTGACTTCGAAGGCGTCACCTGTTTTGAAAACTAGTGATTTTTTAAGTACATACGCCAGCAGGTCAACCTACCCGAAACTGTCAAATTTTCCCAATGAATTGAAATGAAATTGTTTATTCTGTAAATAGGATATTGCAATCACTTTTACACGTCATATTAAAAAAAAAGAAGAAAATGCTAGATGAGTTCGACGTTTCCTATCTGACTACTCTGAGAAGAAAGACCGAAACAAACTCAGAGGTCACAGTCTCTTTTAAAGTCCAGACATAATCTTGGTCAGGCCATATGAGGACCATGTAGATTAGTGTCTGAAATGGTCTTTTGAGGAAAGAACGACACAGATTTGAGTGGACCTGTCCAGTCAGTGCAAGCATTTGTCAGTAATCGTGGAGCTCAACGCAGAACTTATCAACAATCAACTTTGAACCTTATCCTTTAGTGTTAAAGTTGAAAATCTATTAAAGAAATTTGACAGCTTGTAGTAGCTTGATGTGCTGGCGTCTGTACCTAACTAATATAATGTAATATTTTCAAATTTTATACGGTGATTCTATCAGTTATTTGTGAAACGAAAATATAGATGATTACTTATGTAGGTTATAGGTACCTACGTTACATAATCACGAGCTTTAAGTTTTTGGAACGAATAAGTTTTTGTAGCTGTAGGCAGTTACATCATTAACGTAATACTAACACAAATAAACTTCCCTCTTCATACCTTATTCAGGCTTAGGACGGTTATTTTGTAAGAAGTTACATTTTCGATGCAGTATCGAAATTTTTACTACTTATAAAATAACGTGTTTACAGTTTGACTCGAAACTAGCTATTCGGTCACATGCCCCGTACCCAGTTATTGTAACTACTGACGTGAAATAACGCCCATAACCTACCGATTGTTTAAAAAGCTTCTAAACTTGGTCCAGGAGATAATAACGGCCAGTCTGTGCAAAGAAAAGCGAAAAACAAGTATTTACTTATGTAAGTAATAAAAGAACGTCAATTGACTCCCCTTCCTAATTTGAAAAGGCTTGTTCGTGTTTACATTCATAAATTCAATGAATTACGCGCCAAAATGCCAAATCGTTCGGTCATTTTTCAAATTTATTGCGTAATGTCACTTCGGTCGTTTTTGATTTCCATAGACAAATAAAGCAAGGGGAGTTAACCTTCCGGAGCATTCATCGAGGACTTGTTTAACGGCCATATCATTGTCCCAGCGTTCCTTTTGTATAGCCCCTCCTGGTCCAAGGACAGCGCGGTCTGACTCTCCAAGGTCACGTCAGGTGATGCCAAAAAGGTCTACACGTGTTTGGTGCTAACGGTTTTATTATTATTACGTACATAACAAAGCACTGAGTTTAAATAGAGCGTAATAAGATGTTACAGTTGGCGGCCCCTTTGTTGTTAATTTAAATCTTAAATTACAAGTAAGTACAGAGGATTATGAAATAAAGGATCATTTACGGTATAGGTACCTAGTAACGTGCTGCAATAATATGTAGACATTACGAGACATTCTATCGATAAGAAGATAAATAGGTAAGTACCTTCCTACTGATTAATTTCATAGTACCTAGTCCGGAAACGTTCAGTCTAAACTAGATTATCTAAGAATATGGTTCGCTAACTAACACTCAATTTCTATCCATGAATAAATACGTCGATCACTTAAAAAATTGCCTTTAATAAATATGTTTGAATAATTCTAGATATTAGCATGCTTAAGTACATAACTACCTGGACATGGGTAGGTAGGATTTATTTTGCCCGATGAATTAGGATGTTGCCATATACCTAACCACTTTACTTGGCAAATGGATTGATTGATAGCATGTATATTTTGATTACCTACGTCAAGTCCCTTAGTAGTAGTACAATCAAGGCACAGAATAAGTTCGATAAGATGATCTTTCCATTCTTGAGCCGGAAATTACGAGTCTCGAGATGACGACATCATGGCTATTGCTGCGTTCAGTGCAATGTCATCAAACTTAACTGTAAACAGTTATACATACTTACCGACATTTCCTTATTTAACAATTACACAAATAAGTGTTTTCCCACGCAAATAACAAATTACAATAGTCGATAAAAAGAAAACTGATTTCAATTCGTGATAGGTCAAATAAATTGCTGCTAATTGCTGAAGTTTTATATTAACCACAATACCTTAGGGTTACCAATAGTTTAGTGCCTAGCTAAACAATGGCATTTGATAATAAAAGTTGAATGTCATTTGGAACAAGATTTCTATCAAAGTACAGCTGTGCTGTAATGAATAAGCTCAATAAATTAACTTTGTAAGTTGAATTCTAGCGAGTTCGATGCCCACTCATTGCATAAGTGATAAAGTCACTTTGGCAGCAGTAGGAGCAATTTCAGAATTTTCAGAGTATAGGGTATATTGACAGGTAGGTAGGTATAGGTACCAAGCCTACCTACCTACTCTGCAAATTTCGAAATTGCTCATAGTGTAAATTTAACAGGAACATTTTTTAGGAATTAACTTATGTAGCTAACTCAACAAGTAACCTTCTGTACTTGGTAATGTTGGTTCATTTGTGATACAGTCAAACCAATACCCTAATTACGTAATACACGATCAATCGGAATTTGAATTGTTTTGAAACAAATTGCTAATCCATTGCTTCATTACCATAAGTTTGAAAAAAATCTGCTCAACAACGTAAATATCGCAATGAACGTTGTTGAACTGTCAAAATTAACTAACATTGCTTTTCTATTCGAATGTCCAAATGTGTATTTTTTTGATAAATCTCTATAAGTGAGAATGGCCGTTACTGTACGAGTTTCTAGGAACTCGAGTTAGAAACCTCCATAAGCTAAAAAGAGATCGCGGTCTCTTGAAGTCTCGTTTATCCAGGTTCGATTTATTATTTATTTAATACTTCAAGCACAGAAATGTACAGAGGCGGACTTAATGCCATAGGCATTTTCTACCAGTCAACCTTTGGGTGATGCAGAGACAAACAGTGGTAGGTGCAATTACGAGAAATTGAGGAATATTTTTTAAAGTAACTCTTAAGATACACATATACCTATTACAAACTATTAATATAATATATTATATGCCAAATTATATATAAATATAAGCACAAATAAATATACATAAATACACGAATATACTAGAACAAATAAGATAAACAATGGCAAACCATTAACGTTGTAATGATACTGCCAGCATCTTACGAATGCGCTCGCGAACTTTAACTTTAAAGGATAATCGGTTGGTTGCCATCCTGATTTCCTGGGGGAGCGCATTCCATAGAGAGATAGACTGAACGAAGAAGGAAGAATGAATGAAGTCTGTGCGGTAAGTGGGACATTGAAGAACGACATTGATTTAGTTTTTTTGGACCAATATTGCTTAAAAATCCTGCCTGTAAATTTTTGCCAGTACCTACTTAGGTAAAATGATTAACCAGATTATTACGGAGCTACTACAGGCAACGGTAGTATAAAATGATAAACAAAAGGTAATTTGAACCAGGCACTAAAATAAACAGGTCGTAACAAACAAAATCTCAAACAAACCAAAGATATTCCAATAAAACGCAATTTAAATATTAATGTTAGCCCATCCTCACTTAAATAATATTGTAAGTACAGTGAATTTAAACTGGTCTTGGGTTCCGCAGCTGTAGCATAGGAAGCGAGGTAGAAAAGCCGACAGATCACATCAATGGGTCGCACACCTGCGCAGGAGTCTTTGGTCCCGCAGACGGTACCTACATCATGTACTTACTTAACGTAAGGGCTGCCACGATTCATTGAAAATTAATATAGAATTAATCTTGGTTTTTTGGGAGAGTAAAAAAGTTTTTTTTTTTTTGGTTTCATGGCTGTCGTTTAGCACAATTGCTTTTAGGTGGTGCGGTACTTTTGAACACAATTTGAAATTCAGAAAACTGGGATCGAATTAGATGATCAAAATCACCGAAGAAATTATCAAAGAAAATTTGAATCAGCGAAGTGGTGTCATTGCATATTATATTTTGCAAATAAAGGGGTTAACTAAACACAGAGCCACTTATCTCAGTTAACTTCGCAACCATAACTAACAAATATTCAAATTCGCAAACACATCTAAAAAAATATTCAAATTACAAAATTCAAGAAAAAGCCCGAACAAAAACTCAAAAAGCTGGCTAAGCTCGCAGCCCTCGGGCACACAAAGGCTCACTTATCCCTACATGAATGCGACAATCACTGATATAGAATAAAAGCTCCTGCGATACCCTCGCACGCAAAAAATGCTAACAAGATCCCCCTTTTAAAATCAACCGAGCTTACTCGGATTGCAGATGTCTTATTATTTTCTCTTATACACAAGAATCTTCGAAGTTTCCTGTATTACAATCATTACCATAACATTTAATATCAAAATTACCCTTTTTAAATGATAATGTGCAGTATTGTATAACCGTTATGGCCAGTTATTTGTGCCAGCTCCCAAGACTTTCAAGGTAAACTACAGGAGGCCGGAACTGGAAGTCAAGTCTAGAGAGCAAAAAGTTGTTATAGAGTTATAGTCAACGGGTTTCAAGGGTAGCTTTCAAGGTAAAGGTCCACCGTTCAAGACTTCGAGCTCAAAACTACAAGACAGAGTGCTCAGTAGTAGCCCCTGGCTGTACAGAGCATCAAGCATCAACTACCCCTTAGTTATAAAAATATGCCTGATGAAGCTCGATGGAGATTCGTTGTCGTCCATGATTCCATACCATAAGATATCCAATAAGTAAGCCTTTGGTTACTCTACTTATGGCAAATAAAACAAAATCCACACGAAGGGCTCAGCTTCCTGTTTGCCAGACAAGAAAATGCTGCAGGAATGCCTTAAAAAATTAACATGGATCAATTAAAGCATCGGTCACACACAGCGAGTTCTACACGAGAATTTCGACAGTCTGTTGGTGCCCAAAATACAAATATGTCATCTATTCGTTGCATACGTCTAAAACGGTGTATTCGGTTGGCATATGCAGAGTTAGAAAACTAAATGCTGATTAAGCTCACAACTCACAAGAAGCGAAAATGGGTTCGTAAATGGATTAGATAGATAGACAGCTAAGGCGTTTATTTAGTGCACACAAAAGACAGCACAACATACAAAAGCACGATTAAATAATGACTAATTAGCTATTAGGAAATAGCTGCTACGTGCCAATATACAAAAAAAAAAGGAAGAAAACAAGACATTGTGATGACACACGCATTAAACGCAGATAACGGTTTGGGGCTTCTAATACCCTTTTAAAAGAATTGACTTTCATTTGAAATATGACATTACCTAACAACTTGTGCAGTAACACCACCACGGATCTAAGACACGTTTCTTTAACTACAATCGGACTTTTCCGGAACTTGTTTTTCGTGTCATCATCTGTGACGTCACAATGCGCCCACGCATATTTTACTAACTGATCATTATCAGGGTATCCGACCTGGCGGAAATATTTTTGTCAAAAAAAGGTATTTAATGGCGTGACTGAGTTATGAAGCTGACCAATAGGCCATTGATTTTATTGTTAATAAATTATGTACCTAGGGGAAGACCAAAGAAACGGTAGATGGACTGTCTGGAAGATGATATGGCCAGAGAACGGGACTGACTACCGAGAGAAGTAGATATGAAAAAAAAGACATGTTGGACCGACTCCGAAATAAATTGGGATAAGGGCTAAGAAGAGATAAGGACTGTTGATGATGAAATTATGTAGGCACGAGATAACGGATATATGGACGATTTTTTATTGTGAAAATGTGAACCTATGGTATTTTTATAACGGTGGGAGTTTCTTGTCCGTTCTTCTCCATAGGTACCTACTACGCTTTGGAATGGGCAACTAGCTTCATATTTCTGACTGACCGACCCCTTGACAATTCAAAAGTGCCTGTAATTGGTTTATTTGAAATAAATGCTTTGAGTTTGAGTTTGATAGACGGAGAGCTAATAATAATAATAATATTTTATGTCGTCACATGAATATGGAGCAGTCTCCTTTACGCTACTAACATTTGAGTAAATTCGATCACCCATGGGGTAAAAAAAAACCAGGCTAAATGATTATGAAAAAAACTATTTCACTTATTATGTTTTCTTGAGGAGGAGTTTCTTGCCCGTTCTTCTCCATAGGTACCTACCTACTACGTTTTGGAGTGGGCAACTAACTTAATTTTTCTAACTGACCGACCCCTTGACAATTCAAAAGTGCCTGTAATTTGTTTATTTGAAATAACTGCTTTGAGTTTGAGTTAGTGTTTATGACTTATGGGACCCATGTTCAGCTATTGTCATTCATCTACGTGATGATGATCTCAGTTAAACTAGGTTCTAGCAATTCTAAATAAACAACTTATTCTTCCTACACAAAGCTACCCAGACCACACCCCAGACCCATCATACGCGCAATGAACACACTTACAATCACAGTCTGTATGATTTTGAAAGATATTGCTAATCCATTGCTTCATAAATTCGAAAAAAAATCTGTTCAGTGACGGAAATAATGTAATGAATGTTGTTGAACTGTCAGAATGAAAGCCATTGTTACTGTGTGTGATGGTGCTGTCACCGATCTAATAACCACAAGATCACATAGATAATTACAGCTAGTCTTCGAAGATTCAAACAGTCGTTTTTCTAGAATAAAGGCCGAAATCCTTATTGATCCTACTTACAAAATTCCCAAAAAGTAACAAAAGAAGAGACTAAGGGGCGGCCAATTTACGAATCCAATTTCAAAAGCCGCAAAAAAACAGTGCAGAATACACTGAATAGTCAAATAAAAAAGTTATTTTTTATTCTGTATTCAAAATTTTGAAAACAACATCCGTATTCAAATTTTTCAACAAACATAGACCGCGTTGTTCCAAACTCGAATTTCGAAACATTAAAAATATCGGTAAGAACTTTCTCCGGTCCCGTCTCCGCTATTGTCTGACCGCGTTCCTATTGATGTAAATCATAAAATTCCTTAGAAATAAGGACGTGGAGAGACCCAAGATGGATTGTTAATAATTTTTACCTAAGCAAGTACAATAAGTACCCGATACTCGGTACCTGAGCGTTCTGAGAATGGTTGTGAAAAAACTTGGCCTTTGTGTAATGTTTCCGGGGACCATCAGACAATTTGACAATACAGTTCGAAATTCGAAAGATAGAATTTGTAAGTTTGAAAACTTATCGAATGTTTTTGAACTTGGGGAAGTACATTACACGGCTTCGCTTCTTTTAATACCAACTTTTTAACATTTTAACCGATCAAACCCTGGATCTCCGAAGGATATTCAAAAAATAGGCTCAACAGTCTATCCATGTCGGATATGCAAGGCAAATAAACAACCAAATAAATTACAACAATAATGACAAGGCAAATAAATTACAAACAATTACAAATACCTAAATTACATACGAAATTACTTTTTCTCAAAATAGTCATGCAGATTATAAATAAAGTACCTACATTATCAATTAACAATTTTGGATAGTATAACTCTTTAGTGGCTACTAGTAAACCGGTCAAGTCATAACTTCGTTGACTTTAAAAACAATTTCTAAGAAAACTCCACGATAGAACAATTACCGGTGTCGCGTCGCGCCAGTCTACACGAGGCTTGGGTAATTCAAAAAGTGTGAAGCGCTTTGTTTTTAAAATACTTAAACAACTTATACTTAAATAAGTGACAAACTGCATCGGTATATAATAGTAACGAATACAAGTAAATTTAATTATTTTATAATTTTTAGGGCGTTTTAAAAGCGTGTTGTTGCTCGTGGCTAAGTAATAACTGCCACACGAGTCGATCCATCAGGTTAAGCTACGCTTGCCGGGGTTGGTCTGTGGATGGGTGACCATCTTTACATACCGAGATTCCTCCGTGCCTCGGAAAGCACTTTATGCCGTTGGTCCCGTCTGTCATTCGGGCATCTCTGACAGTCGTTACGGGTCGTTAGAAGCCTGAAAGTCAAGCAACCTGCATAGGTACTACTGTACCTACATTCGTATACTTATTAACTGTTCGAAATTTAAAAAAAGGGTTATTTATTATTTTTTCCAAAAAAAGCCGGCAATGCTCTGCGCGACCAATATAACAACGCGCTGCAGTGCCTCCGGCATGTTCGCAGACCACATCACGGACGGTTTCCAGGCGGTGCTTCGCAAAAGAACAGCCTCCCTGTGGTCTCGGGTAAAGGGTAGCACCAACATGCTTCTGAGCGTGGTGGCGGACAGAGTGGACAACCAAATCCTGAGGCATTGGTCGCTCATGCGTGTCCAAAATAATAAGTATTTTAAATTTTATTAACATAGTTATAAGTATCTACCTACTAACATAATATATATATAGAGCATTACCTTTCCTCTCAACTGTGAGTATTTATATACCTATAGTATGTATGTTTATATATTTAAGCTCTATGTATTTATTTGAGTATATATTAATTTATTACGTTATACGTGTAGGTTTATTTCAATATTTTAGTTTAAGAGTTCGCATATTTATATTTTTCTCTTCTTGTTCTCACACACTATTGTCTACATTTCTTTCTTATTTCTCCTATCGCAGGTCTGCTGGAAGAAATTTCTTAAGAAATAAGCAGTACTTACTCATAATTAGGGAATGCAATCTCGTACGAGATTTCCGCTAGCGAGATCTCGCGAGACTCAAAACCCAGTCTCGCGAGATCTCGCAAATTACGGGATCTCGCGAGATTGGGAGAATCGCAATTAAAACATATGCAAATGCTTGTTTTAAGAACTAGTAATTGACATGATATGTAATTAAATAGAAACTGCGTTGCTTAGTTATAAAAATAATGTAAGTTTTATTTTAAAAATCAACAGAGTACTTATTATTTTGTCTCTAACTCTAATAACATTTGTTTATGTCTATAATTATTATACCTACCTACTGTAGCTAATCAGTTCAAATTCTTACAATATTGGTAACAAAACAATAATTATCTATATTTAGTCTTTTGTAAATTATTACTTTAGTTTCAATAATTAAGAGTAATAGGAACATTACTTATGGTAAATAAATACAACAAAACAAAAACTTAACTTCACAAGTTCTTAAATAAATGTTGTGAGATCGTATTAATCAAATAAAAGAAGTTTAAAGTAGAAGTCAGATGAAGTTATCAAGGTACGGAAAGGCAAGTTAGTTTGTCTGAAAATGGCTTCTCAAAAAACACATCATGTCGAGAGTATCATCTGACAGACGACTTCTGATTTTGTATGCCAAATACCCTGCTGCTGAAAAAGCTCGTTCTGCCTCAACACTTGTGGGAACCACAGTTGAGAGGCGACGCGCTATGAAATACACGTCGTCACGCTGCATTTGTCGATCTCGTTATCTCGCGAGATCTCGTACGAAATTTGACGAGATACAATCTCGTAAAATATGGCCGGGATCTCGCGAGATCGGGATCTCGGCGAGACGAGATTGCATTCCCTACTCATAATTATGATTATGTCTTATCTGTATCTATTTTTCTGTGTACATAAATAATAAAATAAAATAAATAAATAAATAATATGGACTTGTACCAATTACTGTGTGCTTGGTCTGAAATAAATATTTTCAATTTCAATTTTAATTTATTTGCATAGATAAAATAAAACAAAATTATACTTTGTATCGAAAGTTTTGACAGCGGGGTACTTGCGTACTTAACACACTAACAGTGGCAATGGATTTCATTTTGACAGTTCAACAACATTCATTGCATTATTTACGTTGTTGAGCTGACACATTTTTCGAAGATATGAAGCAATGTATTAGTAATATCCTTCAAGATCATTCAGATTGTGATTGAAGAAAGTGTGTTACGTAATAAATTCCTCAAGAATGTATCTTGTTGAAGATATCCACCAAGAGAGAGTTAAGCGAAAATAAAGATAAAAATCTTAAAATGTAAATTTTCTTCTGTAGGCATATTTTTGTTAGTGTTATTGGGATCAAATGGTGCCACCATTGACTATTTTAACTTTTTATTAGCCGCACATTTTGGCGAAGGAAAATTTGATGAACTTTTTTTTTCTTAAGGTACTTCGTTCCAATAAAGTAGAAAACAAAATATCATTAGGTATATCGTCTAAAGCAGGGATTCCCAACCAATGGGGGGGAGGGGGCGTCGGCTCCAATAATAAAGTATAGATTTATTAAATTTTATGTTCTTGGTATTAGAAAAGGTTAAGATTAGTTTACAAAACCCAAACGTCTCATAATACTTAGGTGCTGTAAAAGGAGTTTCAGCTTTTTTACATAAGGGTGAGTTCAGACCGAGACCTGACGCGTTGTGAAGATGCTTGAAGGGGGCCAGTGGTTTCGCGCTGCGCAGCGCGAAGTTCTGGCAACCCCACGCCTCGCTGCTTCGTGATGCGTCGCGCTACGCCGCGAGGCATCTCGAGGCGCAGCGCGACGCAACGAGGTGCAGCGCGGCCTAGCGCAGCATTTTCGAATTATCTCAATTAAAGGTGTATCTTTTTGAGTAGTAAATAAAGTTGTATTTTGTATCACTATCTTAAAAAGTGCGCGCAGCGTCGCTTCGCGTCAAGTCTCGGTGTGAACTGACCCTATGTCGACAAAATACCTAAGTTTTTCTATTTCTGTATTCAATGGAATAAATCTAACCTATCCAATGGGGTGTAAAAACTTTCGACCTTACTTTCGCTCGCTTTACATTCTTATGCTTTTCTGCTTATGCCGACAAAGTAACTCAGGGGCGTAGTGATATTGAAAGAAAGTTAGGGGGGCGCGTTGGAGGTATAAAGTGTTAGTTATCCTTGTAAACAACTAAACTAATTCATGAATCTAGAAGATTGATTATGCAAATGACCACGTTAGTATAAGTTTACAACCTAGTCTGACAGGTTTTTGAAATTGGAACTCTAATAAAAGCCAGTGACCTGACCACCAAGTTGAATTAAATATTTTCGATTTGAAATCGTCGTGAACAGTTAATGAATTAAAAAAATGACCTATTCTATATTTTCACACATAAATCTATGCTATCATATACCTAACAGGATTTATTTTTGGAGATCCGTACAATTGAACAAGATGGAACACTTATTTAAAAAAGAAATATAATATCGGTTTAAAGACAAAATATTACTGTTTTTTTTAACAAACTTCTATCTCCAGTACCTTTGCTAATGCTAGACGTGATAACTAGAGGACCTGTGCAACAATGGAAATTAATGAGCTCAAAATTATGAAAATAATTAATTATTTAGTGTTTTATTTCTTATCTTTTTTTTTTCAATTTCTATAAAAAAACAAGCCCTACCGATAATATGTGTGTCGCAGTGAGATGGTTATAGCCGTAATATAGTTATATCCCTAGAGATATAGCTATATACGAAGTACCCTAATTTGGTTACTGCAACCAATTTCGATGTACCGGTCGCTGGCTGCTGCCGCGGCAATCCTTGTTCAGCTCGCTCGGCTCGCGCGTAATTGGATCTAACCAGTTCTAACCTAACCTAACCTATTGGGTCTGAGTGCTCTAATTATAGTTATATTAATTGTTAGATCGTGCTCGTATCATAGTTATATTCCTAGTAATACAGTTAATAAAGTGTATTTATTGGTTTTTATAAAAAAAAAACAATTTCTATTAAAACTAAGCCATTGCCCACGGCACCCACTACTAACTATATCACGGCTATAACTATCTTAGTGCGACATGTACACAATTACACATTCATCGGCCATCGTGGAAATATACTGGCCTATGAAGTACAACATGGTCCACACCGCTACCAATTCGCACTAATCTAATAATATTAATAGCCATTAAGATCGCATAATTATGTAAAAGTGTTTTAAAATATCTTTAAAAAATAATTTAATACGAATAACGAATAAAATTAGTGGTTTTTATGAGAGAAAGTACAGCATGGTCCACACCACTACCAATTCGCACGAATCTAATAATATTAATAGCCATTAAGATCGCATAATTATGTAAAAGTGTTATAAAATAACTTAAAAAAATAATTTAATACGAATAACGAATAAAATTAGTGCTTTTTATGAGAGAAAAGCTAAATTTATCAAACGCCGTTTTTGATTCCGTTTAGAAATTAGGCCTAAAATGTTTATTCAAATTAGTGACATATGCATAAAACAGTTAATATCTATCTCAAAAAAATGTAAGGTCTATTTAAATCCTTATTTCCAATTGATGTTATTTCCACTTAAACAAACATCAACTATATACCAGTGTAAATAAAGTTGATTTTAGACTGTCTAGTACTGTAGAAAAAGTTATAAAAAAACATGAAGTTGTAGCGCAAACTGAACCTTATGTGTAGGCATTACAGTTATTTTTCCTAAAACTCGTGTTTGTTTACATGTTTGGCAAATAAATTGCGAACGCAGATTAGGTATTCTATATTTTCACACATAAATCTATGATATCATCTATCAGGATTTTTTGGAGATCCTTGAACAAGACTGCAACAGTTATATTGTAAGAAATATCGGTAAAGACATAAAATGACAATCTTGTTTTTTATATTTGAATTTGATGTGATGGGTCTGCTAACGACAACAAACTTGAAATATGTAGATGCACTTTTTGCTTTTTTTTTATATCTAAAAAAACTAAGCCACTACTAATAGGTACACATTCATCAGACCTCGTGGAAATATACTAGCCTACTATAGGACAACATGGGCCACATAACACAACTACCAACTCGCCACTAGTCTAATAATATTAATAGCCACACATTAAGAGCGCATAAATGTAAGTGTTATAAAATAGATATCTCTAAAGGTGCTCCCTCACCGCATTCGCCTGTAATGTAATGTTCAGAGTCGAGCATTATTACATCAGTGAGGGAGGAGAACCGAGCATTACAGTGCGCAACCTGTAATGATACGATTCGAACATTGCAATCAATAAGGGAGGGAGGAGAACCGATCATTACAGTGCGCAACCTGTATTGATACAATTCGAGCATTGCAATCAATAAGGGAGCGAGAAGAACCGAGCATTACAGTGCGCAATGTCTGTAATATGTAATCCGAAATGTTACATTACAGGCGAATGCTCGAATCATTCCACTTTGCCTCACCAAGCCGGTTAGGCGCACCACTGGTGGAGAAAAGTGGAATAGCTAAAATCATTCAGTGGAATCTGTCCCATTATTACGATTTGGTGGGGCAGATTCCACTAGTCTAAAATCTTGATGGAATCTGCCTCATTAGGGTTGGAACCTTAGAATTTGTGTAGGTAGGTTGCTCATATTTTACATTTGTATGGAAAAGAAAAAAATGTATATCTAACGTGCCCTTGCACTGGCGAAACATTCACAACAAAACATGTTGAAATCTTTAGTTTCTGTAAATGTTTGTATGGAACATTTACAGGAACTAGAGATTACAACATCAAATCAAACAAACAAAATCTCAAATCATCTCTACTAAAGTCACTTATTTATAATCATTTGGCATGGCAAAATACAGCATTCCCATATTTCAGTTCCATTCTTCAGACCTAGTAGGGGAGAATCCATCAATATTTTAGACTAGTGGAATCTGCCCCACCAAATGGAACTAGTGGGGCAGATTCCTAGTGGGGAAAATTTTAGGCATTCCACTATGCCGCACCAGTGGGGCGGCTTGGTGGGGCAAAGTGGAATGATTCGAATGCTCGTCAGTTAGCAGTTTTGTAACGTAATGCTCAATATGGACTCTGTGTCATTACATTACAAACGAATGCTCCGATGAGGGAGCACCTTAAAAGAACCATTTAATACGGTAATAACGAATCAAAATGTGTGTTATTTATGAGAGAAAAGCTACCAAATGATTTTTGATTCACCAATAGGCCTAAGTAAATTGTTTATTCAAATTAGTGACACAAACAGTTACAATCTACGTCAATCGGTTACAGTTTTGCCTATGGTAAACGAAATAATGCGACGAGTTTAGATCGCTAACACTGATAACTCCGTATCATCATTCTGGTAAACATCATAAAATACAAAATATAAAAGCGAATAACACTAATGGACCCATATCTCATGTCTTGTCACGAGTCGTAAAATTCTTGCCATAGATGCCTAGTAAACTATACCGATGGATTTCATGCCATCATCCGAAAAAAACGGCCTCACTCCTGAGCCGAATAAGAGGCAGTCACAATAGCATCCTGAAGGATGTGGCGGCAGATACCTACTTCCTCGGCCATAATAAGGCAATTTGTGAGAAGATTTATACCCTAGTTTCCATTTCTCGTTGCGTCTAGTTAATGGGTGGTCTTCTCATTAATTCGTATTTAGTTTAAGTTATTAAAAATAGTGTTTTAAGTGCAAACCTGTTACTAACAATTTATGGATCTCTTAGTTGTCCGAATTAAAATGATTTTATTTATTTATTTAGTAGTGTTGCCAAGTAAGCAACGTTGGTAGCCTGACTACACTAGGTTGCAGTTGCACTCCACGGGCAGACTCCTGTATTCAATAAATGGGTACCTCATTCATCTGCCTAGCCTTTCCCCAACTATGTTGGGGTCGGATTCCAAAGTAACCGGATGCAGTTGAATACAGTATCTTAAATAGAGCGACTGCCTATCTGACCTCCACTCAAACTCAAACTCAAAGCATTTATTTCAATTAAACCATTTACAGGCACTTTTGAATTGTCAAGGGGTCAGTCAGTCAGAAATATGAAGCTAGTTGCCCATTCCAAAGCGTAGGTTCCTATGGAGAAGAACGGGCAAGAAACTCCACGGACACTCTTTTAAATCATGATGTTGTTACAAAATATTGGTTACATCATTCATGTTGAAATTATACATGTGAGACCAATGTAGAAAGACGTGCACGTAAAAAGCGTCCGTTATAAAAAGATAAAAACAATTCAAAAATTAAAATAAGCCGTGGCAGATAAGAGATGACCAGTCCCTACTGACGGCGCCCGTTCACGAACATGACGCATGGATCAGCACCGTTTAGCTCAACCATTTTGAAGGGAACTTAACGATCCAACACACACGCCACCACCAGCGAGACATTTGAGTGAGCATGACATACTCTCAGCCGCCAGGGCACATTCAAGTCAATGAAAGACGTACCTACTCAGTAAATGGTAGCTTCATAGAAGGTAGGTACATGGTCACAGTGCTCACACATGTGCTATGCAATTATATAATACTACGAGATTGAAGTTATACAATTCAAAGATAATTTATGCAATCTTCAGCAGCTCCGACAATATTTTCGAATGCTAAAATTAAATTAGTTTATGCGCCCTTGTGGAGCTGGACCAGCGTTGAGCCAAGCATTTTTGTCACCTATATAATCCCCCAGCTTATAATATGCTTGGTAGCATAGTGTGCGTTTTATACAAGATACACTTCTTTCAAGATTCACTTCGATCCACAACCCAGTTACTGGGTAATACAATACCCCTTGGTAACACTGGTTCTCAAACTTTCGGGCTTCTGACGATCCGTAACGACTTTCAAAGATCCACGAATGACGGCCGGGACCTACGTGTTAACGTGTTAAGAGGGAACAAGGCCTAGTACCGAGGGTACCCCTCACTCATACAATTTTTTTTTTTTTTTGGGCGGTCTATTATCAAATAACTTCTTCCGCTCTGGGCGGAGCGAGAGGGCGTGTCAGACTCTTACTGACTAAAACCCAGCCGTGTTCCTTTATTTGCCTGTATGTTGCCAGGGGCCACGGTATCCCTTTCGGACTTTTCCGCAACCCCGGCAGGCTCTTACAAATATCTTAGATTATGTATGAGGATCCCACTGCAAGGAGTTCATAGGGAAAGGAGTACGAGCGAAGTGAGCGATCACTATACTCCATTTGAAATAAGATTAGAGATTTAAACAGCATGTGTTGGTGGAATGTGTCCGATATACAAGCAAAAGAAACTCACTACTCAACTCGATGAAATTGTCGGTAATGGACGTTGGAATGTTTCATGGTATTTTAGCTAAGCCTACGTCTGAAGCAGCAAAAATATTATATACTTTTTTAGATAAGAAATTAGATTAAGTTTTGTGTGACTAAGATTAGTTAATTTAGTTGAGGAGTTAGTCGTTATTTGTAAAAGCACGATGGGATTGACATCGTCGCATATGTGTACAAAAATCCCTTAAATAAAAAAGAAAGAAAAAAAAAAAAAAAAAGAGATTTAAACAAACCTTTTTTACAGTCCGTTCAACCGATTCTGACTTCTATATCGTAGGCATAAGGATGGCATTAAATACAAAAAAGTGGTTACAATACCAACTGTTTACTGAAGCTGCCATTTGCCATCAACGCAATAGAAGTCAAAATCGGTTGAACGGACTGTAAAAAAGGTTTGTTTACACGTCTAATCTTATTTCAAATGAAGTTTTGCAATGCCTCAAATGACTTGGCGATTCACACAAGGTCTTCTCGATGTTTTTGTAACCAACATAACATAACAACATCACGCTTGTATTATTTATGGTTGGGCAGAGGTGTCCCTATTATAGTACACCCACATTTCCCCAGTAATGTTTAATTCTCATGTAATAGGGGGCGAGCCTATTACCATCAACCGGGCACAAATCCGGACTCCGGGCTGCTACTGAGAAATTCCTAATGGAAAAGCCCAATAACACTTTGCCCGACCTGGGAATCGAACCCGGAGCCGCGGTCAGCAGTAGCGCTTGCGACCACTACACCAACGAACCAAACTAAGTCCTAATTAAGTCTAAGATACCGTACTGTAACAGCTTTTAGAACATATTTAATTATGGAATGCAGATCGTTCTAGCAAAGTCCAAAGAACCAGTAAAAAAATTGTGTTAATTTTTGAAAAATATGAATAATATCTTACAGTTAATCAATTTTTATTTACTGTTGAAAAATACCCCGCGGCTACAACAGCTGTTTTATTTTCTATTTATGTGACAAAACAGGAAACACTAAAATATACTGTTTCTATAAATGTTTCCAGTTTGTAAATGATTAAAAACAAGTTAGACTTCGTTCATATTTGTCTAGAAAAGTAGGTAGGTAATTATTGTAATTAATTATTTTCTACCATTGCCACTCGAAAAAGAGCATTTGATTCATCGCTACCAGTTGAATAAGGCTGGCTTCACAGCTGTGCGGGTGCCCGGAACGGAGATACACGTGAGGCGCGAGAACATTGTTTTACGGCGACGCGGATGGTCCGTACGCGTCCCGCCTTAAACTCTCTATTAGTCACTGAGTGAATAAAAACATTTAGAATTTGGAACAAGCATGAATTATGTATAAAAAATAAATAAAACGTGCTGAAAGTACCTACTGGCTGGCTAAATGGAGCTATTCCATAGATATTTTTTTTTATTTTTTTAAAATAATAAATTTAAAAAAAAACCCGCCAATTTTAGTTAGGTTCTTTTCCTGTTATCGTGGTTGTTTTCTATCATAGGAAAATCTAATTATAATATTAGGTCTTTACCTATGAAATTGCCGTTCTGCAGTACTGGCCCTTTCAAATCAAAATAATTTTTGTTTGGCTAAGAATTCTAATTACAAATTAATTTTATTTTAAAAACATGTTTTTTTTTCCAAAAGTAGTCATTTGTTTATTGATTAGTGTTACATTTTCATCGCATTTCAATCTTTTTCGTCATCATGGATACGTTAAAAATTCGAGTAATTATGGAATATGAGTAGGTACCGTCGTGGCAGCAACGCGGCACAAGCGGCACGCAACATCAACGACGTTTACGGAGCTAACACTACAAACCAACGCATCACCTGTTATTGGTTTGCTCGCTTCCGTTCTGGAAATTTCGACCTGAATAATGAACCTCGCGGTCGTCCGAAGACTTTGGTCGAATTTGCAAGGTAAAAAAGCTTGACAAATGGGTGCCCCACGAACTCAATGATCGCCAGCGCGAAGTACTCGTCGAGACGTGCCTTGCACTGCTCAACAGACACACAAATGAAGAAATTTTGAACCGCATTGTTACCTGCGATGAAAAATGGATTCTGTTTGATAACCGCAAGCGCTCAGCAAGTTGGTTGGATCCTGGTTCAGCACCTAAACAATGCCCTAAACGAAAACTTACCCCTAAAAAAGTGATGGTCACTGTTTGGTGGTCTAGCGCCGGTGTGATTCATCACAGCTTCTTACCAAACGGGGTGAGCATTACTGCAGATGTGTACTGTGAAGAACTGAACACAATGATGGAGAAGCTGGCACATCTCCAACCAGCATTGGTCAATTGCTCGTCTCCGCTGCTCCTGCACGACAACGCGCGACCTCATACTGCACAGCAGACGGTCTCCAAGTTGCAAGAACTGGGGTTGGAAGTTCTCCGTCATCCGCCCTACTCACCAGACCTTGCGCCTACAGACTACTACTTTTTCCAGAATTTGGATAACTTCTTGGCGGGAAAAAAATTCAATACCCGAGAGGCAGTACAAAATGCCTTTGAAGAATTTGTTGCCTCCCGTCCAGCTGATTTCTTTAAGAAGGGCATCAATAAACTGCCACTGCGTTGGCAAAGATGCATTGATTGCATGGGTGATTACTTCGATTAATACAAATAAAAAATACATGAAAAAAATTCGTTTAAATTTTTTCATACAAAACGGCAATTTCATAGGTAAAGACCTATTAAAATGAGATCTTCCAGTCACTAAAATGAGACACAGGCTCCGGAATGATTTCGTTCTAAAGCAGCAATTATAGTAGATAATATACCTACTACTATTGATTTTCTCGCAGTCAATGGTAAAAAGTAGAGTAGATACAAAACTCGTGGAAAAAAAAACATCTCGGTCATACACTGCAGTGCAAATGCTGACTTTTATAAAGAAAACGTGAATCAAAAAAATTATAATAATAACAAAGTGATTATGCCATATAAAACAAACATACAATTTTCAAGTACTTGTTTACATAATTATATTTTTATTATTACCGAGTGACTTTATTTTTATTTTTGAAAAAATAAAAATGTTATAGTGATTATGTTGAGTTAATTTAAAATTATTTTGTTGATTGTATTTTTAAGAAAATTACCTACGCAAAACCAAAGATTCTATAATTTTTAGATTTTTTTTCCATAACTCCACCATCTTAAAAAGTGCTCCTTTTGCGAAGTGCACCAATTGAGAAGTGCACCAGTTGCGAAGTGTACCATATGAGAAGTGCACCAGTTGCTAAGTTCACCATTTGAGCATGGTGTACAAGTTGAGATGTGCACCAAATGCGTCAAACCCTTTGAATGTCTGCGCTTTAATTTATAGTGAATAAGAAAGACGTTTTATAGTTACTTAGCAGTTTAAGTTATATTTAAATTACTTATAATATTTAAATTACATATCACCAATTGTGATATGCTCGAGATTCTACTCTAGAATCCTTCGCTGCTCTCGGGATCCAACTTAGTCCCTCGAATTAAATTCCCTTTTTTTTACTTATTGTTTATTCTACTATATCTCAGTACCCTAATTGCGTAATACACGGTCAATCGGAATTTGAATCGTTTTGAAACAAATTGCTAATTGCTTCATAAGCTCGAAAAAAAAAACTGCTCAACAACGTAAATAACGCAATTTACGCAATGGATGTTGTTGAACTGTCGAAATGAACCATCATTGCTTCATTTTTAATTCTGTTTGCCTACTGTGGTATAGTAATTTTAGTCTGGGTACACGTATAAATATAATTAATGTATAAAAAATATTGTACACCTATACACACCCTCACACCCACGGTACTCGTCCAGTTTTACTCCCATATACATCTCTGATGTATTAAATAAGTAGCGTTAAGTTCTTCGGTTGGGGCCAGGAGACCCAAGACACAAGCTTTGCTTAGTTTGGGCTCCTGTCTCTCTTCTAATTCTGTATTGACTCAAATTGTAAATATGTTTTAAGGGAGAAAATAAACGAATTTATTATTATTATTATTTATTGTAAAACATTTTAAAAGAGTGGAGTTTCTGGCCCATTATTCTCCATACGAAAACTACCTTTTGGAAGGAGCGACTAGAATCGATTCTATTTTTTGTAACAAAAACCTAATGGTAAAACCCAATAAAACTCAGTGCCCAGACTGGGAAACGAACCCCCGCTCAGCAGTTGGCCTTTGCAATCACTAGACCAACGAGGCAGTTAATTATTTACACACTAGCTTGTTCGCGACTTTTACCGCGAAATTTCTTGTTTTAAGGCGAGGATAACCGACTTTTAATTATTTTATAGTGAAGTGCACGTTGTTAATGATTTGGAAAAAATATATGTGATATTAGAGCATTTTCTTAATAACTTAATCTGTGAATATTTTAGATTATGTTTATATTACATAGTCAAATAATTTGTAAAGTTATGTCTAAGGCCTCATTTACGGAGACGCGGGGCGTCTCGCGTCGCGTGTGGCGTGGCGTCTCGCGGCGCGTCGGACGTTTTTTCTGTTTACGGTGGGGCGGCGCGTGGAGCGGCACGCATCATCGCACGCGTAAACACAAACTTATAGCAATATACGACCATGTTCATAGAGAAGCGAGACGGGAAGCGTGGCGGTGCCCGCCGCGGCGCCCGCGGCGAATCCTCAAGCGGCGGGCATAGCTTCATCGAGAATTGCCGCTGCGTGCGCCGCCGCGATAAACGCCGCGTGGGACGCGTCGGTGCCATCCGCGGGCTCGGCCGCAAAAAACGCCCTAATTCAAACAAACGCGTCTAAAATCGCTTCTCCGTAAACGCACTCATACAACGCCATATATTTGAATTCAGTGCGGGCCGCGCCGCTCAACGCAACGCGCGACGCCCCGCGTCTCCGTAAATGAGGCCTTATGCGGATAAAAAACTGAGAATCACGCAAAAACTATCAAGCGTATTTTTCTGAAACCTTCACCATTTTAAAGATAATTTAATTATTTTGTTTTATGTATAATAAATTAATAATGCGTCTAATTTGGGACACCGGTCCTTGATGGGCTAGACGTACGACGCGTTGCGTGAGCTCAGTACAGAACACGCAAGCTAACCACTCAAGGTCACTGGCATATATCTGCGTCTTAATATTATGTCCTCTGACACTCGGGAATACTGTAGTTTTCCTATTAGTGAAAGAATTATCGGAATCGGATATAAGGAGTTTTTTTTTTATATCCCATAACTCTAGGGTAAGACTCATTCATACCCTCAACCATATTAAAGAATCAAGTGACATGTTATTTTTGACAGCGATGGGGACGACCTTAATTTTTTCTTTTTAATTTTTTTTTTGCGTCTGTGTACTTGTACATAATTTATATACATATATTAGTGTTAGATGTTTATTATATTTAAGATGATACACAATAAAATTAATTGTTGCGAAAAAAAAAAATGTTATTTTTATTTCTTTCAAATAAATTCGACAATGTCACGATTATTTATGTAAAAATCCCTTATGTGAAATATAAAAAATAAAATAAACATTTAATTCAGACTACTTTTTTTCACATAAAGAAAATATGACAACGTCGCATTTTCTTAGCTTTAAATATGAAGGACTGGTTTGAATGAAAATGATTTACTCGTACTTATCATTGAAACTTAGATAGGTACACACATCGAGAGACTAGTGGTAAGTTATCTTAAAATAATAGAAAAATAATTTATATGCTAGTGGCAGTAGATCGTGATCATGCCATGATCAGGATCTTTGACATGGTCTCATTAATACCCCAGAGGTATGGGATATAAAAAAACACCTTGAATAATATTAGTAAGTACAGATTAGTACTTACTAATATTACCTTACTTTTAGCCCCGAGGTGTAAAAATTACAAATAAATAAGCAATAGTATAATACATATAAAGATTAGGCAAGCGGTGACGCGCGCGGCGCGAGCTTGTTTACACTGGGCGTTTGTCTATGTTTACACTTTACAGCTACGTCTCTGAATAACACTTTAATTGGAGTGCCGCGCTGTGTAGGTTTATTGCAGAAGGTTCAGGGGCCTTAGTATGAAGTATTAATGCCATCATTATTCTACTGCGAAAAAAGGATGGTGCTAGCGGCCTTGTATAGTTCCGTCTCTCACTCACACTGGAATAATGGTGGCATTAATACGTCATAATACGGCCCCAGCTGTGAGCGGCCAACCCGTCATACTGTCCATACAAACGCTCGTACTATCTAGGTTTCTATGAAAGCAAAACATAGAAAATTTGAGAAACAAATTCAGTGTATGCTATGCCTCCAAAAATCTGCTTTTTTGCACAAATTTTACCTGAACTTTGGCCGGTCATAATGAACTCATAAATTGTAAAAGTAAAGGAAACATCTTCATAGAAACCTCGCACTTGTAATGGAGATTCTAAATGACAAACAGTTATTTCACAAACTTGTAAGGCTTACTCAAAAACACGTACTTATTTCCTGAAACATTCGCACTATTTTTCGTACAATGTTATCGCTTTTTCACTTGCTTGTTAGCAGTTCTCACTTGCGCTCGATGAAACAACAAGCTTTTCGTGCATGCTCGCGTTGACGATAGAAGGACCGGGAAGTACTTCACACCCGAGCACAAGCCCGAGTCAGTAACACCAGCGGGGTAATTGCGTAGTACACTATCAATCATAATTCGAGAGATTTGAAGGATATTGCCTTGACAACGTAGATAACGCAATGAATGTGAGTGAACTGTCAAAATGAAACCCATTGCGATCAATTGTAATTTTATGTGGGTTACACAATTACCCGTGTGGTGGGTGGTACCGTGGTATAGCTTGTCCTGTGTGAAATGACGCACCCCACTACCTAATTTTACGTACACGGCCGCCGGCGCGGCGTCGCGGCTTGTACGTTAGTGTTGCCATCCCCAAATTTTGAAAACCAGGATTTGAAGGTGAAAGTACCAGGACATTTCGGATTAAAAACAGGACGCAGTATAAGAGCAGTAAGTGCTTAATAGCAACACGCAAAGAAAACAGGTTCAATGAAACTCAATTATGTATTTACTTTATGGTTGACACTTCCTGTGACCCAAGGTCTGGCTTTTATCTTGGCAAGAGGCTAAGCATTGCCATACAACGTGGCAATGCGGCCAGTCTCATGGGTACACTACCAGTTGACAGTGATGCGGATGAATTTTTCGACGCTATATTTTAGTTTGTAAAATACTTAGTTAGTTGTATACATATAGTTTAGATAGTCCCTAATTGTTTATGTTAGTTATAGAAATAAAATATTTACTTTATTTCAATAATTTTTAAGGAGTTTCTTAAAAAATTTTTTTTAATAACTAATGAAATTAAGGAATGAATTATAAAAGGCTTAGGTTTAAGCAATCACCAGATATAATGAAATATAACGCCCAAAAAATCGTAAGTACTTACCAGAATTTAATCCCCATTTTAATATGAAATTATCACCAAAAAACGTAAAGTCTGCTAACCTAAAAAAGGCAAGTATCTTCAGAATAATCGCTGAGCTACCCAAAAAGGCCACGCATGCACCAAATATGTACTCGCATTTTATTTAAAAATTTCATCCAAATATGTTACACAATTTTATCCTAATAAAGTAAATTAATATACAAAAATCATTGTTTACCCAAAAAATATAAATGAAGTTCTAAAGGTTCACCGATACTACCGTAAAATGTTTACTAAAGGCTGAGCTTCTTAGAGCTTTCAATAAAATAACGGCCACAAAAAAAAAACAATAGTTTATAAACAACATGTTTTATTTCTACATACAAATAAACTTAAAACTTAATAAGGCAGTCCTTAGTGTAATTTTAAAATTTTAATGAAGAGTGGATCTTCAAAAACCTTAATCTTAGTGATAAATGAGTCTTCAAACAACCAACATTAAAACAGTCAACTAATTTGCCATCAATATAATATACTTGGTTATATGCATACATTTTATGGCAAACGTAGTGATATATTTGGGTAGTAATGACACAAAACTTTGCTAGTTAAAATTTGGTGCACGCGTGGCCTTTTTGGGTTATGAAAAGTTTTAGTAGTGTAGGCATGACTTAAATAGCCCGAAAGATTTTGGTACAGGTTTCATTTATTTGTACATATTATTTTTTTTTTTGGATGAGGCTGTTTAGGGTAACGATTGTTTTTTTGGTGGTCATTCAATTTCATCCCATTATAAAATGTGATACCAAGCTAGGTAATTATTTTAATACATAACCTTAGTACTGTAAATATATTATTTTTTTGCCTTATCTTGTGTATCTTATTATTTATTCTTATTGAATTTTATTATATTTTTCAACTTGACCAATAACCCTCAACGTGTATGGTTGAGTTAAAATAATCATAAGTTCACACTTCATATCTATGTTAGAGATGGTTTTGATTATTGCAGCTACTGTTGTTGGAAGTAGCCGATTTCTCTCTTTCGACCACTGTGTCTTTATAAGAGAAAAGGTGAAGAAAGAAAGCGTGAAATTTAAAATATAGGACTTTACTAGGATGCTTTAAAAAACCCAGGACGTTACTTAAAAAATATCCTGGACATCCCAGAACATCCCAAAAAGCAGGACACGTCCTGGGAAAAAAGGTCAAAGTCAAATAATTTATTTCAAATAGGCACATAAAAGGCACTTTTGAACGTCAAAATTTACAAAAAACAGGATTGATTCTAGTTGCCCCTTCCAAAAGGTAGTTTTCGTATGGAGTAGGAGACAGGACGGTTGGCAACCCTATTGTACGTTAAATACGATAGTGGGGCGCGGCATTTCAGACTGGACAAGCTATACTGACACTACTCATTTGGCGAGAAACTCGGTTTGCTTTTAATTCAATTGACTAGTTTCTAAACTGTTAGTTGATTATTCGCGGGATAAGCTGTTTTTTGTTCAGGTAACAAACAAGGCAGTACACCCAATGTTCTGTGGGCACAATAACAAAAGATGGTTTGCTTTCGACCCCAAACTATAAACTCGCGCGAAAAAAAATCACGCTAAAGGTTGGTAAGGCAATGGTCAGTCCCTTCTTACCTCAACTCAAAGACTACGTGAACTTTTGGCAGCGCGTTCACGATCCAATTTGACTGCCGTAAAACCGTTAGTAAGTCATTGCAATGTAACTTATATCTCATTGTTATAAAGCATAAATTAGAATGTTAGCCCTGAGTTTGATAAGACTCTCAGCAATAGTCCTAATTTATACTTTACCTAACCGAGATATGAGTTACATTGCAATGAGTTACTAATGCGTTTACGTCGATCGTGAATGTCCTACTTTACATTAGGGCGCAAAATTCAAAAATTTAAATTATTTTATTTCACATAAACATACAAGGGCACTTATGAAACGTCAGAAGCAAGGTGCACGGTTCCAATTGGTCGTTTCCTATGGAGAAGAGCCGGCAAGAAACTCCACGGTTACTCTTTTAAAAGTAAATGGTATTTACGCTACGCGAACTTAACCCACTGCGGTTCACCTGCGCATTGTCACTGTCGGCTGTCATCAGACTTTGTGATATTTGACCTCACGAGTACACAGAAACCGTTGAACACCGGAGTCGAACTGAAATGGAACAAAGTGACTTATTATTACTGACGTTTAACTTATCGGTAATCAGCGGTTTGAGGGTTAATAGGTACCTACTTATTAAGTGAGAAAGGAAAAGGGTTGTTGGAATCGATCTCAAAATGAAACAGAAAATAAGATTAAGAATTTATTATTCGACTTGAGTCGCACTAACTTTATTTCTGTCGATGAGTTAGTAAATTCAATGTAAAATTTGAGAAAAGGCTCCCGCAGACAGGCGCGAACTTCTCGGAAATTGTTCTATCGGTGTCCCTGAACCCTGATTGCGTAACATTTAACACACGATCAATCACATCACAATCTGTTTCATTTTGACAGTTCAACAACATTCATTGCGTTATTTATGCTGTCGAGCAGACACATTTTTCGAAAATATGAAGCAATGGATTGATTAGCAATATCCTTCAAAATTATTCAGATTGTGATTGATCGTGTGTTTCGCAATGAGGGTGCCCAAACGTGGACCTTACCTAATTAAAATTACCTAATATTAATTAATTAAGTAGTACGCTTTTTAAAATTTGCGCGTACGGGCAAAGAAAACGAAAACTTGGTATTTTTCTTGCAACCTTCATAATTTATTAATTAGGTTCTCTAACATACAATCAATCTACCCAGCCTTTTCCCAACTATCTTGGGGTCGGCTTCCAGTCTAGCCGGATGCAGCTCAATACTGTATTTTACATGAAGCGACTGCCTATCTGACCACCACAACCCAGTACCTGGGTAATACGATACCCCTTGGTAAGACTGGTTGTCAGACTTTCGGGCTTCTGATGACCCGAGACGTCTGTCAAAGATCCACGAATGACAGCCAGGACCAACGGCTTAACGTACTTTCCGAGGCACGGAGGAGTCTGGGTATGTACAGATGGTCACCCATCCACAGATCAACCCTGGGAAGCGTACCTAGCTTAACCTGATGGATCGACCCATGCGGCTGTTAGAGCATCTCCATCAACATTCAATGTTGTGTTTAATTACGCTTTTTAAAGCTTATTGTCAGAGCTTTTACACCGGCAATCTTTGGGTCAACTACTCGAAAAGATCGCTGGATGTTCTACGCGTCCAATATAACAATGTTTTTAGGATATTATTGCGACTGACTCGTTGTTGCAGTGCCTCGGAAATGTTCGCGGTAAACCATACTGGTGGATTTCATGCCATCATCCGCAATAAAACGGCTTCATTTCTGAGCAGAATAAGGGGCAGTCGCAATAGCATCCTGAAGGCTGTGGCGGCAGATACCTCATCGGCCATAATAAGGCAATTTGTGAGAAGACTTATACCCAAGTTTCCATTTCTCGTTGTCTAGGTGATGGGTGGTCTTCATTAATTCGTCTTTAGTTTAAGTTACAATAGTGTTTTAAGTGCAAACCTATTACTAACAATTTATGGATCTCGTAGTGTCCGAATTAAAATGATTTTATTTATTTAATTGACACAAAAAAGCTGCATAAAAATATTTCTAGGACATATTTGTGCATTTAAAAACCAATCTTATTCCACTCTGCATAAACTTGCAAATTGAAGCTCCCATCCCGTTAATTTTCTCATACCGAAGTAATCTAAGTTATGTGGACTTTGATAGGACTTATTTACTTTAATATCTTCACGCCTTCTAACTCTAACGGGGTGGACAGTTACATTCCTTGGAACTGGGCGATTTTCTCATAAAGATAAGCCAAGTTATTTACATTACAAGTTTGATTGTTTATCAAGAATTATAATGGCTGTGGGGAGTTCGAGCTGTCCCTTATTCCGTTTCAGGATTCCTTTCTAAAGCGGAAGAATAGGATATCCTTAATATAATATCCTAACTATAATATTATAAATACGAAAGTGAGTTTGTTTGTTACGCTTCACGCTAAAACGGCTGAACGGATTTGGATGAAATTTTGCACACGGGTAAACCATGACTAGTATCCTAATTACGTAATACACGATCAATCGGAATTTGAATCGTTTTGAAACAAATTGCTAATCCATTGCAAGGAATGTTGTTGAACTGTGAAAATGAAACAAATTTGTCGTAATCGTTTACGAAAATGTGTTGCGTAACTAGATAGCTGGAGAAGGATATAGGCAGGATATTTATCCCGGTATTTATTTTTCTTTTTTCCCGGTATTCCCACGGGATCGAGACTTATGCTGATGAAACCGCGGGTTGCAGCTAATAAATAATTATTAGGATGCGAAAGTACTCTGTCTGTCCGTTACCACGTCTAAACTACTGAACCGATTGTTATGAAAGACAGGTAGGTACAGCCTGGGGCTAAGGTGAACTCTGAAATAGTACCAGTCTGCCACCTCTAGTGCAGAAAACTTGAACTTCAGGTTTCCCGGTGCAATTCAAATAAATCACCAAAATTGACTGCCCCGATGCAGTGGTGTAGCGTGCCTTGGAGGGGCCCTGTATCAAAATTAGTTTGGGGGCCCAAATGAAGGGTAAAGATTTCTCACACACAAAGAAACAAAAATTCTTGCATTAAATTAAAATAAATATTTATTGATTATAAGTTAAGCGATAACTCCTAGAAATTGAGCTAGCCAAACAATTCAAATTAAATATACACTTTTCTAGCCTTTTTTTCGGCAAATTGATTTATTAAATCATCTATAGCTGAAGACGATTTCAGTTTTTCTAAAATTTCTGCCTCTATAGACAATAGTGACAAGTCTGATAGCCGTTCCTGCCCCATCGAAGTCCTTAGGTAATTTTTTATCAGTTTTAATTTTGAAAAACTTCTTTCAGCTGTTGCGGTTGTAACTGGAAGGGTCAAGAATAGAAAGCATGCTGTTATTACCTCCGGGAAACTGGATGCAATGCTATTGAATTTTATCAGCAATAATTCCATGAGCTCCTTAATGGAATGAATTTTTTGAATTTCAGATTTTAAGCATGTTTTCAGAGCAATTCATAAAGACTAACTGAAATGTCTTTAGGTACTGTATTTAGCCGACAGTTTTCCGGAAGCATTTTTTATCACTTCGTTTGAAGAAGATAGGAGTTTCTCCGAATGTAATACTTCGAACATATTACTTAGATCACAAAGGCTCTGAAATCTTTGTTTAGTTTGAGAAATTAATATATCTAAACAGCAATAGTATACATTGACTTTGAAATATGACAGGGATGCATTAATATGCTGCTGTGAGTTTTCATGGTCAAATATACATTGCGTAAAATTGCTTCTAATGGAAACACCGTTAACCCATGCAGAGGAGTAGGATTTGCTTTGACGATCTGCTAATAACCAACAGAAGTGGCAATACGGCTAGTTTAAAACATTAGAATAACATAGGTCTTGGAATTTTTATGCCAGCCTTATTCAAATATGAATAATAATAGGCCGAAAAACATCGCTTTGTTTCTGAATCTTTTGGAAACGGTCCTTGTGGTTTAAATGGACCCAATTTAAAAATCATTTTTCGTTCGCATTCAGTTAGACTGTCACCAAAATTTCCTCTATCTGACGAAATTATAGTATGAAATTCTTCAGACTTCTCAGAATCATCGATTTGGGGTTCTTCTATTTCCGGCTGGACATCTAATAGAGAATGTGCTTCAGAAGAATCTAAAAATATAATTGAATAAAATTAATACAGTAAAGATTTTTTTTAATTATTCGAAACTAGAGGACTAAAACTAATGTTTAGATGAATTAAAAAAATATATGTTAAATAACGTATGATACGTAAGGTTACGAGTACCTATTTGGTCAAAAATTCGGAATTTATATTTTTTTGTGGGCGACAGAACCTAAAAATCTTAAAGTGCTAAATTATCTATTCTCCCAGCATTATGAGAAAAATGGCTTTGAGAGTAATAATCAACTACTAATACAGAATATCGAAACAAAATTCTTATTATTGCTCGTTACAGTACGTGATCAGGTATTTTCATGTATTGAAGGTTGCCATTGTTCTTTCAAAAAACAAAATTCACCCTTCGCTACTGGTAGATAAATAGGTAGTACTTACCATTGCAATCTAAATCACTCAAAGAAGCTGATTGCTGAAAAAATGAAGAAATTTTGGGCATCTTTTTTATAACCTCCTCCCTTTTCTGTTTACTTCTTCTTTTCATAGCTCCACTGGGATAATCTCTTTTCCTTTCACTCATTCTTTTCACAAATCAAACTAATTAACCAGTAAATAATCAGAAGAACAAGATTGTATTGTATTACAATGTAAAATAACGTTTGAACCGGAATAAAATAAAACGCGTAAATATTGCTTTCTGTGGTTTGTCATTATACATCGGTTTTTGTGGGTTTCCCCCGTTTAAGTTAATGACTTAAACGGGGGAATCCCGCAATAACTGATATAGGATGTTGCCAACTTTTGGGCGCACGCTTAACCCGGGAAAACAAAAAGATTGCTTTTTTGACTTTTGTCATTTCTGAAGTGAACTCTATAGGCACGTATGACAGTTTTTTTTATACGAGTATGTTTTTTTTCCGGGAAGCACGAGATTAAGTGACATTGTGTATAACATTTTACTAATTTTTGCTTACACGCGTTAGGGGCCCCTGTAGCCCGGGGGCCCCGTATCATTGATATACGGCTGATACGGCGGTAGCTACGCCTCTGCCCCGATGGTTCAGCGGTCGCAAGCACGACTCTTGAGCATGGGTTCAGTCAGTTAAAGTGTTATTGGTTAATTCTTCAGGAATCCATATAGGGTTTATGGTTTCTCGAGTTTTTTCATTTCTCGGGTCTCGAGAATTCTTCAACTCGATTTTTCGGAACTACCCGGGAAATCGAGTATTTTTTTAAACAAATGAAATCGTTGTTAATACACATAATGTTTAGAATATAAGCAAAATCAACTTTTTTATAAACTTAAACTACTTTCTTCTCTCTGATAAACTTTGATCAAATACAAAAATAATCAAATTTAAAAAAAAACTTTTTTGTGAACTAAAGAGGAACTCAACTCGATTATTAATAACTATGTGAATAATCACAGCACTGTTTTTAGCAATTGTGTGTTAATTAAATTATTTGGCGCTGACACTTTAAAACTGGACGAACTGGTAGACGCTTCTGATGTGTCAGTTCGTATGAAATCCACGGATTTTACACAAGTGAGCTAAATACCTAACCACAATGCGTACTTACACTGTACACTGTCAGTCCTAACATGGCGAGAGATAAAACACAAATGAAACGAAAAGCAGCTAGCACCGCGCGGAATGAGTCCTCCGGGGCGGCCATCCTTAGACAAATGATTTGTCGAGTTTTCGACTTTTCTCGATCTGAATTTCTCGGAAACGAGAACAACGGATTTCTCGGGAATTTCCAGGACAAGAATTCCCGGGAATAAGCCCTAAATTCCATCATCACTTGCTACACCAATGGGGATGAAAATACTAAAAATATTTAAAGCATCAATCAGGCACCACCACCTCGACAACTGGGTATACCACGATACCCCTATCGTATCTATCGTATTCAATACGATACCCCTTGGTAAGACTGGTTGTCAGACTTTCGGGCTTCTGACGACCCGTAACGACTGTCAAAAATCAATAAAATAAAAGTCAATTGTCATAAAAGTAATTTGAAAAATAGGTACCTATTGTTATAATCTACGAATCGTTACATTTACGAACGACGGACGGTAAAAGTTAATGCTATAATAATTAAAGTCAAACAACAGCTTGGGCTACATTACAAGCTATTAAATAAGCCATTTCCTTCATAACTCTTGCATCGCTGGCCGATCGACAGCTGATATCCTTTTTAACCGACTTTGAATAAAAGGAAAGGTAGTGTGTACTAACCTTATTGTGTATGTATTATATATACGCAGTATCTCAAGAATGACTGGTTTTGTTTTTCGATTTAAAAAGTTTACAACCGCAAGGTGTGCGTAACTTCTTTAGAATCTCTTTCCGTAAAAAGTAGAAATGAGCCTTTTAAGAAATATTTTCAGGAATTCAGCTATCTAATTAAGCAACACATTTTCGTAAACGATTACGACAAAATTTGTTTCATTTTGACAGTTCAACAACATTCATTGCGTTATTTACGTTGTTGAGCAAATTTTTTTTTCAAACTTATATATCAATGGATTAGCATTTTGTTTCAAAACGATTCAATTTCCGATTGATCGTGTATTACGTAATTGGGGTATAGGGCCATGGGTAGCGTTGAAAATTGCGAAAGATACATTTTGCTTTTTCGTCTTTCCTATTAAATAAAAATAAATTTCGAAAAAAACAATTTTGACGTTCGTCTGAAAAATACAATAAAATCAAATCATTTATTTCTTTGCAAACATGGGTATAGTACATTGGTGTTTTTATAATAAAGTTCTCCATCTTTTACCGTCACGTGGGCATGCAAAGGTTTACAATTCAAAATCTAAAATAAGTGGCAAATCATTGGCAATTACAAAAATATAATAATAATGTCAGTGTGGTCACAGCAATAAACAATATAAAATAAAATAAGACTATTATAATATCAAACGGAAACAAAAAGTAAGTGAACCACGATCATAATAATAATGTCAATCAGAGTAACAGCATGTCAATCAGTTAGTGAATCATCATTAAGAAAATCTTCAATCAACAATCATACATGTATAATACCCACTTGTTTTATACTGTGTATTTTCAATATTTAACAATCAAAGGGAAAAAATCTTGCTTATCAATATTAATTGAACAGTTTGAGCTTGTGAACTTTACGTAATCTAATCAACATCTCGATTGACACAAAATAAACAGTTCGCGTCAAATTACTTTGCCGTTCTGAAGTTGGGTTGCGCATGCGTGCCACTGTTTTATAAGTAATTTGACTACTGCGCAGTCATTTGTAGTCTACTTCAGAGCGGCAAAGTTATTTGACGCGAACTGTAGGTGTAAATTATTGGAAAAAACCAATAGTCTACAATTCAATGTCACTATCACTGGCTTCAGTGGCTTCGTCCGTCGTAAACTTCATCCGTTTCATAAAATGTAGGTTACATTTCATGAAAGATAAAGATGAAGTTCGTCGTTTGCATTCGAATGGACAATTCTCAGATTAGAGTTTACAAAAATTAATTTGTTCAATCGATCTACCGTCAAACAGTTATGATCTTTGGTGTGTGTTTGATATGAATGCGAAAAATACACCGTAAAATACATGTATAAATTAAACTTGCGAAAGATTCAACCGAAGATCCGCAAGGAGTTTCTTATTTTATTGAAAAATACAGGGGCGTTTGAAAGATACGTGTATTTTACTTGTTATTTTCATTGCGAGCATGGAGGCATGCACTGATTTTCTGACGAATGACAATCTATGGGATGTTTTATATTAGATTAGTAACTAATATATTGCTTAGGGAAAGAAAGAGCGATAGGTAATAGGTATTAGGTGATCTATATTCAAAAATCAGAATGCTTGTTTTCAAACCTATACAGTTTTAAGGACATAATATGATCATAAAATCTAAAATGACTCCTAACTTGATTCCAAAAACAATTTAACCGCCAACCAAAAATATTTCAAACATTCAAAATCCGAACACTGCCGACTCCCAGACTCTTCATACTACGAAGTTATCCGAACGAACCTCGCCTCTTCGCCAGTGCTTCGGCGCGGCCCGCGGGTCGGCTCAGACCGGTCGCATTCGGGCCGACCGTTACCCGACCAACCCACGTGCGAGCTTATATCACTGGCAGTCACTACTGCTGGGAAATGAGGAAAAAATATCAAACGCTATGGTAATTAGATAAAGCATGGAATTAGTATGTACTGGGATATAGTGAGAAAGTTATGACTAGTTTTTAACCGTGTAAATGCACGGTTAAGAAAGGTTCACACATTCTCGGATGAGTTGAGCAGGCATTTCCGCAAAAAAATAAAAAAAAACTTCAGGGTGGAAAGCCTGGAAAGCCATGCCACCCGTATTTGCAAAGTACCGTTTTTATTTGAATGATGCCTTTGAATATGAACCTTTGTAAATGACGACCATAGACTTTGCAGTTACCTAATAGTCAGCGCTAATCAATGGCCTAAGTTTGGTAAGAAAACCTAAACTTGGTAAACTGTTGGATAGGCTGAGCTGAGGTAGACTTGTCAAGTCTGGCAAGACTAGCTAGGAATGGACTGTTCAGCCATTGACAAATGACCGCTGACTAACTTCTAAAATAACTAACAAAGATGAGAAGCGGGAAAAAACAAATTCGACTGACGGCTATTAATAGAGTTGTGAAACCAATCAAATTCTTTGATTTTACCAAATCTATTTAATAACCAAAATGTAATTAAAAATTGATAGTGGTAGTCAGTTATATTGGTAGTTAGGTGCCGCCTCCAAGTTGTGAGTTAATCAAGTTAGAATTTTCAAAATATTAATCTACTTTTAGACAGGCGCGACGCGACACCGGTAGAACAATTTCAGTGAAGTGAAGTTTTCATAGAAATTGTTCCGGAGTCGCGTCGCGTCTGTCTGCGGGAGCCTTTACCGACGTTTGATTAAAAGAAGCTTAATCTATCAGGTTCATTTGAAAATAACCAAAAATCGAACCACTTTATTAAAATGATTGATTTTTTAAAGTTGTTCAGGAAGTCATTATACCAAAACGCATTTGTAATAACTATATTTTAGATAAAATAAATAATAATTCTAAAAGTAGATATTTACCTATTTTGAATGTCGACAGATTATCATAATTAATGATTGACTTCGTTATAAACTGCATAATTTATTTTATTCGATAGCTTTCTATCATGCTCAAATAAATTGATGATTTGATAGTTTGTCTACTAATAAATTACATGGTTAGGTATTAAAAACTTATAAGTAATCTGGGTTGCGGCCCAGTGGTAACGGACGCGAGTTACGAGATGTAGGACTTGTAGGCCATAGGTTCGAACCTAGACAAGCTTTTTGCGTAAATTATTTCATCACTACTGCTCTCAAAACGGTGAAGGACAACATCGTGAGCAAAACCGGCATGTCCTAGAACCAAAAATTCGAAGACATGTGACATCTACCAACCCGCACTGGGCCTGCGCGGCTGCGTGGTGGATTACGGCCCACACCCTCTCACAGAGAGGTGTGTCTATTATGTACCAGCTGTCAACAACTCGTAAGTCGGGCCCTAGGCTGTACAACCCGGGCCACCACTGCTTTTGTAATCTTGTTATTGGCAAACTTTACCTTCAAACCCTATTCCTTCTTTTCACCCAATAAATTACGATCTTGACGTCAAAAAGTGATCCAGGGATCCAGGTGTTTTGTGATTAATAATATTGGGCGTTAAAGGGCCACAGATAACTTAAAGCTGGTACTTATTTACGATAAGCTGTAAGCTCAGGCTGTGTGCAACATCTGGCCAGTAATCAGTAATGACAGATTGTAAGCGCATCGCCGCCGCCGCGCGCCGCTGATCGCTTTAGTGTTTAAATCTTTTTATATGTTTCTTTGATGCAGGGTTAAATTAATAGCTGAGATTATTAGCTGGCGAAGGCAGAAATGATGGACTTATTTCAATTGTAACAATACCTGGTAACATTTTGCTATTAGAGTTCTGCTCCCGAAGGTTAGGGGTCCCTATCAAACCTAGTACAGACTGGCGCAACGCGACAGCGCGACTCGACTCTAACAAAACAATTTCTAAGAAAGCTTCACAGTATAACAAGTAGCCCACGTTCGCACGGACGTAATAAAATTGCGGCGATTTACTTTCGTGCACTGTATTTTCAACGCTCTGCTCATCGCCGAGAGCTAAAAATCCAACAGTGTGTTTTTTAAAACGCGCTGGGACGAGAGTGCGTCCCAACGCGTTGGATTCTCAACGCTCGGCTTAGCACCGAGAGTTGAAAATCCAGTGCGCGATAAAATCCCGCCGCGATATTTTTACGTCCGTGCGGACGTGGGCTTACCAGTGTCGCGTCGCGCTAGTTTGGACGAGCCTAAGTCTCCACTGTCCATCCGAATTACCTTTTTTTTTTAAATATCGGTTTTTGCCCGACTGTATAAAACACCGCAATCGGGAGTGAAATATCTGGTATTTTTATTCGGGTTGAGTTGACTCGGGCCGAGTTGTCACTGACCCGTCCGTCTGTCGGGAAAGCGGGCTGTATCTCATGAACCGTAATAGGTAGAGAGTTGTAATTTTCTCAGTGTGTGTATTTTTATTGCTGCTATAACAACAAATAATAAATAGAAAATAAAGTTTTTTTTTTGGTGTTGTTTGCTCGATCTTAATACGGCACGGACGGAACCCTTCCTGTCCAAGTCCGACTGGCAGTTGGCCGGTTTTTACAGTATACACCTCCACTCCGGAAATTTTATTTTGAAATTGACGGTAGATTAATACCAAAAGCCTCTGCTCATGTATGGCGAAGGATCAATTACCAAATAATATAGCATTCACATATTTAGCGTTCATTTTCAGGGGGTGCATCTTCAGCTCCACGAAGCGAGCTCGGTCATTTTCGCGCTTCACCTCGGATATGTTAGGTTATCGTTGGTCGAGTAACTTTGTCGACTTGCAGCAAAGCTTCACAAATAAAAGAATGTAGGATTCAAGAACGAGTGACGCGAGCTCGATCATTCTTGCATCTCGTCTCGAATAGGATAGGTTTTATTTTGTTCATTCATAAAAAAAAAGGACCAATTGTGTCGATTTATGCAAAGAAGCTTAGAATAGAAGAGAATTAAGATAGAGTAGGATGCAAGAGCGAGCGGAGCAAGCGCGATTAACATTAGCTCGCCTCGAATATGTTAAGTTCCCTATTATTGTGTTAAGGGTTTACCTTTACAGATATTTCTTTAGTTCTGAATTTTATTTTAAAGCCGGGGAAGTGCAAGTGCACCCCCTTGCACTCTGCTCCCGGCGCCCATGATTTCTGTAATTAAGACGGAACAGGGCCTGCGAAGAATTTTAAAGATAGGTATTTGAAGAAACTATTGCCGTCTACTTACCTCAAATCTGCCCCCGTAGAGTGCGATAGGGATAGCTACAGCTCAGACCAATAATATCACAATTTTTTTTTACGAAATCTACGTTTCGTATTCCCCTTTTTTCTCCTCGAAAACTGAACCGATTCAATTATTTTTTTACATTAAAATTTTAAGAAAGAGTATGTCTAGGTTCCCATCATTTTTTTTATGTTAAAAACTTTTCGAATTTGTCTGGTAGTCCTCTAATCACGGCGGTAAAAATGGGGCATTTTTGTAATTTTCGGAGGGTCATATTTTCTTTAGCGATAAGTTGCTGAAAAAAAGGAAATAACAGGGACGTGACTACAGTAGTCCTTGATTGTATGAAATATAAAAAAATATTGCTCTAGAGACATTATTCAGGAAGAAAAAAGGGGAATATATTTGTATGGAGAATCGCAGGCCCTGTTCCTTCAATCATCAAGTAGCCATTTAAAAAAACCTTTTGAGTGTATTTTACTGTTATGCGTTTATGAGTAGCAGTCATAAACTCACAACAGTAAAAGACACTCATAATCATTCACATTTAAATACCATCTATACAAATAAATAAAATTTTAGTGTCTGTTTGTAATGTCAAAATAACAGCTTTTTACTAAATGAATTGGAAATAATAATGGTACGTATCTTATAACAAAAAACCTATTTTGAAGTTTTTTGTCTGTCTATCTGTTTGTTCCGGCTAATCTCCGAAACGGCTGGACCGATTTTGACGGGACTTCTACTGGCAGACAGCTGATGTTACAAGGAGTAACTAAGGCTACTACTGCCTTTATTTTAGAAAAAGAATGAGGGCGAAGCCCCGGGCAGCAGTTAGTCTACAATAACATTCCAATGCTTAATGAATACTCCAATTCAATTATATATATCAATCTATTTCAATCACGAAACTGTTAGTGTATAAAACGGTTCTTTTAACAGTAAAAATAAAATCACTCATAATTTATACAAGGTTATTGGTTATGTGTCGGCAATCCATTAAGGGGATGTAGGAGAGGTCATTTGCAACAAAATGACCCCTTTTGACTCCTATGGCCAATGTCAACCATTTTCGATGAATTTGACGTTTGTGTCAAATGACTCGAAAATTGTTGATTGTTATATACCAATAACCCCGTACATATCTATTTATTTGCTAACATGTAAAGCTCTGGTTAGTAGGCAAGCATTAAAATTTTATGACGACATGCACCCTGTAAGGGCACTGCAAATGTTTCATATCAAACGATTAAATTACACGAATTTGATGATTCTAACTATTAGAATTAATTACATTTTAATAAACATTAGTTATTTAATTATTACATTTTATTTCAAATAAATCATTATTATTAATTCGTTCATTCATTTTAGTCATCATAGGTAAGCTTAAAGAAAAGTCATTTATTATTTCACATTTAAGTACGTCAAGCATATTATTACAAGGTCAATCGATTCACAATAATTTGTCAGCTTTAAATTCCTCAACGGAATAATAGCCTTTCTTTATTAACAGACATTTCAACTGCTTTGAGAAAATTGAGTCATTAGGTAGGGATTTCAAACTTTCCGATAGCTTATTATATATATTAGCTAGTCTTGAATATGGACTTTTCCCGATAACTTTTAAGTTTGTGATGGGCAGTATTAGTCTATTCTTGTTGCGTCGGTTATAGTTTTCATTTAGCTCGATATTAGATTTGAAGAGGTGCCTATTTTTCGTAACGATTGTACAACTTTGCAATATATGTATATTGCTGGTAGTGTGAGAATTTGTTGTTTAATAAAGTGTGGCCTACAACTCTCACGTTGGTCTATGTTCATCAATATTGTGATACATTTCTTTTGCTGGATGTAAAGGTCCAAAAAGTCAGTACTGTCTCTCCACAGAATAATACCATAATTTAGCCAGGAGTAGGCGTACGCAAAATAGGCAGATAACGCGGTTTTATAGTCTGTGTTGCATTTCAATATGCTTAATGCATACATATCTAAATTGGGACAATTTTGCTCCTGTACTTTATACATGTTTCTTCCAATTTAGGTTTGAGTCTAATGTTAGGCTTAAAAGTGTAAATTCGTTTATTTCTTTTAAATTCATTTGTTGTGTTAATGTATTTAGGTTTAGTGGGGTTCTTTGGTAAGTTCTGAATTAGCATATTTTAGTTTTAGTTAAGTTTATTTCTAAGTTATGTTCGTTTAACCATTGCTCCGTTTTTGTGAGTTTTTTTTATAGTTAGGTGGTCAACATTCGCGGGCCTTTTAAATAACAAAGAAACATCGTCAGCGAACAAAATACACGACGAACTTATCTTTTTGACAAGTCATTTATGTATAATATAAATAAGGTACATCCTAAAACACTTCCTTGGGGTATTGAAGTATTCATGGTAGCCATGTCTGATCCTATGTTGTAGGTACTTTTCCTGGTCAACGCTATCGAAATATTATATTTCTTCGAATTGTACTCTCGTCTTGTAAATATGATTTAAACCAATTAAAAGCTTGTCCTCTAATTACCCGAACCGTAAAGTTTTTGTTATAAAATTTTGTGTGACATCTTGTCATACGCCTTAGTCATGTCTAGGAATAGACCAATAGCGTACTTTCGTGAATTTCCTGGGCCGTAATATGAAGTATTAATTCCATCATTATTCCACTGCGAAAAAAGGATGGTGCTATCGGCCTTGTATAGCTCCGTCTCTCACTCACACTTGAAAAAATGGTGGCAATAATACGTCGTAATAGGGCCCCTGTTACGTAGTTGTATACCGCTAAAGTTTTTGAGCATTTTTTCCTAAGACCAAATTGGTTTTTATCTAAAATACGTATCATATTTTTCTAACAATTTATTGACACGATTCGCCATTGCTTTTTCGTTTTTTTTTGAGATAGTAGGTAACAGTGCAATAGGCTTATAATTACTAGGATTTTTTTTATTTTCTGAATTTCCTACTTTTTTCGCAATTTGGCGTATTTTAAGTATTTCTGGGAATCTTCCCAGAAATACTTAAAATTGCGTCTCTTCTTTGTTAATCCTCGTCGAAGGTAATATTTATTAGTTTAGTGACCTTCTACTTCTTCCCGACAGGCAAGAGCTAGTCTATGGTCTAGAGTGGTCGCAAGCGCTATTACTGAGCATTGAGGTCCTGGGTTCGATTCCCAGGTCAGGCAAAGTATTATTTGGTTTTTCCAACAGGAATTTCTTAGTAACAGCCCAGATCCTGGAATTGTTCCCGGCTCGCCCCTATTACATGGGACTTAAAATTCAGCTGGCGATATTTGCTCGACCTGCCAATTGCAAGAATTGACAGGCAACCACTGCGGATCCACCTTAATTTCTGTAAGCAATATTGTTAGTCTACAAAACCCGAACCCACACCTACCCTAACCTATAAAACCTAAAACTAAGTATTACAGTATAATTATTAAAGTTCAAGTCATTCACATTTAAATAAATAATAGGTAATATCTACAATCCCGATGCGTAATTATAATTATGCCGCTAATATAAATATTACAGTAAAATCAGTCGTGGCATGATCAGCGAGTAGCGACAGGTTGGCAGACAGCTGGCTCGGCAGCTGCAATGCGCACGGGCACCATGCGCCCGCGCATGTGTGCCGCACACAGTAATACATTGATGGGTAGGTAATAGCTTGGATGGTGGTAGGTACTTTCTTATTTACCTGTTGAATACTGTGATACATTTATGGGTAGGTTATGTAAGTTGGTGCACAGGTTTTTTCAAAAAAACGAGCGAGTTTTAAGGCGGATACACACATTGCGAGGCATGCGCAGCGCACGGCGCTCATCGCATGCTTCGCAATGTGTCGACGTTCATATTCGTGGTGAGGCTATAGAAATTTACATCGAAGCGTGCGTTGCGAGGCATGCGCGGCACATGCCTCGCAATGTCTGTATCGGTATTAACAGAAGTCGCATGTGATTTGTAACATCTGACATTTCATCTCGGTAATAAGCAACATTAAAGGGGCGGGGCCTCGTGAAAGTCGTTTCTGACAACCAACTCTAGAGTTGGTACGCTATTTCATTTGACCAATGAGCGCGCACGGTGCTAGCACCGTGCGCTTCCGCGACTTCCTGTTACACACTTCCGTCCCTTTTCACTAAGTCAGTCCCACAGATTTTCAGGGTTTTATGTTCTGAGCACAGATTACAGGAAAGCGAGAGAAAGATGTTACATCAAAAAGACATGAGAACAATGTTTCTAATCTAAATTATAAATATTAGGTTTATCACTATCGTCACTGCATTAATTATGATACGATATCTAATTACGCAACACATTTTCGTAAACGATTACGACAAATTTCTTTCATTTTGACAGTTCATCAACATTAATTGCGTTATTTACGTTGTTGAGCAGGTTTTTGTTCGAACTTATGAATAAATTTGTTTGAAAACGATTCCAATTCCGATTGATCGTGTATTACGTAATTAGGGTAACGGTCTACACCCATCCAATGCATTTGGTTTTTATTACTCTCTTACCTGTGTATTTTGATTAATCGAAGAGACAAAACCGAATTTGGAGTAAGTAGAAAAAGGCTAGGAGATAAAATCAAAGCAAAATTCCAATTAAACCATTTACAGGCACTTTTGAATCGTCAAGGAGTCCCCAGTCGGTCAGATAGTCAAAAATCAAAGTTGCCCGTTCCAAAACGAAGATATCTATCGAGAATAACTAGTATTTAAAGCATTCTATGATGATGCTCAGACGAAATAAAAAACCAAGACATAGCGCTGCGAATAATACAGTGAAGCATGCCAAAACTACACCTCCGCTCTGTGCTCACACGCACACATTTACAACCATTTACAATCAAACTACACTTCACTAAGTGTACACATTTTTACGACACCGGCCTCACGTCAATGTTGACAGCGCTGTCTTGGTTTTTTATTTGGTCTGACCAACAATAATGTGGTATTATTTTAAAGACTGGTATTGCTTGGCTTCTTTCAAGTAATCCTAAGTCCTAATTGCCTGAACTCCTGACACATCAATGCTAAAGGAATATCAGCACTTTACAGTACTTTCGATGGTGTCCAAAATCACCACGTGCAGCAGTTGGATTGGTCATCATAAGAAGTTTGCTGTTATAAGCAGACAGGAGGATGCTGCTGAATATTGTCTTTACCTAACCCATGAGCCCAATGTGACAACGCTCGCTGGTATAGAAAATAATTAAATGGCTCTCCAAATTTGCCTACAATTCTTGTAAGTTTTTGGCATTCATTTTCGTTGAGATGAGTTTTTTTAATACGGGAATTGGTCTTCAGTTTTTGACCATAAATAACTTTCGCTAGGTATTCGATTTGGTTATTGAAACATTATATTTGTGGAGTGCCACAAGGTAGGTACCATAAGTGCACTTAAAAGTGTTACTTCACTTACTTGGAACGTCATTAAGTTGAGAAAGAAATGTTTAAGTATATGTCACTTGACTCAAGAGTTCGTAAGCTGCTCTAAAGATTAGTCACAGCGCCCATTGGTTGTTAGTAAAAACATATTTTAAGGAAAATATATCATAACATCGACAGCACGCCCTGTCCTCAAAGGAGTAGGCAAAGAACCAAAGGTGTTACTAAACCTCATGACAAGCGTAACGCCATTTTTAATTCAGACACTGCAAGCTACAGAATTTGCACATTTATTAACCCAAGATTCGCTCGACGTGATAAATAATCTTTCCTCATGTCAAGACAACTACATACTTCTTTTCTACAGGTTTTCATTTCAACGATAACCTTCTGCTTTTTCGTGAAAAACATAAAAGTTTCTTTAGTAGTACTTATAGACAAACTTTTAGGTTTGTTAGACTATCTGACTGTCTGAGACTGTTTAATCTTTCAAAGCTGAATCTCCATGGCTGAAACACCTTTACGTAGGTGCTTACTTAGCATAATCAGCCTATAATGTGCCCACTGTTGGGAAACAGGCCTCTCTTCGAGAAGGAGTGGGTTGTAATCTACCACGCGGGCCATGTCCGGGTTGGTAGATGTCACAAGTCTTCGAATTTTTGGTTCTAGGACATGCCATAAAATTATTTACACAAAGTAAAGCACCTGTGTTGGTTCGAACCCACGAACAACAAACTCGTAAATGTACTCAAATGGAACAATAATTTACTTCAGAATATTGCATATTCAAATTATGAATGCAAGTTAACTCGTATTAAGTCCGGCAGAGGTCACTGGCTCGTCGCGTCGCAAACGCAATAAATCCTTATCTACCTTACATCAACTTTTATGACGTCCTGCAAATACAAATAATTATGGCGACAAACAGTACGAGTACCCATGACAGTGAAGGTAAGCCTATAAATAGGTACCATTGACATTACTATACCTTAATCTGTAGGTACCCTAATTGCGTAATACACGATCAATCAGAATCTGAATTGTTTTAAAACAGATTGCTAATCCATTGCTTCATAAGTTCTAAAAAAAAATCTGCTCAACAACGTATACCGCAATGAGTCTTGTTGAACTGTCAAAATGAAACAGATTAGTCGTAGTAGTTTACGAAAATATGTTAGGTACGTAATTAGATAGTTGATGTCCTGGTGTAAGAAAAGGACACTAAACTTATTACTGGAACCCTTAGAACGACCATTCTTTCGGTACATTTTTGTAAACGTTTACGACTAATCTGTTACTAAACAACATTCATTGCGTTATTTACGTTGTTGAGCAGATTTTTTTTTCGAGCAATGGTTTAGCAATCTGTTTCAATACGATTCAGATTCTGATTGATCGTGTATTGCATAATTAGGGTACAGGTTAATCATTAACCACACGAAAAGAAAGAAGAAATATCCTTTTCTTTATGTATTGGACGGTGTGTTGTACTAATATTCTATGTCAATAGGTTATTGAAAGAAAACATTCCATAGACACAGATGTATTATTTAAACGTATAATATATCTATGCATAGACATGATTATAATTAGGTTATTATTAATTTAATATCCTCTTTGGTCTAATAATCGCAAACGCTACTGAGGAACTTGGTGATTCTATCCTGTCTCTTTCCTATTTTGTCCCGCCCGGGGGTCGGGACGGTCATACTGTTGTAAGGTTTTTCTATTACGAATTCTCAGTAACAATTGCCTCGCACCCCAGGCGTGATGGTTAAGAAGAAGAGGCGAAGTATGGGTACGGTAAAAACTGTAAGAATAAACTAGTAATTTTACAATGTATATTTCTATGAATACGACGATAAATGAAGATACTGGCATAGGAGTACCTATTTTGAAATATACCTTTATGAAATAAATTTTAAACATAGAATTTGAAAAAAAAACGATCAAACTAAATAGTAGTGATGGGCTGACTAAATACTATCGCATATCAGTCAACTGGCTATAGTGACTATTTAAACTATTGGATGTATTTGATTAAATGTTTGTATATGCAGACTAGGAACGTCATTAGATTTACAAAGTTTAAATTATTGTCGTATCGTAAATACCCACCGGACATCATAATTTATTTTATTGCACGTCAGATGTGACTAGAGAATCCCTACACCTCCCTAAAAGCAAAAATATCTAAGAAAACCTAAACCCCTTTCTAAGAAAGGAAGGATTTTTTTTTTAAAAGACGATCATACACCTGTCTCGCAGACAATCAAATAAATCTTTAAAACAAAAACAATTCTTCTGTCAAAACCACCCTCTTTTCTTAAAAAGGGTTGTAGAGGCCATATGTGACAAGTCCTGACCTAAAAAACCTTGCGAGGGATGGTCTGTCAGTCCGTCTGTCCAGCCCAGATCTAGCCAGGTGTGTGCGGGGGTGTGTGCTCGCGGGGGGAGGGGTGGCAGATGCTAACGCAGCTGTTGTGCGCACGAGTCGCGTGGCAGCTTACGCACCTTTTGTGAAGCTATGCACTTTTTGTTCATGTGTGATTGCGTTTAGATTGATCGGCGGTGCGGCGTTAGGTTTGTGTTTTAATAAAGTATGTGTACATCAATTTGTTTTACGACTAGCTAATCTGAAGGTCAATTTCCGTAATTAAAAACGTTCAAAATATAGTCGCAATTTCATCTCAGCGATATCAATGTCAAAAACTATATATGAAAATTTTAGATTAGAATGCGAACGTTCTTTTACCTACGCAAGGTGTTCTTTTGGAAAGCCCATAATAAGACTAAAGAATCAACTGGAATGTTTAATTTTTTTCATTTGTCATCCAAAATAATTCGACAGTCACGATTATTTATGTAAAACATCCTAACGTGACATTAAAAAAAAACATTTAATTCAGACTATAATTATTTGTCCATAATAAAGAAAATATGACAACGTGAATGATTGGTTTGAATGAAAATGATTTACTCGTACATATCAATGAAACTTGAACGAGAATCTAGTGTTAGTTTATCTTCGAAACTATGTATTTTTGGATCACCTTGTTCTTGGATTTTTTGTATTATTTTTATTTAAAGCATAGACTTAAGTAAGGGTGATCAAAAGGAACATGTTGTATACGGGATTTTCGCCTTTATTGAAAGACAGTTTAAAGTTTCTTACCTTGAAAGATCTTACAAAAAGTTCACTTGCTGAAATTCCTAATTAATTAAGTTCCAAATTGTGTCTCAGTTTTGAATTTTGGACAAAGTTCTTTTAGGTTTAGCAGTTTACAAGTCTGTAAACAATAAATAGATTAGATATAGCTGTTAATGACTGTTGTAATTTTGGCTTACTCTAAGCGGAGTGGCGTGTGACATAAAATAATCACTTCGGGTAGGTACCCGCCCAAAGCATGGTGAATTGTGATCGCAGTAGGTACTAAGGACATTAAAAAAAACTTACAAAATATGAAACTTTTAACAAAATTGGGAAAAATGTTTTACATTTCTGGTAGTCTTATTATTTGCGATTCTTTACTAAACTTAGCGATAATAAGTTCGCATTCTTTCCCCTGTCATGCGTAGGCGCAAGTCGGGTGGCCGTCGCGTCAGAGCCGTCACATCAGCGCGATGCGAGTCTAAACATCCTGTACCTTCACGCTATCGACCCGATAGTGAGGGATGGTGTCAGCACATTGCTAGGTTAGATTGAGTTATAGTATTATAGGTCAGTAGATCTATGGATCAATTTAGAATAGAAGGCCGCGGAACGGAATGGAAGCGATTTTTTTGTTGTACAAACCATAATAAACTTTATGTCAATAGTGTAACGTATAAACTAGATTGGAGCAAAATTACAGGCCGCGTGTTTCTGGAGGATTCTCGCGCATTCTCGGTAATTCCCGCATTTACAAGCTCGTACCCATCTAATTTGTACGTTATTCAATTGACATAAAGTTAATTTTGCTATGTACAGACGCCAGCAGGTCAACCTACCCGAAACTGTAAAATTTTCCCAATCAACTATGAACCTTTTGCTTTAGTGATAAAGTTGAAAATCGATTAAAAAAAATTGACAGATTGTAGTAGGTTGATGTGCTGCTGGCGTCTGTACAATATCCTTACAAAAACTCACTTCCATTCCGTTCCATGCAAATTGAGCTTATTTGTAAGTAAGTACAGGGACCTAGTAAAAAAGGGTCAATTGTACTTACCATAATCAGTGACCTTATTGGTGATGTTCTTCAGAAAGGTCCCAGGTGCGTCATATTCGCAAGCGCGGCGTGAGCAAAAGAAGTATGTGAGGATCGTAGCAGGTGGTGGTCTGTAGTTCCTGCCATGGGAAGAAGCGTGAGTATATCTTAGTATGTATGTACCATAATTAGCGATCTACATAATGAATATCACAAGCCAGTATTCTGCAATGGCGTGGCAGGGATTTTGACATTTCATGTTGTTGTTTTACCCCATGTAAAATGGGGCGAGCCAACTCACCAACTGATAATTTTGTATGTGAGAGACCCAATACCATTTTGCACAACTAGGGGATCAAACTCAGGAGTCCAGACTCAGGAAGTCAGCAGTCGCGCAGGCGACCCACTACACCAACGAAGTTATTTTTCATTTTTTTTTTATTACATGTCTTTAGACCAAACAAAAAACGAAGACAGAGCGCTGTCAACAGTGAAGTGAAGCCAGTTTTGTAAACATGTTGTGTGCACTTTGTGTGGTGTAGTTTGATTGTAGCGTCATTGTAAATGTGTGCGTGTGAGCGTGTATGCACAGAGCAGTGGTGTAGTTTTACCATGCTTCACTGTACTGTTCGCAGCGCTGTCTTAGTTTTTTTATTTGGTCTGAGTACATGTCATAATGGGCTTGCTCTTGAGTTCTTGACCCCGATCACGCCTGATGGAAAGCGATGGATGACGTCTATGATAGAACGAGCGTGCCCAGAAGGTACCTGTTCAATCTTGCTTTGAAGGCAGACGGGTTATACCTACGTGGAAGGGAACACAGACGCTGGCAGAGAGTTCCACACTTGGCCGTGCGCATAATAAATGTGGAGAAGCGCAGGTACTCACCTACGACTGGACGGGGTATCAACCAAGTGCGGATGATACCCTGCAGTACGTCTAGTAGACTGGTAATAAAAGGGCGATGATGGGATCAGGTCGTGGAGCTCCTGCGCACACTCCGAAGTACAGTCTGACCGACAGACAAGCAACGTCACGCCACGCGATGAGGCAGGCTGTGAAGCCTAGCCACCAACGTTTCGTGGCCAATAAGCCTTTTGCCTGTTCGTTCTACCGAGTGCAGTGCAGCAAGCTGGTATTTTGGTGACTTGCTGAGCCATCCCATATGTGCCTGCAATACTTAATTCCAGTCAGAGTATTTTGTACCAGCTTCCGCCAGCGGCTTCGCCCGCGTGATATCTTTATAAATTATAGCCTATGTTACTCAGTGATAATATAGCATTCTACTGGTGAAAGAATTTTTGAAAATCGGTTCAGTTGTTTTTGAGTTTATTCATTACAAACAAACATATAAAAAATCAAATATTTTCTCTTTATAATTATAATAATATTAGTTTAGATAGACTGTAAGTTAGTACAATACAAGTAGAATACTTATTATACTTGGTATGTACTTAGGTGGTTCTTACGGCTCCCACAGACAGGCGCGACGCGTTGGATCAAATAAAAAACCGAGACATAGGTAGCGCTGGTCAACAGTGGTACAGACTTACAGAGTGTCATAGAGCGGAGGTGTAGTTTTGGCATGCTTCACTGTATTGTTGGCAGCGCTATGTCTTGGTTTTTTATTTAGTCTGAGTGCGACGCGATTTTAGTTGAACAATTTCTATGAAAACTTCATGGAAATTGTTCTTAAGGCGACGATAACCGACTTTTAATGATTTTGCACTGATGATCCCGTCTAAACGAGTAAGGTTAATGATTTGGAAAAATTATGTGTCAAATTAGAGCATTTTCTTAATAACTTAATCTGTGAATATTTTAGATTATGTTTATATTACATAGTGAAATTAATTTGTAAAGTTATGTCTAACGCGGATACAAAACTAAGGATCACGCAAAATCTATCAAGCGTATTTTTCTGAAACCTTCACCATTTTAAAGATAATTTAATTATTGATCTTTTAGTATACGTTTTTTGTTAAAATACCTTTTGTTTTTAGTATAATAAATTAATAATGCGTCTAATTTAGGACAGCGCTCCTTGATGGGCGAGTCCTATTACTGGCTGGACGTACGACGCGTTGCGTGAGCTCAGTACAGAACACGCAAGCTAACCACTCAAGGTCACTGGCATATATCTGCGTCTTAAGAATCAGAATCGCGTCACGCGTCGTCGTCGCATCGGCGCGTCGCGCCTGCCCGCGGGAGCCTTCACTTACATGTAGCTATGTAGGTCAATGATGTAGGTACGTACGCCACGCCACTTCAAAGAAGCTCAGGCGCCAGCGCCCCACAAACTATTTCTTTCTCGGTAACTCTTTAACAATCAATTCTTTAAATTAACTAATTAAATCACCTTCCTATAATCGTTTGAAACTGTTAGGTCATCCATTGAGGCTGGCAAAGTGGCAACAATAGCCTCAGTAGGTTCTTCACAAATATTTCGATCGGCCGAAACGTACATTTTTATGTTTTCTCAGAAACAGTTCGAGGCGAGGCCATAGCTTTTAACAACTTTATTTACCGACAAACAACTAATAGGTTATTCAACCTTATTGTTTGAAAGATAAGGTTTATTGTTCTTCTCGGGAACAGCATTTATCCTTTTGCAAAATATAAGCTACTTCCTTTTGTTTTATAAAATGGAACAAAATTCGCATCGTAGCAAAAATATTATGTTCCTTTTTCAAATTTTAAATTGTAGAAAAGGAATACCCACTAGTGTTGTGAAAGGATGGGGATTATAGAACTAGGTACGGTACGCTATTTTTAACAATAATGTTACTTTTAAGCAGGTAGATAGATATTCTAAAGGCAGGTAATCAGCTCGGCAGTAAACAAAGATAGATTTCCATTGAAAGATTACTGCCTGCTTTTATGATGCTATTGTTTATGAACGCGGCCATGAAGCGTGAACTATGGTTTAAGACTTGTGGGCGATGGTTGTGAGGGCTGGTTCTTACGCGAAAGTCGCTATGTTTTTCTGTAACTGGTAAGTAAAGTAATCATAATTATGATGATTAAATAAGTAGGTATACGAAGGTTCCTAGTGTTCTTACCTAGCTATGGTGCGTTAGCCTTGATTGAACGATAATGAATATAGCCTGTTGAATATGTGGTTACATGTCATTTATAGTTATTATATATGTGTAACACGCAAGTGAATCAGGTAGATTTGAGAGTATGACGAAAAATAAGTACCTATCGGGATTTTAATTAATTTCGAAGAACATTTTGAAAGTGTCCCTAAATTGGTTGGTAAGTATTTAAGTAGTCTCTGTATTTTGGCATAACAACGCATTATAATTAGGTATTTCTTTCCGGTAAATCATGGTGCTAAAAAGACCAAAACCAGCAGACTATAATTAGGTATTTCTTTCCGGTAAATCATGGCGCTAAAAAGACCAAAACCATTTTCTATTTCAAAATAAGTACCTACCTACCTACCCTAGACTAGAGAAAGTGCCCATAAAACTTGTTTTTTTTAAATAATAGGTATATGGCGCGCTATTAATAATGTTGTCACGATTTATATGTAAATAAATACTTGTCAATTTATTAACTGTTTCGTGTTCTTATAATGTAGGTAGGAGGTGACGTATTCAAATGGTATAATAAGCTATGTAGGTAAACAGTAAACAGGTTTTTTTAAATTCACAATATTTTTTTAAACTTTATTTAATATTGAGATACTTAGTATTGAATTCAATGTAAGCCAGCGTCTTTGTCTACAAATTGTTATTTTGTATACATAAGGAGCTTATTTTTTGCAGTTCGTAGGTCTACTTCCATATTTAAAGGTTTTCTCCGTAAATAACATGATGTTACGAAGACAACAAAAAAAATTGCAATCATTCGGAAAGAAAAGGCTTTTGAGAAAACGACTCTTCCCGCCTTTTGTCAAACAATTTGTTCTTTATTCAAAAACGCGTTCTGGATCATTCTCGTCTCGTAAAAAGACCATGCTTCGATATAGCAAAGACACTGTCTGTATGTATCATTGTTGCTTTTGCAATTTTAGGTGGATTTGCAATTTTGAGTCAGGTATAATTATTAAAATTTTCTAGTTTCTTGGGTTTAGTGAGGAGAATTTTGAGTATGAATGTCGATGGCTATAAGAGTAGGGGAATACCAAAGAAACGATGGATGGACTGTGTGAACCATGATATGGCTAGAAAGGGGGTGACTACCGAGATAAAGACTAATAGAAAGATATGGAAAAAAAGACATGTTGCGCTTGCGCCGACCCCAAATAAATTGGGATAGGGGCGAATGGGAAAATAATGAGATATTATCTTGGTTTGTTTTTTTTTTATTGTTTAACCTAGTCCTATGAATTTAAACAAATAAATTAATTTATCTTGAATAGTGCAGTAAGCTATAAATAACATGTAGACACCACGCGGGAAAATAAAACTAAAAATACCTACAACACTTGACAATTTAATTTTGGAAATATCAATATTTAAAAGGGTTTTTAATAAGTTTTCCTTGTTAATTTTCCTTGCTTTATTAAATGATTAACGTAATAACCAATGCCAAAAAGCGATAAGCGTATAGGAACTGTTAGGTAGTCACATCTACTTGTACGTGGAATACCCTGATAACTATCCAAAGGTTGTATGACGCAACTGTGGATTGTCCGCCGCCTGCTTGACTGCAGCGTCTCGGTAGTTCGATCACATAATCACATTATTTCACAGAGCTTAGGCCTAGCTCACATTTTATTGATGTTTTTAGTGCCTGCCTGTCTAAGCATTCTACTAAATAGTCAAAAGTAGGTACACATCAAATAATATTAAGTACTTACTAGAATGATTCTAGTAAACTGTACTTATGTCTGTTATTGAGTTTTTGTCTTTTGATTGGCCGAGGAAAGTGCAACAAGAAACTGTGAACGTTTGAAAATAATGTTTTAGTACATTTCAATTGTTTTTTTAGCGTACGGTCTACCATAAGTTCAAGTGTCACTTTGCTTGATTTATTTTGCGATCGTTACGAGCGAATTTTTATTGTATGCTAGCATCACCATGATTGATAAAGAAGTTAATTCAGTCGTCACAGTCGGCCAGGTAAATTAATACTTCACAAGTTCATTCATTAAAAAAAATAGTCAAATAAACCGAATCATCGACACGCTGATCAATGACCGAAAAAATTACGTCATTTTATCACATGGACCATATTTTTATCATTCACCACGTGGTTCCTGCGTGGTTGATCTTTGTGGGCATTTTCAGTTCCTCTCTGTTTGCTACGTAATCTATGGCATTGGCTCGCAGGTAGCGCGGGATGGACGGTTTGAATGTCGAACCTCAGGGTTGCAAGATTCCAAAATTAACTTACCTATGTGATTTTTACCGGTAACGAAATGCAGAATGTAAATCAGTTGAAACAGATATCGCCTACTTATCGGCTTCTCGACCGATTGTGATCTTAAATTAATATTTATTGTACCGTTTATGTTAATTAAGCTTCATTTAAACACTCAAGGCTACGATTTCGGCTGGATCCGAATAAATGAAATTATTTTTAGAATTAAATCGGTGAATTAGGTAATTATTTATATGCCGGAAGCGTATTATAGAAATAATTTTTGACAATATTATCATGAGAAATGGTGTGTGTGTGGTGGCGACGTAGAAAAAATCTATAAAAGTTTTGATTGTTTTTGTTTTTAGATGTATTAAACACATTGTTATAACCAGACAGTAAGTCGACAATCTGACCACATGAACTTTGAATCGAACCACGCGAAAAGCTTGGCTATGCGTCATTGCGGCCGCCGACACGTTGCAATCGCGGAACGTGTCAAGGATCACAACTTTCAAATCTTAAGAATTAGCAGAAACATTTTCCCCATACGCCGTGTGAAATTTTCACGCTGACAACATTGTCGGGAAGTTCAGGAACCACTTCCCAGAACGATAAAGGGCCGGCGGTGCAGGGTGCGGCGGCGCGCGGGGGGGAAGACGGCGCGACAGCTGCGCGCGCGTCGCTCCCCGCACCGCGCGCCATTCCGTCGCCGACCGCCGTGGCGAGTACACGTTCGTGACACTTCTCTTGTGAAATACGCGCGTAACATTCCGTTTGACTCGAGTGCGTGACTTCAAACTTTCAAGTTATAAATGAAGTATTCATTCACGTATTTGGAGGAGCGCGTCCGCACGGAGGCGACGAACCGTCGAAGGACGCGGGCCGGGCGCGGCGCAGGAGCGGCCGCGGCATCCTTTGTCCGGGAGGCCCGTGTGGCTGGGCGGTGACTGGCGCTATATTCGGTTTGTGTGCGATATTGCACCAGTCCCGGCCTATCCAAGCGGGCCCGTCCGTCGAAGACCGCTATTCAGGCACTCAGCATCCGCGGCGCGCAGTCCCGTTAGCCGGCCGGTCGGTCGTTCACTGCGGTGGCCACGCTTAGGACGCGATTCGGTGTAAACGTTGTGACTTGTATCAAATTGCACCAATCCCGGCCTGCCTGTGGTCACCGCGCCGTGGACTGGAACTTGGGACCCATTCGACACGTGGTGGATACTCAATCAGGTATATCAGGAGATGCAAGTACCCACACACGGAAAAATTGCATCTGTAACTTAATGACTAACTTTTGTGAACACTAGGTCAGCTCTAAAGTCGAATTGTATTCGCAACGAAGTATTTCATAATGGATCGTCTGGTTTTTTTGTAAGAAATCTGATTAATTGTTATAATTGTCTGTACTTCCGTATTCTATGAGTACGGCCTAAGAGGTACCTACATATTTCGGAAGGTAGAAAGTTTCTCAGCTTGTGGTAAGTGATTCATATTGTAAGAAAGTTATTCGTTCTGAGGTGACTGAATTGATATAGTGTAGACACCGGTCGATGCAGGCAGACCGGTTTCGTCGTAAATCGTAATGTGCTATGTTAAGTTTGCTTATGTATTTTGTAGCAGACCGCCAAATCGAAGGACATTTTACGGAGATTGTCACAAACTAGGCTACGGCGGTCAATTTAGGAACAGCTGATTTCTTCATTCATGTTTTATTCATTATTATTTGCATAGTCATTCTCTCTGTCATTGATTAGCACCAACTATTTTAATTGGTAGGCACATGCATAATTGGCCTAACTGTTTACCATTCGCCGGCTTTTTCAGTGTCAATGTATCTTTGTTATTTTTTTGACGGAATGCATGGTGTTGACAGCACTTAATTTGTCAATTAACTTGACCGCCAGCTTTGATTTAGACCCCGACTGGTCTCAATTTTGCAATCGGGGACTTTTACCAACAATGTTTCCATTTATTTTTCATACTTTTACAGTTAACATATATTATCCAAAATGTTCATTTGATATTTGAAAGAACCGTTTCCCCGAAATATTGGCAAAAGCGTTCCTTTTATGCCTTTACTAGTGATGTGCAACACTTTAGTAACAATAGTTCCGGTACGATAAAAAACATGGTAGTTCCAAAATCGGTCACAGGTCAAATAACCTTACGATATGTGGTTATCTGTCAAAATCGTGTAGAGCCTACGGTAAATTATGGCTTTGCGTCGACAGTTATGTCTGAGGCCGGTAGGTGCTTACACGGTTTCGGCTCATGTGTGTAAAAGTAGGTTCGTATTAAAGTGGTACAAATCGCTTGTATCTATAACCTTCAATTTATTTATTATACATTTTCATTGATTGTGAAACACCTTTAACTTTTCAAGTCTATCGCTTTGGCGGTATTTTTATTGCTTTTTCGAAAGTTTTGATCATCTGTCAAATAACTGGTTAGTTTTTTTAATTGGAGCTCATTTAGCCCAGCTGAACGTGTTATTAAGTCAACAGATGTCACACCGGTCGGAATTTTTATGCAAACTAAGCGCCTTAAGCTTATCGCTACATACCTAGGTACTCTCTACTTGGTATAGTATTATCGTATGAACTCGACGCCGTGAATCAAGCGGAAAGATGATTCACTAAGCAAGTTGAGAAACCGTGCAACCGTTATGATTTAAATTGCAACAGCTGTCATGGGGCATTCACGAATTGCGGTACCTACATACCTTGGTCGGGTTTATTAACAAAAAACTTTACCTTCGTGATCTTAGGTCATGTTAGTGGCCATTTTTCTACACTTACAATTTTGTCACTGTTTTGGCGGAATTTCAATTCAATCGGAAACTGTCTGCAACATAAATTAAATTTCAAACATTTCCTTGAGACTAACGATATTAGCCAGTATTTGCAATCTTATTAAATACGGTTTTCATAATTGCGAAAAATCTAAACATGCGAGTCTTACATCTCCTCCAAACCTAAAAGTAAAGCCTTAACAGTTGAAATACCAGATATAACAACTTTGGCCTCCTTAAATGTCTGCTTAAAGCTAAAATTTCTTAAATTTGGGCCCATGACAGCACATTAATGTACTAAAATTATTCAAGTGTAAAACTTGGTAAACATTTTACGGTCCATTTGGACACATTTTCGTTCCTTTTTATATGAACTTCTTGTAGATACTTACGTTATAAATGTAGAAATATCATCCACAGTAAACAGGACTGAGCCTTTAAAACTTCCTAGATTGCTTTACAGTTAAGTTAACTCTAAACCTGTAAGCCAATTACTAAACTACTGCATAATATGTTAATGATTTGCCAATGCCACACTGACTCCTAACTCCATTACTAGTCGCAAGCTTTATCTGTATTCCGCATCTTTTAACGGTGCTTGTAAAATGACCGTGCCTAGGGAAACGTTCTGTGTTCCTATTTCCGTGTTCTTTGATATCAAAGCTGTTCTCGTGTTGTATTTAACTTTGAAATTGTTGTATGTGTCAGAATTATTATACATTGGTAAGAAACTCACTTCTCATCCATGAAAAAATAAGCCTTTTGGCAAAGAAATCACTCATTCTATCAAGATGAGCAGAAACTGTACCTACTTGAAGAAATAGTTCAAAAGTTATTCGTGTTATTTATTCTTCAATATAACCAAGCATTCTCCACGCACTGTAGAATGCTTGGTCATGTTGAAGAATTGAAAACGTATTTAACCATTACGTTAGATGTTTATTACAAATACTTAAATACTTTCAACTAAGCTCTCAACATACGAAGTAGGTACTTATGTTCTGTTCCTAATGTTGTTAAAATCAAGTTGAAAATTTTTAATGAAGAATCTGTCATTTGAAAGCATGTCTACGTCTGCGAAATTGTTTATTAAGCATCAATAATTTATGACAATTTTTACCTAAGAATATCTGTGTAGAATTTATGGGCTTTTTAAAGCCTAGTGTATTTCCTCGAACTATATGTTTTGTTGTTTGGGACAAATTGTGTAGGTATTTTTCTTTTTAAAGACATTTAAACTGTGGTAAAATGGCTGGGTGGCGTGAGATAGACAAGTTCTCTGTAAACTAACGCGTACTGATCTATTTTCCAAAGTAATTATTTAATAAGAAGCAGTTATTGCTATTCTAATAATGCAAGTGAGTGCAGCTAGCAAGACGCAAAATAATATAAAGAAATATTGTTTGCCACTGACCATATTTTCAACAGACATTAAGTTCCTGACAGCTAACCAGAAAATAGTTGCAACAACATCACTATGATTGTCCTGCTTCTAAGAAAGCTCTCTATCAGAATATCCACTTTTACAGGATCGTTGTGTGTATAATTTAATTATCAACGCGTTTTCCGGTGTTCACAAAATACCGCGAAATTTTATCTGAGTATTTAACTATTTACGCTAATTGAAGAGAAACAGCTACAGTACCTAATCATAATTTGTTCTAGAATTTAGCAAATGAGAGATAAAAAGAACGAGAGCAAAGAAAAACTGTCTTTTCATGATAAAATTGGAGAAGAAAGAAAAAAAAATAGGTTTATTTGTCACAGAAACACGTGCATACAAAAAGACAAGAGTAAGTAAGCAGAAAACAAAATAGATCAATAATATAAATATTAATAAACATAACAGAAATACTGCACGTCATGACTGTGACAAGAACGCTTCCACTCAGCATAATGCTATGCTATGGGGGACCCACAGCACAGCATTATGCAACTCTAAGCTTTTGAAGTTTTGTCGGCAAATCTTACACGGAACTTTTAAATAGTTGAAATGCGTTACTTACTAAAAACCGTTCTGAAATATCGACTAAACATAGTTCCTGCAAAAGCACATCCCTATTAATTGTTTTGTTTACTTTTTTTGTATAATCTGTTTATCTGTATCAACTACAAGATAATCCGTTATACAGCCAAGATGGATACGTTTATGATAATTCATGCGCGTTTGTTATTAAATTAAAGTGTAGCACACAACGGTCTGGTGGTTTTATGTCAAGGTTGCCGTCCCCTACCCTAACCTAACGAACATACAGACTACATGTGTGTGTAACCACGTGTTTATTTATGTAATAATAATATTAATTGTATTCAACTTTTTTTGGTTGGTTCGATCGTAGTAACTTATACTCCTGTGTTTTGGCTTAGAGTACAGTTAGCGTCAAAAGGAAGTGTTTAGTTTTTGCTATCATTATTTCTTCATTAATTTAACTTTTGGCCAAAATACAAATCCAAAAAAAAAAAATTGGCCTTGCTTATCATCAACATTCTCTTGCTTACAAACCTAAAACTTTATCTGCTCTTTATTTCTGCGTAAAGATAATATTATTTTTGTACCTAAACAATGATATGTTATAACTTTGTGTGAATTTAATGTAATTTACTAATATTCAGTTTTATAAATCCAGTATGGTATTGGCAGATGTGCAAAGTTTCCTGCTGCCACTAAAGGTGTGGTCAGCTCATTTGTCAAAGCTAGCTCTTTGTACTAAAACCCTAACTACTACTAAAAACACGTATACACACCGCAATTTTGCAAATTGAGCGCCAGAATTTTAATTTGCACATTTTATTTATGAATGTAACCTGTTTTATATGGTCTACTTTTGAAATTTTGCACAATACCTGGCTGTGAATATTTTTAATTTCAGTTTTTTGCGCGGTTTATGGCAGCTGTCTCCAAATGGCCTTTTCTGTTTCACCGGACAGCCGCAGGCGCAGATGGCCGTTGAATACAAAGGCAACAGCAGCTAAGGGTGCCTTTTGTAAGAATCGGGGATTGATCTTGAGTTGCTAAGGGATTCTGGTATTGAACGTCTTGGTACAAAAAAAAACCTGATGTGATGGATGGAGTAGAGGTCGGCAAGGGGTTTCGAAGTCGTCTTTTGTATTGAATGAATCTTTTGTGTAATATCTTATTATTTAGCGAAAAATTATTATTTGTTCAGCCGCATTTATTTGGTCCGGAAATGAGATTAACAAGTTATCTCTAAAACATTGTTATAGAAGTTGGCCGAAAAATACTTACTGCTTTTTATGAGTAACGGTTAAAACTGGACCAAACTAATATTCAATTTCAAATGAGTGCGAGTATTTTTTATTTGCATACTAAAATAAATGCTAGACCTCTACGCTACGGCACTAGGTAAGCAAGGAGGTGAACATTCACACGGATATGTCAAAAATAAAAAACACTCCCAATTTCTTTTAATTGTTTTCAGACCTCTTTGTAAATGAGAATCAACCAAGACAGAACGAACACTGGCATGGTCAATATGGACTATGGAATAGACAACCGAACGCTTCCTAAGTCCTAACACCCTGGTTGGTTAGAGTTGGAAATTTCAGCCTCAGCTCAGCACAGTGTTGTAAAACTGTGGCGTCAGCGTCAGCGGCACGAGAGCAATGCTCTGCGGTCACCAACCCGCGGGCCGTGGCGATTACGGACAATATCTTAATGCCGTAAACATATCTGTAAATATCTGGTCCTTAATAAAATATCTGTTCCTACTATTCCTTGCTCACCACCTTGATTGCATAACTGACTCGTAATTAAATGGAACTGGTTACATTACGACAATACAAAAAGATTCATTGCTTCATTTGTTTAAAGGCTCCAGATAGGCGCGACGCGACACCCCGGTAGAACAATTTCCGTGAAGTTTTCATAGAAATTGTTCCACCAGAGTCGCGTCGCGGTCGCGCCTGTCTGCGGAAGCCTTAAAATGGTGTGTACGACTACTTGAGTGCTACACGGATCTCCTAGCGCCTCAATGATATTGACAAGGGGGCGTTGTTGAAAAACATTTGTGAAATTGTCACATAAATTGTATTGAAAAAAAAAGATGGCGGCTTTAGCGCTGATTTTGGCCACGCGGCAAAAAAAACTTGTACCGTGTAGATGCTTAGATAAACACAATGTATTTAAAAAGTTATTAAATTGAGCTTTACGCAATTAGCCTGCAGCTTTTTTCATTCATAAAATTATATAAGAATAGGACTGACTGCGACTAAGGACCCAAACTTCACTTTGATGAGTCAGCACAGAAAAAAATAAAAATAAATGTATTTAAGACATTAATGATAGATCGCCTGACTTACTGACTTGTCCTGCTCGAAGCTCTTATGGAAGCACGGGTTTGCGTCTTGCCGGAAGACTTCCGTGTGTCCTGCTAGCAGTACGCAGTTTATATGAAAATTTGTCTGGTCCTTCCAGCAGTTACGGTGACCTTAATTTTGAACTATTGCTCGTCAGAAGTTTTAAACATTTGGCTAGTGCGTATTAAAATAAAAATCTTTTGTGTAAGTACTTTCATATTTTCTATAATTATAATAATATGTAGATGTATTCGTACTTGATAAGTAACAAATTATTATTAAATAGAGCGCATTTATCTAATATTATTTAAAGGAAAGAATATAACTATTTAAGGAACTATAAATCTGTCAATTTGGTTTTATTAAGCACTTAAAAATTGAGCCTGTATAGTTAACAATTTATAAGAAAACCGGCCAAGTGCGTGTCGGACAACGCACAATGAAGGGTTCCGTAGTTGGGATGAATTTATCGCAAGAACAAACTTAACTTTGTAGTTAAAAAACATGTTCTCTCATACGAAATGTATGGGAGAACATGTTTTTGCAACCATAAATGTAAGTTAGTCGATTATTACTCGTTAACTTGTGAAGCCTACTTAGCTGTGATAGTTTGCCTTTTAATTTCGTTACATATACTACTGCCGTGAATTTATTCACATGTCTAAAACCAAACATTTACCTGCCAGGCCCCCTCCTGGCAGGTCAATGGTGACTTGACTCTACCAAAAATGTGTACTTTAAAGCTTAATATTTCGCAAAAGGATCCCTAAATCCGAAAATGGTTTGCACAAACTCCAAATATTTGAACGATCTTTCCAACGACACCCCACACCATGACATATATGAGAAAAAAAAAAACATCCCCACTTTAATTAAATTAAATTAAAATTCATTTATTTCGGACAACGAGGATCCATATTTTGTTAGTAATACAAACTGCTTATATTCTAGTGTTAGTAAAAGTGATATAAAAATATTATCAATTGCAAAAGGCTGACAAGGCAGGAAAACATATTTCCTACCTAATCAACCTCCGCACAAAATCCCTTATATTTGGAGTATAGCTCTCCGCCACTGCTCTCAGGATATAGTTGCTAGTGCTACTACCCCGCACTCTGCATAGCAGCGACGCCGTTTTTTTGCGTATTATGGCTTGAAAGCCATCTGTGTGGGCCTCGACAAACATTTCCGAGGCGCTACAGAAACGGGGCAGCCGCAACAACATCCTGAAAGTATTGTTATATTGAACGCGCAGGACATCCAGCGATCTCTGTGTAGTTGACCCATAGATTGCTCGTGTAAATACTTTACCCTAGTTTTTTGTCGGCGTGATTAATATTTAAACCCATGCCAAATTACAGCTTTCTAGTACACACGGCTACACATCAAGCTATACATTTCCAGTTTTTACTGATCTCGCATTGTATAGGATTTCCGTACAATAAGAGGTTAGCTATACTGGAAATGTATAGCTTGATGTGTAGCCGTGTGTACAAAGAGTCTCTAAGCTAAGCCGCGGACAGACAGACGGACATGGCGAAACTATAAGGGTTCATTGTTTACTACGGAACCCTAAAAAGGAGTGAGTAAAGATGTACTAAAAAAAAAAATGGAATGTAAAAAAAACTTGAATGCGCTAGAATACCGAAATGTTGACGACTCCATGCGTTTTCGGTACCCGGGGGTCGAAATAAGTCGCGCGAGCGCTGTCGCCATGTGCCATCGCTTGCTGATGGAAGGTCAGTTGTTTAGAAACCGTTTCTTGTACAGTGTGAAAGACAGAAAAATATTCTATATTTTAGTGCAAATTTTCAATTTGTAGTGTACATCATTACGGTACTGCGACCGCAAAAAGTTACGTCCTTCCGGAATTACAAACTTAAAGTCCTGTTGGGAGGACTCCGAGCGATCTATCATTAATTCCGTCTCTATAAATGTGTGTGCTTGTAGTGTTATATTAATAACACTACAGGCCAAAAAGAAAAAAAATTGTTTAAAGAAAAAAATTGTTTTTGTGCGACGTTTTAGATGTCAAACAACCTTGTTTGACATCTAAAACGTCGCAATTCGGAGAAAGGTACCTATATTTTTATTGTATAGGAAAATGATTACTTACTTTTAGTGCTGACTGTACATATTTTGAATGGCACGGAAAACTGGTTGACATGACGGCTAGATTTTCAGCTCCATGTTGGATATTGTTATTGGGGGTTTTCCATTTGAAACTTTTGAGTAGCAGCCCAGTGTTTGCATTTTTCCGGCTGGTGGATGGAAAAGGTGATACAGGGAACCTTTTCCCTCCACCAACAGAAAAAAATGCAAGGATTTTTTTCGCGCGTGGCCAAAATCGGAACTAAGTGGCCGCCATCTTGTTTTGTCGATACATTTTCACAAAACAAATCAAATCTACCTAGCCTTTTCCCAACTATGATGGGTTCGGCTTGCAGTCTAACCGGATGCAGCTGTTCTCCACAAACCCGCAACAAATCTGACCTCCACGACCCAGTTACTGAGTAACACGATTCAAAGTCAAAATCAAATAATTTATTTCAATTAGGCACAAAAAAGGCACTTTTGAACGTCATCATTTACAGAAAAATAATAATTGATTCTAGTCGCCCCTTCCAAAAGGTAGTTTTCGTTTGGAGAAGAATGGGCAAGAAACTCCATCGAGAAATTCCCCTTGGTAAGACTGGTTGTCAGACTTTTGGGCTTCTGACTACCTGTAACGACTGTCAAAGATGTACCATCGAAGAAGTTCATATCTATACACCGTAAGGACTATTTCTGCTTGTAGTGTTCGGCCGCTATAGAACCGGGGTGGTAACAGATGTGGTCATCGTGTTCACAGGATTTTGTTTTCAAACTGCTTAGATATGAAGTTCTTCGATAGTACGAATGTCAGCCGGGACCGTGCTTGCCGAAGCACGGAGGGGTCTCTATAATTATGTAATAGATGGTCACCCATCCACGAATGTACTACGGCAAGCTTAACCTTCGATCGGCCCGTGCGGCTGTTATTATTTAGCCATTAGAACAATTTCATAAAACATTTTCACTAATACAAATTTACCAACAGCTCCCCCTGTTAATGTCATTCAAGCGTCAAATGATCCTAGTATTGTACACTGCTACACATCAAGCTATACATTTCCAGTATAAGCTGACCTAGCATTGTTCGGAAATCCTATGCAATGCGAGATCAGCATAAACTGGAAATGTATAGCTTGATGTGTAGCCGTGTGTACTATCGAAGAAATTCATATCTAAGCTCGATTACTACTTCAGGTACAGACGCCAGCAGGTCAACCTACCCGAAACTGTAAATTTTTCCCAATCAACTTTGAACCTTATGCTTTAGTGATAAAGTAGAAAATCTATTAAAGAAATTTGACAGATTGTAGTAGGTTGATGTAATGGCGTCTGTACAGTGGATGTTTGGACTCAAAAAACATAACTAAATAAAGCATTATAGTTCTACTTTGCCCCATCGGGGAAGGCAGGCGTAATGTTATTGATAGCTAAGTGCTCCCGCGCACTAGGCAGCCAAGGAGCAACTGCAAGGCTGCGGCAGGCGGAATATTGAGAAACTTCTTGGCTGATTAGTGCGCGCCTGCCCTAACGCCTGCTTTACAACGCACGGCGCGGCGTCCGGGTAGCCCGCGAAATTCAAATTCTCTTACGTTTTTTGCAATTTGCAGGTCAGTATCAAAATGTATGTTGATCAAAATATGATTCAATACCGTAGCAAACAGAAATTATAATAAGCATATTGTTACTAACACAATCATCAATATAACTCTCTAAGTTAGAAGTGGTAGTGGCTATAAATGTCATGATTTTATGAAATAATGATTATAATTTTATAAATACATATTTCTTACGGTCGCGAATCATATATAATTATTTTGTCTGGGTCAGGATGACTGGACCAAGAGAGATTTTTGAAGTTTGAGCAATACCAAGTTTTAGACTTTTAGTACCTATTTGGTACTATTTGGTACCAGACATCAAATAATTGGTACCTCTCTACAGAGGGAAAATTATTACGAGGAAAGTGGCCAGCCATTCTGACTTCAGAATGGCTGGACCAAGTCGGCTGCACCTAGTTGTAGGTGTTATAACTAGTTCATCTTTTCATTAAAATTTAGTACCTCATTGGTACCTCAACATATGTTTTTCTTAATTTTTTTCGATAAGCCAAAAAAAAGTTACACCTAGAAAAAAAATTACATGTAATCTGGAGCACGTTGATTTCACCTAGTTGTAGGCGTTATAATTAGTTAATTTTTTCATTAAAATTTAGTACCTCATTGGAACCTCCACATATGTTTTTCTTAGATTTTTTCGATAAGCCAAAAATAAGTTACACCTACAAGAAGTAGTAAATAATAGTGTGCATACATTTTGTTTTTATTTCTGCACACTATTATTTATATGTAAAAAAATATTAGTGTGTCAATCAATGAATAAATATACGTAATATTTATGTGTTATGATTTATTTTCGGTAATTTTCTTAGTACAAAAATAAACATTATTATATATGCAAAACTTCTTGTAGGTGTAACTTATTTTAGGCTTATCGAAAAAATCTAAGAAAAACATATGTGGAGGTTCCAATGGGGTACTAAATTTTAATGAAAAGATGAACTAATTATAACGCCTACAACTAGGTGAAATCAACGTGCTCCAGATTACATGTAATTTTTTTTCTAGGTGTAACTTTTATTTGGCTTATCGAAAAAAATTAAGAAAAACATATGTTGAGGTACCAATGAGGTACTAAATTTTAATGAAAAGATGAACTAGTTATAACACCTACAACTAGGTGCAGCCGACTTGGTCCAGCCATTCTGAAGTCAGAATGGCTGGCCACTTTCCTCGTAATAATTTTCCCTCTGTAGAGAGGTACCAATTATTTGATGTCTGGTACCAAATAGTACCAAATAGGTACTAAAACTTGGTATTGCTCAAACTTCAAAAATCTCTCTTGGTCCAGTCATCCTGACCCAGACATTATTTTGATCAACATACAACCTGATACAGCCCGATTGTAACTTAATGGCGGCTCGGAACATGAGGCGAGTCGCTGCGCAGTAACGAATTCGTCTCAGCTGGGGTGAGGGGTGAGGTACTGCGCAGCGAGTGGCTAACTTCCGAGCCGCCATTAAGTTTGATCTACTGAATATTGCAAAAAACGTAAGAACATTTGAATTTCGCGGGCTACCTTAGCGCATCCCCCTTATTGAAGATGCAGCATACAGTATTTTATCTTATCTATTGCAGCCTTGCAGGACAAAGCTCTGCGCTCAATTCCATAAGTTAAGAGGGAACAGGGCCTGCGATTCTCCATACAAATGTATTCGCCTATTTTATTCCTGATTATTGCCTCTAGAGCAACTATTTTTTTTTCATAATATCAAGGTCTGCTGTAGACACGTCCCTGTTATTTCATTTTTTTCAGCAACTTATTGGTAACGAAAATATGACCCTTCAAAAATTACGAAAATTGCCCATTTTTACCGCCGTGATTAGAGGAGTACCAGACAATATAAAACCAAATAAAAGAGAATATACTAGATAAAAGAAAATAATAGGAACCTAGACATATTCTTTCTTAAAATTTTAATGAAAAAAATAATTGAATCTGCTCAGTTTTCGAGGAGAAAAAAGGGGAAAACGAAACGTCGATCTCATCATTTTTTTTGTGATATTATCGGTCTAAGCTGCAGCTGTCTCTATCGCACTCTACGGAGGCAGATTTGAGGTAAGACGACGGCAATAGTTTCTTCAAATACCTATTTTTCAAATTCCTCTCAGGCCCTGTTCCCTCTTTAAGTTTGATTCGAACTACTGCATATTGCAAAAAACGTAAGAACATTTGAATTTCGCGGGCTACCTTAGCGCATCCCCCTTATTAATTAAAGATGCAGCAAACAGTATTTTATCTTATCTATTGCAGCCTTGCAGGACAAAGCTACTCGCTCAATTCCATAATTTAACTCAAGAATGTTTTTGTCTTGTTTCTTTAGCGTACGTTGTGAATCATCTAGCAAGCTATAGGAGAGGCATATTATGTGAATGTAATGCATGTAAGTAGTGGTTGTATAAATTGTCACAAGGATTACTAGATTGTAATGTGTCTTCTGATGTAATCATTAAATGTCTTGTTACATTTTTACCGAGCATTTTAATTTCCTTCCCATTCGCACGGTCGTAATAAAATCGCGGCGATTTTTCTTGCACCGGATTTTCAACGCTTTGCTTAGCGCCGAGAGTTGAAAATCTAACAGGGTGTTTTTTTCAACGTGCTGGGACGAGAGTGCGTCCCAACGCGTTGGATTCTCGACGCTCGGCTCAATACCGAGAGTTGAAAGTCCAGTGTACGAAAAAAAATCGCCGCGATGAAAACACGTCCGTGCGAACCAGGCTTAGTATATTTGCAATGTAACTCGCACATCACTAATACTTACCCAGTTTTTACCCGACTGCCCAAGAACGAGGGTAATGTTTTTTCGTACAGTCGGCGACTAAAGTCGATTAACACGTCAGTTCTTAAAATCTTAATTATTGAGCTAAATATTTTATTAAAAACGAAACAGAATTAAATTCGCAAAAAAAAATTTTTGTGTAAAAGATATGCCTGTATTCACCGAAGAGTAAGGCAGAGGATAGCACATCAAGTACCTAGCAGTATTAATCGACTTTTCTGGCTGTCCGTACTATAATGTAGGTAAAAAATCTTGAACATTTATTTATCTATAATATTTTATGAACGATTGGTCAACAGCAATTATATAGGTACAAACGCCAGCACATCAACCTACTACAATCTGTCAAATTTCTTTAATAGATTTTCAACTTTATCACTAAAGTATAAGGTTCAAAGTTGATTGGGAAAATTTGACAGTTTCGGGTAGGTTGACCTGCTGCTGTCTGTACATCGAATTTTCTTGAGTAACATTTAAGGCGTTATTCGGGGCTCATAGGACATGTTAACAAGGACCAATTCCTATGTGACCTAAATTACCCTAGGCTGAATAAATTTTGGTTTTTCCTAATTACCTATGTTAATATTAGAATTTAGGTCAGTTCCCCCCATGTACGTCGCACATTGCGTTAAGGACTATCTTGAAGAGTTAGGTATTCAAATGTCGCAGTTTTCAGCTAATCGCATATCCGGGAACTCCACCTAAATCAGAAATACTTCTTGTTCTGCTGACTGTACTTAAGGTATATGCAAGGTCCCATTAAAATAGATGTTTTTTTTTTACACGGAGTTCAGTACGTATAACCAAAGATATCTAAGCAAAAAAAAACACTGATTAAAGTGATTTTATTTTGACCTAAAATAATAAATGGAATTGTGTAACCAACATTTTTAGTGTATTTTTTTCTGATTTATTTTTCATGTAAGTTTCCAATGCGTTTTTCTTATATTTTTTATATTTTGGTGGTCTGAATGATTTCTAAAATTTTGTCCACCTATTTTAATGGGACCTTATATAAAAAAAAACAGATTTTCTCGATTTTTGTAAAATAGTGATGTGCCGTTGTGCCGTTTATGAAATAACTGTTATTTGATTTTATTATCAGTAAAAAATATTAGCTAAATTAAATTAATTGACAATGTTTCAAATATTCTAGTAAGCTGTTACTTAATTTCAACTTTTTGTTAAACAATGTATAATGCCGAAAAGCTTAGAGAATTTCATTGTAGTTACTTATGTACTATCACCGTATTTGAAATTCATTGGAACACCATGAATAGTCCTATTGTTATTGTTCTATATTTAGAGGCCTACTAATGTTTATGATAATGTTTTTATATTGCGTAACGTATACATTATTATTTGTAAATTAAATCGTTGAATGAATTTATAATCAATTTTGTTTTCTTTTCCTTCCTTGTTTTAGTTTGTGCCTTAAGTTTAGTGGTTCAGCGGTATTTTAATCATAAACTTGCACTTATTACCCGAAACAAAAAGGAGGGTTATGATTTTGACCGGTATGTATGTATGTTCATCTGTTACCTCATAAGTTCTAAACTACTAATCATGATTTGACAGATGAGGTACCTATCGTTGGAAGCGTCTTGATCGTCTGCTGGCTAAAGGCTATGTGACGTCACTTTAAATTAATATGGCGCTCTCTAAGAGGATATAACATGATATACTAAAAAATAAAATCTTTGCATGCCATTATAATTTTGTAGATTTACAGGCATGCGACAGCGGCTTTACCTTGACCATTTCTGTTCTGACGCCAGCAGGTCAATCTTCTCGAAACTGTCAAATTTCCCCAATCAACTTTGAACCTTACACTTCAGTGATAAAGTTGAAAATCTATTAAAGAAATTTGACAGATTGTAGTAGGTTGATGTGCTGGCGTCTGTACCTATGTCTGGATTTCTGCCTGAAATATTTTCTTGTTTCATACTTTTTAGAGTGTGATTTTTCTGTAGTGGGGTTTTAGTTCTTTTACTAATAGAACATGCGGAAACAGTCTGATCGCTGGAGCAATGAAACCCGAATCCATCTGTACATAGGTACAGACGCTAACAGGTCAACCTACCCGAAACTGTCAAATTTTCCCAATCAATTTTGAACCTTATGATTTAGTGATAAAGTTGAAAATCTATCAAAGAAATTTGACAGATTGTAGTAGGTGCTGGCGTCTGTACATCTTGTGTGATCATCTTCTGTGATACAGAAGGTACGTGATACTGTCTCGTTGGTATAGAGGTTGCAAGCGCGACATTTGAGCGTGGTGTTCTGGGTTCGATTCCTATGTTAGGCAAAGTGTTATTATCAGTAGCTCAGATACTGGATCGGATTCTGGATTTGAACCCGGTTGATGGCAATAGGCTCGCCTCTCTAGAAATGGGGGTATACTGTACCTACTATTCACCTCTGCCCAACCTTTTTGGGTAAAAAGGGTGATGTTATGCATGTGTACTTAAAATAAAACAATACATGCATATAATCGTCCTAAAGAATGAGAGCCGGTTGGTCGCCTTATCAATTAACCATGTATCAACAAAGCTGTTAGTGATGCATCAGTGGCTGTCGAAGTGATTCATTATTTACAAGTCTCTATTGTCTATAGGCTAGTAAGTCCTTGTGAAACTGTTTGTAAGGGGAAGTACCTAATAGTCTGTACCAAAAGTATCTAATGAAAGTGTAAATAATAATACTGTTGCAGTATTTAAAAGAAGAGTGAAAGAACACTATCCTTCCACTTCGTCATAGTTGCGTTGGTATTTATTTTGTATTTTATTTATTATTTTAGTATGTACGATTGTATATGTATGTATGTAAGTATATTTTCATATAATTTGTTTTATTTTATTAAGTGAATTGTTTTGATTTTATGTATTTTACTTTCTCTACTCTTACACACGGTGTGTACCTACATCTCTTTTTACCCTCTGTCCTATCGCAGGTATGCTGGAAGAGATTTCTTTAGAAAATAAGCATCACCTTTGTACGTATTTTTCTGTTCTTTTCTTCTTGTCTGTTTATATTTGTGTGTACATAAATGGTTAAAAAAATAAATCGTTCTTAAATTCTTCCGCAATCACTCACTAATAGGAATTAGTGACACATGAATCTGTATTTAGAAGGTTTTAATTTTATATCTCACCACTTTTTCCAACAATTATTATTGGAATAACATTATTAAATTATAATAGAAAAATCATCGAAGAAATATAAAATTAACCATAAATTGTCAATGTCAATGTGAATTAGAATTCCGGGAATAAGTAATCAAATTAAAGCACTCAATTTGTAAGTGGCACAGGCACTACACATTGGCATCCACAGGCACGTTTTCTGAATCATTTGTTTTTCGCATGAAATACAGTGTTGCCGACTGAAGTACTCTATACAGTCGGTGTGCTATGACGGAGTCTAAGGACCGCAGGGCGAGAGCGCAGGAAACAACAGGAGCGCCAGTCAGCCCTAGGAACTGTTACACGTTCATGAGACGCGTGCGCATATAGATTCATACCAAGTGTTATTACTTTATTTCTATTATTATTGGTAATGGACAAGATTAATTAGGACAATAATTGTTAATTGTGATTTGTGTAACTGTATAGACTAAGTGGACATAAACTAAGTGCAAGAAGCTGTTTTCATCTTTTAATTGCCCGAGATCCACAAACAGCCCACAACAACGTCAGAGGGTGGAAGCACGACCCCTCCCCAATGTCTCGCACCGACATGTTTATATTTTCATAAGATACGTTTGGAGCAGACTGTATCTTCTAACGTTTTTGTCGCCAACTCTATTGCTGTATTCCATTTTCTCGAACATAAACTGCGATAAGCGAGTGAGATTATGCTGATTATGTCAAACCTGGATTGTCGACTACAATCAAAACCGTTGATACGACTTCGAAGGGACCGTCGGACTACGATTGTTGTAGTCGATAGTCGTTATAAGTAACCAGAAACTATGTTAAGTAAACATAAATGTTAGGACCTCAAAATTTCGTCGTAAAAACCGGTTTTGACTGTATAGCAAAAATATTACCCAGTCAGCGAAGGTGCTAGAATGGGTACCTATCTGACTACCTACGTTGCCTTAGTATGTCAAGGGTTCCCAACCTTTTCAAATACGCGGGGGACGCGTAACCTTCTTTTTTACACGACTACGGCGAAGCAAAAACAAGGGTTATGATTTTGACCGGTATGTCTGTATGTATTGTTAGAAGGTCAGGAAATGAGAATACAGTTCTTCAGGATAATCACTTTTATTCACTTTGGTTTTACACTTCAAATCAACCTTACTCGACTAGACACCAAACTAGAATGCCCGTGCCCGTATTCGCGTGTGCAACCGTTTTTAGTGCCCGAGTGAACGAATGAATAAATTTCAGAGTGAAGTGTTGGAGTGAATGACAGGTTAGTCAATACACTATCTAAATCACGCGAACACGCACATTGAAATGCAATGTAAATATGTATAAAGCATGATAAATGTGATTACAAAAATACAAGTAGTACTTAATTAAATCAAAAATGCTAACAGTATGTATGTTCATCTGTTACCTCATAACTTCTAAACAGCTCATCATAATGTGACAATTGAGGTATCGTTGGAAGCATCTTGATCGTCCGCTGGTTATCGGCTATGTGACGTCACACTAAAACCATGGCGTTCCCTAGAGGACAGTCAATAATAAAAAATAATGATGCCATGTTCGGTATCCAATGAAAGAACTTATTAAGCACATTTCAAAAATATCATATCATATTATTATAACCCCAATAATAATATTATAATAGTAGTCATATTATAAAACCCAACTACGACAAAAAAGTCAACTAAAAAGGTATAAACAAGACATCACAGTGTCATGTCTTGTTTATACCTTTTTAGTTGACTTTTTGGGTTGACTTGTTGGGTTTTATTTTTATAAATCACTCACTACGTTCCAGATGCAAGTTTGGCGACCATTGTGGTTTTGGAAAATAGTATTAGCTTTATCTAATACCAAGAACTTATTTAATCACTATATAATAGGTATCTACAGTTTATTTTTTAAGCCACCGCCCCCCTTTTGGGAACACATGCCCTAGGTGCTCATCTCTTCGAAGATCTATTCACCCGTTTCGGTATCTTTCTTATTCCGGGGTCAATGTTTCTGTAAGGTTCATCAATGTATGCTCCGGAACACTGATGGCCAGGAGTCAGCTAAGTCCAAAGGATTATATTATTCTTCTTTTTCGTGTGGTTAGTGACTATCTAATTACGTAACATATTTTCGTAAACGATTACGACTAATCTGTTTCATTTTGACAGTTCAACAACATTAATTGCGTTATTTTAGTAGTTGAGCAGATTCTTTTTTCGAACTTATGAAGCAATGGATTAGCAATCTGTTTCAAAACGATTCAGATTCTGATTGATCGTAAAGTTAAGTAAAAAATCTTTATTTCTAGAAGAATGGGTACAGACGCCAGCAGGTCAACCTACCCGAAACTGTCAAATTTTCCCAATCAACTTTGAACCTTACGATTTAGAGATAAAGTTTAAAATCTATTAAAGAAATTTGACAGACTGTAGTAGGTTGATGTGCTGGCGTCTATACACAAAATCTCCTTAAAACATTTTTTGCCTTATTTAATATGCACTTAGGTGTCAAAGGAGTGCTTTGGCACTCGTACTAGGATTACCCTGTATCACGAATGCCATCACCCTCCAGACCAACTAGGATAGTTCTATAAACAATTAAATTTTGAATAAATTCTGAACAAAAATACAATTTACTTATACAAAAAAGGATATACACAAAATGAGTACGTGTGTGATGTGTGTGCATGTGTGTTGTAGTGGGTGTGTGTGTTGTTTTTGGTAGTGTGTGTCCAGAAGGTATGAGTGAGTATGCGTTGGTGAAAAAGTCAGTTAACCCACTAATTGCATCGTATATTAATACGCAATTAGGGTACTGTGGTGTCAAGAGTTATTATGCGGCCCATGGGCCTCTGACTTGGCTTCACATGCCGTCGAGAAATATCTCTCAGGCATGGCCGGTTTCCTCACGATGTTTTCCTTCACCGGTTTTGAATCAAGAGATAATTATTATACAATACGCACATGAAACCGAAAAGTCAGAGGTGCGTGCCTTGGGCGTGATATATTCGGCCAAGAGACACAGGAGCCCAGCTAATATGCCGTGATGGCCCAGTGGTTAAGAGCGTTTATTCTGAAAGTGGGCAACGTCGCTAATAGATGTCAAATATTTCGCTGTTTTGATTAATTTGGCAATATTACTGTATGGAAATACGAAATGTGGCTAACTAGCGAACTAGAACATTGATTATGAAATGCAATAATAACCGTAACCAAATGCCTTTTTTACACCTTGAACGATTACAACATCAAATTCAGTGTTATAATTGCAATTTAATAATAATATTCTAGTTCGCTAGTTAGCCAAATTTCGTATTTCCATACAGTAATATTGCCAAATTAATCAAAACAGGTAAATATTTGACAGCTATTTGCAACTTTTAGGATAGGCCTCGCCTCTCATGCTCGAGGTTGTGGGTTCAAAATTTCAAATTCGAGCAAGTATCAAAGTGACTTTTTCAATTCGTATGTACCTACTTTCATCGACATTGGCATTACTGACATCGGTGAAGGAAAACATCCAGCGGAAGCTAGAATATAAGTCTGAACTCGCCAATCCTCCTTGAGCAAAGCTGGAGATCAAGGCCTTCACTGTATGGGCAGAGGCCTTTGCAGTGGGACAATAATAAGCTGGCATTTTAGAATCCCAATCTGATCTGCACTTCATCCTAATTGCGTACCACACAATCAATCATAATCTGAATTTCATTTAGAAGGATATTGCTTACCCATTGCTACATATTTTCGAAAAATGTATATGCTAACAACGTAAATAATGCAATGAATTTTGTTGAACTGTCAAAATGAAACAGATTGTGATTGGTCGTCTTGCTGATCGTGGTTTTGTTATTGTTATTTATTATCCGTTTATTTATTTTACCTCGATGGTCCTAGTTTATCAATTATAACTTCCAGTAACAGCTATACTTATATAGCTATATGTAAGCGGGCACGCCCTTTATGCCTGGAGGCTTTTATTTAGATATTGTTTACGTTCAGTCTTTATTTTTTATTTGTGTCTGAGTATACCTAGTTCTCGATATTTTTGGTTGGCATATTGGCGTGTGCTAGCTGTCATGACTATCAATTTATAATTTAAATTATGTTTTGTGTTGCGTAATGTAAATTATTCTGCATACTTTTATATACTTCGATTTTTTTTTCTAACTGAACAGACAGCTGTGCTGCTGGGGAGTTTGTTGCGCCACTTCTTCTTCCCAGCTAAAGCACTAGGAAGTGGTGAAGGGTGAGCGTTTTGGGGGTCTGTCTTATGTAATGTTGACGTTCGAAAAGTGCTGATTCTCAGCCTGAATAAATGAATTGGATTGATCGTAAAACTCAAGCATTACTTAAAACTCGTTTAAAGTCCTTTGATTTGTTGAAACTAGTTTTATGTAATGCTTGAGTCTTGAGTAAGGTTCCTTGATACGGGCTGATTTGATGTGCTGATCTCTCTGATCAAAACCACTGTCAAATGAAGTCCCGGTGGAAAAACGACTTCATCTAAGAACCTCAATAGCACGTGTGTTTTAAATTGCGAATCATGCACTACGAAGGTGTTACTAGTCTGTTCGTGATCACACTGTTAACGCCATTTCTCGGTACGCATTCGACTTTCATGACTTTTGAGGAACGCGAATTAATTGCTTTTCATTCATTCTATTTGTACTTTATTGATGTTTTAATTGTCTATGGAATTACTTGTTTTGAAGCTTTTGCTGAGTGTCCCGGATATATGCACTATGTACCGGGTACATTAATGGAACGGAATTTGTTTGAACATGAAAGCGATTCATAACTGTTGAAGTGCCCTAATTTTGTTACTGCGACCAATTTTGACGTGGCTGGTCACAGTTCTAACCTTACTTATTTGATCGGCGTGCCCTAATAGTAATTTTACTAAATGGTGTGTAGTAAAGACACCAATAATTATAGACCGGTATCCGTGTTGCCGGTTTTCAGCAAGGTGTTTGAAAAGATAATGCTAAATCAAATGCTCAATCATTTTAACAGAAAAAAAATCCTCCACGATCAACAGTATAGTTTTACCGAAGGACGTTATACGCCCGACGCCGGTGTAATTATTAAGACACACGTCGGAAGAGGCGCCAGACGCAATAGAAATCTTTTGTGACCTCTCCAAGGCATTTGATTGCGTCGATCACGAAACCTTGCTCTTGAAACTTGAGCATTACGGACTTTGAAAACTTGCGCTCAGTTTAGTAAAATCATATTTAAATGATAGACAGTAGCAAGTTGAAATAAACGGTACCAATTCACTAGGTTTAAAAGTAAAAATGGGTGTCCCACAAGGCTCGATATTGGGTCCATTCCTCTTTTTAGTGTATATTAACGATCTACTCCATTTATTAAAAAATCAACCACAAGGCGGCTGAGTAGGTATGTCATGCTCACTCAAATGTTTAGCTGATGGTGGCGCGTGTGTTGGTTCATTTAGCTCTCTTCAAAATGGTTGAGCTGAATGGTGCTGATCCATGCGTCATGTTCGTGAACGGGCGCCATCAGTTGGGACTGGTCATCTCTTAGCTGCCACGGCGATTTTAATTTATTTTAAATGTTTGAATGGTTCTTATCTTTTTATTACGGACGCTTTTAACGTGCACGTCTTTCTACATTGTTCTCACATATTATATTATTTCAACATGAATGAATGTAACCAATATTTTGTATAACATTTTTGATTTAAAAGAGTGTCCGTGGAGTTTCTTGCCCGTTCTTCTCCATAGGTACCTACTACGCTTTGGAATGGGCAGCTAGCTCCATATTTCTGACTGACAGACTCCTTGACAATTGAAAAGTCCTGTAAATGGTTTCATTGAAATAAATGCTTTGAGTTTGAGTTGCTCGTATTATAGTTATATTCCTAGTAAGATAGTTATGAACCGCTTTCATATATTACGGTATAGCTATATGCCTAGATATCCCGGCTTTAACAATATTACTGCGACATATGTATACATAGTAATTTGCCAGACGACTTGACCCAAAAGTAGCAACGCTGCTTGGCGGCGGATTCTACCACCATACCTATGGTGGTAGAATCTCCTACGGATGCAGCTGAATACCAGTATTTTACATGGAGCGACTGCCTCTCTAACCTCCACAACCCAGTTACTGGGTAAGAGATGTTGTCAGAAAGATCTGCTACTACTAAAACGGGGAAAATGACTAAAGTCCTTTTTAACCGACAACTAAGTGACACTTAAACGAAACCCTAAATAAGAGTGCACTGTCGGATTTTCAACTCTCAGCGTTGAGCCTAGCGTTGAAAATCCAACAGTCACTTAGTGAAGGTGAAAACGGGCATTACCTGTGCAAATACTTTGCGTGGTCCAAATCAACGTCTCCTGTATTTTGGTGTAGTTTTGTTTGCGCGTGGGCAACATTCATCTTTTGGGCAAGACCTATGAACAGCAGAGGACGGTATGGTGAAATCATGAAAGTAAAACAAAGAAATAATTAAGAAAACATGATTTATTATCAAACAAATGTAAAAACAATAAATAATAAATAGGTTTTAGTGCAGACTCATACTAATTGTTAAGAGCGCTTATGCAAATCAATAATTATAATAGTACTGTAAAGACCAAATATTTAGTTTTAGAAATAAAAAAATATTTGAAAATTTTGTAAATCCCTTTTTTACACCTAAAACGGTTACAACATCAAATTCAATGTTATAATTGCAATTCATTATTAATTGTAGTTAGCTAGTTAGCCACATTTCATATTTCCACACAGTAATGTTGTCAAATTAATCAAAACAGCGAAATATTTGACATCTATTTGCGACGTTGCCCACTTTCAGAATAAACTCTAACAATATGTTTATAAAAAATACAGGTTCCAGATGAGTGTAATACATTTCAAATAGATCTTACACCTATATTCAGACCATATAAAAAACCAAGACATAGCGCTGCGAACAATACAGTGAAGCATGCCAAAACTGCACCTCCGCTATGTGCTCACACGCACACATTTACAACCATATACAATCAAACTACACCTCACTTACTGCACACATGTTTACGAAACCGGCCTCACGTCACTGTTCGCAACGCTGTCTTGGTTTTTTATTAGGTCTGAGCATCTATGTATAATATTATAAATTAAAATCGCTTTTCGTGTTTGTCTATGTGACCGCGTTGTACTTCTAAACTTTAGTTCAGTTTTTCACTAACATTTATAGAATTTATTCCTGAAGGTTTATGTGTAATTAATACATTAATATAAAACTAACATAATAAAGAAATCTCGATGTTTGTTAAGTAGCAAAAACCATGCGAAGTAGGGGCGGGTCACTAGTTTAAATAAACGTATAAAAAGCGTGCATTCTGAAAGTGGGCAACGTCGCAAATATATGTCAAATACTTCGCTGTTTTGATTAATTTGGCAATATTACTGTATGGAAATATGAAATATGGCTAACTAGTGAATTAGAATATTAATTATGAAATACAATAATTAATATCGTAATTCTGAATATTTAGTTTTAGATGTAAAAAAAGTATTTGGAAACTTTCCAAATGCCTTTTTTGCACCCTAAAACATTAAATTCAATGTTATAATTGCAATTAATTATTCATTGTAGTTAGCTAGTTAGCCATATTTCATATTTCCATACAGTAATATTGCCAAATTAATCAAAACAGATAAATATTCGACAGTTATTTGCGACGTTGCCCACTTTCAGAATGATCGCTCCAAAACCACATCCGACCAATGTTGTGAACAATTTAAATGCAGCAAAAGTTTGAGAAAGAGTCAGGGTGGACGCACATCTGACGGAAGATGCGTCGCGTATCGTCGGTCGCGTAACGGCAGAACGGACAAATTGATAATAAAACAATCATCTTTACACACTCAACCGACGATGCGTTAGCGAGTCGAGCGTACTAACTGGAAGTTAACGAAGTTATGCCCATCGCATCTTCCGTCAGATGTGTGACCACCTTAAAGACACGAAAAGTAAGTAAAACAGTTAGTTACAATCTCGAAGTACTTAAATAATATACAGATAACACTATTCTTCAGGATAGTTCTTACCCTTCGTCATAGATGTCGCTACCAGTAGCGTTTCACATGATATTAAAGAATAGGATTACATGGAGGCCTATGTTCAGCAGGCGATAGTGGAAACGCTAGGAGATTACAGGTCTCCAGGTTTGTAAAAAAAGCCAGATTAAATCCTTGTCTTATGCATTGTATAGACGCCAGCACATCAACCTACTACAAACTGTCAAAATTCTTTAATAGATTTTCAACTTTATCACTAAAGCATAAAGTTCAAAGTTGATTGGGAAAATTTCAGTTTCGGGTAGGTTGACCTGCTGGCGTCTGTACCCAAATGTCCTTTCTTTGGTATTGTTCGTCGAGTTGAGCTCCGTAAGTTCTGAGTTGAGCTCCACGATTACTGACAAATGCTTGCACTGACTGGCCAGGTCCACTCAAATCTGTGTGGTTCTTTTCTCAAAAGACCATTTCACACACTAATCTACATGGTCCTTATATGGCCTGACCAAGATTGTGTTTGGTTTAAAAGAGACTGTGACCTCTGAGTTTGTTTCGGCCTTTCTTCTCAGAGTAGTCAGATAAGAAACGCCGAACTCATCTAGCTAATTTTTAATATTTTTTTTAAGATGACGTGTATAAATGATTCCAATATCCTATTTACAGAATAAACAATTTCATTTCATTTGTAACAATCTAAGTCAACGGTACAATACAGCTGATGTAACTTGGCGGCAGTTCTGAACATAGGCACTGTGAACTTTCGCGCATGTTCTCTGACACATACTCGCTTCATGTCATCATTTGGTTCCTAAAAAATGTTTTTGCGCAGCCTTCTGCGCGAAGTTCGGAACTGCCGAGTTATAACGGTCGTATTGTACTTATAGCTACCGAAATTCAAAGAAAATATCCGTGAACATCTCGAAATTAACAAATAAAATACTTGTAAATATCCCGTAATAAAAATCACGAATAATATCGCTATTGCCCTTAAAACTAAAAAGTCTACCAGACTCAAAATTCATCACTTACCATTAGGTGAGATGCAGGCCAAGAGCTTCCCCGTCGTGGATAAAACAAGGTATGAGAACACACAGAGTGGAAACTTCCTCATACTTGCCGACTGAACGGAATGTTGCCATTTTTAAAAATTATACTTTATTTATTTATGTAGTTTTTTTTTTTTTTTATAAAAACCTGCCCCACGCTAGGAATTTCTCCTGTATCGTGGGTGGGTTTACAAACATTTATACTCACATACACAAACAGCCAGACCCGGAACAACTACTTGTAGGTCATACAAATATTTGTCCCGTGCGGGAATCGAACCCGCGACACGCAGCGCAGCAGTCAATCGCTTAACCACTGCACCAACCGTGCCGTCAATAATAAAATTAAAATAAAATTATTGTATATTTATTTTATTTTTATATCATAATTATATTTCATTGTATGTTGCACCGGTCGACGTCATAACGTCAACGCCGGCTGTCGCTGAAAACCAGCGCTGGGGCTGTCTCGCATAGGGTCGCAGCATTATGCTGAGCGATGGCCGTTTTGCCTGGATGTGACGCATATTTTCCCTAAACTTGTTTCTTTTTTGCGTCATGTTTACCGCAAATAAACGTATTTTCTTTCTTTCTTTATATCTCTATACTGTTAAACCCAACGTGCCAGTGGAGGATTCAGGACGCATATTGTTTCTTTTTACCTCTACGGGTAAGCGCTTGGCCTGCATCTCACCTGATGGTAAGTAATGACCAGGCCGAAGGTGGAAGTAAGTTTCACTCGGAATTCTCAACCAAAGAGGAGTTGGCTATCTTACCTCTAACTGCTGAAACACAACATTGTTGTTATGGCGACAGACTTAGGTAAGATGGTGGTAGCTAGCCAGGTGGACTTAGAACAAGCCCTACCACCAATCAAACCGAGCAGAAAAAATTGCCCTCACTGGCAATCGAACCCGGGACCTCTGGGTCTGACAGGTGGACCACTAGACCACAGAGGCGGTTTATTTTGATTTGGCCAGCCTATTTAGATGCTATATGGACCTAAACCACCACCAAAAATACATCACCATCTCTAATATTATCATCAAATTATCACAAAAAAACAACATCACTACTTTCTTGACTAAACCGATTCATATTAAGATAGCGTCTCGTGGTCCTCATCCTAGCAGCCGCTACGCTGTCAAACACCCATTTAGAGTTCACTTCGCCGACTCCCGAACCGATAATAACATCATATTGATCATTACTTACTATTTGCTGGCTATTGGGGCCAATGTTTTGAGTTGGTCGGATAAAAGGACCAAGAATTTGTGTTGGTCGGATAAAAGGACCGATATTTTGGTTATTTAGGCTGTTGTTATTAACTGCGGCGCCGCATAGTGTTAGTAGTTGTAATGCAGCTTCTCTTTGGTCGGCGTTTGGTTTTAAGTTTACTCGCATTCCGTAAAATACGTCGTAAGCGTATTCGGAGTGTAGGCGGCCAAGGGCTGTGCGTTCAACGCGCGCTTTCTGTAAATATTAATAAAATTATTTGTAAGGATTATGTTTTATTTAAATAAATAGGCACTTAGAATATAAAGAACATTTAAAGAACAAAGGAACCTGTATTTTTGTTAGTCCTACTAGCGCCATCTAGTTGACGATGGTATTGTAACAAATCGAAAAACATGAACAATGAAATATTCATGCAATGTGCTTGCTAGGAGTGCATTCCGAGTTACGCTGTAATCGATTTGAGCGCGCTAACTCCTGTACCGTATTAACGTGGGCGCGATAACAGTTCGTCTTCAATCGTCATAGATGACGTCATGACATGCGCCATCTTGCGATAACGCCGACCATGCCTTTTACTAATATCTCCGTGAGCACTGTCAAAAATGACAGTTGTGCTGTTTTGTTTTGACTCGCATCCTATCTTTAAACTAACGTGGCATTTTCGAAATTGTGCTTCTGGCTACCGTTTGCCACCTAACCAAAGAAGAAGAAGAAATTTGTAGTATAAACACAAAGAAATATGTTATGCAAGTTTTGACGTTAAGCGAGTACTGTGAGTGCGTTCACGAGCGTTCCGAATTGATGACAGCCCTCAGCTGTCATAATCGTGACATCTTAATCGGAACGCCAATTATCGATGTCAGCGCTGTGAGCGATTATGTTCTAATTCGGAAAGCGGTATAGAAGTCTTCAAAACTCAACTTTTGAAGACTACTATGAATGACACTTGACAGTGACAGATCCAGCTCACTATAACCATAGACTTCCGCGAGTTCCTGCCATAGTGAAAGATCATGGGTAACTAATGGAATGGAGGTACGTTTATCTAAGACTGTTTTCTTCACCAAACCTGTGTTTTGAAGGAAACATAATAAGTTTTAGAGGGTCGTCGCTAAGTATCAAGAAAATCTTTTTAGGATTCCGCAAGACAAAACTACAATCACCTTTCTAAGATAAATCGAAATTACGATTTTGTTTGACTTGTAAACTTTTTTGTGTATTCATGGATAATTTTTGATAAGCTTGCGTTCGACCACTATCTGACTGGACAGTAAGCGATGAATCAATGATCCGGTCGCCGATAGCGCACGTTTGTCTAGAAGTAACCTATTTAACTCAAGACTTGAAGAGGTTAAAGCAATGAGGGTTTTCTGAAATGACGTTCACTAGGTAGCAGCACTGAGACAACAGGTCCGGGCACCTGTCAAAGCGCCTATATTTTCTTAAGTCGGGACTGAATGACAAATGAATGATGAACGTCATCATATATTTTGTATTCACTGTCGAAATGGAAGACCTCTTGTTAAAGTGACGCCAACTGGTGGCGAGAATTTTTATGATAACCCTCAGATTCCAGCAAGGAGTTCCAGTCCACATTGTGTCCTTGGCACAATTAAAGTGTTTACGAAGAATTTTGTGCGTATAGGTGGAATAAAATAATGATTAAAAAGCTATGACTAACCTGACAAATCTTCCTCAAATGCTCAACTTCATAACCGTTATGGTGCAACCATTTCCCCGCCGTAGCGGACTCCACAGCCCACCGCGCGTGCAACACGCGGCACCCTCTGGCCGCGCCGCGCAACGCGTTGCAGGTCCTCGCTCTCTTATCCGTGGCATCGCTCCAGCAACTAGTCTTGCTCAAGTCACAGTGGGTCGCAACGCCGGTGATGTTCGAGGGATGGTTGCTGCAACTTGTGTTGCCGCGACAGGAGCCTAAGAGGACGTGTGTCGTTCGTTTGTTGACGTCCTTTTGTATGAAGCCGTTTAGTTTTTGGATGGATTTCGTAACTGCTTGGCGTTCGGGGCGCGACATGCCGGTTAGGACCTGAAAATAAATATTTTAGAAAAACATAATTTTGTTATTATAAAGTATCTCAAATTCAAATTAATTAAATATTTTATTTCACATAAACCTACATGGACACTTATGAAACGTCAGTCAGAAGCATAAAGAAGAGCCGGCAAGAAAATCCACGGTTACTATTTTAAAAATAATTGGTTTTTACAATATTTTCAAATAACAGTGCTATTAGGTATGGGAGGACAGTGTAGGTCTTTCAACAAGTACCAGGTACTTAACAGAATAATGATGGTCAACAAAATCTTCACATCTAAATCTAATAGGCCTACACCGTTCTCACATTCACAAAAATGAAAAAAATCGATATAAAGATAAATAAATTAATAAAAATAAAAACGTATTTTAAACGAAATGACGTGATTGCTATTACAGCTGTATCAAATCTGAATAATTATCATGTTCACAAAAGCTACTAATAAAGAATTGAAATTAAATTGTAGGTATATAATGTCAAATAATAGGGTGATTATGTCAAGGAAGAATGTAAACATGGTAATTTGGGAGCAGTTAATACAGTTGTGGGCCCTAATTCTTTTTCAGAAATAAAGATAGCCTAAGTTACTCCTAACATCAGCTATCTGGCAGTGAACCAACATCGTTATCGCGAACAAAATATCAATTGCCCCATAGAAAACTTCAGTACCTACTCGACGCAAATATATGGGACTAGATTACAATTTCGCGAGTCTCATGGAGAAAGTTGTTCAATTAGATGGTCTGTACGGCACACTTTTTGACCACACATTTCTGGTATACTCTGTGTAAGACACTCATCTCGCTTATTTTTATATGACTTGTAAGTGATTCCGATACGATATCCTATTTACGAAAAAAATAATTTCATTTGACGAAGGACTTCAGGGTATGTTATTTCACTAGATCCCATACTCGTACTCATATTTTCATTAAGTATGTTATTTAATCATTTGTATGCCCAAGTGGTTGATCATGGAATGAAAATTATTAGTATATAATTATGTAATGAACACCTGCATGTAACCCATGTTTCACAAATAAATGATTTGATTCGATTTAAAAAGTTTTTTTTACTTCTTTTTTGCCACAATGATATAAATAATTAGTGTCCGACCGAAGCTTCGGCTTCGGCCACCTTCGGCCACCTTCGGCCAAATCTTCGGCTTCGGCCAAAAATTTGCCGAAGGTTTGGCCGAAGCCGAAGGTTTGCTAGTTGTCAAAATTTGAAATTTACTGAACGATGCTAGAGCGAGACGGAGAGTGTGCAGAGCAGCAGAGTTTCGCCGCGCCGCCGCACCGGCCCAAACGAATCGCAGTTAGTAAACTAAACGAGTCAAAACAAGTTTGAGAGCGCGTCTTAAAATCTAATAAGTGTTTTGTTTTTAAATATTTCATATTTGTTATTACAAATTATTTTATTTATTACTGTGAGTAGTACCTGTGGTGTTTAACTTAATTATAAGTATTTAATTTTCTCAAAAATTCCAAAAAATTATACGTAAAAAATAGATACTTTCAATAAAAGCGTTAAACTTTGCCTAATTATTTTATAGAAATATTTTGTGTTCGTCTGATAATTAAAAAAATGTGACTGATTATTTTTGTTAAAATTACTTTAAGTAAATAAATATTTAATTAACATTGTATATTTGAAACTTTTATTTTTGACAATATTTTATTACTTACTTGTATATGTTGGTCACTCGGCTCGTTATTGGGCTAAATCTCTAAAGCTCTCACAATATGTATCTAGTATATTCTGAGATCAAAGTAACTATCGTATTTCTCAAGGTCAATGACACCCTCGGCTTCGGCCGAAGGTTTTGGTGAATACCGATTAATCGGCTTCGGCTTCGGCTTCGGCCAGAATTGCACCTTCGGTCGGACACTATAAATAATGTACTAATTAACTGGATAAAACATTATTCATTTGAATTTTCATTATTTTACAAAGGAGGATTTCTTATGACGTGTAATGTAATGCGTTACACCATATGAACTATGTACTCACAATTTTTGGTTTTAAATGGCTCTCCGTAGCTTGTATTGCAACTTTATTGTTACGTGGTGTGTTGCATGCTGCTAACAGCTTCTTGGCCATTCGTTCAGCCCGGGCCAAGTCTTTTCGCTCCCGTTGAGTTAGTTTGCTTCGATGAAACTTGTTTTTTGTTGTTTCGCCATCTGGAATGTAATGATTGAAGGTAATTATTTTTTAGTCGTGGTGTTATGATTATTTTAATTTCACGATATGATATTCTTGCTGATACATACAGAATCCTACATAACGTTACCTTAAATTATGGGAAACTTCATCGAAAATTAAAAAGCCTTTGAAACAATTCTTGTCTAACAGAGTTGTAATAGCATGGAATAGGCTTCCGGAAAACGTTGCTCCCTCACTGAACTGCTTCGAGTGTCGACTGGATATATTAAATAGCCAGCTATTTGATGCACAAGCATCAGTTTATTAAATGCTAGTGTGTCTAAACAAATAATAATAATACTGGTTTAAGAATTGGATTCCAGACTTATTCGCTTCCCGTGTGATGTTATGCGACACCCACGCGGGCGAAACCGCGGACAAAAGCTAGTATACTTTCATTTATTTTTAATCCCCATACAAGAAACGTGTATTTTTTGGCGTTTTTTTTGCTAAATATTGTACGGTGGTATGGAACCCTTCGTGTGCGAATCCGACTCGCACTTAGCCGGTATTTTTTTTTAAAGTGTGATTTTACTGTGGTCATAAAAACTAGACAATAGTAAATAAATAGGATCCAAACCAGATTCATCAGAGCTGCCAATATCCTCGGCTTCCTTGTGTGTGAACAGTTTCCGCCGCGATTTGGGAGGTTCGCGGCTGGCGGGCTCGGCCATAGCGCGGCGAGGAGCTGTGTTTACGCGGGATTCTATATCTAGAATAGAATGTAATAAATAAAAGATCCGTTTCCGATAACTTATCTGACAGATTATTTCATGATTCGTTTTTAATTTTATCTGGCAGATAAGGTAATTATCTAAGACATTGAATCCCTATTTATGAATTATATAAATGCTGCCCCAGAATAATCAGCCTATAATGTTCCCACTGCTGGGCCTCCTCTCTTCGAGAGAGAGTGGGCCGTAATCCACCACGCGGGTCCAGTGCGGGTTTGTGTCACATGTCTTAGATTTTTTTGATTCTAGGACATGTCGGTTTCCTCACGATGTTTTCATTTACCGTTTTGAGAGCAGAGGCCCTAGTGTGAGTTTCTTTTAAACATCTTGACTTTACGCATCGACCGTGTTCGGCGCTCTGATTGGCAGCCGGCCGGCCTTCACCAGTGAAGGGCCAATCGGAGCGCCGGATGCGCAAAGTCGAGATGGTTAAAAGAAATTCACAATAAGGCCTCAGTGGTGATGAAATTATTTACACAAAGTGATGCGCCTGCCTGGGTTCGAACCCACGACCTACAACTCGTAAGTCGGGGCCGTTACCACTGGGCCACCACTGCTCTAAGGAAATTAGACAAATGGAACTGCAACCATTCATCCCATTGTATTGATTGTACAGCCTTCTCTAATAACTAGAGATCGGATATTCGGATGCAAATTAACCTGAAGTTAATTTTTGGATAAGAAATTATGGAAGTGGCTTCTTAATAAAAAAAATCTTAAGGGGGATGCGCCAGGGTAGCCTGCGAAATGAAAATTTTCTTAAATTTTTACTATTTGCTGGTCAGTGTCAAGTTGTATGTTGATTAAAATATGATTCGTGACCGTAACAAATATGGCTTTAAATAATTATAATCATTACAATCAGCAATACAACTCCTAAGTTAGCATAATCCTCAAATGTCATGATTTCATGAAATAGTCATTCAATAGGATTACAGGAACTTAGAAGAGTTATATTGATCATTTTTATGATTATAATTCTTTAAATAAACATTTGATACGGCCGCGAATCATATTTAGATCAACATACAACATGATACTGACCTACAAATTGCAAAAAACGTAAGATAATTTTAATTTCGCGTGCTACCGTGACGCTTTCGCCTTAATCCCGGAATTCCATAAAATCCGGGAATGCTCAACTAATCGGATACATGGTATGGAAATGACTTATTAGCCCTGTTATGAAGGTTATTTTTGCAGTGTTAACATAAAAATGTATGTACCTACTGTATAACATTTTTTAACGAAACTTGTTTTTCGCTATGTGCTATGTCAGTTTGGCAACCTACTTTACAACATTAGCTAGCATTTCTATAGTCAAAAAGTACAAAATTTATCAATTCCGGAATCGCGAGGTTTTTGCGATCGAAACAAAAGTGAATTCCATATTAGCTAACTCCTGAACGTAAGTAAATATACAAAAAAGGTTCTATAATCAGAATTCTAAATTTGTCGATCCCGGAATCCCGGGATTTTTTCGATACAAAAGTGCATTCCATAATAGCCAACACCTCAACTTTAGATAAATATGCATCCGAATATCCGATCTCTACTAATAGCCATACCAACCAATAGTATCCTTGGATGTGTCAGTAGTGTTATCAGTCTCAGAAGATATCCTCAGTCGGGGGTGGCCATCTTTATCGTCTTCCTTACTATCTGACAGTAAGTCTATCAGTGGCACGTTCTCCATTTCTGCTCTTTTCTGTAATTATAGCAGAATAAAAATTATTACATTTTTACATGTAAGCTCTCGTATCCACTGCCGGGGTTGCGGGAAAGTCCGAAAGGGATACCGTGGCCCCTGGCAACGTACAGGTAACGGAAGGAACACGGGTGGGTTTTAGTCAGTAAGAGTCTGACACGACCTTCCGCTCCGGCCAGAGCGGGAGAAGTTATTTGATAATTTCCCACGAGCGATTTTTTTGTCGCGCACTGGATTTTCAACGCACTACTTAGCGCTAAGAGTTGAAAATCCAACAGTGTATTTTTTGACGCGCTGGGATGCGCTGTTTGATTCTCAATTCTCGCCTCAATACCGAGAGTTGAAAGCCCAGTGCACGATAATAAATCGCCGGTGCGTACCTGGGCTAAGAGCTAACTGGGGGTGGGCAATATTGGCAACAGGGCGAAATTGACGACTCCGGAAAATCTCGTCTGTCGCTAATAAATAAAATAATAATAATTGATTATTGAAATAATTGATAAACATAAATATTTACAGAGGCCCTAGCGTGAGTTTCTTTTAACCATCTCGACTTTACGTATCAACCGCGTTCGGCCCTTCACGAGTGAAGTGGCCCTGTGAAGGCCAGTGTATAATTATTGGATTCTACCTGAACTAGGAATAAACTTGTATAAAATCAGTTCTCAAGAATTTTTATTGTTATTGACTTTTAAAGGCAAATCGTCAGCTGAGCTATGAGCTGAGGATTTATAGGAAGATATGGCCGAGAAGAATTATTCCTCATCAGCACGCCTAGCATGACCACAATAGAAACGGGTTTTGTCGACGGAAGAATAGACATAATGACAGATAAACAATCACAATCTGTCATTTTGTCTATTCTTCCGTAGACAAACCTCGTGTCTATGGTTGTCGTGTTTACGCGTGCTGGAGCAACTCTCTTATTAGTAAAGCAGGTTAAACAAGTTATCTAATTTTAAAATGTTGCGGCTTTTGAGATTGATGAATAATTCACGGACTGTGTTCGATATCAGTCTGATAGAAATTATTTATTTATTTAACAGTTTATGTATACACATATAAACAGACAAGAAAAGGAACAGAAAAATACGTACAAAGGTGATGCTTATTTCTAAAGAAATCTCTTCCACAACGTGTGTAAAAGTAGAAGAGAAAGTAAATTACATAAAATAAAAACATTTAACTATTCACTAATTTAAAGAATATACAATATGAGAATATACTTACATACATATGCAACTATGACGAAGTGGATAGATAGTGTTCTTTCACTCTTCTTTTAAAAACTGAAAAAGTTTGGCAGTCCCCATCCAGTCCATATTCAGATTCAGTCCATTATCTGCCCAGACAGATATGTCTATCAGACTGATATCGTCTTGAGGTTGAACCAACTTGATTTAAGCATATTCCTTAAAATTCTGCCTCAACAAAATGACGCTGAAGGGAAGAGTCTACTCAGGTTCATGGCCCAAATATAATTCGTAGTAGTGTGTATTTAGGGTATGATGAGTCTGTCATACGCATCGCGATTATTAAAGTCCCTAATTAAATCCTAACTAATATTATAAATGCGAAACTGAGTTTGTTTGTTTCTTACGCTTTAAAATTTAGCACATGGGTACAATATGAACTGGGTTAAGACACACTTTTTATCCCGATATTCCCCCGGGATCGAGATTTATGCGAATGAAACCACGGGGTGCAGCTAGTAAATAAAAAAAAAAATGGTTTTGTGTCTTTGACTGTGTGTCTTAATCGACATGATATAATATCTACTTACTAGCAGTTGCCTTAGGGTTCTCGGTGAAGGCAGATCTGACTGGCGTGAAGCAGCCGGGAAGGTCCTCTCGTTGAGTTTCGTGTTGGAGGCGGCGCAGGCCTCCACCCACAGCGGCGACACCAGGCGGCACGCCAGCGCGCGGGCCTTGGCGCGGGTGGCGCGCCTACCACCTGGGATAATGGAAAGAAGGTCAGATCAGCTAAATTCATAATGGTATATTTCATATAAACCTACACGGGTATTTATGAACGGTTCCAATTGGTCGTTTCCTTTGCAGAAGAGTCAGCAAGAAAGTTCATAGTTATGTTTAATAACTACTATTAGTTGTGATTATCTCAAAATATAGATATATATTCGTAGGAGACACATCATGTCACTACACGACGGCGTGCTAAATTGATGCACCGGGCTCAACTGTCAGTGAGTTTACAAATAAAAATTATGTTTTACAATTAAAATCAATTAACAATTTCGATAAATGTGACAGATAGAAGTGAGTTTAAGTAAAAATTAAACAGTCTTGAAGATTTTGCTATAGTTAAACTATATGAATTAATATAAAATCATTGATATTTTTTACTTCCTGATGACAAAACAAATTGCCATATGACTGCAAGAGGCTTTCGACAAAACAAAAACCTTACTAAAAACACTGGGCCAAACACAAAACAATCAAAAGAGGATTAACTCACTATCAGTCCATACTAAATGCGTGACGAGGGGGCTCCAGTCAATAACAACAGTGGCTCCCAACGCTGCTAGTGTGCACCTCAGGGGCAGAGCCTTGGTCTCTGACCCTACGTCCACCATCGCAACTACTCCACGGAGAGAGTCACATGCTACTTGCATTGATTTTGTACTCTCCTGAAAAAATCAAAGCAGTTATATAAATTAATATATTTACAGGCACTTTCAAGATGTCTATAAATAAGCAAGTAAGTTGTTGTCTGTTCCAAAGCACAGATTTTTATGGAATTCTTCATCAACTGTTTACAAATGAATTTGGGTTTGAAATTCTAAGTAAATAATGGATGTATTTTCTGTAGTCACATCACTGCTAATTACTATTTAAGACGCCACTAAATCCACGGCGTCCTCACCTTCCGCCTAACGCAGGTCCTCACCGGACACGGTTGTTTCGGGAGGTTCCTGTTCCGTATCAGGCGGGAGGAAACGCCCGGGTGTCATCACTGCGTGGATCGCCCGGAGGACACGGTTGAGCATACGGTGGAGGTCTGTCCGGCTTGGGCAGAGCATCGCCGTGTCCTCGTGGAGGCGATCGGCGGCGGGGATCTCTCGCGTCCGGCCCTAGTCCAGGCCATGGTACGAAGCGAGAGGGCATGGCAGGCCGTCACCTCCTTCTGCGAAGCAGTAATGCTCGCGAAGGAGGAGGCAGAACGCGTGAGGGAGAGGCAAATTTCGCGCCCTCACGCCCCTAGCCGCCGCAGGAGACGCCCTGGGCGTCGGGAATCGCAGGCCGATTCCCGGCCACCGTAGGCGCGGGCTTGCGGACGGTGAGCAATGGGTAGCTCGCCGTCCGATAAGTTGTGAGTTGTGTTCCACGCGCGCCTCAAAGAGATGTCAGCACAACGGAAGGGGTCCGATAGGACCGATGCCTGCCGGGGTTGCGGGAAAGTCCGAAAGGGATACCGTGGCCCCTGGCAACGTAAAGGCAACGGAAGGAACACGGGTGAGTTTTAGTCAGTAAGAGTCTGACACGCCCTCCCGCTCCACCCAGAGCGGGAGAAGTTATTTGATAATTTCCCAACCGAAAAAAAAAAAAAAGACGCCACTAAATGCCAGTGGCTTTGAGTGGTTAGCTTGCGTGTTCTGTTCTGAGTTCACGCAACGCGTCGTACGTCCAGCCAGTAATAGGACTCGCCCATCAAGGAGCGCTCTCCCAAATTAGACGCTTTAATTTATTATACATAAAACAAAAAGTATTTTAATAAAACACGTATACTAAAAGATAAATAATACAATTATCTTTAGTGAAGGTTTCAGAAAAATATGCTTGATAGTTTTTACGTGATTCTGAGTTTTAGCCGCGTTAGACATAACTTTACAAATTTATCATACTATGTAATATAAACATAATCTAAAATATTCTCAGATTAAGTAGTTTAAAAACGGCTGCCTAAAATTGGCAAATCCAGTACATTTATTATCTTCGTTCACCATTTTATTGCTATTAAATTATTACAAAATGTATATTTACCATTTTATGATAGGAAGTATGTTTGCTACTGTACTACTACAGAAATATAAAGTTTAAAGAAAAAATGTGGGTATGTTTACAATAAATAACTTTTACATATCAGTGCAGCAAACTATTTTATGCAGGAGTAGGTAACAGTAGATTTTTATTTGATAGCTTAGGGTAATTTATAATATAATAAGTGTACATGCACAACATAACTTTAGGTACAGATTAGAAAAACTCAAACTCAAAACATTTATTTCAATTAAACCATTTACAGGCACTTTTGAACTGTCAAAGAGTCTGTCAGTTAGTCAGAAAGTTAAAGCTAGTTGCCCATTCCAAAACGTAGATCTCTATGGAGAAGAACGGGCAAGAAACTCCAAGGACACTCATTTAAATATAGAAATTACAAAATCCTGGGCACATTATTCTTGTTGCCTCTATATGTGAGAACAATGTAAAAAAAAAAATCTAAACAATTATAAATAAGCCCTGACAGATAAGAGTGCGTGATCAGCCTATAATGTTTTCACTGTTGGGGCTCAGGCCTCCTTGCCGTGAGAGGGAGTGGTACCACACAGGCCCAGTGTGGGTTGGTAAATAACGAGACTTCAAATTTTTGGTCTTAGGACATGCCAGTTTCCTCACAATATTTTCCTTTACTGTTTTGAAGGCAGAGGTGATGAGATAATTAACACAAAGTAAAGCGCCTGTCAGGGTTTGAGCTTCGAACCCACGACCTACAACTCATAAGTTGGGGCCGTTACCACTGGGCCACCACTGCTCTAGACAACAATAAGTGGAGTGCAATGCAAGATCAGAATTAAAATTATGGCTTAAAATATGGAGTTTCGTGCCCATTCTTCTCCGTATCAATTTTATATGTTAAACTTCAAAGATGCCTTTTATGTATATATAAATGATTTGACTGTGACTTTTAATGGTCCAGCTCCACAAGGGCGCATAAACTAATTTAATTTTAGCATTCGAAAATATTGTTGGAGCTGCTGAAGATTGCATAAATTATCTTTGAATTGTATAACTTCAATCTCGTAGTATTGTATAATTGCATAGCACATGTGTGAGCACTGTGACCATGTACCTTCTATAAAGCTACCATTTACTGGGTATGTCTTTCATTGACTTGAATGTGCCCTGGCAGCTGAGACTATGTCATGCTCACTCAAATGTGTCACTGGTGGTGGAGTGTGTGTTGGATCGTTAAGTTCCCTTCAAAATGGTTGAGCTAAACGGTGCTGAATTTACTAGTTTTATTTGGACTACCAGAGAAAAAAGGCCAAGTAAGTAACAGTAACAACATAGTTTCTCATCAAAGCTGTAATATTTACCTCTCAATTCTGGCCGTTTGTTAAGGTAAAACTCCTTCACATCCTTGTTTCTATCTTAGTCTATAGTTGAACAATATTATCCACCATTGAGCTCAATACTTCAGAAACAACATTGAACCATAAGTAGCATACAAATCAAGTTTAAATTAGTTGTGGTGTGCTGGTACCATATGGAAGCAGTTGAAGTAGAGGTAAAATTTAAAAAAAAAAAAAAATTCAAACCAAATACCTTTTTCTGGCTAGCGGTTTTTGTTGGCTGTTTCTTCTTACTAGAAACACTAGGAGTATTCCTGGAGTTCATAGGTTTCTTCTGAAGTACTCTGTCTGTTTGTCTCGAAGTAGTAGCCGTGTCTACTTCCTTTAATGCAGACCATTCTTCTCTGAGACGGATCCTTTCTGCTATTGCTGAGCGGCGCTGAAATTGTAGGGTTTGACTGATTAAGTCAAGAGTTTGTGACAAGTATGTAATTTTCAGTGCTAAGAATTAAGTTCCTGTTAATGTTATGAACATAAAATCATAACTTATTAAAATTTATAATAATTACTGGTTCTAAAAGTTACTATGTTTTATTAACTTCAGTTTCACAAGTGTTGTGGTTAGCTGGAACTAGTAATCTTAGTTAAAGAGGAATATGGATGAGAATAACAAAGTGGTAGGTGCTCTACTGCTGGACAAGTTTCTCCCAAATGACTTAAGTGAATATGAAGAATTGAAATGTCTTATGGAGATGAAACCTTGCCTCTTAGTTTATTTTTTATACTAACATACATACAGGATAGTACACCAAAGGAATAATATTTATAATTACATACATTTTGTAATTATTTCTCATATTTCCAGACTTGATATGACATTGTTGACAATTCCCATTAAATTATGTACTTACTTACTCTTAATTTTTTAATTTATTTTGGCGCCTTTTATTTGTAGACTCCTTGGAGTAAATGATTAAAATTGAAAACACTCACCAAGCCTGCTGCACCTCTATTATTTTCTTTGTTCATTTTTGACAAAAATAATTATAAAAACATACGGAACGTGCAAAGTAAACAATCTCTTTAGAAACTTCGTAAAAGTCGAATTGAAAACACAAACAATTCTTGTCAGTGTTAAAACAACTAATTCTAATTATTTCATAGAACTATGAGCATAATCTGTGTTATTTTGTAAATCAAACTCTAAAATATTGTAAAATAAAAACATTTATCTAAAGTCCACAATCAAGTCGCAACAAGTTTATAAAAACGTCAAATTCAAAATGACACAAATATGTCAAGAACTGTTAAAAAGACGTCATTGTTTCTTGTACACGTTTTAGATAAAAGGTTTTTGAGCAATTTATTTGCTTCATGAGGTTTTGTTGGCTGCTGAACAATTTTTTTTTGTGGTTTAGTTCGGGGCCTCAATTATGTATTTATTAGCTTTGATGACATCAATAAATCTATAAAAATAATACGACAAGTAGGGAGTAAAGCTTGTAATTAACAATACAATTATTCTTCTAATCAACACAATTATTTCTCGAAATCATTACTATTTGTGTCACTATGATGTAGTTTGAACTTCAAACAGACTTTTTAAAGTGAATCCTTCTTTCAATGGTTCTATGGCCAGTCCTAAATATGGACTGTAAACTGGTGGACTTTCTGCTTCTCCTTTATTTTGGGCCAGTTGTGATGCTAAATACAGGTTTGGTCCCATCTCGCCTCTTGGCTCTCCAATTTCTTCCAGTTCTTCTATATCGTCTGCTGCGGGTCTTGCATTCTATCAACAAGAAAAGTATTATTGAAACCGGTATAACAGCGCCTAGGGTCATTGTTATTACTATATTGTTTACTTTTCAAAAAGCCAAGGAAAACTGCAAACTACGCTATGTGTTTTGGGTGGGCATAACTAAACTGTACAGTGGAGAACAGTACGCAAAGTTTGATTTTAACAGAAACGACTGTTAACGTTTTAAGGAGTGCTTAGGAATTGGTAGCGATAAAATAAAAAATATATATATATTGCAATACTTACCTCGTTGTTCCAAGTAAGCTCAATGCCAAATATAGGTTTCTCGATGTAAGCTTGGTGCAAGGCTTGCAGTTCCGTCAGTAAAGGAAGTAGTCTTTCCCGAGGGTCAGCTCTGAACCCCAGCACATATCCTCCAGATGTTCGGCGAACTACAAACACTAGGGCTTCTCCAAATTTTGAGTCTTTGATTATAATCTGGAATCATGTAGAAACATAACTTACAATAATGATTAAGTGTTCTGTCTTCTTCGAGCTTTTTTATATCGTCTCCAAGCCGGATTTTAGCAAAACAAGCTCGCTATTCCTATCTAAAAATAAACGAAATTGAACGAATGATAAGTAAATTTTTTGACATTGTCAAAGCGATTGGTCTTCGCCAAAAATTTCATTCCACAAAAAAGAACATCGATATTTTAAAAATGAGAAGGATCCATGATTGAATCGTCGGAATACAGGTTTTAAACCATGATGACTTTCTTTAAAACATAACATAACATCACGCCTGTATTTCTTCGAAGGGTAACGCACAGTCAGTACTGCCTTCTTTCTAACTTATAAATAATATGATAAAGAACTAGGTAACTCACGCTTTCAATAGTAATATACGGCATGGACACGTTGAAGGCATCGTTAATGTCTGCGATCCAGACGATCCTAACGTTTGTGACCACCAGGGTGCCCAAGTTGCCGGAGTCACTCGACAGGTTCCAGATACTGTGCTCGTTTAAGCATATCTGGAAAGTATTGATAAGTTTCTTATGATGAAGATGGGTTGAGAACTAATTTGTTAATTACATAAAAAATTGTAAAAAGATCAGGACCTGACTTGTAGGACAGAAGATTACACAGAAACTATAGGAAGATTAAGAAACGATGTGAGTGATAATTATGATCCGTTCTTGTGAAAATGGTACCTACATCTATAGAGGTATGAGGAACAGGTAGTTAAGTTTTCCATCGTCTATGGATATGGGACGATCCTCCGACCAGACGGGTGTTGAGTCTGGTGGGCTACTCCCCGGCAGCGAGGAGTCCTGTGACGCGGTGGTATCTTTCTGCGAAATGACTGTTTCGCCGCGAGACTGCGGAAAGGGAGCGGGAGATTGCTTCCGCTAACCCGACCCGCAGCAGACGCACCGGGCGTCGGCGGAGGGCGGATAACGCCCTCTTCTAGCCCCCCTAAATGGGTCCAGGGGCGACGGATCTGGGGAAATCCGTCGCCCCCTACTCCTTAGGACCCGAGATGGTGGCGCGTAGTGTTCCTAGCGCGCCTCTCTATGACGTAAGGGGGAAGTTTAACACCTCATTCCCCCCTTACTCGAGGTGGCCCGCAGAGGCGGGCCGGCACTAGCCGGGGATCGCGGAAGTCGCATTAGATCCCGTGATCTGATCTGATCCCGTGCAAGTGTGAGACGGAACACCGGGGTGGTTTTAGTCAGTAAGAGTCTGACAGACCCCTCCACCCTCCCTAGGGCGGAGGACATCCATGAGGATTTGCACCCATAATAAAAAATAAAAAAAATATGGTGGGCTACTCCCCGATGGTTGATGTTGAGATGTTGCATATAGGTCAAGCGGATAACTTTGCTTGCGCGATACAGGATTTTGCATATAGCGTTGTAGATGCCGCCAGACATTCTTTAATTCTTGTATAATTTTATAGCCATGCACAGGGCATGAATTGGGTGTGATATAAAATTTAATTAAATTTAGAGAAAACATAACATTTTGTAAATACCTTCTCAAGTGGCAACATCCGTAACTGTTTATTGTGTATGATAGCACCTCTCAGTTTTAAGTCCCTGTACATTCTGGAGGATATATACGCTCTGAAAACAAGTAAAGGGTGCCTAAAGTTTCGTTAAGTGTCAAGAGTTAAGGCCATTAGTACTTACCGCTGTCAATACATTGCTAGACCACTTAAAACGCTTAACAGTTCACGTCAAATAACTTTGCCGTTCTGAAGTTGGGTTGCGCATGCGTGCTGGCATGCGCGCTACTGTTTTATAAGTAAGATTGACTACTGCGCAGTCATTTGTAGTCTACTTCAGAGCGGCAAAGATATTTGACGCGAACTGTAAAGCGTTTTAAGTGGTCTAGCAATGTATTGACAACGGTAAGTACTAATGGCCACAACATAACATCACGCCTTGTTTCCCGAAGCGTTGGGCAGAGGTGTACCTATAGAACACCCACATTTCGCCATTTAAGTTTAAGTCCTATGATATAGCCGGTGTGCTGCCTTTCAAATTAAAAATATTCAAGCTTACATGGGTACTTATGAAACGTCAGAAGCTAGGTGCACGACGCCAATTGGTCGTTTCCTATGGAGAAGAGCCGGCAAGAAACTCCTCGGTTACTGTGTATCTCTGAACTCCATGGTAACACATTACCAATACATACCCGATGGTAATACTATCTACTCATGACGGCCTCCTGCCTCTAGTATTATTATTGCTAGAGGATACAAGATTATTTGATAACTAGCTGCGTCCCGCGGTTTCACCCGCGTAAGTCTCGATCCCGTAAGAATATCAGGATAAAAAGTATCCTATGTCCTTTTCCAGGTCATGGTCTACCTGTGTACCAAATTTCATCCAAATCCGTTGAGCCGTTTTAGCGTCAAGGCGTAACAAACAAAAAAACAAACTTACTTTCGCATTTAGAATTAGAATTTCTTTGCTTAAAATATGCTTTTTTATAATATTATATAGTTAGTTAGGATTTTGTCTGCTCTCCACGATCACAATCGAAGGACCATATCCAAAACCAGCGTCAGAGAGCACTTGTCTGACATTAAATACTGAAATGGACCTATTTGGGCAGCCGTGAGGCACACACTGTTGTTGTTTAAAACATTATTTTTGTTTTACGAACTGTTTGTCAAATCAATGTTATCCTTTATTTCTTCTATTTATTTCTTCTTTCGCGGAAACCACCTCTATTCGGACATTCTTACTCCAAGACTCTCTATCTCTTTTTCAAGATTACTGGTCAACATATAATTTTACTTACTTATGCACCCCAGCAACAGAAGTATAATGCCTGACGCAGTTTGGAGACAGATTGGTGAAGATGAACTCATACTTATTGGCTTTATAGGCTGCCAACACGTTGAGGGCTTGCGTGGTGCCTCGAAGACCAGAGTTGACCATTTTGGTGTTTGTTGATAGGATGCAGTTGAGACCGATAGCTGAAATAATACATTCCGCATTCTGAATTATACGACGACAAAGTATCATATGCAACTATCTATCTATTTATCCTGTCCCACTATTGGGGAAAGGCATCCGACCTTCTCCCTTCTGCACACAAGCCTGTCCTCTGCCATCTATCTCTAATTTTCTGCTTGATGAGAGCTCTTCTTGCTTTAAGCACTGAACAAGAGTCTTGGTTCTCCAAAGGAGTACCATGTTACCAATTACAGAGAAGGTAGTGCTTTGTAGAGTACCTTCTTCTTCTTCGTCTTTGAAAGAAGAAGAACTGCGGGTAAAATCGCAGGGAAATGATTAGGACTAGGTAGGGATGGTAGGCCGCACGTCTGTGGTCAGTATAAGCTGACCTCTTATGCTATTAAAACTTCGAAATACGCTAGGCTAGCTCAAGGTCATAGTGGTGCCACTGACGTGCGGCTTGCTGTGCGTAGAGACACTAGGTACACAACTTAATTGGAAACCCCTTTGGAAGTTTTTAAGAACCACTTTTCATCAGATCTGCGGTCATGCCTTTGAGCACAGGGAAAATTCTCCATCTTTCTGAAACTTACACAAATTAATCCTGGGTGAAGCCAGCGAATGCCATATAATCCTCAAGTTAGTGACGACCATACGACCCTTGGTTCCACTGTTGCCTTTCGTATCTTCTATCGGTTCGATTCTATCGAATATCTTCTCGCCAGGCCTTAGTCTTAGATATCTGGAAATGACATGAAACAATCAATCATCTAGCCTTTTCCCAACTATTTTGGGGTCGGCTTCCAGTCTTACCGGATGCAGCTGAATACCAGTATTTTATACGGAGCGACTGCCTATCTGAACTCCACAATTTGTAAGATTGGTTGTCAGACTTTTGACCAAAATAACGTGAAACACGTGTAAGTAAATATAAAGCAAATATGAAATCTTTGACAAGGAAAATGCCTCTATTTAGATAAATTCTCATTTCAAGATTAGGTCTGAGCCATCTTAATAGCAAGAGAAAACATAATTTTATTATGACTACAAGAAAAGCGGCTATTTTTGGTAGTCATTATTTTAATCAGAATAAAAACGTAAAGGTTTTTTATACAATGATGTTTACTGGGAAAAGTCTAGTCCATTTGTTTATTATATTTGTCAATACAGTTGCTTGTGATAACAGCCGCACGGTCGATCGAAGGTTAAGCTACGCTTGCCGCGATCGGTTCGTGGATGGGTGACCATCCACTACATATCGAGACCCCTTCGTCCTCGGCAAGCACGTTAAGCCGTTGGCCCCGGCTGTCATTCGTATAAATCTTCGGCAGTTGTTACGAGTAGTCAGAAGTCCAAAAGTCTGACAGCTAGGCCGCGCGCACTTCGGACACGAATTTGTATCGTACGTAAACGTACGATCGTGGTCGTCCGAATTGAGTGCGCAACTGCGCATACTGAATACGTTTTTCTCCGTCAAATAGATAGTGTTCCGGTGATATCGCATTGAACGCACGAAAAATCCCATCGCTCGTGCGAACTTGGGCTAACTCGCACTCAGTCTGCGCGCTCCCTTTGTACTTGGAAGGTCGGGATCGTTCGTGCGTGTTCGTACGTGTTCGTACTAGTGAAATTCGTAAGAAAACGCATACAAACCGGAAGCCGAACCCAACATAGTTTTTTTTTTTTTTTTTTTTTTTAAAACTTTGCCCCACACTAGGAATTTCTCCTGTGTCGTGGGTGCGTTTACAAACATATAAACTCACATACACAAACAGCCAGACCCGGAACAACTAATTGTAGGTCATACAAATATTTGTTCCGTGCGGGAATCGAACCCGCGACACGCAGCGCAACAGCCAATCGCTTAATGCGCCAACCGTGCCGTCAATTGAGAAAAGGCTAGATGATAGATTGTCAGATGGATTGATATCAATACAGTTTTCATCCCTTGGAGAAAACTCAAGGAGCCTCTAGGCCTTCACGAGTTTGAAAACCAATAATTGAACGATTTCGTGCTTAGCTTGAATCGAAGGACCAAAAATACTGGTCCTTTGCGCTTAGTAAAGTTAAAGTCTATTTTAATTAAGAAAGTGTTGGTAAGATGAAAAAAAAATAGTTAAGGCGAAAATACTTATGGCGAAAACGTCAGGGTAGCCCGCGAAATTCAAATTTTCTTACGTTTTTTTCCATTTGGAGGTCAGTATCAGGTTGTATGATGATCTCAACATGATTCGCGGCCGTATGAAATGTTTATTTATAGAATTATAATCACTAAAATCGCCAATACAACTCTCTTAGCTCATGTAATCCAATTGAATGACTATTTCATGAAATCATGACATTTGAGGATTATGCTAACTTAAGGAGTTGTATTGTATTGCTGATTCTAATGATTATAATTGTGTAAAGCCATATTTGTTACGGTCGCAAATCAAATTTTAATCAACATACAACCTGACACTGACCTGCAAATTGCAAAAAACATAAGAAAATTTAAATTTCGCGGGCTACCTTAGCGCATGCTCCTTAACTTTAGGAAATCTATTCTATAAAAATGAATGCCGCATCACATGGTAACGGCAGGACCGATTTGGCTGTTTTTTGTTTTAAAATGTTGTGCAATTGTCCGAAATCATGTATTTATGTGAAGATAATTTTTAAAAGTTGCCCGGAAAATTAAAAAAATCGGGAACAACTGAACGTCCTTTTTTCTATAGGATTTTTGTACTGAAATTTGGACAGGGCGATGTTTGTCGGGTCAGCTGGTAAGTAATAAAACTGACTTACGCAAAAGGTAGGTCAAACATGACCTCTCTGTCTTCCCAAATAGCTCCTGTTTTGCTCTTCGACATTTTGTAACAAAACAAAGTAGGAACACTGTCGTCTATCAACTATTTTGTTGTGTATTCGGTTGCTATGGCAACGTAACAAGTTAGTTTATCGTGTTAGCGTAAAGATAAGCCTATTATTTTCATAAAACTTGTATAAAACTGTTAATTTATATTGTTTACGAGCCAAACGAGTGTGGATTAAAAGATAATAAGTAAAATATTTTTGAAATACCTACTTAAAAGTGAAGTATACCTAAGTACCTACGAACACTGGCTATCGTAAAAGGTAATCATTATTAAGAAGAGGGTGGGCCCCTTGTTTTAAAAAAAAAACTATTGTACAAAAAAAAAGTCTGGTGTCTGTGGATCTGTATTTTAGTTTTTTGCCGACGACTTCATAAACGAAAGTTATTTTTCACTTAGTACTTAGTGCTTTTTTTGGAAGTCGTTTTTTTTTTACATTTTAGTTAAGGCACCTACCCCACACCAATTCGTATACCACTACTTACTATGTGAACAACAGTGACAGGAAGTATTATATCCTGTGATCGGAGTAGGTAGAGCTATTTTTTGTACTTGCGATACGTTGTCTTAATATGGACACTCCCGGAATCCCGGGATTTGAAATATATATTATTAAATAATTTAGAAACTACTTTGTAAAAAGCTATTCACGTTTTAAGGAATTATAGACACATATCCGTCCTTCCCTCCGACGGTTTAGTATAAGACGGACACGTTTCAGGTTAATGAAATTAAAAACTTTATTTTTTAAATATTTATTTTTTAATTTTCTGTAACAATTTTGTATAAACAAGTACTCGTATTAAAGCCATTAAAAACTAGTCATGTCGCGCGTTACACTTGAGCGGCAACATCGCGCGTTACACCTGAGCGGCAACATCGCGTGTGTGTGCATTGGAAATTATCAACGCGTCGCTAATGTTAGATTGACAACGTCGTGCGCTCACTGCCAATACATAAGACAAGCTTTATTTTATCCTTGTTAATAATAAATGAATTAATATTTTTTTGAATCCCGGAGTTTCAGTTAGAATCCCGGGGAATGTCCATATTAACATCAACGTTTGCGGTCATTGAACCATAATAGCTCTACCTACTCCGATAACTGATTATAACATCAAGATACACAAAGTGGATAAAATACGTTTTATCAAAGCTAACTCAAAAACTATCCAAGTAAAGTTAATACAATTTATATGGGATCACCGCGCAAGCTTCCAATACCAAATGAAAAAAAGTATTTTCAAAATCGGTCGACAATTGACGAAAAATTCGATGAACACACATAAAAAAAGGCGAACATTTAACCTCCTCTTTTTTTAAGTCGGTTAAAAATAATAATTTTGCCTATTATTGTCCCACTGCAGGACAAAGGCATCTGCAGGACAAAGCACAAAGAAGGCACGAGCGTTGATCACCACGCTTGCATAAGACAGGTGACAGGTGTCAGAATTACATTTATTAATGAAATGAAAGAAAATTTAAAACTCATATAAAAAATACACTTTGCAAACAAGCATATTACAAATTAGAGGATTATATCCAAGATAAAAATGCTTGGAAACATGCTGGTCCTGCTCCATAGGATAATTTAGAATCTAGACAAAATCTAACTGGTTGCTAATTTACCTAATTGTATAATATATAATATATATTTTTAATATTGGTTTTACATTCTGTAATTACTCGAACTCACACACTGAGTTATATTACTTGTAAAAATGCTAGGAATATCTTATAATTTTACAATGTTTGTAAATATGTGAGCACCATGCATCTATCACATGATTAATTTATCTGTCATTCCTTAATTTTTCATTATTTTTACCTAACGTGGTATAGTAATCTTATTCTAGGTGCATCGTCTTCACATATAATTATATAATTGATGTATACAAGATATTGTGAAAACATTTTAAAAGAGTAACGGTGGAGTTTCTTGCCCATTCTTCTCCATACGAAAACTACCTTTTGGAAGGGGCAACTAGAATCAATTAGATATTATTTAAATGTTGACGTTCAAAAGTGCCTTTTTTGTGCCTAATTAAAATAAATTATTTGACTTTGACTTTAATTATTACGGATCCCCTCCTGCTTCGTACGGTTTTACGACTTGACAAAACATCGAGATTTATTAGGTATACGTATCTTTAATACTAACGTATTATACACATAAAACTTCCAGAATAAATTCTCTAAACGATGGTGAAAACCCCATCAATATCTGTTGCGTGGTTTAGAAGAACAACGCGGACATACAGACGATCGCGAAAAGCGACTTTGTTTTTTAATTAGATCAGTCCAGGTTCCCTCAAGATGTTTTCCTTCACGGCTGTCAGTATTGTCCAAGATAAACTTAGAAAGTACCTGCATAATATGAATTGAAAAAGTCACATTGTACTTGCCCGGATTTGAACACACGGTCAACTGCATGAGAGGCGAGGCCTTAACCATCTTAGCCGTCACGAAATAACAAACTGAAATCATCGGAGACTGGACTATTTTTATTTGAAATGCTAAAAATACCATCGACTGCCTCGTTGGTCTAGGTCGCAAGCGCTCCTTGCTAAGCATGAGGTCCTGGGTTCGATTCCCAGGTCGGGTAAAGTGTTATTGGGCTTTTCCCTCAGGAATTTCTCAGTAGCAGCTTGGGTCTTGATTTGTGCCCGGTTGATGGCTCGGCCCCAATTACATGGACTTAAAGATAACTGGTGAAATGTGGGTGTACTATAGGTACCATCGAAGAAGTTCATATCTATACACCGTAAGGACTATTTCTGCTTGCAGCGCTTGGCCGCTATAGAACCGGGGCGGTAACAGATGTGGTCATCGTGTTCACGGGATTTTGTTTTCAAACTGCGTAGATATGAAGTTCTTCGATTGTACACCTCTACCCAACCCTTCGAGATTACAGGCGTGATGTTATGTTCATGTTAAAAATACAATTAAAGCCGATACCAATTAAAATAATTTCTTTTTAGGGTTCCGTATTTCCGAATGAAAAAACGGAACCCTTATAGGATCACTTGTGTTTCCGTTTGTCTGTCTGTCTGTGCTACTCCGAAACTAATGGACCGATTAAGTTGAAATTTGGTAGACATATCAATCTCTGTGACCCAAATACAGACATGTTACGTAAATAGATGAATTTTGAATATGGGAGTCACTTTTGGGATACATAAAAAAATTAAAAATAAAGTTTTGCACACTGTACCGTGTGACATATCAAATGAAAGGACTTACTGTGAAAATGTCACGTACATTTTTTTTATAATGTTGAAATACATAGTTTTCAAGTTATTTAAGAAAATAGATGAAAATTTACTATTCCACCCCTTTATCTCCGAAACAACTAAACCTTACATTTAGAAAAAAATACAGAAAATAGTTCTATACTTATCAATCAATCAATTAATCAATCCAAAACTTTATTTCGAGGCAAAGTTCATAAAGGGGTAGTAATAATGCTCTTAAAACTACATGTTAGTAAACAACACAATACAATACAAATTACAGGAAAACCTATCAGAAGTCTATGGTCTTAAAATAACATGGTAAATCTCTCAATATTATGCGTACAAACGTACATTTGCAGTTTTCTTACTTTCATAACATCACGCCTTGTTTCTCCGAAGGGTTGGGCAGAGGTGTACCTATAATACACCCACATTTCGCCAGTTATGTTTAAGTCCCATGTAATAGGAGGCGAGACTATTGCCATCAACCGGGCACAAATCCAGACTCCGGGCAAAACTTAAGTTTGTTCTTGTGATAAATTAATTCCAACTACGGAGTCATTGCGCGTGGCCCGACACGCACTTGGCTGATTTTTTTAGGGATGTGATAATGAGTAAGTGCTTCGATATCTAATCGATAACGTTTGACAAGCTCGACAGGTCATTAGGTACACAAATGAGGATAGTATACATTATACAATAGTTTGCGTGTGATAGTTGATGTGATCTAACTTCACAGATTGTTGCTGGCACGTAGAAACTGACCACTGTAGGTAATTATTTAGGTAGGTATGTAATTAGTTTAAGTGTTATTCTTTAGAATAGAACTTAACGGTAACGAGGTGTCTGGATATCTGATTTTAAATCTGATAAAATAAAAGTAATTACGAATTTGATGTTTGGCTTATTTCTTTGGCTTTTTTTTATTTTATTCAAAAGTTAATGTTTACGTACCTAATTATTGCGTTGGTTCCTATTTTGTCTATTATTTGGCCGTTATATTTGAATTGTTATGTTATATAAAATATCTCCGGGATTAATTCTCTAAAGTCTAAATGGTTGTGAAAACCGCATCAACGGTACTAACTGTGCGAAAATCGACTTTAATTTATAATAAATAAACTCAAACTCAAAGCATTTATTTCAATTAAACCATTTACAGGCACTTTTGAATTGTCAAGGGGTCAGTCAGTCAGAAATATGAAGCTAGTTGCCCATTCCAAAGCGTAGGTTCCTATGGAGAAGAACGGGCAAGAAACTCCACGGACATTTTTTTAAATCATAATATTGTTACAAAATATTGGTTACATCATTCATGTTGAAATTACACATATGAGAACAATTTTAAAAAAACGTGCACGTAAAGAGCGTCCGTAATTAAAGGATAAAACAATTAAAAAATTAAAATAAGCCGTGGCAGATAAGAGATGACCAGTCCCTACTGACGGCGCCCGTTCACGAACATGACGCATGGATCAGCACTCTTTAGCACAACCATTTTGAAGGGAACTTAACGATCCAACACACACGCCACCACCAGCGAGCCATTTGAGTGAGCATGACATACTCTAGCCGCCAGGGCATTCTAGTCAATGAAAGACGTACCCAGTAAATGGTAGCTTTATAGAAGGTACATGGTCACAGTGCTCACACATGTGCTTTGTAATTATACAATACTAAGAGTTTGAAGTTATAAAATTCAATATACAGATGATAGAATTACATAAATTGATAATATCGCACTGCTAAGTTCGTACTTCGTTTGTATTCTTAGCACTCAGGCTTACCTAAAACTTTTGCATTTGTTAGCTTTATAGACTTTAATGTTTACAAACTAATTCGGCAGATGTCGCAGCTGATTACTTAAAAGTGCGCCATTTTGACAGCTAACCTTAATCAAGATGGCGTCGTTAAGTTCGTTATTCGAAAACTGTCGTTGACTTTAAAAGCTGTTAAGTGCTAAGGGCACTGTTAAAATTGACGGTAATCACCTTAAAAGGTTTTCAAATTTTATAGGATTATTCGTTTCGTGTCGCATTAGTGTACACGCATAAGCAACGGTGCTAAAATTTTCCTGCGTACTACGTATTATCTCTGTATCTATACAAGGTACATACATAAATAGACGCGTTCTTCCCCTGGTGGTAAGCAGAAACTACAAAACGCCACCTGCTACGATCCTTACATACTTTTTTTGCCTCGTTTACGTTCATACATCTGGTCATACACGCACGCCGGTTGCGAGTACTACCCACCTGACCTTTATAAAGAACATCACCAAAAAGTTCAATATACATATATTTAGGGCATCCCCTCTCGGCGTTTCCACTCACATCTGCCTTGTAAATACCTTTTGTTACTCGCCTTTCATTCATCCTCTCAACATGACCAAACCGTCTAAGCTACTACGAAGTATTACGTACTATTTTTACTCGACTATGGCGAAGCAAAAAGAAGGGTTATGATTTTGACCGGTATGTACAAATGTATGTATGTTAATATGTTTATCTGTTGCCTTGTAACTTCTAAACTAGTGATCGTAATTTGACAAATGAGGTGTCATTGGAAGCATCTTGATCGTCCGCTGGGGTTATAAAAAGTCAACTAAAAATATATAAACAAGACATCACAGACAGACAAATAAAAAATCCGGAGTCACATTACTTTCTTGTCGTAGTTGGGTATTAGTTTATATAACTTTTATATATATGTATATTTCTAATAGCCATAACTGGCAGCGCCCCGCGGTTTCACCCGCATAACTCTCGATCCCTTGGGAATATTGAGGAAAAGTATCCTATGTGTTAATTCAGCTTATAAACTATCTGTGTGCTAAATTTCATCCAAATCCGTTCAGCAGTTTTTGCGTGAAAGAGTAGCAAACATCCGCCAATCCTCACAAACTTTCGCGTTTATAATATTAGTAGGATTAACACAGGCTCGTGAATCATTTTTAACTGTCTTAAAAAAGGAGGAGGTTTTCTTTCAATAATGTTTCAAAGGTCGGCAGCAATGCAGGCAGACACAGGCGCTGTAGGTGTTTGTCTGTTGCTAAAAAGATAGGAAAAGCTAGCAATGCCCACTTATCCACCGCCGTGCGAGCTCCATAAAATTTCCAGAGATAAATTAACGAAGCACAAACAAGTATATAACCAATTAATAATTCAGAACGAATTTCCGTAGGTGTGATTTCAACCATCCCCATTTTAAAGGTTACCAATAAAAATATATTGAGTAAGGCCTAGCACTGCGATTGAAAATCGCGCGATATTTTTATCGCAATTCTGTAACACGTCATATTATCTTATGAAGCTACACGCACTAGCGATTTAAAAATCGAACGAACTAAATTCGCAGTGAGTTCTATGCTTTAAAATTCGCGCTCGTTGTAATGCCGTACACTGAATATAAGCCGTGCGAATAAAATTAGCAGTATTATGTTAGCAGCAGGCCTTAGAATATAAATTACAATTTCCCGTCGATTTCAAAACTCGTAAAACACACAACATCAATCAAGTAACGTAAATAGACTCGCTATTAAAAGTTTTGTTTACCTCATCGGCTTCTAAAACTAAAGATTCTTGTGTGTCGCTGTGGGCCGAGGATTTGCGCCCTCGCTACTGGTTTCTGAATAATTATGACTTGTGCAATGAAAATTTTCTTAGACCAGAAATTGCAAAACAAGGACACAGAGCCAAATTCCGAAAGGGATACCGTGGCCCCGGGCAACGTACAGGCAACTGAAGGAACATGGGTGGGTTTTTGTCAGTAAGAGCTTGACACCCGCTCCACACTTCTCACGCTCCGCTCAGAGCGGGACAAGTTATTTGAAAATTTTCCATCCAAAAAAAAAAAATATATATAGAGCCTTTACACGTACCTACAACTAATTAAAATAATGTCAATGATAAGACCATCGCGAGTTTGATTCCCTCCCGAGAGAGTCTATTTTTCTTTATTTCTTTTAACTGTTTAGAGATCAATTGATTGGGGGGCCGGCGTTCCTATGTATGTAAGGATAGTCATTAAGTTGTTAGCGAGGTTCGACACTCGAGGAGGCTATTTTAATGCGCAATTGGTGGAAGCGCACTTCTATATCTCGCCAAGCTGAGAGGGGTTAACAGGAGTAAAGCCAGAATACACCGCATGAAACCGTAACCAGAAAAAGCGAAAAACTTTCAAACGAAACTTCAAATAGCATCACTTCTTTACCCAAATGCTTATAACTCTGCAACCCTAAATTTCTAGGTGCCATGACCCGTAAGGAGCTGTCGAAAGTGGTTCCACATTGAAATTGTAAAAGTTGGTAATAAAGGTGGCTTTACGACCCTTAGCGGGGGAGGCGAGGGAGTGGCTAACTGATAACATTTAATTTTTAGCCACCTTTGGGGCTGTTGATGTTACTGATATGCGCGACTTAAACGTTAATGTTTAGGTTAATAGAAGATAATGTTTTTGACAGGTTAGGGCTTACAAAATTGATGTTTTAAGCTAAGTATACTGTGTATTTATATCGGGCTAACTCCATATTTATGAAGTTTGATATAACTTATCGTGTTTTAAGTGTGTCAGTAAAATTACAAACCTAGCATAAGTAACATACTGGCCCGCAGATTCTACCGCTGCTCTAAACAAGTGAAGGTAACGTTATTTAAGGCGTATTGTCAAAGCTTTTATACGGGGAATATGTGGGTCAGCCACACCAAAAGGTCGCTGGATGTCCTACGCGTCCAGTATAATAACATCTTTAGGATGATGTTGGGGCTGCCTCGCTACTGTAGTGCATCGGGGATGTTTGTGCTGTATCGCACTGATGGCTTTCATGCCGTCATCCGCAAGAAAACTGTATCCCTGATCTGCAGATGCGTGGCAGCCGCAACGGAATTCTGAAGACTGTAGCGGACAGGGTCTCTTCACTGTTGTGGAGAACCTTTGCCAAGAGAGTAATTTAAATTGAATTTTAATATTTTAGTTGTAATTTTTATAGAATTGTATGGATTAATTCATCAGAATTAAAAGTTTTTTTTTTTAAAGTATTTTCGTTGTCTCCGAGAACGACAACGTATTGGTCCCGTAACTAGCAGGTACCTACAGATCGAGTTTCGGTTCCAGAAATTTTTGTTTGGAATACGATAATTATTAGTTTTGTAACATAACATGACGCCTTGATTCTTCATAGAGTTGGGCAGAGGTGTACCTATAAGTACACCCACATTTCTGTTTCCGCTAGTTATGTTTTAAGTCCCATGTAATAGGGGGCGAGCATATTGCCATCAATCGGGCACAACTCCAGACTCTGGGCTGCTACTGAGAAATTCCAGATAGAAACTTCCAATAACACTTTGCTCGACCTGGGACTCGAACCCAGGACCTCGAGCGAGGCATTATTAGTGTTGTGATAATGGAAATTTAGCATTTTCTTATTCTGACCGTTCATCATAACGATCATCCATTCGCAGCAGTTGATGTTGACAGCCGAAGATCAATATCATATTTAGACTTTCACATCAATTCGAACATGTGAATTTTCATCCCTTTCTAACTCAATCGAACAACCCAGCATATTGTAGTCCAAAGCTGGACAGCCTCTCCCAAGCTGCGTCCCCTCTTTTCTAAGTAAAACACTTTAAAATTTAATAAATCGAGGAATTCTGGGAAGCTTTCATGCAGATTTAAGTGTATAAAGAGTTAAAAAGAGGTACAAATCGACGATTCCTTCCTTTGGCTGTCGTTATAAGGCGATTAAAGGATTATCTCAGGTGAACGAGTAACTTCAAGCTGCAAACGTTCCGTTTATGACGTTACTAGGTTTTGTCCGTGGCTCCACTTGATGATCGATGTTACGAACTATTCATTATCGTGTGTTAGTTTCAAAGTCTGTCAGCAAAGTTTTGGGTATGAAGAACCAAAAGAACGGTGGATGGACTGTGTGAAAGATGATATGGCTAGAAAGGGGGTGACTACCGAGATGGCGACTAATAGAGAAATATGGAAGAAAGGGACATGTTGCGCTAACCACAAATAAATCGGGGTAAGGTTGAGATTGGTGATGAGTGGGTTTCACTTAAATTGAGTCACAAAACAGTTCAATTCAAGTCATCTACAAACTCGCGACAATTTTGCAAGTTGTTTAATATTCATAATTTTATAAAGCCGACAGTTTGTTCAATAAAATTGTCTATAATAAGTAGCTCCATCTTCAATTATATCTCCAAAAACTGGGAAATCATTTTACAAAAGCGAAGGCTATTAGGGTCTAAATTATTTAATACGACGATTATGTTCTGGGCCAAATTTTCAAGCGGTTGTCTGGTCCTTATTGCCTACACTGGAAGGACCAATTTTCCAAGACTTTGGTCCTGAAGTATTCTTGTAAACGTCTCTTAATTGTCTCTTATAATTAAGTAGAAGCCCCGAAGTAGGTGAACTTAAGGCCCCAGATGCGTAAAATTGTCTAATTATAAAAAGTATTAAAGACAATTTGGAGTTTATCCAATATTTGACTTTGGGGTCCTTTGGGCGCTCAAATGTTATTAAGAATCTGCCACGTTATTAAACGCGGGAACTGCATTAAAAAGAGGAAATGGTCCTATGGGTCGTTCTCGGAATCTTGATAGAGAAATCTTGGATTTTAATCTAATTGCGTTTGAATAAAATTTGTTGTATAATTTCTACATGAATGATGTAACCAATAATTTGCAACAAATTTTTGATTTAAAAGAGTGTCCGTGGAGTTTATTGCCCATTCTTCTCCATAGGTACCTACTACGCTTTGGAATGGGCAACTAGCATATTTCTGACTGACCGACTTCTTGACAATTCTTCTTGAAATAAAGAGTTTGTATTTGGGTCAAAAGGTGCAAAAAACCCTAGCAAGTTTGAATACAGTGATATTGTAAAAGCAATTAACATCATTCTCCATTTCCCTAATGTTTAAAAGAAACTTTTTGATTTACAAGGAAGGCTAAAATTGAGGTTACAGGCAGAAAATTCTCCCCACGATTGTATGTCGGGTAGCTCAATACTTTTCCCTAAAACTAAACTGTATGCTGAAAAAACTCAGTAGGCATTACGTCACCGTTCGAACGAGGCTTTACTAACAAACTTTGATTTTCTTTCAAAACTGAGGGTTTCTAAAAAAAACCGTGAGGGTGCCGATTGAGGGGCTAAAATGGGGTGAGGGATGGTGTACTCGTTATTTTCACTTTTCCCCGTTTATTGCCACAATAAATAACATTAGGTTTATGATGCGTGTATAAAATACCCCGGTTGGGGGCGTGCGAACCTGAATTTTTAATTTTCCACCCTCCTAACTTACGTTTTGTGCGAACTAAAAATTGGTTGTTTAAGACTGTTTCGTATTAAAGGGCGTAGGTTTTCATTAAGTTAGGGTAGCCATTTATTGATGTGTGAAAAGGAGTTTTGTGAGCACATAAAAAATACATAAAACGCTACAATTTTAGTGTTTTGGTTTATACATCTGGAGCCTCTGCTTAGCAGCGAAAGTTTTCGGCAAATAACATGCTAAGAAATAATAACAATAAAATTGTAACATCTAAAATAATATTTTAACAAATTTTTTGTTTGCTTCATTATCATCATCAGGGGGAGTCCCTATGTCCCATGTAACGTGGGGTTGGCGCAACACTTTTTCTTTTTCCACTATCCGCTGTCAACCGTCACGTTATCATTAACTAGATTCTCTTTCATGTCATTGCTCAAACAATCCATCCATTTTTTCTTTGGTTTTCCTCTCCCGCTCTATCCATCAAAATTTTTATTCATCAATCTTTAAGTCACATGCGTTTTCTCCCTCCAACCAAGCCAAACAATTATTTGCCATTTGCTTATAAGAGGTAATCGGAGGAAGTGCTGATTCGATTCGAAATTCTTTCCCTGATAGAAGGCTTTCACTAACGAAAGCTAGTTTACTATAGGTACCATCGCCTTTGAAAACAAAATCCCGTGCACACGACGCTTTTTTTCGTAAGTGAGCGTAACTATAGCGGCCGAGCGCTGCAAGCAGGAATAGTCCTTACAGTGTTCAGATATGGGTGTCCCCGATAGTACATTATGAAGAAAAGTCATTAAAGGATCACCTACCTATTCTCTATAGCTTGACAATCCTGTGTATTTGATTGAAATCTATATTTCTAAGACACGGAAATTTATATATATTCTCAAAGGAATTTTCCCAACCTAAAAGAATTATACTTCTGAAAAAAAAAGACATCTTAATAGACTGACATTTCAACAAGAATTAAGCTTAAGATTTATTCCACGACTCCACCGTCTCTACGCTTCCTCTACTAATTGTAGAACAACATTAGATTTTTTTCACAGCAAAGTGAATTTAATTATTAACAGTGAAAGCCCCGTAAGGTAGGACGCACACGTAAATGCCTCTTACGTCCGTAAGTGGCCGTTGTAGGGCCATACGACGTTACGGCGAGGCAATAAGAGTGGGTGTGACGTACACTGGGTTAAGGCTCTTAAGGTGAATTAAAAAGAGGTTTTTCTTAAGTGTTTGGAAAATAGGGAAACAGTAAATAAAACAATGTAGCCTAATAAATACATAGTTTTTAGTTTTTTTTATAAGGAAAGGCTCGTTGCTTGCCCCGTCAAAGTGGAAATCTATAATATGGATGTCGTAGATGGATTGTCGAATCCGCTGTTTTACAAAACCGCTAGTGGTTTTACAAAACATCTTCTTCCGGCTTGCCATTGCACTGCGTTTAATAAAACCGCTCCACATGTTTATTTGACGTAATGCAGAATGGCTTATGCAGCAGTCACAATAAGCGTTTGGCAATTTAGCAATTTGTTCGCAGTTACTTACTTGGCTATTTAGTATTATTAGGACTGACTTTCATAAGACTCTGATGTTTTCGCTTAAGTTAGGGTTATTTTCACTCATATTACTCGTCGTTTTGTTTATTTCTGTTTCGGACACCATTATTGTTGTTATGATAAACAGAGCCACGAGCGTCAAAATGTAGAACTACAATCGGACGTTTAATTTCACGCTGTTTTACATAACCTCTAATGGTTTGACCCGCTGCATTGATAAACGCAAAACGTTTATGCAATTCTGCGTATTAAAGTTCAGTAATTATGGAAAATCGCAAAACGTTGTTCAGCTGTTTTACATAACAAAGCTGTTTCGTAAAACGGCTAGCGGTTATGTAAAACAGCGGATTCGACAATCCATCTGCGACATAGATATTATTATATCATCATTCGGTAAACATTGGACTTTCTACCTTTGTTAGGAATATCCTATTTCCTTCCACAATTTACAAAAAGACCGAGAATTGGCGTTCATGGAAAGAGCAATTAAAAAAAAATAACTTTTTAGCCAGTCAAACGACCTCGAACCGACTTTTCAACCGACTTCCAATTAAAGAGAGGGTTTTGTAGCAGTTTTCCAGACGATTTTTGTAAGTAAGGTAAGGTATCGTCATAAAGTAAAGTAAAAGTTCGTCTCAATCACAGTTATCCATACTTTATTAACATTATAAATGTGAAAGTTAACTGCTTTCTGGCTCTTTCTGCCTGTAATCTTTTCAACAATGACCAAATCATTATGAGAAGTGGCGCATTTGGTTTTATACAGCGGCCATCGTTGAAACCTTAGTCGGTATTGGAAACCAATTCCAATTCCAGGACCAATTCCTCGCACACTGACTTATTAATTGTGGAATCTTAGGAGGATCGTCTACTTTTACAATGTTTGTAAATATGTGAGCACCATGTATCTATCACATAATTAGTTTATCTGTTGTTGCTTCATTTTTAATTCTTAATTCTTTTTACCTATTGTGGTATAATAATTTTATTCTAGGTACATCGTCCTCACATATAATTATTTTTTTATAACTAATGTACTTATACAAAATATTGTAAAACATTTTAAAAGAGTAACGGTGGAGTTTCTTGCCCATTCTTCTCCATACGAAAACTACCTTTTGGAAGGGGCAACTAGAATCAATATTTTTTTTTTTTTTTGTAAATTTTTGACGTTCAAAAGTGCCTTATACGGGCCTACTTGAAATAAATGATTTGACTTTGACTTTGAAAAATCTATCACGAAAATGAATAGATAAACGATTTTTCGACAAATGCAGTCCGAGATCAATATATTTGAACTTGATTTTTTATATTCTCGTTCAGACTGATGTTAGGTTATGTTACCGCATATTAGCTTTTGTTCGTCATATTATTCTGCATCTAATAACATGTGTACTTTTTATTTGCTTTATTTTTTTTTTTTTTTTCTTTCTTACTTGTGTGCCTTTTAGTCTGTGCTAATAAATATATTTGCTTTCCTTCTTTTCTTTTGTTACAATAGCAGATGAATGCGAAAAAAAAAAATTGCACAATTTTTGGTCATTGGCTTTTGGCACACAGGTAGCTATGTCATATATAGGATTTTTTCAACCCGATAGTAGGTATGTTCCCGTGGGATCATTTAATGATGTAATAGGTGACTTTCACTCGTCGCTTTAATTCTGGATTAATTCTGGCGGAGACAGCAATAACGTTAGCTTCTAATTCAGCCGTCTCAGTGTCCGTTCCCCCTACAACATAATAGGCTCCGTGGGCGGTACCATTTGGAGGGCCCCGCGGACTCCAGCTTAAACGTTTATAGCCAAACTGTCGCTGGAATTGTTAATTATTTTCGCGGGCCCCTACTGTTAATCCCTGTTCGGATCGCCCGTAATGATACCTACGTCACTTGATAAGGAATTTAAATCTTGGATCGGAGATTTTGGAAATTTTGGTCCTTCGGTACGAGTTTCTTAGTAACTTTTAATGTTTAAGGGGGATTTGGACTATTTTAATATATTTTCGTAATGTTGAAATTACCTTTTTTTGTTTAAAACTAATTTGATACGATATTAAGTAGATAGACTAGACTAAAAATCACCAAAATTCGATTAGATTTCGCATTCTGAAATAGACTAAAGTGACACAACATAACTATATTTTAGTTTGACAGCACTAAGATGGCACTGAGATTTTAATTTAGTGAAAATGTCAATTTTGCTATTCTGAATTTGACGTTTTTCACCTAAAATTTTAATTTTCTAACTAAATCTGACCAGTTTTAATAGCGGTTAAAAATGGTGTATTAAATGTGGAATACTATTAGTTGTCATGAACTAAAATTCTTACGAACACCTCGACTTCGGCTGCAAAAACAGTACTGTATTTATATTTTTTTCTTTTCTTTTGATTGTATCTCGAAAATGATGTGTCCTATCGCAAAAATAATGAAAATTTCGACCCCCTTTATGAAACCGTTATACCGCTAATAATCAACACGTAGGTAATAATTTTTCTTATTTTCCATGCAAAACGTGAAAAATTCCATATAAAACACGTCAAGGCCCCCCGTGCGCGCCTCCGGCTCTAAAAAAATTCACGGGGTAGGGCAAACAAGTATGTACCACGTGGAGTCGCGATTGTCAAATTCGATTTAGTTGTGTCAAAATAATTTTTAAATTTAGAGACATTTTATTGCAGAATATCGTTAAGATCATAGTCAAAAGTAAGGAATTTTAGTGATCGTTTAGTTAGTTTAGTTCGGTGTAGGTACAACAGAATCGGCATCATTTTCTTCTGAACTTAGGTCTTTCGATGAAAGGTCAAATATTCTTAATTAATTTGGTACTCAGTGTTTTAGGGTTCTGTCAACAAGGAACCCATATAGTTTCGCCATGTCCGTCTGTCTGTTCGTCTGTCCGCGGCTTAGCTCAGAGACTTAGTACTAGAAAGCTGTAATTTGGCATGGGTATCACGCCGAAAAAGTGGTAAAATAAAATCACAAAAAAATATTTTTTAAGTGTACTACTTCGCATGGTACGGAAATCCTATACAATGCGAGATCAGCATAAACTGGAAATGTATAGCTTGATGTGTAGCCCTGTGTACCTCCCCTACACGTAAAGTGGGGATGTTTTTTTAATTTATTTAGTAGGGTAACAAACAGATATCATTATATGCCGATTCCTATCTTTGAATCATGATCTCTAAAAGTATGGAGTACGACATTCGTAAAAAAGTTTTTTTTTTTTTTTTTTCCTCTTTATTTAGCAGGGACTTGCACCATTAACAGGTCATGTCAGCCCCATCATTTCCTTATTTAAGTTACTTACAGAATTTTCTTAAGACTATTAAATGTAAATAAGCTTAGCTTTATTGCTGGGTAATCCAGAATACGTTGAAATTTACCTAAATCGAACGCATTTAATTTTAATTTTTTACATAATTGTTGCCTTTTAAAATTATTGCAAATACAATCTATAAGGAGGTGTTGGACATCTTCTGGTTTATCACAAATAATACAGTTAGGTGAAAGCGATTTCTTCATTAAAAAGGATTTTTTTTACGGGTATGTGTCCCGAAAAAAAAAAGTTAGTGTGGCCTATTCTATATCTTCATCGTCTCAAAATCAATCTGCCTAGCCTTTTCCCAACTAAGTTGGGTTCACTTCCAGTTCACCAGATGCAGCTGAATGCCAGTACTTTACATGCAGCGACTCCTTATCTGACCCCCACAATCCAGTTACTGTGTAATACGATACCCCAATAAGAGGTACGCTTGGTTTTTTTTGGGTCTTCGTCGTCTCATCTTAATTGATTAATTTGCTACATTTAAATCTCTCCCGATAGATAAGATTCAAGGAAAACTCCCTAATAGGTTAGTTTTTTGTAATACAAAACCTCTTCCTTGTTACATGTGAAAACATGAGCTCTTTCCTAATAGGGAAACAGGGGAAGGACCAGACACCAGACACCAGCACCGTGTCCACCCTTTTCTCTGACAACAATGTATTGTAGTCCTGATTTGTGTTTAATTACACTTAAATTAAGTGTCGAGTTAGTGTTAATTATTAAGTAAGAGCAGTGTGCGTCGGGGCTGATAAGCTGACTTAGAAAAAATCTAAATTTTTACTAGAAATAAAAATAAAATAGATCAACCAGTTTACAGATTATCTGAAGTAACACACACATCTTTTATGGGGTACTGTGTTAAATGTCACAACAAAATATCTTGTGATATATTGCAATTAAATGAAAGAAATTTTAAAACTCATATTAAATGTATACTTTGTAAACAAGCATATTACAAATTAGAGGATTATATCCAAGATAAGAATGCTTGGAAACATGCTGGTCCTGCTCCGTAGGATATTCATCCTACGGAGCAGGACCAGCATGTTAGCAATCTGGTAGCATTAATGTCATGTATAAAAAATTATATCACATGACATTGATTAACTAAAAAATATTATAATAATCAATGTCATATATAAAAAATAATATATATATAGTATATTATTTTTTATTGAAGACTTTGATTTTACATTCTGTGATTACTTCCTCACACACTGACTTATCAATTGTAACATTTTAGGAAAATCGTCTACTTTTACAATATTTGTAAATATGTGAGCACCATGGATCTATTACATAATTAATTTATTGTTGTTGCTTCATTTTTAATTCTTTTTACCTATTGTCGTGTAGTAATTTTATTCTAGGTGCATCGTCCTCACATATAATTATATAACTAACGTACAAAATATTGTATCAAATCTATATATTTTTTTTTTTGTAAATTTTGACGTTCAAAAGTGCATATTAAGGGCACATTTAAAATAAATGATTTGACTTTGACTTACGAGTAGATCGTGGGTTCGAACCCAGGCAGGTGCTTTACATTGTGTAAGTAATTTCACCGCCACTGCTCTCGAAACGGTGAAGGAAAACATCGTGAGGGAACCGGCATGTCCTAAAACCAAAAATTCGAAGATATGTGACATCTATCAACCCTCACTGGGCCCGCGTGGTAGATTATAGCCCTCTCCCTCTCGAAGAGAGGAGGACTGTGTCCCAGAAGAGGGAACATTATAGGCTGAATATGTTTTAACTTTGATGTCAACGTTTTATGTTCAAAAATTTCTTATTTATTTATTTCGAAAACGTTACTACGTAGTTTTTTCTATAGAATAGATAAAAAAAATTGTCGTAAGTAACTAACTACATTCAGATAATAGTGTATTGCAAATTCTTCCCTAAGAAGGTGTTTTAAAATGCATATCGATGGTTTATTTCTGACCCGTATAATAGAATTCTTTCTTAGAAGTTAGTAGTTGTTTTTAACCGTCTTTTAAGTATTATAAATCGTTCACATTTTGAATTTGGAAGCTACAGTTTTTCACAGCCACATTCATGCTCTTTCTCTTTCAAACTCTCGCCATCTCATTCCAATTCTCATTACAATATCACAACTTCACCTATAAGATCATAATTTCTAGCGAAAAAATCCCAAGTTTTAACCCTCCCCCTGCTGTGGGGGAGCTTAAACAAGTTGCCTTTGCCAGATGGCGTTCGGCTATTCAAATTTTCTTGTTTTATTAAAAAAAAGTTCGCACTTGACCCCGAAACCGTTTTAAGTTGAGTTCTTCAAGCACCTTCTTAGTAATGTAGCGAGGTAATTGTATTTTAATGGCAGCGATTTTCGGAGAGAAATTGCTGGTTCAAGCTCTTTTAAAATTTGTGTCAATCTGAGCGTTGATAGCCGTTTTGTTTTATTTTTATAGGCTTGGAAAAGATAAATGCTAATTCGCCGTAAATTCTCGATACGGCTTTGGTCTCGATCTAAAATAATTTATGTTTGGGAAGTTTTAAATCAGATTGATATCCCTTAAAGCTTTATCGATTGTGTGAACGTTTTCACTTCGACTGCTTTAAGAATTTTGTATAATATTATAATAAATATCTAGTTCAACTGAAAAATTTAGGTAACAAAAACTTTCTTTAATAAAGTCATCACATTAACATACCAAGCAACACAATAAAAAACAAAAAAGACAAAAAAATGTCGCCAAGTAAACGAACCATATTAATAATAAACACTTAAGCGATAATGACGAAGCTTCTCAGTTTTCTTTTTGAAATCCTGACGAATGCCCTCCGTAAAGCTCGTATTGTTTCGAATTTTTTAGAAAGGACAAAATAAATTATGATTATGGGGTTCTAAGGAAACAATTGTCCGCCTCGTCTACCGTCGCAGCGAGAGGGTTGGGCCGTGTCAAACAAAAATATGGATTCCTTTTGTTTCGCGAAAATTAAAAAAATAACGTGATTTGTGTGTGAGTTATTTCTACCGTGTTTGAAAGTACAAAGTTAAAGTGAGGTAATTCATGATTTTTGTTTTCTTTTTTAGTGTATTTTGATTCTTAACATTTAACAATCTGACCGCTTCTTTTTGGTGACAATAGCTGATTAGAAAAAAGTTGGACGCACATGCACAATGTTCGTCGTGATGTGGTAAAGGCCTCGCCTCTCATGCACGAGGTTGTGGGTTCAAATCCGGGCAAGTACCAATGTGACTATTTTAATTAATATGTACTTTCTGAGTTTATCTTGGACATTGCTTACATCGGTGAAACAAATATTATGAAGAGCTGGATTTATATTTAATATAAGTCTGAAATCGCTAATCCGTCTTGAGCAAGCGTGGTGATCAATGTTCGTGCCTTCTGTGTATGAGAAGAGGCTTTGCCTTGCAGTGGGATAGCAATAGACTGGTGTTATTATTATCCTACTTATATATATTATATGTCGGGAATACGTTACTGAGTTGACTAATTGGGACGCCAGCGCCGCCTAGCGACGCACAGTGGAACGAATGTATGGGAGAGGTTGGACGTAGACATCTCCGAAAAAAAAGAGTTAAATTATGCCAAACTAATGATGCCATCTTATTTGATTACCTAATGCCTTCATAACTTGTTCTGATAAATTTCTTCATAACTCCCATATTTCGGAAGTTATTTGAGAAAATGTGATATTTTACTATGAAAATGAGTGTATCGAGCTCTCTCCCTCCTGATTCCGGCCTTGTTTCAAGTAGCGGTCTCTAATATCATAATGTTAATACTAAGAGCTATATTTAACACTAAAACACATGGTGCGCCAAATGTGCACTTTCTGGGATAAAGAGTGATGTTTATTCTATCATACAAAAATATTTTTTTATTTTTATTTTGTTGATTAAAACCGTTTTTCTAAAGGTTTACCTTATTACAATAACATTTCTGAGCAGCCGATTAGAGAAGACATAAGCTTATTAGGATATGTGATTAGGGACTTAAGGTTTACATATAAAACTGATGCACTAATGATTACTGATAAGAAGATTGCTATTATTTAATTACTATAAATGGCTCTCAATACACTAATTTAGCATGCATCATTTTCAAACTAATTACCTTGCAATATTTAACAAATGAGGGTACCTCGAGTAAATATAAATAGGTCACTATTAGTAACTTTAAAATCAGTGTTGATTTATACCTCGTTGTAGCCACGCTAATCTTGCAATGCATTTTCCAAATTTTAATATAAATCTTGATCTTCACGTTGCTTTATGCGCACGCGCATAATAGATATGGAATGAAAAGCTCATTTTTATAAAACTGCTAATTATTAGTTAAGATTATGATATTTTAAAACAAAAAGAAAGAAGTATATGATGGGACAATATTTATTGAATAAAAACAATATTATATATATTTACTTGATTTATACCATAATTTAATAATAATGATCTATAAATTACACAATTTAAACAGACTTACATAATTTAATAATCTATATCTACAAAATACATAATTTAATATGTAACACACAATATAATAGCATATTTTAAATATTCATAATAACAACTTTTTAATAAACTTCTACATAGCAATAACAATCACAAGATACTTATCTTATAATAATCTCAGAGAGCTCCGCACCGTTCAACGACTGGATCAAAAGTGAGTAAAGCCGGTCGGAACATTCGTTTTTATAGGCGGTGACAAACAAGTTTTACCCTCTTAATTTTAAATTAACGAACGACGATATTGTTTACTGGTTTAAGTTTAAAAAATGAATAACAATGATACACAACTTTAATACCAATATGTATACACATAGTTATATACTAATTATGTATATTTTGAAACTAACACGGCCATACTGACAGTGCTTCGTCCTCGAAGCATTAGATATTATTTGTTACACGTTTTATAAATCAAGTTCTATTCTCATTGCACATGGATATACCACTAAAATTTGACTATGTTTTCATCAATAAGTAATAACTTTGTTATTCTCATCTACTTGTATAGACATGGTGGTCCCCTTCAATTCGCTGTCATTGAGATAGACCACCACCAAACAAATAGGTAACAGCGAATATTTGCCAACTACATAGACATGCCAGCCACATTCACCCGCTGCCGGTGAGATAGCTGACACCAAATAGAAGGCCGACCAGCGGATTTAATTGCCAACTACATAGACATGCCAGCCACATTCACCCGCTGCCGGTGAGATAGCTGACACCAAATAGAAGGCCGACCAGCGGATTTAATTGCCAACTACATAGACATGCCAGCCACATTCACCCGCTGCCGGTGAGATAGCTGACACCAAATAGAAGGCCGACCAGCGGTACACATACTGATGAAAACATAATCACCAAACAATTATTATTACTTTTTCCTTTTCTTATGTAATTAATCAGTAAATAGGTCACATTATTTTCAAATTAAACATGTCATATACACAAAAGAACAGTATTTTTAACAATTACTGATAATATTCTGATGAGGAATTGTGTGTCAAATGTAAACAAGGTTATAGTTAACATAGGTGTGTCTCTATTTGTGTTCAATTAAAAAGAGAAGTGATTTATTCAAACTGAAATTATTTAAATAATCTATCACGGCCAGACTGACCTGTACTTCGCTCTCGAAGTACCAAGCTAATTATAATCATTTTCAAAAAGTCTCACACTTCATACAATAGCCTCTGGCCTTGACATATCAGTCCTATCACCTGCTGCGCGTGAATTTCAGAAAGATATCAGGGCAGTGACTGACCAGCAGTATCTAATGTAAATATTGTTTTGTTTATGCCATTTTGAACATCTCATGATAATTGAACACAAATTAGATACTGAAAAATTTAATTAGCTCGAATATTTTACTAAATTAACAAACATAATTAATAACAATGATATAATTAATTTACAAAAGGTAAAAGAAAAACAAATAATTGCATAAAGTAAAATCTAGCAACTTATACAATAATTAGTATGAATAACAAAGGAATAATAATAATCTATCAAATCGTTTTTTATATTTTTCTGCAGCCTCTAATATTTTGCTTAGCCAAGTCCCTATCAGCTTCAGCATCAATGTTTTGAACGGAATCATTATCCTGTATTTTGTCTAGGCGAGCCTGTATTGGAGGTATATTTCCACAAAACGCTTGGCCATTCTGAAGAATCGTTAACAGTAGTGGTTAGCATATTAATTATAGTACCAACATATTTTTCGGCTTGGCCATTGCTTCTAGGAGTACCCGTGGCTATCATATGGTGATTTATTTGCATATCTCTAAGAAGTGATCGTACGTGATCAGAAGTGAAATTAGTGCCTCTATCAGTTACTATTACAGAATTGGGACTAATTATTGACCGTTAAGAGTAAGTGGTTTGAGTATGCAGTATTTGGTAAAACCATCTTATCCAAAAGATTTTGTGTCTCCTTTTTTAAAGAAGCAAACTGATTCATCATGACCAGCCTTTTTGCAGTAAGAACATTGAATCTTAGGCGTTTCAGAATTTGGGGTATCTTGGTTTTTATTTCTGAAGCACTGAGATTTAACATGACCAGTTTTATTACACAGAAAACAAATGGGTTTAGAAGAGTTTGGATTTTCAGGCTTAAGATGCTTAGTAGCCAAGGGTACGTTACTAGTTTCGGATGGGCGTTTTCTAGGGGTTTTACTATAGCTTGTAAAAAGAGATATTAGTTCCGATGTACTGTTAACACGGCTGTTAAACGATGCCATCCTAATATTAATATCTGATATACCTCCACAAACAAGCTCGACTAACTGTCCTTTAGAAAATGTAACTTTAGTATTTCTTAACAACCTTAGCTTTTCCCTAGCGTATTCACAATAAGTTTCTGCTGCGTCTGAGGTGTAAAGTACAGCTTTTGAAAGTTTTTCCGACAAGTTCTTTTTCTCCGGGTACAGATCTTTGATACATTTTTTACTCCCATGTTCTACCCTCATCTGGGTCCCAGGTTTCAAACCATAACAGAGCAGAGCCCTTAAGGGCCTTACCGGCTTTGCTGACAGTAGTAACGCCGCTCCATCCACGGTCCTTGGCTATGGTGTTGATGTTGTTGCACCAGCTTTCAGCACCGTTGTCGTTTTTCTCTGGATCAAACGGTGGCAGCACCACATCATCTTCACCGCGGTTACCAGTAACAGCATCACGGATTTCAGCAGGTTTTCTATTACGGCAGGATCCATCTTAAAAGTTAACAGAAAAAAAATGAGAAATGTAAAAAGAAATTAGGTTCCTATCCCACTTCTGATAATAGATATGGAATGAAAAGCTCATTTTTATAAAACTGCTAATTATTAGTTAAGATTATGATATTTTAAAACAAAAAGAAAGAAGTATATGATGGGACAATATTTATTGAATAAAAACAATATTATATATATTTACTTGATTTATACCATAATTTAATAATAATGATCTATAAATTACACAATTTAAACAGACTTACATAATTTAATAATCTATATCTACAAAATACATAATTTAATATGTAACACACAATATAATAGCATATTTTAAATATTCATAATAACAACTTTTTAATAAACTTCTACATAGCAATAACAATCACAAGATACTTATCTTATAATAATCTCAGAGAGCTCCGCACCGTTCAACGACTGGATCAAAAGTGAGTAAAGCCGGTCGGAACATTCGTTTTTATAGGCGGTGACAAACAAGTTTTACCCTCTTAATTTTAAATTAACGAACGACGATATTGTTTACTGGTTTAAGTTTAAAAAATGAATAACAATGATACACAACTTTAATACCAATATGTATACACATAGTTATATACTAATTATGTATATTTTGAAACTAACACGCACATAAAGATTTACGCGACTATAACTATTTGTTCAGTGTTTTAAAAGATAGCAGTTATATGTGAAAGTTCTGAAACAATTTTAAAAGACTGGTGTCGTCGATTTTGCTACAGCATTTATGCAAAATGGACAGTCTGGAAGAAGCACAGATAAGTTTCGGAAGAAACATGAGATTTGGCTACAGGTTGCAATTCAGTGGCCGGAATTTCTGAATGAAAATATTGAATCTTCTACAGAAAATGTAAGTGACGTCATCGAGCCCATAATTTCTCCTGCTAAATCTGATGCTTCAACTTGTACACATCCTAGTCCTCGTAAATCTTTTGAGGACCTTAGTAACCGGCAAAAAAGAAGACGCACTGAAGATACTCTTACATGCAGCAGTAGCAGCGCTGAAATTATGTTTTCGGCCGAAAGGGCGCTTCGAAAGGCAGGAGAAAGCGATACAGCTGATGTAATTAAATACTTGATGGAGAATCCCGAAGAGGCCTCAAAAATCAAAGCCTACATTGAAGGTAAATCGATTCAGGTACGGGAAATATCCCCTTTGAAGGCATTGGCTCTTTATGTATCGATGAATTTATCGAAATGGCGCTACAACACTCTTCGGGATTTCAACACCCAAGAAGGAACTCTTAAATACCCGAGTTACTACATGTTGGTTAAAGAAAAAATTAAGTGCTATCCGGCCAAAGAAGATCTCACAGTTACAGAGAGCTCTGCAAAAATCAAATTACAAGGCTTGATGGATTTAACCTCAAGAAGACTTATTAGGTCGTTAGAAACCCCTGTTGATCCCAATCAACAGCTCGTTTTGACCAGCAAATGTGGTTTTGATGGATCATCTAGCCAAAGCATTTATCATCAAAGGACGAGTGAAGATGAGCAATCGATCTTGCTAGTAATTTTATGATTAGTCTTGTACCACTGCGGCTCGTCTCAAAAGATGTAACAATTTGGGAAAACGAGCGACCATCTTCCACTTCATTTTGCCGGCCAATATTGTTTAAGTTTATAAAGGAAACCAAAGAAAATGTGCAGAGAGAGATGGCCGAAATCGAAGCCGAGATTGAAGCCTTAACTCCATCCACCATAACTGATGGAATTAGTGTCAAACACCAACTGCTGTTGACAATGATTGATGGTAAAATTTATTCCATTATATCCGATACAGCAGCTTCAGTGTGTGACATATGCAAAGCTAGTCCTAAAGAGATGAATAATTTAGAGTTAATCAAAGATAAACACGCAAACGAGGACATGTATAAATATAGCTTAAGCTCCCTTCACGCTTGGATTCGCTCAATGGAATGCTTATTACACATTTCCTACAAATTAGACATAAAGTCATGGCAAGCAAAGGGTGATATAGCAAAACAAGTTGATGATAGGAAGAAAAGAGTTCAAGAGGCTGTAAGAAGAGAAACGGGCTTACTTCTCGATGTTGTGAAACAAGGCAGTGGATCCACCAATAATAGCAACTCGGCCAGGAGATTTTTTGGAAACTACACAAAATCTGCTGAACTGACCGGAATAGACGCTATGCTTTTAAGAAAAATCTGTGTGATCTTGCAGTGTATTTCATCAGGGGAGAAGATCAACGTAACTAAATTCCGAGAGTTCTGCTTTGATACTGCTAAGCTTTACGTGGAGTTATACCCATGGTATTATATGCCTTCTTCACTTCATAAAATTTTAATGCATGGGCCAGACATAGTTCAGAACTTGTCAATTGTGCCCATTGGTTTTCTATCCGAAGAGGCATCTGAGGTCAGAAATAAAGATTTTCGGAAATATAGAGAGGGGCATTCTCGAAAGCATAGCAGTATCTCATGCAATGAAGATATTAATTATTATGCACAATCTTTTACTGTCTTCTGATCCACTTGTTACAAGCATTCGTCCAAAAGTAAATAAGTTTGTAAAAAAATCTTCTTTTAAGGAATTTTATGAGCTTACGGATTCTGAGAAAAGTGATATCGAATTTGTTAACATAAATGATTTAGCGGATATCGATTCTGAATTTGAATTAATTGATGATGACGATGATAATTAAATATTGATATTGTTTTAAAATGTGTAACTTACTTATTTATATATGCGTAATCTTAATTATTTATTGTACCATTAATTAAACTAGGTAATTTATTATTTTCTTATCAACTTATATCTAAAATACAGTGTTTTTATCGTTATTGTAAAACATATATAAATAAAATAGTATGTGAAAAAGTCATAATCTCATCTGTTATGATTTTTTTTTGTAAATAATAAGTACACAAGATTTTAAAAACAATATATTAATATTATATATATATATATATATATATATATATGTATTATAACCTCTAAATACATCTGTCTGCAGTTTAAAGTAAATAAAAATGGGGAAAAACCATTTCTTTTTTTTTAAATTTTCATTTCCTATTATCCCAGAAAGTGCACATTTGGCGCACCATGTGTCTTAGTGTTAAATATAGTTCTTAGTATAAGCATTATGATATTAGAGACCGCTACTTGAAACAAGGCCGGAATCAGGAGGGAGAGAGCTCGATACACTCATTTTCATAGTAAAATATCACATTTTCTCAAATAACTTCCGAAATATGGGAGTTATGAAGAAATTTATCAGAACAAGTTATGAAGGCATTAGGTAATCAAATAAGATGGCATCATTAGTTTGGCATAATTTAACTCTTTTTTTTCGGAGATGTCTACGTCCAACCTCTCCCATACATTCGTTCCACTGTGCGACGCTCGACGGAGTTAGCTCGGACCGGCTGGAGTTAAGTAGACTTCATCGATGGCGGTCAAGCAGTGAAGACGTTTAGAAACTGTCGCGCTTTTCGAATAGTTGTGTCGTGTACCTACAGTGTGTGAAATGCGAGTGTGATTAATGTGATCGTGAATTGTAATTTGATCTGAACTGCAAACGGGTTTTCTATTGCACAGTAACCAACACTACCCGCAGTACGTCCACAATAGCTAAAATATGGCTGATACTAACACGTACCCGAAAACGCAAAAGTGACCGTTGGCGTGCCGTGTTTTTGAACAAAAAAATATAAACATGCAAGCGATTATGCTCGATCATGGTGCGCGACAGCCAAGCAAGCCGATTGACAGCAGCAGAAGAGCTCCGACGTCTTCAGTATCGAGCCAAGCAGCCCCGCCCCTTTAGATTTTAATTTACTTTGAGGTCTATTTTCTTGTCCTTGGATATAACTAAGCGCTATTGAAACGTAATTGTAAAACTAACAATAACATTAAACGTCGCCCAAAATAAACATAGATTGTTTTCTATAGCTCCCTGCGGTATTTTTATCACGACCGGTCTTTTCATATCTTGGAGGTAAAATACAATAGTCGTTGCTAATGTATTAATTAAATTCACTGAATTAAACTAAAGGCGATGGCACACTGCAAGCAGATGCAGCACGCGTTTCTGTGACAAATAAACCTTTTTTTTCATTCTTTTAGATTTTGTGTAAGTGCTAATTGTATTGTTATCTTTTTCGGCCTAAAAGAAGAAATTGCAAAGTTTATAAGTGTCAAAATCACGGCACATGTGTATTTGTAATCTTATCTTGTCGTTGTTTGAATTATAAAATACTAGCTGCACCCCGCGGTTTCACCCGCATAAGTCTCGATCCCGTGGGAATATCAGGATAAAAAGTATCTTATGTTCTAACCCAGGTTAGGTCTACCGATGTGCCAAATTTCATCCAAATCTGTTGAGCCGTTATAGCGTGAAAGCATAACCAACAAAAAAACAAACTCACTTTCGCGTTTATAATATTAGTTAGGATTTTCATTTAATTCTTATTATTATATCGTTATTTTTATTTAAATAAAATATCTAATTCTTCTTCGACATGGATAGAGATAAAATAACAAATCCCATCAAAAACATAACTGTGAAAATGGGAGCCAAGTTCAATACTGGTGTGGTTGTCAAATGAATTGAGATTTAAATGGGTGCCAAGCTCTGTAGATAATCCTGAAATTTATTTATAAGATTTGACTTGGCTAGTTTAAACCAGCAAACCAAATCTTTAAGATATGTTAACCTTACAATATATAAAAACAGGAACTTGCGTAGGTATAACATAAAGAAGATAAGCTGATTAGACAAATATAAGATAACTTGTATGTAATTCGAAATTATACTAGGTCAAATGAACCAAAGAAACAAATGACTGCGTTGTATTTTCAACGCTTTGTGCCAGTATTTCAAGCAAACCTTATTAAAGTGGCGCTATACTTTTTAATTAGCTTATTCTCGCTTAGCTTACATTGAACTACAACCCCGCACAAAACCGCGTCCGTTTCCATTCCTCGACTCGTTTTCATAAGAAATATGGCGTCATTTAATTTTTTTATTTGTTCATTCATTTTGGTGAGTGTATGAGTAATAAAGAACATTATATTTTTTGAGTTATAAAACAAACGTCGCAGTGGCCTGTAGTAAAGGCAAGTTTACACGAAACCAGTAATGTGATAGTACAGTAAGTCAATCCAGCGCTGACTTGCAACTGGGCTCGTGTAGAAACTAGTTTCAACCCAGTCCAGTGCTGACTTCGCGCCCTCAAATCAGTCCAGTTGACTAACCTACCCGTCTATTCTCGGGCCCAGTTGCTTCTCTCCCTGACTTACTGACTTAGGTACTAACCTCGTTCTACATGAACCCACTGACTGGGTGCGAAATTCCGAGTTACTGGGTCCAGTCACTGCCATCGTATAAACCAGGCATAACGAAGCACATTGCTACAAGGTTCATTTGTCCCTCGCATGACATTGAAAGGGAGCCGCTGTTGTTAAACATTTGTGAAACTGTTTTGTGAAATGGATTATAATGGATGGAGCTTCTTGTTTGCTCTTCTCCATAGAGATCTACCGATCGTTTTGGAATGGGCAACTAGCTTCAACTTTCTAACTGACTGATTCCTTGATAATTCAAAAGAGACCGTAAATGGTCTAATGAGGGTTTTCTGAAATGACGTCCATTAGGTGGCAGCACTGAGATAGTTTTGTCAGTTTTGACAGCGCCAGCGGTTTTGCGTGGTCAAAGCGCCTACATTTTTGTTTATTCGTGACTGAATGATGAACGAATGAATGAAACGAATGATGAAAGTCATCATATTATATTTTACATTCATTGTCGAAATTAAAGACCTCTTGTCAAAGTGGCTCCAACTGATGGCGTGAATTTTCATGAAAACCAACATTGAAATAAACTCAGATCAAACTCCTTTGAGTTTGAGTTTGAAATTACAAAATGACGGGGTTAATTCCGATTTTGGCAAAAGATTCTTATTATGTGTTGGCATGTGTATTGAGTAGGTAATACCATTTATCCGGTTTCAGCGGGACACCACAGATTCATGTTGAAAGGAAACATCGTGAGGTGGACGGAGTTTATCTCAAAACGCAGAAAGTCGACGTGCTTGTTTCTTATCGACACTATTAAGAGATATTTGACTTGCAATGGGACTTTAAAAGTATGGTATTTTGAGAAACTAAACAATTACTGCATTGTCTTAGTATTTCGACTCGAAGGACCATTTTTTTTTGCATAAAGATGTAACGTAATATTTAAAAACAACGTTCTGAATAAAAATCTTTGAAGAAGGACCAATAAAGAAAGTAAAATAAAATTATCATTATACCTACACATGCATTAGGTACTTTATAATAACCCTATCTATATCCTATTGTAATAGATGCACGTTTAGCTACATTGCCCACGCTAAAACTTCCATCTTTTCCATACAAAAGGTACAACGAAGCCCGTATGTGAAGCACTGAAGTCCTGAATAGTCAATGTACAAAGTTACCTGAATTTCACAGCAAGAATAATCAATTAAATGAATACATCTGCCGACAAAAGTTCCCCATGACTTACTAGGTAAACTGTTTGGATCGGCCGCATTCATAGACAAGGCTTGGATACGGAATTATTAAGTAGGTACCTTCTTACTTTAGTGTTTGTGTTTTTTGAATATTGAATTGATTGAGTAAAATCGTCAATAAATATGTGAAGCATCACATATCCATTGACGATTTTACTCAATATTGTCTATGGGAATTCATTGTAAAATGCTTGTAACAACCAACATTTTTGAAAGGTGGCTGAAAGTAAATAAATTACTGTGATCTGTGAATCAGTCAGTGGCGTGTTATTTAAGAGGCTCAGCAACAAAACTGTAGGTTTTTTTTTAAGTAGGTGTTTACAAATATAGAAATATGATGGTGACTAAAGCTAGGTGGATATATGAAGTAGGAAAAATGAATTGATTCTAGTCGCACCTTCCAAAAGGTAGTTTTCGTATGGAGAAGAATGGGCAAGAAACTCCTCGAAGTGAACAGGAACCTGCAATGTCAAGGACAGACTGAACTGAACGAGAAAGATAAATAAGGAAGTGAAGAAAGGGTTAGTTAGCCCTTCCAGTATGTGGGGTTAATAGTCAGATAGAGGACAAATATGAAGACATGAAATCAATAATAAAGCCCCTTGACTATCGATCGTTTTATTAGGTATCTTCCTACTATTGTAAAAGTTGTAACGTTAACAATAAATATTTATTTATTTTTATTTTCAGGTATTGTCAAATATTTATTTATTTTTATTTTCAAATAACACCCATATCCAAACATAAATTAACAGATTAATTAAAATACAATAAAATCAAACATCAAATAAAATAAAATAAAATGAAAATACATTATGTTAAAAAAAAAAAAAAACAATAAATAAAGTAACACAATTTATACTCCCTCGCCAGACTATGAATGCCCTCCAACTCCAGCTTCCGCCCGACAGATGGCGAGCAGTGATTGATGAGGTAGAACTTAATTATAATACTTAGCCAGGTTTCTTCTTCAAATTTCTTTCTAACCGACTCCAACTTGAGCAACTTAGACAATCAACTTGATGCTTGATTCTCTCATCTCATTATTTGTTGGTGGATCTTTGAGTGTATTTTAGGAAATGCTTCAGAGTATTTCTTGACCTGTATCTAGTGGAGGTCAGATAGGCAGTCGCTCCATGTAAAATACTGGTATTCAGCTGCATCCGGTTAGACTGGAAGCCGACCCCAACATAGTTGGGACAAGGCTAGGCAGATTGATTGATCTAGTGGTATTTACGCTTCCAAATTTTCCTCACCTGCCTCGTTAGTCGAGTGGTCGCAAGCGCTACTGCTGAACATAAGGTCTTGAGTTGGATTCCCGGGTCACGAAAAGTGTTATTGGGTTTTTTCATCTGGAATTTCTGAGTAGCAGCCCGAAGTCTAGATTTGTGCCCGGTTGATGGCAAAAGGCTCGCCCCCTATTACATGGGACTTGAACATAATGTGGGTGTACTACAGGTACACCTCTGCCTAACCCTCTGGGGATTACAGGCGTGATGTTATGATGATTAGTTAGAGTACGTACAATGTAAATAGATACCTGTGTCTAGCAAAGAGCTTGATCCTGGATTAATGAGCGTTCGATAACGCGGTTGAGAACTATTATCTTGAGTGTGTAAACATTGTTATAGTCACCGGCACGTAACTCGGCAAGAATCGTAGATACATAGGACTCGTTTTCGCTTGTTTTTCTTAACAGACATGTTCATAAATAAATAACCTTAAAATAATGACATTCAAAAAAGTGTATTTTTTTTGTTGCACTAATTGAACATAAGCAAACTTCCTCCCAATACGCCAAAACCTTGCCAAGTTACGTGCCAGTGACTATACTTAAACTATTATTTATCATTCCGTTTGGCATACGACTTTTGACTAGTTTGTTGGTCTAGTTTATCATGCACGACTTCGAAAACGTGAGGTCCTGAGTTCGATCTTATTATTGGGTACTTTCATTAGGAAAATAGTAGTCGGTAGTCTGGATTTGTGTCTGTTAGTCGACAATAGGCTTGCCCCCTATTACATGGGATTTAAGCTTTCCGATGTCGGTTTTCTACAAGAGCGGTGGCCGTCGCATAGCGCCCGCAATTTGCCGGCGAATAACGTCACTGTATGAAAGTAACTTGGTGTGTTTTTCTAGACAGCGTTTCTTGACAGCGTAAAGTCAACCGCTGTCATCATGACAGCCGTCACTGCAGCCGTGTGGCGGCCATCGCTTAAAAATTCTAAATTTTAAAGTCATTTATTCAAACTAGGCTGAGAATCAGCACTTTTCGAACGTCAAAATTACATAAGACAGTCCCCCAAAACGCCCACCCTCCACCACTTCCTAGTGCTTTAGCTGGGAAGAAGAAGTGGCGCAACAAACTCCCCAGCAGCACAGCTGTCTGTTCAGTTAGAAAAAAAAGATTCTATATAATAGTATGCAAAATAATTTACATCTTCTAGGAAACCTGATAGTGCACTGTGAGTACACATCTATCTGCTTATACCTTTAGCAAACATAGGCATGTAGTTATTTATGTTCTGATCTAGTAAATTCACTAAAATACCTTTTCCCATACAAAGCGGCTTACGTGAAGCGAGCAACAAAACAATCGTTTCAATATAAAACAATTCGCTGAATAAACAAATATAGTACAATCGGAATTGTAATCGTTCATATTGAGAACAACAGATCAAATGGATTGGCTGTTGCTGGGTTACAGTTTAGTGATGTGACACAGGAAGCAATGTATAAATATCGATAAATTATGTGTTGGAGTTTGCAGGAAACTTGACAAGCCGCAGTGACGACAGGTGGAGTCAGGCAGTGACCGAGTGGCTTCAAAGGACTGGAGGATGAAGTGTCGGTCGTCCAGCGGCGAGATATTGTTACCATCGCGGTAGAATCTTCCACTCTGCTTCATACAAAAAAAAAAAAACTAAATGTTTATTTCTGTACCAACTAGTTTACATTAGTTTATGATTGGAGCTTCCTTTTAAGCATGATGTTGTTAGGAGAGTCCGCTCTTAAGTTGTACAAACAGCCAAAGCTGTTTGTACAACTTACAAAATTTACTAAATATATACACTTTTTTTTCGTTTATTCTAAACATCATCATTACATATATATAGATAAGTATATGCTTTATGTATTTATTGTACATGTAAATGGTACACCACTGACTACCTGCAGTATTGTCTCTCCTTCTTACTTTAATCCATCAAAAGGTTAGAACTTGTTTAGAGGTAAAACTACATTTACTTTTTCTTTAAGGTCCACTCTGAAACGATAAATTAAAAATAGTACCTACTCCATTTTGCGGACTAAATTTGTAGTAATAAAAATAAAAATATTTTAAAATATTTTCCTTGGACTGGAGTAATTACTGAATGTAGCAGAATCCTGAATTCCTCTGAATGACAAGCCGTTTTGAGTTTTTACTAGTTAAATCTTGTGGATCAATTGTTTTGTAGACATTCAAATTCAAAATATTTTATCTCACATAAACCTACGGTGCACGGTTCCAATTGGTAGTTTCCTATGGAGAAGAGCCAGCGGGTAACTCTTTTAAATATTATTGGCTTTTACAATGTTTTCCAATTACTATTTTAATAGTTATGGGAGGATAGTGTAGGTCTGACAAAAAGTAACAGGCACATAACAAAATAGAACATTTTTCAATTTAAACTGTATCTCATACAGGTCACAAAATATTTTTTATCGATAATTCGTTATGTATCACATCACTAATGTCATGTGATCGTTCTACGGCTCGCCTACAATTTGTCTTCGTTGACAAATATTTAAATATTCACCGATAGCTATCGATCACCGGCCCTAGAGATATCGAGATATCGACAGAGCTGAAAAAAAATAAATCGGTTAAGTGCGAGTCGAAACCTCGCACTAAAGGTTCTGTACCACCAAAACTATTATAGTTAATTTTATTTTTATTATTTGTTGTTTTGATAAAGAGTATGCAGTACCTACAATAAAACAATGTTAAGTTCATAAGTACCCTATTACTGTTTTCACGAAAAAGCAGTAAGATTTATCTTAATTTTCGAAAGGTATTATGAACGTATGGAACGTTTTATTATCATAAACATGAAGATAACATCACGCCTTGTTTCTCCGTAGGGTTGGGCAGAGGTGTACCTATAGTACACCCACATTTCGCCAGTTATGCTTAAGTCCCATGTAATAGAGGGCGAGCATCAACCGGGCACAGATGCAGACTCCGGGCCGCTACTAAGAAATTCCAGATCCAGATTGAAAAACCCAATTACTATTTCCCCGATCTGGGAGTAAACTCAGGACCTCATGCTAAGTATATGGCATTATTTATGTATTCTGTGAAAATTTCAACTAGCCATTATTTATTCCAACTTCTATTTGCAATACTCGTACATACCTATGGCAGATTTATTGCTTCAAGACACCTGCTTCTTCTTCTAAGTGTGTCGATGGCAATCTAAATTAAGTCGTCCCAGAATTTGGCTACGAGTTTGGCGGCATCAGTAGTGCCCATCACTTCTGGTAACGCGCAGACTGTTGTCTGCGCGTTACCATGACATGACATGAGGACATGCAAGACACGATATGTCCCATCGTTTCAGGAACAGCACCACATTTACACTCCAAGGCGGAGTCGTCTATAAAGCTCCACCTGATGAGGTCTTCCTTGCTCCAGCCAAACTGGGTCCGGAGTCTGTTCAGCATATTATGGGTAAAAGAAGTATTAATAAAGATTTAAATTCATTTAAATTTAGATTTAGATTTGAATTTAAATTCATATATTTCAGCAAAGCGCGTTCCAATTGCTATGTGGAAGTATATTTATAATGCTATGCAAATTATGTAGTTTTTTCTTTTTCCTTTTGTTAAATTAGTATGGTCATAGTATTTAGGTACATACTTTAAACTTTAATTTAATGTTAGCAACAATCGCATTTTACCTATTCTTCATGACTATACTTGTTTAAGTTTTTTCTTTTGTTTCCTCCCGCTACTTTCTAGTTAACCTAGCTTTATCAATGTCGTGAAACTCTGTTATTGGCTTAAGTGATAATTGTCATCATCTCGCTATCACTGAGCAGTGCATGCAGGCTGTATGATGCTGTAACCTTAACTTTGACGCGACTGCCTGTTCAACTGCATTGAGCTGTTCATTGATAGTGGGGTGAACTTTCATAACTCATGTAAATTGAATATTAGTTGTTGAGTGTCCAAATAAATAAAATAAAAGATACAGTCCTATGACAGACAGAATATCTGTATGTCTGTCCCTCACAAAAGCTGCATTTCTTGACCAGAAAAAGTAGGCTTAGTCATTGGATATACGGAACCCTAAAGATGAAAAACTGCCTAGGGAGAGACGACTTAGAAAATGTAAAAACTTTCGGATTTAAGGGTTAGAATAATTTATTAGAAAGTATTGAATTGTGATATTTTGGGGACGTTCTATAGATATAAATCAAATGTGAAGTTTTGGAATCTAAAAATATTTGCATTATTAATGACGGTCGGTTATTTATAGTTGAAGATAGGGACGATAGATTTTTTCAATAAGATATACATAGTTATACCTGGAGTTTCTCATTGACTTGAATGTGCCCTGGCGGCTGAGAGTATGTCATGCTCACTCTAATGTCTCGCTGACGGTGGCGCGTGTGTTGGATCATTTAGCTCCCTTCAAAATGGTTGAGCTGAATGGTGCTGATCCATGCGTCATGTTTGTGAACGGGCGCCGTCAGTTGGGACTGGTCATCTCTTAGCTGCCACGGCGATTTTAATTTAATTTATGTTTTTATTTCTAACGGACGCTTTTAATGTTTTGCATCGTTCTCACATGTATAACTTCAACTTGAACGATGTAACCAATATTATGTAACCATTTTTTTATATAAAGGTGTGTCCATGGAGTTTCTTGCCCGTTCTTCTCCATAGGTACCTACTACGCTTTGGAATGGGCGACTAGCTTCATATTTCTGACTGACCGACCCCTTGACTATTCAAAAGTGCTTGTAATTGGTTTATTTGAAATAAATGCTTTGAGTTTGAGTTATATAACTCAATCGACTCGGACTACCTCATTGGCCTAGTGATTACATGCGCTACTGCTGATCATGAGGTCCTGGGTTCGTTTCCCGGGTAAGGCAAAGTGCTTTTGGGTTTTTCCATCTGAAATTTCTCAGTAGCAGCCCGGAGTCTGGATTTGTGCCGGTTGATGGCAATAGGCTCGCCCCCTATTACATGGGACACAAATATAACTGGCGAAATGTGGGTGTACTATATATACACCTCTGCATAGCCTTTTGGGAAATACAGGCGTGATGTTATGTTATAACTCAATCAACTAGTTTATTAGAGGTCCTTTGCGCTTACTAGAAAGAAAGAAAATTTGTTTTTTTTTGTCACAGAAACACGTGCATACAAATAACAACAATATAAACAACAGAAATATTCGGCAGCTGCACGTCATTAATGTGACAAGAAGGCTTCCACTCAACATAATTCTGTGCTATGAGGGACCCACAGCACAGCGCTGATTTTCAGTGGTCACCCGAAAAATACGTACGGACATCAAGTCAGTAACTAAATATGAATAAATCCAGTGTGTAAATATTGATTCAATCAGTGCTACTAGGACGTCTTCTAAGTATTACGTTACATTACGGGCTCAAAACCTGATATTTTTATGGGGGTATACCAACTAACGTGTGTGCACCCTTGCCTACTACGGTAAAGGTGCCTTATATTTCATAATTATTATATGTCTGAGCAGTGGAGGCCAAGTGGTAATGGGTCGTGGGTTCAAAATAATAATATATAAACTTTATTGGCATGAAAAATTGTTTACAGAAACTCTGTGTTCGATAACAACTGCATTAGTATAATTCTGTGTCGCAAAAAGTTCGAGACAAAAGCAAAACTAACAAAAACTAAAACAGTTCAAATTAAAAATAAAATAAGAAAGAATAAAAAATAAAATAAGAACTTAAAATTAAAACTGAAATGTGAGATTGCGTGTTTGTATGGAAGGGTTTGTGTAGTTTTGAGCGTGGAGTGTATATGTGTGTGTGTGTGTGGCAGAGAGGTGTGAGTTTGTGCAGGGGGTGTGCGTTTGCACATGATAGACATATAAAATCCAGGCAGGCGCTTTACTTTGTGTAAATAATTTCATCACCACTGCTCTCAAAACAGTGAAGGAAAACATCGTGAGGAAACCGGCATGTCCTAGAACCAAAAATTCGAAGACATGTGACAGCTACCAACCCGCACTGGGCCCGCGTGGTGGATTACAGCCCACTCCCTCTTGAAGAGAGGAGGCCTGATTAAGGTATAGTATCTGGGCGACCGAGTTCTGCTCTGGTGAAAATAGAGAATGCTCATTTAATAGTACCTATAGGAAAGTTCATACTAATGCCATACTGCCATGATAGTACATATTAATTCTATACTGCCATGATAGTGCATACTAATTCCATGCTGCCATGATAGTAGGTACTTACTAATTCCATGCTGCCATTATAGTTGGTACTTACTAATTCCATGCTGCCATGACAGTAGGTACTTACTAATTCCATGCTGCCATGTCATTGTTCTAAGGTAGCCATCTTTTTCTAAACTTTGGGCGACCGAGCTCTGCTGCTCTGGGTGAAAATACGGAGAACACGAATTTTCCCAGATATGAGACCTAGCTAGAAGACATGGTAATCCATCGAGATGTCTGTGCTATATCTAAGTTAAATATTAATGTATTAGGTAAGAAACATTCCGGAATAAATTCTTTAAACGGTGGTCAAAACCACATCAAGATCTGTTTAGTAGTTTAGGAAAACTAAGCGGTCACACAGGCAGGCACGTAAAGAGACTTTATTTTATACTATGTACTATCTGACCCGTCAAACGTTGTCCTGTCAAAATTTCAATTTCGATTGTTCGGCTGTTCTTTTGGGTTTTTTCTTCTTTTCTAAACGACCCCAGGATTCAGCCGAAAAAAATAAATTGTATAAATAAATTGTAATTGTATCTTTGACATTTTATTGTATTCTGTTGTATTTTTTTGGAATTCTAATTTGGAATTGAAATTTTTAATGACAGTAATATTTTTATATTTAATGACTACTTTGACATTGAATTGTATCCAAAAAATATGCTCATTGAATTGTAATTATACGGCTTATGCACCATCTCTTCCTACCAATTTGTACGCCACGATATGCGGCTGAACATGTTAGAACTTTTCTGTATCCCATTACTATCCTGCATGCAATGTTCTTATTTATTTTTAACGATGGTCTGGCAGTTTGAGTAGTTTATGAGGCCTACCCAAATGTCCTTTCTTTGGTATTGTTCGTCGAGTTGAGCTCCTTAAGTTCTGGGTTGAGCTCCACGATTACTGACAAATGCTTGCACTGACAGGACAGGTCCACTCAAATCTGTGTGGTTCTTTTCACAAAAGACCATTTCAGATACTAATCTACATGGTCCTCATAATTATGGCCTGACCAAGATTATGTCTGGACTTTAAAAGAGACTGTGACCTCTGAGTTTGTTTCGGCCTTTCTTCTCAGAGTAGTCAGATAGGAAACGCCGAACTCATCTAGCTAATTTTTAATTATTTTTTTAAGATGACGTGTAAAAGTGATTCCAATATCCTATTTACAGAAAAAACAATTTCATTTCATTTCATTTCTTTTCATTTCATTAAGCAATTCATTCAATTTCAATTTATTTTTATAAAGATAGAAGATAGATAGAAATAGACATAAATGTAGAGGCTACATCAACCTTGTGCAATTTAATCCGATTCAACCTGTCCCTTGCTGTCCTCCCCCAGCGACGCCCTAAGCCGAGGTCCGTACCCTTAGCGTGTAGTCGCTTTTAAGTTTCATGCCCTGGCTGGAAGCCTTAATCTGTTGAGGCACCCACAGGAAAGTCCGGTTAAGCAGCCGGTGAATTGCCCTGCGAGATGCCATTCCCAAAAAAAAAACTTGTGCAATTATTATTGTAAGTCTGTGCAAAAACAAATGTTGTAAAATATTGTCGGTGACTTTTTATCACTCAACATTTAGCTTCGAATTCTTCCACCAAAAAACAGCCTTCCGATCCAAAACAAACTCCACAGCTATCATCGACACCCATCTTATTAGATCTCAGTTAAAAACTCGACACGAACATGAATTCTTACCGCAAGGCGACATCTTTTCATAAGAACCACAATTCGGCTCTGAGGGTCCCAATAACGTTCGTATAAAACGTAAGGGCTCGTCTGTACGGGGTCCCGGGGGCCCGCTGACAACATTAATGTTTGGGGTGACCATGGTGTTATGTGACAGGACACGCAGGCATTGATAGTAGTGTCCCACCGTTTGTGAAACAGCACCAATTATTATTGGCTTATTCATTTAATGTGTTATGAAGTTCTAAAATATTCTATATTTTATAATAAATTAGATTTGTTACAGATGTAGTGGCAATCATATCATTTGGTTTAAATAGGTTTTTATTTTTATTATTTTGCTTTTATATAGATTATTTTCTTTTAGATTTTGTGAATGTGAGAACGTTGTAGGCTTTTACAGACTGTAGATCTGTCGACAATTTTCTATCTTGCTAAGTACCTGGTACTTGTCGATAGGCCTACACTGTCCTCTCATACCTATTAACACTGTAATTTGAAAACATTGTAAATACCATTTACTTTTAAAAGTGTAACCGTGGAGTTTCTTGCCAGCTCTTCTCCATAGGAAACGACCAATTGGAACCGTGCACCTAGCTTCTGACGTTTCATAAGTGCCCTTGTAGGCTTATGTGAAATAAAATATTTTGAATTTGAATTAACCATTTTGAGGTACTTATCTTACTTGCAGCTACTGTTCAAAGTTCCATCCATTAGTGCAACAGGAAACAGCTCTTGTGGCCTCTCAATAAGCCAGAAACTTGGCATCCAAACTCCTTCATTGAGTTTTGAATACAGTCCGTACCTAAGCTTGAAAACGGAGCCAAAGTCAGTGGTTGACTTTAACAATGCTGTGAAAACGACCCGAAATGTTAACGAAAATGCATTTTGACGTGAACACGTCTTTAAGTTTGCTTCCAAAGTGGGAGGCAATTAAAAAAACTGATGATAACAAAATCGGGGGATACAGTTTGATGCTGCGGCTAGATATCTATCATCGACATCAAACATTTAATTACACCTCTCGATAGCTAAAACATCAAAGAATTCATCTCAAAGAGAATTTACTAGTAACGTACTACACGTATTCATGTAAAACACACGGCCGTATCTACGAGTCACGGCACAGTCACACCACATTAATATGCGTTATAAAAAAGCGGCTAAATATTCTCGCTTTTCTCTAATATTTCGTTCGCTTCTGCGTCGCTTTCTCTGCCTATATGTGAATATTTTAAGCCTTAACGTTATGTTTACGCAGGTATGTCTATTAGATACTTCATGTTTTGTAAAAAGTCAGTACTGTCCCTCATTTTCCTAGATGTATGGCCACAATATTTATGGGCCACAAATCCTAAGATATATCCCGTATCTTATACACCCATCGGTGGATTATAAGACGGGCTTACTTTGCTATATTTCTCACCGATGATCTTCGAAAAATCCTAGTGTTACGAACAGGATGCATTTGTTGTTGGAAACCACCATTTTATTTCGTTATGATTCTTTAAGTTATCATCAACATTCATAGCTTAAATGATCAAACTATAAATGCAGAGCCTCTTCTAAAATTCCAAAATGTATCAGAGAGCTGCCTTTGAATCGGTTTAAAACTAAACTATATAGGTGGCTAATAGAACAGAGTTTTTACAACTTGAATGACTTCTTAAGGTGACATTGGAATCTACTATAATTTTGACATTGAATAATAAAATATAGACATTTGTTGTATACTTTGTAAACTTGACTTTCATAATAACTTGACTACTATGTTAATATTAATTTTTCTACTGGTATATCGGTTTGTATTTCTTGTGTTTTTGACATTGAATTGTTTAATTATCCTGCGCATGTGATTGGTATTTTATTAGTATGTACCCGCCTCATGATAAATTTTTGCATGCCATTTATATTTGGCGAAGTGTGAAGTTCACTGTTTAGCTTTAAGATCTTTCTGTACCATGCTTCTTGCAAATAAATCTATTCTATTCTATTCTATAAAATGAAGTAGAATTAAATTTAAAAAGTGCCTCGTTGGTCTAGTGTTCGCAAGCGCTACCGCTGAGCATGAGGTCTTGGGTTCAATTCCCGGGTCGGGTAAAGTGTTAATGAGTTTTCCATCAGGAATTTCTCAGTAGCAGCCCGGAGCCTAGATTTGTGCCCGATTGATGGCAATAGGCTCTCTCGTCTCGACTCTGATATAGGAGGAGCTCGTGGCTAAGTAATAACAGCCGAATGGCGATCCATCAGGCTAAGCTACGCTTGCTGGGGTTGGTCCGTGGATGGGTGACCATCTTTACATACCCAGACTCCTCCGTGCCTCGGAAAGCACGTTAAGCCGTTGGTCCCGGCTGTTATTCGTGGATCTTTGACAGTCGTTACGGGTCGTCAGAAGCCCGAAAGTCTGACAACCAGTCTTACCAAGGGGTATTGTATTAGAGGTCAGATAGGCAGTCGCTCCATGTAAAATACTGGTATTCAGCTGCATCCAGTTAGAGTGGAAGCCGACCCCAACATAGTTGGGAAAAGGCTGCGCAGATTGATTTCAATTTATGGCAATAGGCTCGCCCTCTATTGGGACTTAAACTTAACTGGCGAAATGTGGGTGTACTTTAGATCTACCTCTGCCTATTGCTTCGGGGAATACAGGTGTTATGTTGATAACATAAAAAGAAGTGCATTTGTGTTAGTGATAACATAAAAAGGTTTCCACGAGAGCTAAGACTGGCAGGGAGCCCCATAAAAACCTAGGGTGACTGGTTAATCTTTTCACTAAGGTTAAAACTATCTCAGATAAAATAAAATATGGCTATTTGAGAAGACTGCTAGCAGTGTGGAAATTACATCAACCATTCTGCCTAGCCTTTTCCCAACTATGTTGGGGTCGGCTTCCAGTCTAACCGGATGCAGCTGAATACCAGAATTTTACATGGAGCGACTACCTATCTGACCTCCACAACCCAGTAATAGGGTAATACGATAACCCCTTGGTAAGACTGGTTGTCAGACTTTCGGGCTTCTGACAACCCGTAACGACTGTCAAAGATCCACGAATGACAGCCGGGACCAACAGCAAAAAAAAAAACGGGAAAATTACATAAAAATCTATAATAATCAACCTAATCATAATCCGAAGGAAATAGGCATCTAAACCATTATACTTCATATGTTTGTGAACAACAACTGAATGTTGTTGAACTGTCAAATATAATGCAATGACTGTTGTTGTACTGTCAAATATAATGCAATGAATGTTGTTGTACTGTCAAAATAATATAATGTCACTGTCATTGTGTTATGCAATTACCCTGCTGAACTAATAACGATAGCATGTCTTTATAATCGAACCTCGAGTCTTCACACAGATAATACAAATTCTGCGTATTTTCTAGTAAATAAATATTATTTCCTAAAAGAAAAAGTGCCTTTGACCTTTCAAGGACCCTTCACAGTTCACAGTTACTGGCTTTTTCCCTAAAGAAAGTTAATAAAGTGTACAAAAAAAATTTGCGAACAACTTGGTAACAGGCGCGGATCAATCAAGCCAGAGGTTAAGTTGTGTTTGCCTCGGTCAGAATGTACAAGGATAGTGATAGGAGAACTAGTGGCTAATAAAATAATAATAAATAAATTGCAATAATAATAATAGTAATTTTATATTTTTAAATGTTTATATACATTTTTATATGATAATATATGATAATAGTAATAAAAAATAGAAAAAATATATAATAAAAAGTGAAAAAAAATCAGTAATAATAATAATATCCGGCGGGCGGGTATGACCAGATGTATGAAGGATCGTAGGCGTGAGTGAGCTATGTATCAATTAATATCCTAATTAGGTAGAGTCCCAGAATAAATATGGTCATTACTGAAACTACGTGTGTGAGTGTGTCGTTTTGAACAAAACGACACACTCACACACGTAGTTTCAAATGAGGTTATAGCTAATATAACAAAGTGTAGTATTAGTGACGAGACTATGTTGTCTAGTTTTACAAACAACATAGTGAGTGATGTGACATGTTGTACGAAGGAGGATCCACCTACAAGGCCAACATACTTGGAGGCCTCTACCAGTCAGACAGGGTATTCTCTTCCTGCTGGAACTCATATGGGCACTTTAGACTCTTCGCTTGTAGTTGTGGATGGTGCTCCGTATAACTCTTTAAACTAGGCAGTAAGACAACAGAAGTTACCCCTTCAATTAACCAATTATTATTAGAGAATAATAAAAAGGTATCTTCTGGCAATATAACTCATAATATTAAATCAAAGGGAGTGCAACATACTTTAAAATTATTTAATCAAAACATCCAAGGTTGCTCTTCCAAATTACTCGAAATAGAATTGTTTTTGGAAAATACCAAGTTTGATATCATTTGTTTAACAGAACATTGGTTAAAAGATCATCAAGTGATGTCAATTAATTATGAAAATTATTGTGTAGTCAGCCATTTCAGCCGAAAACGTATGATACATGGCGGGTCATTAATATTAATTAAAAATTCTATTAAATCGAAAGAAAGAAAAGACATCATCGAACTGTCTGTTGAACACAACATTGAATTGTCCTGTGTTGAGCTCGATAAGCATGTTGTAGTATGCGTATATAGACCTCCAAGTTACCAGAATCTATCTGTGTTTGATTCTGTAATGGAAGATGTATTAAAGAAACTTAGTACTAGTAGTAAGTCAATAATCATATGTGGTGACTTTAATATTAACTTGTTAGAAAATAACTCGAATACTGTCAGATTATTAAGTCTTGTTAGGTCATTTGATTTGTCAAATGTTTTTATTGAACCAACCCGAGTGACAGCTTCTTCTGCCACCTGTATAGATAATATTTTTTGTAATTGTGATTACTTACACAAACAAATTGTAAACAAGTTGCCATCAGATCACAGTGGACAAACAATAACATTTTGCTCCTACATACCTTTACAAAAAATTCAAATAAGGTTTAGGGCAATTACATGTAAAAGTTTAGAGAAATTGAATAATTCTTTGGCCAGTAGATTATGTGTTCAGAGTTTTAATAATATAGGTGACCCAAATGAGTTCTACGCCGAGTTCTTTTCACTATTAAACACGCAATTTAATGACACTTTTCCACTAAAGACTAAAAATATTTACACAAAGTTCTTATTTAGTGATTGGGCGACTGCAGGTATTTGTAAAAGCAGGGAAAAACTATTTGAACTTTATGGCCTAAAGCAACATACGAATAATACAAGCTTTCATAAGTATGTTGCAAAATATTCAAAAACTTTTAAAAGTGTGTGCAAAATAGCCAAAGCTCTTTATATTAGCAATAAAATAAAATCAGCTGATGACAAAATAAAAATTACCTGGCAAATAATAAATAATGAAACAGGTAGGAAAAAACAGCGAAATACTGAATTTAATTTAGAGACTGCACATGGCACTATCAACTCAGATGTAGAAATAGCTCAGGTATTTGAAAACTTTTTTGCTAATATTCCCCTTAAAACTACTGAAGCTTTAAATTCCTCACCAGCGCTTTCTGCTGCCTTACTTAGACAGAATGTGGAGGCATGCTCTTTGGAGTTCAGGTTTCAGCATACAAACCCCCAGGCTGTTATAAAAGCTTTTAAAGATCTTAAAATTAAATCAACAGAAGATCTCTGGGGAATGTCTGTAAAAGTCTGTAGATCTATTATCGAAACCATTGCGCCCTATTTAGCTTTCATATTTAACACCAGTGTAGACCAAGGAGTCTTTCCGGATCTCATGAAACACAGTAAAGTAGTTCCATTATTCAAATCCGGTGATAGTAAAGAACCCAACAATTATAGGCCTGTATCAATTCTACCAGTTCTCAGTAAGGTGTTTGAAAGGTTGATGCTCAATCAAATGTTACGTCACTTTAATAAAAATTCCATCTTTCATGAACATCAGTACGGTTTCACCAAAGGGCGTTGTACCACTGACGCCGGTGTCACCCTAATAAAGAACATTTTTAATGCCTGGGAAGAAGCACAAGATGCCATTGGTATCTTTTGCGACCTCTCGAAGGCGTTCGATTGCGTAGACCATGAGACACTTCTGCTGAAACTGGAGCACTATGGGATTAGAAATACAGCTCTTGATTTACTAAGATCATACCTGAAAGATAGAAAGGTTAAAGTTCAAGTAAACGGCGTAAACTCATTGGGGTCTGTAATGGCAATGGGCGTTCCTCAAGGTTCAATATTGGGTCCATTCCTCTTTTTAGTTTACATTAATGATTTACCCCAATTACTTCAAAATCAACCGAAGATGGTGTTATTTGCAGATGACACATCATTGATCTTTAAAATCAATCGACGGTCACAAAATCTTGACGACGTGAATAGCTCTATTCTTCAGGTCCAACATTGGTTTACGGTAAATAATTTGGTACTAAATAAAAAAAAAACCAAATGCATTAGATTTAAATTACCTAATGTTAGAAGTAGCGAATGTGACATCATATTGAACGGAGAAAAACTGGAATTTATTAATCAAACTGTTTTCCTGGGAATCACATTAGACGAGAAATTGCAATGGGGACCTCACATAACATCTCTTGCGGGGCGGTTAAGCTCAGCCGCTTATGCTGTTAGAAAGATAAGACAGTTAACAGACGTAGAAACCGCGCGATTGGTCTATTTTAGTTACTTCCACAGTATTATGTCGTATGGCATTTTACTGTGGGGTCGGGCTGCTGACATTGAATCCATCTTTATTTTGCAAAAGAGAGCTGTCAGAGCCATTTATAATCTACGTCACCGCGAATCTCTCAGGGAACTATTTAAAAGGATTAATATTATGACGGTACCTTGCCAGTTTATTTATGAAAATATTATGTATGTTAGAAAAAATCGACATCTTTTTAATAAAATAAGTGATAGACATAATTTTAATACTAGAAATAAAGATAAAATAGATCAACCATTTTTCAGATTATCTAAAGTACATACATCTTTTATGGGGTACTGTGTTAAATGTTACAACAAAATACCTTGTGATATTTTGCAATTAAATGAAAGAAAATTTAAAGCTCATATTAAAAGTACACTTTGTAAACAAGCATATTACAAATTAGAGGATTATATCCAAGATAAGAATGCTTGGAAACATGCTGGTCCTGCTCCATAGGATGATTTAGAATCAAGACAAAATCAAACTGGTTGCAAATTTAAGTGTATATTTTATTATTATTTTTTATTATATGACATTGATTTTACTTTCTATGACCAATTCCTCGCACACTGACTTATTAATTGTGGAATCTTAGGAGGATCGTCTACTTTTACAATGTTTGTAAATATGTGAGCACCATGTATCTATCTCATAATTAGTTTATCTGTTGTTGCTTCATTTTTAATTCTTAATTCTTTTTACCTATTGTGGTATAATAATTTTATTCTAGGTGCATCGTCCTCACATATAATTATATAACTAATGTACTTATACAAAATATTGTAAAACATTTTAAAAGAGTAACGGTGGAGTTTCTTGCCCATTCTTCTCCATACGAAAACTACCTTTTGGAAGGGGCAACTAGAATCAATTAATTTTTTTTTGTAAATTTTTGACGTTCAAAAGTGCCTTATACGGGCCTACTTGAAATAAATGATTTGACTTTGACTTTGACTTTGACTTTGACACACTCACACAGACGCGCTCATTGACGAGACCCCAAGCTATTTATTTGATACCTCAAGCACACAAATGTACAGAGGCGGACTTAATGAACCTTTGGATGATGCAAAGACAAACAGTGGTAAGTGCAATAGCGAAAATTGAGGATTTTTATATTTAAATATAAAGCTATACATATATACCTATTGAAATCTATAAATATAATAAAATACACCTAATTATATATAAATATAAGATAAATAATGGGAAAACATTACCGTTGTGATGATACTGCCAGCTTCTTGCGAATGTGCTCGCGAACTTTAATTTTAAAAGATAATCGGTTGGTCGCCATCCTGATTTCCTGGGGGAGCGCATTCCACAGACAGATAGACTGAATGAAGAAGGAAGAGTGAACGAAGTCTGTGTGGTGAGTGGGACATTGAAGAAGACGATTGTGAAATGAACGTAGATTTCTATTGTGGTTGGCGCAAATGTACTGAAAGTGGGGGGCCAGATAACTAGGGGAAGAGGGAGAGATAAGAAAAGAAAACAAGGTGGTCAGCGCCCTTTGCTATTGTCGCGGTGCTGTCAGTTGCGGGTGCCGTGTCAGTGCTGTTAGCATATGTAATTATTTCAACAAATAGGCCTAGTTTTCATACTTCTTTTCCGACCTTCTACTACAGTCATAATCTACCTAGCTTTTTTCCAACTATGTTGGGGTTCCAGTCTTGCTGGATGCACCTAAATACCAGTAAGTATTTTAAATGAAGTGACTGCTTATCTGACCTTCACAACCCAGCAACTGGGTAGCACGATACCCCTTGGTATCAGACCTTCGGGAATAACAGCTGATACCAACGGCTTAACGTGCTTTCCGAGGACGGAGGGACCTCGATATGTAATGTGTAGTCCCATCGAAGAACCGACCTCGGCAAGCGTAGACTCATGACCTTTCACTCATGTGACTGTATATTATTTAGCCACGAGACCCTTTTTCATGCTTTCTACTCTAAATAGATTTAAAAAAAATAAGAAACTCTCGAAGCACATATCCAAACGAAAAAGACGCATAACTTGTTTACCGGTAACATTTTATACCGCAAAAATGGCGTCGGGTCCTTAAGGGAAATTTGAAGAAAGGCGAATACGTCTTAATAAGCCTCCATCAGTATTTGTAAGTTGTTTTATAGTCACGTAATCTCGTTTCCAGAGATTAAAACTTGGACCGGCGTTTAATCTCCGCCATGTTGGTTCCAGCCATGATTTATGAGATGGCGACTAACAAACGAGCTGACAGCTTATATCTGTTAATTGCAAAGAGATTGTTTTGTTGTTAATATTTTTGAGTGTTCATTTTTTAGGTGCGGTAGTCGGTGTTTTGGTTCAATTGTTTTTTTTTCGGCTGGCCTCGGAAGCTTCCACAAAAGTATATTTTTTTCAGTTTTCCGGAGTTACAGGGACTTTTATTCTTTCTTCAGGTATAGTTTAGGTGTTTAGCAGCAGAGCCGTATCAAAAATACTTAGAAACATTACGGGTTTCTAAAACGTATTTTTAAGAACGTTCGCGTTCTGATCTCAGTCTCAATATGTCAAAAAAAAAAGAAGTTTATTTCGGAACAATAATACAGGACTAAGTACAAGTAAAACGATGATAGCTGCAAAAGTATAAACTGTAGCGCAGCTAACAACGCCCTTCTCCAGATACAGGGTGGAACGATGTTCCATGCAAAAGTGCTTAAAAGGTTAAACATTAATTTAGTTAATTTAGATTTAGTAAATTAATAATAAAAAAAGGATAAACAGTATATATATAACAGGACATAATGATTTGGGATGTATTTTGACGTTGAATTAATGTGGTGAGTGTAGGGTGAATGGGTGTGTGGGTGAGTGTTAATGAGATGTGCGAGGGGTGTTTGTGGTATTTGTGGCATGTGTGTGGTGTGTGGTTTTGTTGGGTTGTGTGAGGGAGTGATGAGTATTCTTGGTGTTTCAAATTTCTGACATTTTTGACAAGTTTTTGACATTGGTTAACACTAAGAGATTTTGACTTTGTTAATAACGAAATTCAATATAAAAGGTAAAATTCTCTATGTAAAATTTATTTTGAAACTTAATGACGTTGACGTTGCTTCACATAAAGATATTTGATGGCAACGATACGCGAATTAGCCTTGTGATCTTCGACTGTCAAATATTTTTTCTTGTGAATACGCCTTTGCTTAGGCAAACAGCTTTTAGCTTTTTGCCCTGCAGTGGGATTTACTAGATTAGTTAGACTCCGCTTTTTCAAAACAAGCTACGACTATGTACTCAGTAAATTTTTCTCTCGCTTCTAACCCTCGGCCACAAACAATCCTGAACGGGCCGGAACGGCCCTCAAAGCCTCACTATAGAGAGGGGTAACCCGTAACAGCTCGCCATAACAGTTCCACAGCCTGTTCCAATTAGCAGTTAGCACGTAACATGTTCCGTTGAGAACTGTTATTATTATTCGTCAGTGGATCAGGGGGATTGATGTGATAGTGAGATTTTTTTATAATATCTTCTTGTGTTTATTCCCATAAGTGTCTGCTGAGGTTTATAGTACCCACATCTCACCAGTTTTATGTTATATAGCATCGTCGTCCGCGTGAAATTTATTGCTTTAACATGAAATATTCCCGTCGGTGAATGAATTTTCGGAATTGGAAATCAGAAATCATTTATTTTGAAATGAATGTGGGTACAAAATAAGATGTAAAAACAGTTCCAACACGCTCTAAATTAGGGCACGCAAAAGTAAAAAAAATACAACCAAATAAACAAAAAAGAAAAGTACAGTTATGTGGATCTACAGCCTTTCTACATAAATTAAACATGAAAAACTACAATCTTAATTCTATATTTTACAAATGATTGATTATTTTACTTACTATTAACAAACACAAAAATAACATCATAAACTCATATCAATCAAAAAATCATGTATAGAATAGTAACATTTATCTCTTAGTAAGGATGTTAGCCTCTTTTTAAATATACTTCGTGATTCTTCTTTATAGGCTCAGTAGATAAATAAGAGACGAGCCTATTATCATCCTAATATCATTTATCGGACATAAATCCAGATCTCTGGCCACAACTGAGAATTTCCTAAGCACCTACTGCATTGCTTCTGTAGTCAGAAATCAGATCGGCAATTGAATCAATGGAAACGGTTATAAATTGTCTAATTCCAGACTCAAAATATGCGCTTGGATTTGGAGTTGCGAACACGAGCCTATATACAATACAATATAAAATGCCTAATTGATCCATTGAAAAGATTCGGGAAGTAATCGTATCCTAAAGATGACGGGATCCCTAGGAATGAACGGTAAGCATCTTGCGGAATCTTGCACCTCGCATTGTACGGTAATCCTATACAATTCGAGATCAGCATAAACTGGAGGTTTATAGCTTGATGTGTAGCCGCGTGTACCTACGTATAATATTATTAACCAATAACACAGATGAATACACTCCGATGGTCATTCCGCATTTTAGGTAAGAAGATACAAGTACGCAGCGGGCTCGTTTTTTCGGGCCAATTCAGTGACCGTAACGTAGTCAGAAGATATAAGTCAAAGTCAAATCATTTATTTCAAATAGGCCCTTATAAGGCACTTTTGAACGTCAAAATTTACAAAAAAATTGAATTGATTCTAGTCGCCCCTTCCAAAAGGTAGTTTTCGCATGGAGAAGAATGGGCAAGAAACTCCACCGTTACTCTTTTAAAATGTTTTACAATGTGAAAACGACACCTACATAAAATTACTTTACCACAATAGTATAACAGATAAATTAATTATGGGATAGATTAATTAAGAGTTACGTGATAGAAAGAGAGGCAACTTCTAGGTGGATGTAACTGTAGGTAATTAGCGCTGTGCGACTTGAATTGCACTTTATTGTGTCGTAGTAAGAATCGCTTTTCATTTAATTGATTTTGCGGAGTGAGCCATCTGTAGGTACTCATCTGTTCCACTGCTGGGACACAGGCCTCCTATCTCCGAGAGGGATTGGGCCGTAATCCACCACGCGGGCCCAGTGCGAGTTGGTAGACGTCACATGTCTTCGAATTCTTGGTTCTAAGGCATGCCGGTTTCCTCACGATGTTTTCCTTCACCGTTTTGAGAGCAGTGGTGATGAAATAATTTATACAAAGTAAAGCGCCTGCCTAGATTTTATATGTCTATCATGTGCAAACACACACCCCCTGCACAAACTCACACCTCTCTCCTACAACTCGTAAGTTGCGGCCACTGGGCCACCACTGCAATAGGACATAACAACTGTAACAAAGTAAGGGTCTGTAAGTTATTAGAAACCCAACATTAACCAATTTTTTTCCAAATAAATCGAACAAATACAGAAAACGAATCACTATTCCCTTTAATTTTTCAGCTCACATATATGACAATGTCACAAAAGGCGGGGTACACAATGGATTTCATAAATCGCGGTGGGCTGCTGACGTAAGCAGCGGGTGTGCCGCAGGTGTGCGTCCTGCCTAATACTTTACCTGCGAACGTGCATTTGATACAATTTTATGGGGATATCTCGGTGGCCATATTATTTTATGGGATGTTCGATGGGTATGGTTGGCGAGCCTTTTTGTGGTAGTTAGAAATTCTCTCAATCTTCCGACCGTCAATGAACTTTCAAATGTCTTCTGTTGAAGTAAATGCGTGGGACATACAACAGATTGGAGATAGTGGTGAGTCAACTAAATGAAATAGGAGCTTTTCGCTATCCTTTTTACAGAAATCCAAAGTTTCTAACGGACGCTTTTAATGTTTTGCATCGTTCTCACATGTATAACTTCAACATGAATGATGTAACCATATTTTGATTTAAAAGAGTGTCCGCGGAGTTTCTTGCCCGTTCTTCTCCATAGGTACCTACTACGCTTTGGAATGGGCAACTAGCTTCATATTTCTGACTGACCGACTTCTTGACAGTTCAAAAGTGCCTGTAATTGATTTATTTGAAATAAATCCTTTGAGTTTGAGTTTGAGCAACATATATATGTGACCGTAAGTTTGTGAGCACCGTTAGTTTATAATCTATCTAGTGAGATTATATACTATCTAAAGATTGTGAGCTGCTACAATATGACGCATTCATTTTCGGTAGTGATAATCTATCAATGTCAAATCGTATAATTGTGAACGAACCTGCACTTATGGACAGGGTTCATAATCTGTCCGATGTTGTTACCCCTAAAACCGTGAACCGTCCCTGATTAGTAGGTCTTGGCGATAGCCGAATTGCTCGCAGTTACTAAGCTAGGGAACCCGACCAAATGAGTTAGGTAGGTTAGAACTGTGAAAACCGCGAGCGAGCCGAGTGAGCGAAGCGAGCGGTGCCGCGGTAGCAGCCGGCGAGCGCTTCTTCCAAGTTGGCCGCAGATACTTGGCTATGTTCTATGTTCTATGTTAGGGGGTTTGGTTTCCGCACTTAGTCCGTCAGGTGGACCATTGTGCGTGGGCCATAGCGGCCGTTTGGTGGTTATTCCAACCAGCCCACCTCCCTCCAGAAGTTGATTAAGTCTCCTGGTCTGTTTAGAACGTCTGTGTATGATCTGGGTGACCCGAGGGTTTCTGTTCTAATCTGGGTGACGCCCGTACATTCGAAGAGCACGTGCGCAACCTCAGCCTCCATGCACGCCCTGCACAGAGGACTGTCCGTTATGCCTATTGTGTGGAAGTGCTTGTTTAGCGAACACTGTCCCGTGATGGTCCCCGTCACCAGGCGCAGGCCGTTCCTGTCCAGGCGTAGCAAACGCCTGGTCAGCCCGCTGTCCAAAGATGGCATAGCCTCCTTTGACTGCCTGCAACCTGGTGTCGAGGTCCACCAGCGTTCCGCTTGTGTGTGGGTGAACTTCTGCAGCCACCTGCGTATTTGGTTGAAGGGGATGGGTACGATAGGCTCGGGTCCGCAGACTGCCGTGCTGGATCCACGTCTAGCAAGTTCGTCAGCCGCGTCGTTACCTAGCGATCCGCTGTGTCTTTTTATCCATTGCAGTGTCACCGTGTTGCGGCTAGATACCGTTATTTGTTCTAGTGCATCGTGACATTCTAGTGTTAGCTTCGAGGTAGTATATTTCTTCCGTAAGGATTGGAGAACTGAGGCGCTGTCGGAGAGTATGCGTATGTGGGTGCCCGTAACCCTCCTGGCTTCTAGGGCGTGGACCGCTTGTATGATGCCCACACACTCCGCCTGATAGACGGTGTTGAACATTCCCAGCGGTCTGGATATATTTATGTTGAGGTCATGTGAGAAAACTCCGAGTCCGGTACCTGAGTCGGTCTTTGATCCGTCGGTGTAAACTCTCATCTCTTTTGGGCCTGAGTAGTCACACTGTTCTTCTGTAAGTGTTATATTGTAGTGCCTTTGAAAGTGGTGTGTTTTCGGGGCTTTGTCGCAGGGTGATGCCATCATTGGCTCACGTTTGATCGATCCTCCTTAATGCGTAAGTGCTTAACTCTGGAGTCGTTGCATAGGGTTCCTGTTAAATGGAGCCTAAAGGTGGCCAGGGCCGCCTCCTCCCGCACGATGAGGTGCAGAGGTGGCAGTCCCAGCATTGCCTGTAGGGCGGCGGTGGGTGCAGTTCTCATACTACCAGTGATTGCGACGCAAGCAAACCGCTGTAGTTTTTCGAGATCTTTTTGGGCTGTGCACCGGTCTGTCCTGGGCCACCAGACCAGTGAGCCGTATGTGATAATCGGTCGGATGACTGTGGTGTATAACCAGTGGGTGACCTTGGGGCTGATTCCCCAATTCCGGCCAAGCAGTCGTTTGCACTGCCACAGGGATATGCTGGCTTTTGTAGTAATATAGTTCGTGTGTTTTGCCCATATGATACTTGGCTATTTAGTAGCGCAAGGTGCGTTTGTCGCGTGTAAGTTTATCGATTTGCCATGCTATTTATTTTGTACTGTTTATCGATAGATTATAAACTATCGAAAAATAGTACGTTAAATTGTAAATGGTTTGTTGCAGTTCACACTTTTTCGATAGTTTATAATGTCGCTAAATACATTATAAACTAACGATGTTCATAATCATACCGTGACATATATATGTAATAAAAAGTAACAAAGTGAAAGCGGAACATTGAATATTTTTGAAAAAGAAAAAGTAATTGCTACAAGGTGTTGGGAACGAGTCTTACCGAAAATATAGTCACATGTTTTGGACTAATACAATGATCTTATCTTAGAATTTTTGCCGGTTCATCTGGATGTATGATTGATATCCAGATTGGTGCACAAACGGCTGAATTGATTTGGATAAAATTGGGCACATAGATAGTTTATAGCCTGTACCCTAATTACGTAATCAATCGGAATTTGAATCGTTCCGAAACAAATTGCTAATCCATTGCTTCATAAGTTCGAAAAAATCTGCTCACGCAATGAATGTTGTTGAACTGTCAAAATTAAACAAATTTGTCGTAATCGTTTACGAAAATGTGTTGCGTAATTAGATAGCTGGATTAAACATAGGATACTTTTAATCCCGGTAGTATGTTCTCGTCGAATATTTTCCGACATTCACGCGGGCGATTTCGCGGGCAAAAGCTAGTTCGCTATAAAATTATGAAATAATAATTAAATGCTTATCTCTTCCTGTTATTTAAGTACGTATGACAAAATATTATCAAAATATCTTTATTGTTTATGGCAATTACCCCATATAACAAAGGTTGGCAACCCTATACGTTTGGCCTGTCTATAGGTGTAATATATTTTATTAATTTCCATATTGAGGGTCGAATGATGTATGTATTGCAATTCAGAAGATATAACAGTATTGAATGAATGTTCTAATATAGGTAGGATACATTATGATTCCATTTACTATCATTATTTTTCACTAACATACATAACGTTAGTTTTTCCTTGCAGTATGTCATACTAGAGAGATATAGAGAGCAGTGGTGGCCCAGTGGTAACGACTCCGACTTACGAGTTGTAATAATTTCATCACCACTGCTCTCAAAACGCTAAAATTAAAAATAAAATAAGAAAGAATAAAAATAAGAATAAAAATAAAAAATAAAATTAGAACTTAAAATTAAAACTGAAATGTGAGATTGCGTGTTTGTATGGAAGGATTGTGTAGTTTTGAGCGTGGAGTGTATATGTGTGTGTGTGTTTGTGTGTGGTAGAGAGGTGTGAGTTTGTGCAGGGGGTGTGTATTTGCACATGATAGACATATAAAATCCAGGCAGGCGCTTTACTTTGTGTAAATAATTTCATCACCACTGCTCTCAAAACGGTGAAGGAAAACATCGTGAGGAAACAGGCATGTCCTAGAACCAAAAACTCGAAGGCATGTGACATCTACCACTGGGCCCGCGTGGTAGATTACGGCCCACTCCCTCTCGCAGAGAGGAGGCCTATTTCCCAGCAGTGGGTACATTATGGACTGATTATAAATAATGTATCGAAAATTAAGTCTTTTAACATTTCAAATCTTTGCTAATGAGGAACAATGAATTATCGTATTTATTGTATGTGACTGCTGGTTGCAAGCGTTACTGCTGAGCATGAGGTCCTGGGTTCGGTACCCGGGTCGGGCAAAGTGTTATTGGGTTATTCCATCTGCAATTTCTCGGCAGCAGCCTGGAGTTGGATTTTCGCCCGGTTGATGGCAATAGGCTCGCCCTCTAAAACATGGGACTTAAACATAACTGGCGAATGTGGGTGCTCTGCCTTACCCATCGGCGAATACAAGCGTGATCGTATGTTATGTTACGTCACATTTCCCCCGTAGCTATAGACTAAGATTAAACAAGTTATGACTTGCAACAAACAATATGGCGTAAGTCCACGGACGTATTTTTGTCGCGTTGATTTTTTTTCGTACACTGGATTTTAAACTCTCGGTGATGCCCTCTGTTGGATTCTCTATGCTCGGCAGCATTGAGAATCCAACAGAGCGCATCCAGCGCATATCCCAGCGCGTCAAGAAAACACACTGTCGGAAATTCAACTCTCGACGCTTATTTATTTAAGTTTTCATGCGCAACATTACAGAATAGAATCCCTAGGCGTTGTACAGAACAATATACAGACTAAAAAGTGACACACAGCGCTTTAGCTGGGAAGAAGAAGTGGCGCAACAAACTCCCCAGCAGCACAGCTGTCTGTTCAGTTAGAAAAAAATGTTTCTATATAATAGTATGCAAAATGATTTACATTATGCAACACGAAACATAATTTAAATTATAAAATTAATAGCCATATGACAGCTAGCACACGCCAATATACCAACCAAAAACATCGAGAACTATACTCAGGCAGAAATAAAAATAACTAAACGAAAACAATATCTAAATAAAAGCCTCCAGGCATACAGGGCGTGCCCGCTTAGATATACTGCTGTAACTAGAAGGTATAATTGATAAATTATTAAAATTAAATTAAATTATTAAATTTATTTTACCTCGATGGTCCTAGACCATCGAGATAAAATAAATAATTGTCGAGGTCGCTAGCTAACGACATATTGCAATACAACTCATAAAAAAAACATTGTAATGAGTAGATTATGTCAACAATAAATTAAAATAAATTGACTTATAAAGTAAAAATATAAACAAATAGGTATATAAACTCATAGTCAACAACAAAATATAAATTGGTACCAACAAGGCTGATTCACTTCTTCATATTTTGCCCAGCAGTGGGATGTCACCTTGTACCTAAACTATGGTCAATTAATAACAATTTTATTTGGCATGTATCTTATTATTATTATTATGTCATTTATTTCGACCAACTAGGATCACAAAACATTCATATTATATATACATTATCAATAAAATAGGATACAAAACCACGGCAAAAATATATAATAAATTAAATTGCATCAAATCAATTAAATCATGATAAATTTCATCAAATTAATAAATAAATTAGAATCAAATCAATTAATAATTTCTTATCGAACCTCAAATAATTTCCATTTTGCGCTCCTAATAATATTATTGAACACTAAAATAATGATTGCACCTCTTTTTGTGAATCTTAAATTATTGCTATTTTGGGGTCCTAAAAATACTAAATGGCCAAGTAAGTGCGGCCAAATTGGATGTTTTTTTTAAATCACAATTTTTCAATCTCACCTGATGGTGAGACCGAAGGCCGAAGGTAGAGCACCCGGAAACCCCACCTACAGAGGAACTGGCTATCTTACCTCTAACTGCCGAAACACAACCATGCTTGTAACTGTTGTTATGGCGACAGACTTAGATAAGATGGCGGTAGCTAGCCAACTGGCATTTTTTTTAAAGAAAAGTTAAAAAGAGGCTCAATTATGAAAAAAGTGTGCAAAAACATGTTAGAGGAACATTAATTTTAATTATTTTTTTCTGAGGATCAGGTAACCCATTTTATTAGACGTGTATATACATATATTAGATAGGTACCTATTTGCGAATTCCACCTCTGTTACACGAAACGGAAAGGACGCTGAAAAAGGCCCAAAGAAATTATTGAATAGCTGAAAATGAACTATTGTGAATATGAGGCATTATTGTAAGCTGCGAGGAGATCTTTAATAGCGGTTCAATGCTAACTGGCCACGGTATAGAAAATGCATGAATTGCGCTATGGCTCTGTCTCGCATAGGGTCACAGCATTATGCTGAGCGATGGCTGTTTTGCGTGGATGTGACGTATATTGTCCCCCGATTTGTTTGTGTTTTTTCTTTGCGTCATGTTTTTACCGCATAATTATCGGTGCTCGACGTAACTCGGAAGCCTGCGTTTGTCATCGCAACAGCCATTCTGTTACCAATCTGTTAATGTCGTCGGAATTTTTAGCTGAGGTGAAAATGTGAACTGCGTATTGCGAATGCTTTTTTGTAATGTTTTTTATGATGTATTAAATACTTGTAATGCGACTATGTATATATGTACTATATTATATTTAGTAATAGTAAACTCAAGTAAAGTCGTTGTTCCGAAGGGAAGCCGGTAGGAATCGGATTGTTTGAACCCGTCGCCCCTGGCACACTTCCATAAACATCGAATTTTCATACCAAAAATACTCGTTTCCCGCCCAGCAATTATTTTTGTACATAATTACTTATTTTGTAAACAATGCGACGGCTTCGTGACATCTATTTTTACACTCTGTATACATCAGAGGGCAATTCAAAGGAGCCATGTTTTTTTTTTACCTACCTACATATTATTATAATACCAGATATACATAATGTATTACTCTGTGAAACACAGGTGTTACTCAGTGATTTCAATCAATTTCTAATTAATTAATATACGTGAATGTTGTATCTTTTGTTGTCATATTTCTATACAATATTTCTTGATGATTACGAAAAGAAATATACAAAGAATATTTCGCGTAATTAATTTTTCAGTTCCCTCTTTTGTGGTCGAAGAAAGGCGAAGTATTCAATGCTATGTATTCAATGGCACAGTATAATAAAGTGACAGTATTATATCTAGGCTGCTCGGTAGATAAACCTTCCGCGTCCGTGCCTCGTAACTGCCGCGCACTCTATGCTGCTGATATACCTACACTGAGATTCGGCCATTTTCTGTGAAGATAATATAATACTATTACTTATTTATACTGTGTCAATGGCAAGTGTGCAAGTGTTGTAAATTTTTTGGATGATTAAAAGTAGAGGTATAGTGTGCTGTGATTTTTATGTTTCCTAGTATGTAAATCTTAACGCATTCAAGGACACCCTCAAAGCTTTGCGTGGGATTGCCGTATGTCAGATGAGCTGTGGGCTAAAAGAACCAGTGATTGGGTCCCATTCAATGCTAGACGACATCGTGGCAGACCAAGACGAAGATGGAGGGACGAACTTGACTGACTCGTATCCAAAGGACTGACCCGCTATGGCAGTGGGAGGACGTGTGTGGAAAAGGGAAAGAGAGGCCTGTGCCCAGCAGTGGGACATTCCAGGCTAAAAAAATGATATATAGGTAGTCGCAACTAAACGTGTAGGTATACGTTCAGTTGCGACTATGTAAACAACAGAGCCAGGAACTTACAATAACATCATCAATTATTGGATTAAATACTTATTATTGAAGCTAACTCAAAAACTAGGTACACAGGGCTACACATCAAGCTATAGATTTCCAGTTTATGCTACGTGTGACTTAATAATAAATTTTATTAGTGATATTTTTCGCTTATTTAGCTACTCATGTACACTCAAAATCTCTCTCTCTCTCACACACACACACACGCACACACACACACACGCACACACACCCAACACACACGCCCGCACACACACACGCACACACACACTTTATTTTTTCCTTTCTGCTTCTCAATATACCTATTTGTGCTCGTATGTTTATAATGTAAGGGAAGAGTCTTCTATGCCTAAATGGAGACTCCTTCGATAGGCAATGTAAGCCAGACGAGATATATGAAATAAACTTCTTTTTTTATGCTGATCTCGCATTGTATAGGATTTCCGTACAATGCGAGGCCAGCTTATACTGGAAATGTATAGCTTGATATGTAGCCATGTGTACCTAAGCAAAGTTAATAAAAAACTTCTTCTACCAAATGAAAAAGACTTTTCACAATCGATCCACTACTGATAAAAATATTGATGAACATACAATAAAAAAAATACATACGGACGAACATAAAACCTTTTTTGAAGTCGGATAAAAATACAAAATTTGATGAGCAAGTACTCAAATAAGTACAGAATCGAAAGGAAGGCTCTCACGCACCCGTTTGTAGAGACCCAAGACTTAGCTTTGTAGTGAAGGGTTATCGATACGATATCGCCTGTCGAGAGCATAATCCCGCACCAACTTGTTATCATCGACTTATCTGTGACTTCAGACGTAAGGAAATGTTGGATGGAAATACGAGCGTTAATGCGATAGGCCGGGACTTGCGTAAGATACGAGGTATATGTGGATGGATAGATTTTTTGATGTTGCAGGGTGTATCATTCCAGTAATTTCATGAGCATTCAAATGCTTATATAAAATCTACAAAACAACTAACTATTTACATTAGGTACTAAATTAAATGACTAACTAACTACAAATAAATAAATACAAAAAACAAAAGGACTTTTAGGCGTCGAAGTACTCGTTCGCATCGCTCTCATCCGGAAACGAAACAAAACATGCCCAGGAGACTGGCAGCATTCTTTGGCCAAAGAACGAGCTCACGTTGAGTGTCGACTAACCGCTTGGCGATGTCCCGAAATACTCGATGAGTACGCGGACCCCATGGGCCCCCCAAACGGCTCAAACATAATAGCTCCCAATAACATTGCTATGTTTGCGCCGTTTGAGGTTTCTGCACCTGCAGCAGCCGTCCCAGCGTAGCCGTGCGTGCTAGGAAGACGGGTGGTGCGAGGGCGTCAACACAAGTTGCATCCCAATTTCCAAGGCATTATTTTCACTCCGTGAGGCCTCTTTCCATCGTCTCGTGCCAGGTTCTAAAACAGATGCCCGGTGACAAGAGCCCTACGGATACTGCCGTTATTAATGTGTTACAGCATATCTATGGTAACAATAGGGTAGCGCAGTAGCAGTAAGAGCACTTTAGGCGATCAAGTCGATAAGGAACATAAGTCCAAACAAAATCGATTGCTTTTCTAAATTTTTCTCCTGTACTTGCCTCAGTATTTACTTCAACCCGTATATTATCGTTCTCAACTAAGTGCAACCGTAGTTGTGTGTATAGACGAATGTAGGTGATTACCTGATGTTCCCGTAATCAGCCGATCGATTGGTGTACACCTGCAGGGCATATTGTCTTTAGAGGCAGCTGTTTTGATTGATAATGTGGCACTTAACATTTTTTTTGTGTGAGTACTTTTTTATTTTAAACTGTTTACGCTAAGTATTTTACTTTATTGTTGTTAATTTTGGTTGTTTATAAGAAAAATGAAACCGAAGTGGCATTTCGCACGTCTGGTTATGGAAATCTTAGGGTGAACACTGTTCTCAAACTTATCATAATTTTTCTTATTTACCTAAATTAAAAGTGTCATTAAAAATAATAAGAAAACATATTTACTGTCTGCCTCGTTGATATAGTAGTTGCACTGCTTAGCTTGAGGTCCCGGGGAATTTTCCATCTGAAATTAATCAGTAGCAGCTCAAAGTCTGGATTTGTGTCCGGTTGATGGCAATAGGCTCGCCCCATATGTCGTGGAACTTACACAAAACTAGTGAAATGTGGGTGTGCTAAGGTAAGTACACCTCAGCCTAACCCTTTGGGGAAAACAGGCTTGTTGTTATGATATGTATTTACGTACCTATGCAACATTTTGTCAATATTGAACTCACTTTTACTCCAAAGGAAAAAAAACAAATAACTTAAAAACATGCCACACCACTAAAAAAAAAATCTCTTAAAAACTCAACCAAACTTCAAAAACCCACTTCAAAACATCCAATACTCCGCGCTATCAATTTAAAACGGCAGCAAAAACATTAAAACCGTGATCCAATTTGTCGTAGCGGTGTACTCTGGCAGGTGTACGGTTGTTCATGGTTTATTTATGCCTTGTCGAGCAGCTATCGATAGTCGGGCTGACCTATCGATGTACATCACTAGCTACGTCGGTTGGTGAAGGTTTTGTATTGTTTGTTTGAATAAGTAGTGATGGGGATATATTTTATAACGATGTTTGATTTTGTTGTGTGCTTTCTAAGTTCATCTTTTCGAAATTATTTTTATCCTGATGATTTGACGTTCTAATTTTCTTTTGCTGAAAAACGAGGTTTACATTATTCAAGTAGGGGTTAATATTCGCTAGTTAAAAATAGTCACCAGTACATTTTCATCATATTATCTGTGACAGCCTAATGGTGTGACCGTCGGACTGCCAAGTCATAAGTCTCGAGTTCAAACCCAAGGCACGCCTGAATTTTCGGATTCATGTGCGTATTTTATAGTTATCACTTGCTTCAAAAACGGCGAAGGAAAACATCGTGACGAAACATGCCTGAGAGATATTTTCTCGAAACCAAGTCAGAGGCCCATGGGCGGCATAAAAACCTCTGACACCAGGGACTACCCTGGTGTCAGAGTTAATTTCTTTTCATACATTTTCATTCATTTTAATCTTCTATCTATCTATCTATATAAATAGCTTGAGAACGGATGGATCGATTTGGCAATTTTTTGTTTTAATAGTCCGAATGAAGGCACGTGTAGACAAGAGCACGCGATGGCACGACGCGACTCGAACAATACAATTTTTAAGAAACTTCACGGTATAACAATAACCGGTGTCGCGTCGCGCTAGTCTGCACGTAGCTTTAGGCTTATAAGGAAAGAAAATATTGGAAATATTACCTGGAATATTCGGGTTAAACTGAAAGTGTTTTTCCCTTTGAGATTTTTGTATGAAATCAAGACTATATTGAAATTTTGCTGTCTGTCGTCGGTCGAGTCAGCTAAAGGAAAAAAAAAAATAGTTTCAGAAAAAAAATCTCGGTCGTGTTTCCGAGAAAGGATTGTTATAAGCTTATGGATGGCTTCACAGAAAACAGTAAAATCTTTATTTGTTTCCGAGTAACTGTTTGACGAATGCTCGTTGAAATTGTTGTTCGAAAGGAGGATTTTCTCAAAACGTTCATGTTGATCCGGAATAGAGAGAAAAACCCTTTTTTTTCACCTGTTATTTTAAAACACAACATCAAGCCTGTAATCCCCGAAGGGTTAGGAAAGAGAGAAAGAAAAAATTGTTTATTCTGCACAAAAAAAACGCACATTAAAAGAAAACATGATAAAATACACACATACAAAACTAGCCAAAAGCCTCGTATTCAACCAATAAATAAAAGTTTGACAATGTTGTTCATTGGTTGATGTCAAGGGCGTAATTACTGTTGCGACATTGGCAAATGACAACAAAAACAACAAAAACAAAATGCCGATTGCAGAGTTAGGCAAAATTAGTTAGGTTAGGTTAGATTGTTGGGTTAGGCAGAGGGTTTGGTACCTATAGTACACCCACATTTTGCCATTTATGTTTAAGTCTCATGTAATAAGAGGCGAGCCTATTGCCATCAATCGGGCACGGGCACACTCCGGGCAGCTACTGAGAAATTCTTTATGGAAAAACCCAATGATACTTTGCCCTACTTGGGAATCGAACCTAGGACCTCATGCTGAGCATTAGCGCATACGATAATAAGGTGAAATTCAAAATTCAAAAGTCATTTATTCAAACTAGGCTGAGAATCAGCACTTTTTGAACGTCAAAATTACATAAGACAGTCCCCCAAAACGCCCACCCTTCACCACTTCCTAGTGCTTTAGCTGGGAAGAAGAAGTGGCGCAACAAACTCCCCAGTGAGGCTGTTACTATCAAAAGTCCAGATCAGGCTTCATATAGCTCCACATACAATGATGCTGATTAACTCCTCCACAACACACGGTGTGACCGGGTTTTCAAGACCAAAGGTTTTGCTAGTCAGCACAGAGCGTTGCCAACTGCGATGCAACTGGTACTCCCGCATGGCGCAATTCAAGTTGTATCAATTTTAATATATTTTTTTTGATATGACACACGATAACGTGCCAATTTTATGAAAAATTGCTTTGGCACCGACCGAGCGACCTGGACTGACAGTCGCGCGTGACTGGTTAATTAGCCGTTGAATACTACTTTTCGACAAGTTGCGTCGTGTGAGAACCGCCATAGAAATATATGACGGAGGAGGTACTTGTCTCTTTCGTTATCATCAGGCAAACATGTTACTACTGTGGGCGTATTTCGCAATAGAATTTACGATTAAATTAATCACACTAGCTATTCATAGACTGTAGGTACACAACACAACTATTCGGAACGCGCGACAGTTTCTAAACGTGCTCGCTTCTTGATAGCCACTGATAAACTCTGTTTAACTCCGGCCGTTCCGAGTTATTTTGGTCACCTCGTGTGAGAATGGCCAAATTGCGATATTCGACCCCACAAAAAAAACACAGTTTTTATCGTTTTAGATATCGGTCCCCATCACGACTGTGTAGTTTCACTAGCTAATTTAACTTAACCCTGTATATTAACTGGGCATATTATCTAGGTACTGCTACTACTGAGAAATCAAACCCAGGACAGCACTTTCACGATCCAAGCGACTACTAGACCAACGATACAGTCTAATCTTCTCAATGCTCAACTACCTCAATATTACCTGCAACGCTTACAATCCTGCCTACCCCGTAATCACATAACAATAGCCACATTTGTAGGCAATACACACCGATCACTCGAATATACACAAAGCCCATAGTGGGTATGGGTATTAAGGTGCCGCTCCACAGCGGCCCACGGCTAAGCTACGCACGTGAATTTAGCTTCGCATTGTATGAAAATGTTAGCTAAATCGTCCACTGCTGCCCACAGCCAACATTATTTACGCACATCAGTCCACTGCTGGACACAGACTTCTCCAATTGCACGCCGTTCAGCTCGGTTCTCGGGAACTCTCATCCTGCTACCAGCCACCCTGCGAAGATCGTCGCTCCACCTAGCCTGACGGCGTCCTACCTTACGTTTGCTGATTCGCGGTTCCCACTCAAGAACACGTCTACCCCAACAGTCACTGGTTCTACGGCTAATATGGCCGGCCCATTGCCACTACAGCTTGCTTATTCTGTGAGCTATGTCGACCATTTTAGTTCTCTGCCGGATCACCTCGTTCCGGATTCTATCCCTCAGAGATATTCCAAGTATAGCTCGTTCCATAGCTTGCTGAGTGACCTTGAATTTATGGACCAGTCGTAACGTGAATGTCCACGTTTCGGCTCCGTAATTCATACAGGCATCCCACAGCCACGCTACCCACGTATGCGTGGCTGGCAAACAAATGAACCGCGCAGCTAACGTGGCAAACCTCTCCGTTGACATCCTTAAGAGGGAACAGGGCCTGCGAGGAATTTGAAAAATAGGTATTTGAAGAAACTCGTCTTACCTCAAGCCTGCCTCCGTAGAGTGCGATAGGGACAGCTGCAGCTCAGACCGATTATTTCTCTTTTCTCTCCTCGAAAACTGAGTCGAATTATTTTTGCATTAAAATTTTAAGAAAAAGTATGTTTAGGTTCCTATCATTTTCTTTTATGTTAAAAACTTTTCAAATTTGTCTAGTAGTCCTCTAATCACGGCGGTAAAAAAGGGGCTATTTTTGTAATTTTCGGAGGGTCATATTTTCATTACCAATAAGTTGCTGAAAAAAAGGAAATAACAGGGACGTGTCTTCAGCAGACCTTGATTTTATGAAAAAAAAAAAGATTGCTCTAGAGGCAATATTTTTGAAGAAAAATGGGGAATACATTTGTGTGGAGAATCGCAGGCCCTGTTCCCTCTTAAGCTTCGGTTTCCTAAAAGAGCGGTGGCCGTAACATAGCGTCTGCAACTTACCGTCGAATGACGTCATCGAAACGGTTTTATGAAACTATGTAAGTTTGTGTGTTTTTCTAAAGAGCGTTTATTGACACCGTAAATTTAAACCCCGGAGCCGTCATTTTCATGACAGCCATCACTGCGGCCGTTTTTGACGGCCACACTTCTAGGAAACCGTAGCTTTGGTAGCAGTGGACGGTCGGCTTTAAGCTCAGCTCACGCATACAATTCCTTTACACATGAGCTGTTGGCGCGAATTCGTGCGCCTGTATCCGATTAGATGTGGACACGCCCTAAGCGTTCCGGTACCTCTGTCAGTCTGTTTACGGTATTTCAGGCAAGGTTTCAGGTATTTTAGTAGTTGATTTTGATTTGTGGATGACGAATTTTCCCAGATATGAGACCTAGCATTGCAACCTAGAATTGGAACTTTCATCGAAATCTGTAGAGTCGTTTTCGAGAACGTGATTACAAATATATATATATACAATAACGCCCATGGGCATATGTATGTATTTTGCTGAATAATGTTTTTTTTTCGAAAATTAACTTTAAATGGGGGGTCATGTGACCTTGCATAAGTATAAGTAAAGCTTAATTAAGCTTTTAGAAATAATAAACAGAATCCAAATCGAGTCAATAACATTGGAGGTATGGCAAAAAATGTAAAGCAAGGTCACAAACGCTACTCAAAAAATTAAAATTCAATAACATGAACATATTTTCCAGAATATTCAGAAAAATACGGGCGGTCACATGCCCATGGGTGGCATTGTATATATATACAAATATTGCTCATTTAATAATATAGGATAGGATTCTGTCTCTTTCATGTTCAAATGTTTGACAGAAATAGAAGGATTTTTGAAACATGTTCATTGCTAAATGCAATCAGTAATTTATGGTGGAAACGGGCACTAGTGTCGGGCAAGATAAAGACAAAATTGATTCAAGCAATCCATATGTATTTTCTGAGTTTATCTTGGAAATTACTGACATCGGTAAAGGAAAAACATCGTGAGGAAATCTGGATTTATAATTCAAATAAGTCAGAAATCGCCAACCCGTCCTGAGCAAGCATGGTGATCAATGTTCGTAGGTATATATTCGTGGTATTATCAATGGATTTTCACACTCATTTTCCAAACGGTGATTATATACAACCAGCATTACGTTTTCGATTGAGCCAGGCTATAAGATAAATCAGCTGAGTGTAATCCTACTCAAGTTGCATGCGGGTTCCGTACGCTTTCCTGTTTTATGCGGGACTCCGAAAGTGGAGCACTTCGATTTACATAGCAAGTGGTAAGAATTTGTTCTGATGACGCGTTTTATGAGAAAAACGACTCGTGTGAGTAAAACTTTATGTAGACTTACAAAAACAACTTTTTGAAAATCGATTCGAGGCAGTCTGAACGCTATAAACTTAAAAACTACCGTACAGATTTACATACGGTTTTCACCAATGGACGGAGTGATTCATGAGGAAGGTTTAGGTGTATAATTCATTAAGATTTTGTGTAAATTGGCTGAAATATAAAAAGAAGAAAGAAAAAAAAAAAAATATTCTGCACAAAAAAACGCACATTTAAATTAAAAAAAACACTAAATACACAAATACAAAAGTAGCCAAAAGCCTCGTATTCAACCAACAAATAAACGCTAACTTAATAAAATGTTGTTCACTGGTTGATGTTAAGGCCACGGACCAAAGACAATATTGCGTAATTACTGTTGCGACATTACGTACTCTGTGGTTGCGACATTGAAAAACAAAATGCCGATTGCAGAGTAAACTACTTTTGTAATAAATAATAAGAAAATATGACGACGACTGTTGAAGATGTCGGAACAGATCATGCCGACTGGTAGCTTTACTGGCGTGCGCCGCGTAAACCAATAACCAATAGTTATATGAAAACAATATTTTACGGAATTAATACATTGTTAAGCTGGATTAACACACAGGTTAATTTTAATCCCGGTAGTAAGTTACCGTGGGATATTTTCCGACATCCACGCGGGCGAAGCAAAGCAAGCAAAAGCTAGTTAATAATAAAACTCCTTGTTTAAGGATTATATCAAGTATTATATACCAACTTAGGCAACTATTTCTGCCACCGTGTTGCTGTATGTCTGTACGAAGGATGCCGATGAAATTACATAGATAGGTACCTATTATATACCTAGATACAAGATAAATTACAGCTCCTGCTTTGTCTCGCGATGTCCCACAGTGCATCAGCATTTACTTTAGTGTTAGTAAAGGTGTCTTTAAGCAGTAATAGATTCGTCAAAACAAATCGCCGACATATTATTTTCAACCTACTTTAAATATCATCTAAGAACACATTTTGGCCAGAATCGCGATAAAGTTAAAAGGCAATAATATGACATGGTTTTTTTTTTGGGGATAAAGTCTTAAAATTCTAATAGCTCATCAATAAACTCTTTAGTGTTGCAGATATCCAGTATCTGCCTGAACACTTGGTCATCAGACTGTCCTTTGTTTTTTTTAGCAACGTATCACACAAACAAAATAAAAACAATTGAACTCAGGTCATTGACATTCGCAATTGAACTTACAACAATAACTTAGTCTTACAATACAATCGAATCGACAGCGCAAAACGTTCTTTATTCTACACAAAGCTTTATTTCTAAGCTACGTTACCTCGCTCGCTCCGCTTCGCTCGCTCCGCGCTCTTCGCTTCAGCGCAAGGCCCAGGTGCGAAGCTCTAACATATTTATTGCTTTCTGTAATCAATGGCGTCTATACATAGAAGTAATTTCATTTGTTTACTTACAAACTTCTACTGTATTCGTGTGTTCGAAGGGTAAATGTCAGGGTATTTTTGTGTGTAGGGTAAATATAATAATAATATAATAATTTTATTTATTTCAAAAAAGTGTTATACAGTCTGTTACAATAATTACAATTTACAATTTAGGCATAAATCTTAAGGAGAGTAACAATATACAGAATTGAATCTGGCGTCCTAGCTAGGTTACATAGTAACCTGTATTAAGGTTCGCCAGCCCAGGTTCCCAATAAAAGGAGTACAAACTTTATTATAGACTGCTTAGGACTATAAGTTGCAAACATATAACTTAACGTTAACTTATATTATGCGAGTGAAGTGGTAAATAAGTGTGTGTGTTTTGTGTTGTAAGTGTGGTGTGTGATTGTGTGTGTGTGTTTTGTGATGTAGGTGTGGTGTGTGTGCGTAATCGGAAGAGAAAGAGGTTGAGTTTAGGTACGGAGCGTTAGGAAAGTCACTACGATTGTGATGTAAGTAGATATTCAGTGTCGTCGTAGTTTAAACTGGTTAGAAATGTTGTTGTTAGTTTTTTACACATTTCATAAGAGGATTGATGTACAGGGATAGTTTTGTTTATTCTATTATATAAAAATGGACCAAGGTAGTAAAAGAATCGTTTAGTAAAGGCAAAACGTGTGAAGGGTACTTTACAAATGTCGTTCTTTCGCCTATGTGAGGATTGAGTTTGTGTAAACGGAGTTTTTGTATGTTGTTGTAATATAATGTTGAGAATGAATGTTTGCCGTACCGTGAGGACTTTGCATTTTTTATACAAATCAAGGGTTGGGAAGAGCATTGGCCGGAAAGTAGCAACCTTAAGAATGGCTCTCTGAGCAACTTCCAGAGGTTTGAGCGTAGTTTTCGCAGCTCCGCCCCAACTATTAATACAATACGAGATAACTGACTGACACATGGCGAGATACACGGTGCGTATAACATAAGTATTGGCAATGTTTCTGAGTGTTTTAAAAAGGTAAATGAGTTTACGAACTCGAGCGGTAAGGTGGGTGATATGTGCTTTGAAGTTAAGGTGTTTATCTAGGATGATACCCAGGTATTTAGTTGTATCAGTAGAGGAAATTATAGGACACTTGCATGGGGCCGAGTTGTCTTGGCAGGTGTGAGCTTTTAGTGTGATGGGTGTCAAGGGTTGCGTAGTGGAATTTAGAGAGAATGTTATGAGTTTAGTTTTACTAGTGTTTAGCGTGAGTGAGTGAGAGATAAGCCATCTATATATCAAATCAAATCCAGTTTGAGCAGTTGCTTGCAGTTTAGCCCAGGATTCATCATGAAATGAAATTGCAGTATCGTCGGCAAAAGTGACAATATTACCAGAGCTGAGGTGAATGTTGCACAGGTCGTTTATGAACACCAAGAACAATGTAGGTCCCAAAACACTACCTTGAGGCACTCCATACGAAATAGGCAGCTCGTCGCTATAACAACCATCGATTTTGACTATCTGCCTACGGTCTGTGAGATATGAATTAAAAAGCTGTAGTTGCACACCACGCACGCCAAGACATTCTAGTTTAGATAGAAGGCAGGGGAGAGGAACGGTATCAAATGCCTTTGCAAGATCCATAAACACTGTAAGGCATTTTTTGCGTTGATTTAGTTTATCAACGATTCCATCTATCAGTTTCAAGGCTGCGTCAGAAGTAGATTTTTTCTTCCTGAATCCAAATTGGTTGGTTGACAATAAATTATTGCCTTCAAGGTAAGTGGTAAGCCTGTTATTAACGAGTCGTTCTAAGATCTTGGATAGGGCAGGTAGCACCGCAATAGGGCGATAATTAGTTACAGAGACCCGGTCCCCCCCTTTAAAAATGGGATGAATAATGGCCTTTTTGAAAGAAGAAGGAAAGGTACCAGAGACGAGGCATAGGTTGAAGATATGGCAAAGAACGGGTGTGAGGATTGCAGAGTACCTTTTTATCATGGTTGTAGAAATGCCATCAAAGCCCATTGCAGCATTGGACTTCAGAGATTCAATAATAAGAGCTATCTCATCAGGATTTGTTTCTAAGAGTACGAAGGAACTCAAACTATTGGAGGTATTGAATTGGGGAGCAGGAGGGCAGCTATTCTGTACACTCCGATTATGATTAGCGAGATCTTTACCTATATTTAAAAAAAATGAATTAACATCGTTAAGAGATTGAGAAGGGGTTTCCGAGGAGGAAAGTAGCTCCGTAGGAGGGTGAGTAATTTTCGTTGTGTTTGTGACACGCTTGACTGTATCCCACAACATCTTTGTGTTACGACCGGCTTTAGCAATTTCATTTGAATCGAACTGTCTTTTAACTTTCCTAAGAATCTTATTACAGAAGTTTCTGTATCTTGTGTAAGTAGCTTTAAGGACTTCATTATCAGGAGACTGTTTATATTTTTTGTGCAAAATGTCTCTGTTCCTCATGCATCGTAGTAGCCCTGGAGTAATCCATGGCTTTAGGATTCTCTTGCGTTTTGCTGTACGCTTTACTGTTGAGTGATTATTTATCTCCTGCGATAGAGTTTGTATCAGACAGTCTGTAGCAGCATCTGGATCATTCAAGGATAAAATATGCGTGAATTCCAGATTTTGCATAGACTTGTCGAGTGAGACGAAGTCGGTCTTTAGGATTGAGGTATTAGAAAAATTACGGGGTGGCTTTAAATTTAAACAAAGGAGAGTAGAGAAGTGATCAGTAACAGTGGAATCGAAAACGAACGTAGAAGAGGGTAATTTGGTTTTAAGAATTGTGTGGTCAAGGCAATTATTACCTCTTGTGGGTAGTTGGTGGGAAGGTAAAAACCCATGATAAGAGAGACAGTTAAGGTATTCGTGCGACCAATGGTTCATAGTCGAAGTTGTAGTATCTATGTTTATGTTTATATCACCTGTTATTAAATGTAGGTGTAGTGTTATTTTAGTGAAGTGTTTGGCTTGAGTGCGGTCTTTATGATTAAGGGATAGTTTAAGGTGGCATTTAGATACTACAATACCACCCTATTATTGTCCCACTCCAGGGAAGCCTTTATAGAGAAGGCACGAGCCACGGGTTGACGTTGACTACCACGGGTTGGCGATTTTAGACTTATATCCTTACATATTATAAAACAAATTCCCCCCGCTGCGTCTGTCTGTCTGTCTGAACGCGATAAACTCAAAACTACCGAACGGATTTTCAAACGATTTTCACCAATGGACGGAGTGATTCATGAGAAAGGTTTTTATAGGTGTATAATTCAATAGGGTTTTGTGTAAATTGGCTGAAATATGACCACTATTGGTGAAGATGTCGGAAAAATCATGCCAACTGGGAGCTTTACTGGCCGCCGCCGCATAAACCGTAACAGATACATAAAATTAATGTTCTACAGGATTGTGTATCATAATAAGTTCAACAAAAAAGTCCGCGATAGCATATGTCTATCTTGTAAGGATGACCCACAGTAAACATTTTAATAATAATAATAAATAACTTTGGCAGCCACCATTCCACTATTCGGCACAGGTTGCTATTTTTGCATCCTTGCTCTGTACGAGTCACTCTCTGATTGTCTTAAAATCAAGAAAACCTTAAGCATGTCAATGTCCTCTGTTTGGAAGCCTTTGCTTACGAGAAAATGTTATTTATCTATTCAAAATAATGCTGATATAAGGTGTTAGTTCGGGGAGCAATAAAAGAAAGAAATAAAGAAAAATATTTATTTGGGACACGCACAGGAAATACAAACAGTAAAAAAATAAAAATAAAATCAAAAATTATATAAAAAGTAAAATAAAAAGGGAGATTAAGTATAAAAAAAAAACTAACAAAATAACAACGACCTGTGCGAGGCCAAAAAGGCCCCTATCTCAGCATAATACGGCGATAATAAATACCACCGCGCTGGTATTCTGATAGGGCCCACTGTGATGCCACGGACACATCTACGAACTTAGATAAATCCCATTAGGGGATTACAAAAAACTTAAAACAAAAATAATAATACAAAAGAGTGGATTGCACGAAATAAGGCCTGGCATATTGAAGTTCTTATTAAAAATTAGAACTTCCGGGGCAAACAATTAAATATTATACAGGGTGACTTGCAATTTGACGTATTCCTTCTAGGACGCGAGAGTGTGACCTATTTGCAACAATTAAGCACCCCATAAACTCTAGGAAAAAATAGATAGGATTCGAGAAAATTCGTTACTAAATACCGTTACCCAATGCCATTTATTATTTTAGGTCAAAATAAAATCACTTTAAACAGTGTTTTTTTTTGCTTGGATATCTTTGGTTTGACGTATTGACGGTGTGTTTTGTCCTTTTTTTTTAATGGGACTTTATATATATCCATTTATTTCAGGTAAATAACACCCATAGCATAAAGTTAAAGAATATCGTGTCGCCGCTGCGCCGCGCCTCAGCTTACCAATGACGCGTTGATCACGCCGGCTGCTCATGCAGATTCAGTGCCAGGTGTTGGGTTCGATTCCCAACAAAAGGAAAATAAGTAGGTACGTATTTGGAAAGTGGTATTTTTGTAAGAATAACACCTCTCTTTGTAAACAACAAGAATCTTTTGGAAACCAGAATCTAACCACGAACTGGAAAATCAGACAAAGAAATCATACAACTTTCTTTGAAATTAATCAGATAAGAAAAGATGAATTGAATTAACAGAAATCTTCAAAGCAAATAATTTAATCTTTTCACAAGCCTACAGCTTTATAAGACTCATCTGGATTTAAGCTGAAACCATTTTCCATTGGGAAATATTTAACTGAATCTCTAAAAGACTTATTGACCGTCTAATGATGCACACTTTTTTAAATAATTGACTCTCTTTTTAGCTTTCTGGCCTTTTTCACATTTGGTAGCAGTGCTACCCAGACCAAACGGGTTAAGTTAGATTGGAACTGTGTTTTTTATGGGGCCTCGATCTGGGCGGCTGACCTGACGGCCGGCAGCATCGCTGTCCTGCGGAAGCCGCAGCGAGCGATGGCCATCAGTCATCAGGGGGTATCGCACGATCTCCTACGAGGCGGCTTTTGTACTGGCCGGATCCCCGCCCTGGGACCTCGAGGCGAAGGTACTCGCGTCACTGTATCAGTGGCGCGAGGACTCGAGGAGGCGACGCGAGAGGCTGACGCAGTGACATTTGGAGCTGCGTCGGTCACAGCTTCGCGCAGCCCTGGTGGCGGAATGGCGGGACAGGCTTTCACGCCCTACCGCCGGCCCCGTCACCATCGGGGCGGTCCGGCCGGTGCTCGAGCGCTGGCTCGGGAGGAGGCACGGTTCCCTGTTGTTTCGGGTGACGCAGGTGCTCTCGGGGCATGGTTGCTTCGGGAAGTACCTGTGTCGCATAAACAGGGAGCCGGACTCTCGGTGTCACCACTGCGTCGACTGTCGGGAGGACACGGCTCGGCACACGCTGGCAGAGTGTGCCGCTTGGGAGGAGCCGCGCCGTGCCCTCATTTCAGGTGTCGGCAGTGACCTGTCGCTGCCGGCCGTTGTCAACTCAATGGTCGGCAGCGAGGGGTCCTGGGACGCGGTGGTATCGTTCTGCGAAACAGTCATTTCGCAGAAGGAGACTGCGGAAAGGGAGCGGGAGATTGCTTCCGCTAACCCGATCCGCAGCAGACGCACCGGGCGTCGGCGGAGGCCGAACGCCCTCTTCCAGCCCCCAAATCCACAGCCCTAAATGGGTCCAGGGGCGACGGATCTGGGGAAATCCGTCACCCCCTACTCCTTAGGACCGGAGATGGCGGCGCGTAGTGTTTCACGCGCGCCTTTCAATGACGTAAGGGGGGACTTTAACACCTCACTCCCCCCTAACTCGAGGTGGCCCGCAGAGGCGGGCCGGCACTAGCCGGGGATCGCGGATGTCGCATTAGATCCCGTGATCCCCGGTGCAAGTGTGAGACGGAACACCGGGGTGGTTTTAGTCAGTAAGAGTCTGACAGACCCCTCTGCCCTCCCCAGGGTGGAGGACATCCATGAGGGTTTCCCCCCGTAATCAAAAAACAAAAAAAAAAGGTTAGAACTGTTTTGTCGATATTTATTTATTTATTTATCACAAACACTGCTATCTTTACAGGAAATACCTAATGCGGTAGCGTGGTCCTTAATTAAACTATTTTACGTAACATAACACATACAATATTATTTTTGTGAATTCATTCAGAGAGCAGGAAAATAAATCGATCCTGTCAGCCGTGTCATTTAGTGCGTGCAAGGCGCGCGTCAGTGGCGCTTTGCTGAGCAAGTTGGTTCGTGCGTGTGGCACTGCTAGTAACCGTGGCTTCCGACGCCGCGATACGTAATTGTCAGGCACATTCAGACAAATCTCCTTCATAACACCGGAATTATAGGTCTTACCACGTAACAGTTTGAATACATATGTGGTTATAGCTAAGTCCCTCCGTGTCTCGAGTTTGTTGTACCCGACCATACCGATAACGAATAACGTTGGGTACATCAACGGATAGAAGGGATAGACACCGTATAGTTTCTTGTACAAAAATCTGGTGAATTTGTTTTGTATGCGCTCTAACATGAGAGTATATTTAGTCTCATGCGGAGCCCATATGACAGCATTATACTCAAGCTGCGTTCTTATAAGCGCATTATACAATGCTGCAACTGCTTTTATATTTGTATAACCCGATGCCCGTCGAAGAACGAAACCCAAACTTCTGTATGATTTCTTACAAACATTTACAATATGGTCACGAAATGTTAACTCAGTGTTCAAGCGCACACCCAGGTCGCGTACCTTTTCTACCCTCTCAATTGCTGTGCCCTCAAGCTTGTACTCGTGATGATGTGGTTCTCTCATTCTGCTAAAAGTTATGACTGAGCATTTTTTGACGTTAAACTGCATTTTATTTTTCCTACTCCACTCAGCTACGTATTCTATATCTTTCTGCAATCGTGCACAGTCACTTTTATCTTTAATAGCCATGAGTAACTTAAGATCATCCGCGAATAATAGACAAGTGGCACCCCTGACAGCCTCAGGCAGGTCATTTATCATAATAATAAAGCTCAGCGGACCCAAATTACTGCCTTGGCTTACTCCTGATCTTGTATAATAAGGCTCAGATTTACAACCAGCATATTCTACGAACTGCCGTCGATCCCTCATGTAGTTAGCTAAGAACTGAAGCAATTTAGGAGTACATCCGACTGCTGCCAGCTTTTCTAATAGTATGTCATTATCTACCAAATCGAAAGCTTTTTTGAAGTCAAAGTAGGCAGCGTCGACTTGTACTCCAGCATCAACATTTGGAACCACGTACGTCATAAAGTTCAGTAAATTACTAGTTGTGCTACACGCCGGTCGAAAACCGTGCTGGGCGTCCGATAGCAAACTAGATACTTGATCTAATATGCACCTTTGTATAGTTGACTCAAAAACTTTTGCTGGACTTGACAGAATGGCCACTGGCCTATAGCCACTCACGTCTGAATCCATCCCACCCTTAGGTATTGGAATCACGCGCGTGATTTTCCAACACTCAGGAAAATATGAGAATATGAGAATATGAATTGATATGTTGGAATACTTTCCATAGTCGGCAGCACAGTGTCGTGGGACGCAGTGATCTCTTTCTTCGAAAATGTCATGTCGCAGAAGGAGGCAGCAGAAAGGGAGAGAGACATTTCGAGTGCACTCCTGGTCCGCAGCAGGCAGACCAGGCGTCGGCAGAGGGCAGATAATGTCCTCTTTCAGCCCCCCTAAATGGGTTCAGGGAAGCGGAGTCGGGGACGTCCGCCACCACCTATCATAGACCCGAGGTGGTGGCGCGTAATGTTCCACGCGAGCCCCTCTTAAACGTCGCGGGGGGAGTCAAACACCTCTCTCCTCCTCTTGACCAGACGGAGCCCGAAGAGGCGGGCCGGCACCAGTCGAGGGCTGCTTTAAAGAGTGGCTAAGTCCCCCCGTATTCCCAGGTGCAACTGTGCGAGGGAAAACGGGGTGGTTTTAGTCAGTAGAAGTCTGACGGACCCCTCTGTCCGCCCCAGTGCGGAGGACGTTCATGAGGATTTACAAAAAATTATCAAAAAAAAATATTGTTTACCAACAACCACGCGCGAGACGAGTTGTTCGCAGTAACTGAGCTAGAGCACCCTGACCAGATGTGTTAGATAAGTAAGAACTGTGACCAACCGCGTTGCCTTCATCCAAGTTGGTTGCAGTTCCTTGGCCATTTAGTATTTTTAAGACCCCAAAATAGGAATTATACACAAAAAGAAGCGCAATCATTATATTATTAGAGTGTTCAATAATATTTTTAGGACCGCAATGTGGGAATAGGGATTCAATTAAATGAATACCTTTTCCAATCCGCCTAACCTGAAGTTTCATAAAATAACCAGCTAATTTCAGAAGGCGATTTACCGAGCACTTCAATAAAACACCCTAGAGGCAAGTATCAACGTAAAATACCCACATTTACAACATAACAACTCTTGTGTGTGGGGTCCAGCTATTATACAAATTTGCCGGGCAATAAAGAATATTTATGAAGGCACCTTTGCACTGTAATTACCTTAGGTTGTAGACGAACAATTTATATGTAAAGCAGGTATTGTAATGCTGCCTGTTGTTGTATACGTTGTAAATATAGGGTAGAGTGTATCGATAAGAGTTAGATTATTGGTTCGAGTTGGCTAAGTGGAGATTTAGGTGTAATGTTAAATATGGTTCTCTGAGTTTTACGTGATTTATTTGTTAGGTTGACGGTGCAAGCTGTTTTGTTATGGTGAATAATGGAGTTTGTTCAGCTGTGGACATCTTTCAGCTGATAGGTACTTCAATTAGTTATTGATAATGCGTCTACAGGGTCAAATTAAAATAGCTAGCTAAACTCTGCTGATGTGAAGGGTATCGAAATCTAAACATGATCAAACAAAAAAAAGAGAGTTAACTAATTTTAAAATGAATTTTAATTATAAATTTTAAAATAAATTATAATTATAAATTTCTAAACACGTATGTACAGACGCCAGCAGGTCAACCTACCCGAAACTGTCAAATTTTCCCAATCAACTTTGAACCTTATGCTTTAGTGATAAAGTTGAAAATCTATTAAATAAATTTGACAGATAGTAGGTTGATGTGCTGGCGTCTGTACATAGTCAGGATTTTTTATTAATTTTAATTAGTTATTGATAATGCGTCTACAGGGTCAAATTAAAATAGCTAGGTAAGCTCCGTTGATGTGAAGGGTATTGAGATCTGAATAAGACCAAACAAAAAAACATATTATGATTTAATTATAAATTTAAAATAAACTTTATTATAAAATTCAAAACACACATGTACATGGACAGTTTTCGCGTTAATCAAAAAACCTCCCAAAGGTGTACTAACAATTTGCAACTGAAAAATGCAGTGCCGCAGCATTTTTTTGTGTTGCAAATTGTTAGTACACCTTTGGGAGGCCGAAAGTAATAAGATTAACAACGAAGCAATAAAAAACACAGAATGTCTACTAAATTCGCCATAGAAGGACATTTAGTGACCATATCGGGATGTTCTTCAGAAAGGTCAGGAGCGTAGTACTCGCAACCGGCGTGCGTGTATGACAAGCACCCTGATTACGTAACACGCGTTTGAGAGTTTTGAAGTATATTGCTAATCCATTGCTTCATACGTTCGTAAATAACGCAATGAAACATTAATTGCGTTATTTACGTTGTTTACGTTGAAGTCTGAAAATGAAACCGATCAATAGTCAATTTATGTGTGTCACGCAATCATCCCGCTGATGTATGAACGTAAACGAAGCTAAAGGAGTTCTGCAGTTTCTGCCTATCCCCATGCCACCAAGGCGCGAGTTTATGTACGAGTATGTATATTATATGTATTCACACTGAATCACTGACCTTGGCGACGACCAACCCGGATTATAATCATATTATTGAGTACCTACCTATTCAGAGTACAGCAGGTGGACGCAGTTCTCCTAAAATAATCTCATAATCGCTCTTTACAGCACCCACGGGACGCTGTCGGGCAAATTCGACGTATTTCGGAATCGAAATAAAGCTTAGTTGCAGCAATGCCGTTAATTTCATATTATTAACGATTGTTACTTTAATTATAAATGTTGTAGAACCTGTTACAAAATTATTGTGAGTTGGCCAACACCCTAATAGCATTTACATGATCAATCAAAAATCATAATTATAATCTGAATCATTATATCATTATAATATTATTGTTAAAATTTGTCTGTTCAACAACGTAAATAACGCAATGAATTTTGTTGAATTGTCAAAATGAAACAAAATAGTCTTAATTGTTTACCGAAAATGTTTACGCAATTAGATAGCTGTACCCTAATTACGTAATATCCGATCAATCGGAAGTTGAAACAAATTGCTAATCCATTGCTTCATAATTTCGGAACTAAAATCTGCTCAACAACGTAAATAACGCAATGAATTTTGTTGAACTGTCAAAATGAAACAAATTTGTCGTAATCGTTTACGAAAATGTGTTGCGTAATTAGATAGCAGCTCTATCTAAATCTAAACTGACATTATAAAGAAGTAAAATTGTTTCCAAGTTGTTGTATTTGTAACACACAGTTGTATTTGACGCTACACAAATCTTCTCGTCGCACATACCTCAGTGTCTCAAGACGAAAGTCTTTGACCAGTGCGTGTTGCCAGTGATGACCTATGGCACTGAAACGTGGTCGCTCACAATGGACCTTATTAGAAGGCTGAAAGTTACCCAAAGGGCAATGGAGAGGTCTATGCTCGGAGTTGCATTGCTCGCAGAATAGATGGCCGATGGGGCCGAAGGTTGCGGGAGGCACAGAATCGGTGGAAGTGCCGGTGCTTGGGTGAGGCCTATGTCCAGCAGTGGATGTCTGTCAGCTGAAATGATGATGATGATTGCTCGATTTGTCAGTTGATTGTCATTTTTAGGGTCTCGTACCAGAAGGGTCCCAAACAGAACCCCATTACTAAGCTTCCGTTGTCTGTCTGTCAGCGGGCTGTATCTCATGAACTGTATGTAATCGGAAACAGTTAAAATTTTCACTGATTTTGTATTTCTATTGCCGCTATAACAACAAAATTATTTATAAAATTAAAATACAATAGACGTAGATATATTTAGTAACCTAATCCGCTTAACTATTCCTAAAGGGTCGTACAAACCCTGTAAGAAATCGACACGTGTTTCACCTCTCAACGAGGCATCGTCAGGATGACGATTGACTTGTCGCGAACCCGAACACGACGATCGATTTCTTACTTGGTTTTTATGACTCTTTAGGAATAATTAAGCGGATTAAGTTACTACGTCTATTGTATTTTATAATGGATTTCCGCAAAGTCACGTCTAAGTCGATTAACTATTATAAAATTAAATAAAGAAATTAAACTATGCAAGACACGTGTTTGATCGGCGTTTTTTGAACGATCTTAATACGGTACGGAACTCTTTATGTGTGAGTCCAACACGCACTAGGTCGGTTTTTTTTTGTCGTTTAAGTGGTAATCTTTTTTAATCGTCGTGTTATGCCGACTACTGAGATATTTTTGGTTTGTTTACTTTGGTATTAAGAGGAACTTTTCTTTACCTACCTGATTCCCACAGATGTGTAGATCTACCTTTATCGAAGCAAGATAATTAACGTACTATTTATTCGGCGCTACCCAGTTCGCCCGGCCGCTCTGTGTACTTACCGGTTAATGCTCATAATTGTTTCATTCGATACGGATTGCTTTCCAATTACGCTGACAGCTGTACTGTATTGAAAGTTTTTGATTTAGGTTTGAGTTTAGGGTTGTTTTAGCTGATTAGTATTACCTACTTCTAGTATTAGTCAGCCGATAGTTACTATTTCAAGGTAAAAATCTATTAATACATAATTTGAATTTAGTCGTCCATGAAAATTTAAGATCAAGTCTACCTGCAAACTAATAATACTCTCGTAATTTTTTAGTTTATCCTGACTTATAGTAAAGGAAAATATTGTGAAAAAACCAGAGGAGCAAATCCTGTCAAACACAAAGCATTTATTCCATTTACAGGCACTTTTGAATTGTTAAATAGTCGATCAGTTAGCCAGAAAGTTGAAGCTAGTTGCCATTCCAAAACGTAGATCTCTATGGGGAAGAACGGGCAAGAAACTCCAAGGACACTCTTTTAAATATAGAAATGACAAAATCCTGGGTACATTATTCTTGTTGCTTCTATATGTGAGAACAATGTATAAAAGGTAACAATGTAATTTTATGAACGTGCGCATTCTAATATTCCTTAATTTTTACAAGTTTTTGACATTGTTTTTTGATGCTGTCCGAAAGTTACCGTGGCCCCTGGCAACGTACAGGCAACTGAAGGAACACGGGTGGGTTTTAGTCAGTAAGAGTCTGACACGCCCTTCCGCTCCACCCAGAGCGGGAGAAGTTATTTGATAATTTCCCACCCAAAAAAAAAAAAAAGGAGCTATTACTTTTCCATAGTCTGAAATTGCTATCCACTTCCCGTGAAAATGCACGTTTGTTTGCTGTATCCTTTTCTTTTGAGCAGAAGCTGATAATCTGTTATATTTACCAGCATAATCAGCCTATAATGTTCCCACTGCTGGGACTCAGGGCTCCTCTCTTCGATAGGGAGTGGGATCTACCACACGGCCCCAGTGCGGTTTGGCAAATGTCACAGGTCTACAATTTTTTTTCTAGGCCATGCCGGTTTCCTCATGGTGTTTTCCTTCACCGTTTTGAGAGCAGTGGTGAATGAATGAATGAATGAATGAATGAAATGCACCGACCCCAGCGTGGTTTAACCAGATTCGATAGACCCAAGATTTGCACTAGCCCCTGAAGCCTCATGCTTCATGGGGCTACAGAGGTCATTGCATATCCAGGAGTAGACCGGGGAGCGCGGTATTAGTAGGGAAGACGTGCCCTAGGATCTGGAAGGATTTGCGAGCCGTACCGGATATGCATCCTTGAGTAGGCAATGGAATAGTGGAGAGACGGGTAATTTTTATCTATGGGTGGGCATCTTTTTACGACGGCGCCGTTGGTTCAGGTTGAGGTCTAGCCTCACCGGTGCATACCGTTTTGAGAGCAGTAGCAGTGGTGATGAAATAAATTACACAAAGTTAAGCACCTCTGTCAAGCTTCGAACTTGTAACCTACAACTCGAAAAGTCAGGGCCGTTACCACTGGGCCACCACTGCACCAGTGACAAATACAGGCCTATCTCATTACTCGGTTTCCTACTTTCTGTAACCGGCCTAACTGTTGCCAACCTGTCACGTCAAAATTATTGATTGACATTCCGTCCTTGATGTTTACCGACTTCCAGTCCTCCATTTAATTCGTTTGCATACGGAACCCGTTTTATAGCAGAACTAACTTCTTTGGAATTGATTTGAATTGACGAAGACTGTAAAACTTTATGTAAGAGCCCTTGAATACAAATGTAGTTTTAATTTTTGTGCGTGGCCATTAGGTGCGATGATGAAGAATCTTTCAAGTTTGGTTTTGCTTTGTAAATTGAACGTTTGTGAATTTACGATTTGTTTGTCATGCGGGAAAAAAGGTCACGACTTGTTAGCACGGAAGTCAAGTGCCTTCCTGATTTACTTGTCGGAAATACGTTACTGAGTTGACTAATCGGGACGCCAGCGCTGCCTAGCGGTGCTCGACAGAGTCTACAACATAACGCTTGGACCCGCCGGAGCTAAGCAAACTCAAACTCAAACTCAAAGCATTTTTTTTTATTTTTTTTTATTTATTTATTTGATCTTACAAGCTAACAGATGTACATCCAAAACGCTTACAAGATTAATTTAATTTAGTGTACTAATAATTTAACAAAGAGTAATAATTAATGAAAATGACAAAGTAGACAAAATTCATAACGGTCACTTTTACAATAAATTTGTTACAAATGTCAACAGTTATAAAGTCAATAAAATAATAATAGCGATAAATTATATAAGTAATGATTAATTGAATGTCAGAATAGGAATTTAATATATAAAACGGAATTAATGTCAGATAATTATAATAATGTCAATATATGTTTATGCTACGTCATTTAAAATTATGCGGAATTTATTTAACAAATGTCCAAATCCATCGGCAAATAAATCTAGTTCGTGGTGCTGCACAAGTATGTCCCCAACAGTGCGAAGTGCGCGGTTAATAGGCGCGTGTCGTCCGCGCTCGGTGCGCGCGGAGGGCGGCTCCAGCAGGCGCGGGTATCGGCGCGGCGCTACCTGCCCCGCACAGTCCCTAGATATGTTCCGAGGGACTAGGATACGGACTCGCTCTAGTATTTCAGGACTATCGATCCTATTTCGAATTATCGAAAGAATGTGTGCAACTTGAGACATGGCCCTTCTAAATTTTAGCGTGTCAATGTTCACCATACCTGAGACGAATAACGATGGATATAAGTAGGGATAGTATCCGTACTGTTTCTTGTATACCCACCGAGCAAATTTACGTTGTATTTTTTCTATAATTAGAACGTACTTTTCCTCGTAAGGGTTCCAAACAACAGCGCCATATTCGAGTTTGCTGCGCACATAAGCATTATATAATACTTTTGCAACCCCTATATTGTCGAACTGTGAAGCAGTCCTTATAACAAACCCTAACATTATGTTCGCTGATTTGCAATTATTGATTATGTGCATATGGAAGTCTAATTTGCAGTCTAAGTCTAATCCTAAATCTCTAATTTTACTAACTCTATCCAAAGGAGCGTCCATTAATTTATATTCAGTAGTCTTGAGCTGCGATTTTCGTGAAAATGTTATAATTTTGCATTTGGAACTATTGAATGGGAGGTGGTTGTCTTGACTCCACCTAGTTACTGCATTAATATCTCTTTGCAATGCCACCGCGTCCGCCTCAGTTTCAATACCCAAGCTTAGCTTAAGGTCATCTGCGAACAGAAGACACTCGGAGGCTGATACAACGTCCGGTAAATCGTTGATAAATATCACGAATAGCAAAGGTCCTAATGTACTGCCCTGACTTACTCCGGACCTTGTAAAATAGTCACTGGACTCATATCCACTTAGTCGCACATACTGACGGCGATTGCTGAGATAGCAAGAGAAAAAACTGCAAATTTATTTCAATTAAACCATTTACAGGCACTTTTGAATTGTCAAGAAGTCGGTCAGTCAGAAATATGAAGCTAGTTGCCCATTCCAAAGCGTAGTAGGTACCTATGGAGAAGAACGGGCAAGAAACTCCACGGACACTCTTTTAAATCATTTTTTTTTTTTCCAAAATATTGGTTACATCATTAACGTTGAAATTATACATGTGAGAACAATGTAGAAAGACGTGCACGTTAAAAGCGTCCGTAATAAAAATATAAAAAACAAAGAACAATTCAAAATTAAAATAAGCCATGGCAGCTAAGAGATGACCAGTCTCTACTGACGGCGCCCGTTCACGAACATGACGTATGGATTAGCACCATTCAGCTCAACCATTTTGAAGGGAGCTAAATGATCCAACACACGCGCCACCGCCAGCGAGACATTAGAGTGAGCATGACATAATCTCAGCCGCCAGGGCACATTCAAGTCAATGAAAGACATACCCAGTACCTAAATGGTAGCTTTACAGTCGGTACATAGTACTCACACATGTGCTATGCAATTATACAATGCTAAGACATTGAATTTATACAATGCAAAGATAGTTTTTAAAATCTTCAGCAGCTCCAACGGTATTTTCAAATGCTAATCAATTAGTTTATGCTTGTGGAGCAGGACCAGCAATGAGCCAAGCATTTTTATCAATTATGTAATCCCCCAACTTATAATATGCCTGCCTACATAGTGTGCGTTTTATAGCGAGCAGAGTTCATCGGTGGCGGTCAAGCAGTAAACAAGTTTAGAAACAGTCGCGCTTTCCGAATAGTTGTGTCGTGTACCTATAGTGTATGTATTGTTAGTGTGATTCATTTGATCGTGAATTATAATTTGATCTGAACTGCAAACGATTTTTCTATTGCACAATAACCAACACTATCCAGTACGCCCACAGTAGTTAAAATATGGCTGATAATAACGAAGAGAGACACATACTCTTCTCCGTTATACTTATTATTATTTTGTTTTTCTAACTTCTTGATATAACCTCGAACGGGCTCTTCACGAAATCTAAATATAATTGAGTCGACAAGAGATGGCTATTTGCTCTCAAATGTTGACAGTTTCTTTCGTATCTAGTCTGACTGCACAGGATACGCTAAACGTTCTTTGGTATCGACACGTAGAGGTTCTATTAATGCATCCTATTCTCTTGACTTTAACTTCGATATCAACAAAGATCTCTCTCATGAATCCTAACTAGTATTATAAATGCGAAAGTGAGTTTGTTTCGCTTTCAAGCTAAAACGGCTGAACGAATTTAGATGTTTGGCACATAGGTAGACCAAGACCTGGGTTAGGACATGGAGTACATCCCAGTAGCTCGTTCCTGTGGGATAATTTCCGAACTCCAGGCGGGCGAAGCCGCGGGTATAAGCTACTAAGTAATAAACCATTGATTCGAAAGAACAAAGCACACACACACACACACACATACACACAAGCACATATTTTAGACAGTATACTATCTGCAACCATACCTATATTTAACAAAACAAATTATTGATTGATTGATAGATCGATCTGTATCAAAAATTCGTGTCTTTCCCACGAAAGGTTCTAAGTTTATTAAGGTAATCAACACATTTAGCGGCCACACCCGAGACTATTTTCTGTAGCATTCTACGAAGTACTAGGTGAAGTTTGTCCTGTCGTGACGAACGACCGCACTTCTGATGCAATTCCAACATCGTCCCCCTTTCCACCCCTTTTCTTACTATTATTACCCCGCAGGTCTGTGTCCCATCAGGTAAGATGGGCGAAGGCTAGCTCTGTTTCGTTGTTATTTTTTAACGGAATTATTAACCAAAACGGAGAAAAGGAAAGTTTTGTGTGTGAATGGCAATAAGAGCAGGGAAAGATCAAAAAACTTGCCAAGTAGTTGAACTCACACGCGAAGGCTTCCGTACCATCGTTTTATGTGTCTACCTATTACGGTTCAAGAGATACAGCTGTTAAGGTCGAGCAAAAAAAGCCAAAATAATCACGTTTGTCCTTTAATTTTTCATCAGTTTATTTAATGTTCAAAGTCAAATAATTTATTTCAAACAGGCCCTTATAAGGCACTTTTGAACATCAAGTCGTCGAAATATTATAGTTAGGGTTGCCAGGTGTCCGGCTTTTTACAATCGCGTCCGGCCAAATATGCACAAGTCCGGCCTGTCCGGCTTATGTCAGGCTTTTGGTCAACCCCGCCCGTCAAAAGATGCCTGATTATTGATTGTTAAGAGGTTACAAATTACTTTGGTAAGAACAAAATGTGAATCATAATTAAGAGTAGAGTAAGTCTCAAATGAATAACAGTATTATACACAAATAAACGTTTTTCTTTTTCTTTTAATAACCAGTGTGTCACGCAAAATAACAGGCTAAGTATGAATCGGTGTCCGGCTTCTCTATTTTTGGGCCTGGCAACCCTAGTTTTAGAAATACTTACTCGGTGAAAATTTCAACTGTCTACCTGTTTATGGTTCATGAGATACAACCCGCTGACATATAGTCGGACGGACAGCAGAGGCTTAGTAATAGGGTTCCGTCTGGCACCGGTCCGTTATGAACAAGATAGAACACACAGCTCTTTTGAATAGCTTTAGACTAAAAAGGGGTATACATACCTACGTCCAGCTTTGCCACTATTGATCAAATTATCCAATTCACCAGTAAAAACAATGCGAGATATCATACAAAAGGTTCTCTAGCATAGGATTCTGTTTCAGTATCGGAATAATAGAAAGTACTGGAGGCTTGAATATGTTCGGAGATGCCTAGTTCGTGTTTTCAAAGGCAGATTGTTCTCAGTTGGAAGCTGCAGTTGTGAATATTCTTGTGAATAAATCATTCCACCTGTGGCGAATCTTGTCTGGGTTTACACAAATCGTTAACGGTCGCTGAAATTTAACTTAACTTAACTAGGGGCGTGAGGGCGCGAAGTTTGCCTCTCCGTCACGCGTTCTGCCTCCTCCTTCGCGAGCATTACTGCTTCGCAGAAGGAGGTGAGGGCCTCCCATGCCCTCTCGCTCCGTACCATGGCCTGGACCAGGGCCGGACGCACCTTCCTCCATCATGTTTTAAGGCAAACATTCTAAATCCTACTAATATTATAAATGTGAAAGTTTTTATGGTTGGATGTTTGGATGTATGTTACTCAATTACGTTAGTTAGTTTATAACCTGGATTAACACATAGGATATTTTTTATCCTGTTAGTACTGTACTGTTAGTACTCAATATTATTTTACATTTTTAGATATATCATGACCTCTCTTTGTCAGCCTACTAAGCTAACCGCTAGTTCTCTTTCTTCCATTCTTAATTCGTAATAGTGTTTATCTCAGATTATTATGTCATCATCTATAATTACTAGAGAAGGTTGCATGGTAGAACCAAACAGGTGGATTTCTACAGTACGTTCCCGTAGGATAATTTTGCATCAGGTTCCACGTTCAGTTTGGCATCAGTCTGGTCATCATTCTGGTCCTTGATCGGATTCATGAGAAGCTGATAGAATGATGGACGAGGGACGGGCCAGTCCAGACTGACAGCGGCCTGATAAAAATTACGTCAGTTGCCGTTTAGCTAACGAAGACGACAGTCATTTATCTATCAGTCACCTGCTCAACCATGGGTGTTATAAAGAAAAAAAAATCGTCATTTCTACTTTTATATTTATTGCAATAACTATTGTTCGTTTTAGCCCATAAAACGGGCAAGGACTCCAATGTAATTACAAAATCTTTTTCTATTTTAGTCGGAGGTGGCGGCGGCAGTGGCGCTTGCAGTGCGCACGTCGATGTGTCGCGTGACACTTCATGCTCCATTTGTCGCGGATGTTGACTAAAGCGAGATTGACGAAAATTATTTAAAATATATAATTTTCAACAGTATGGACCATCAGTCTGTCATTCCGTGGGATATTGGATCATTCTCGCGTTATTTTGACCAGAATGACGGACTGAACTGATGACAAACTGGGCGTGTAACCTTGCTCTACCTCTCAATCTAATCTATCTCAAAAGAAGTCGGTAGAAATTGAATTGCCTATCTATCTAAATGGTTAACTACCTACTTCATTACTCCATTATTATTTGATAAATCCAGAAAGGTCAGTAAAACGTAGCTTTGTATTAGCGTTCGCTTAGCTCATCAGCTAGGACGTACAGACGCAAATTATACAAATTGAGTTGTACAAAGTCGACTTCACAGACACAATAAAATTGTCCCCGTAATGTTTTACACTCCTTTTGTAATGTCGGTTAAAATGAGACCACCACAAAAGCTACGGTAGGATGGTAATTATTTTACAAGTTAGTAGTTTCTTCGTAGCTGGAAAATCGATTTTATTTTGTTTTTTTTTCTAATAACGTCTGTGTTATAATTGGTTCTAGGTAAAAGGTATAAAAAATTGTATATTTTTATCTTCGTTTTGTGTAGTGAGAAAATATTGAAACGGCTAGACAGGGTTTTTTTTATGGTTCCGTACCCAAAATGTACCAACGGGAGCCTATTACTATGGCTCCGCTGTCTGTTCGTCTGTCTGTCACAGGGATCTTATCTTTTGAAACGTAAAATAGGTAGACACTTGAAATTTAAAAGACGTAAAATTAAAGGGGTCAGAACTCAACAGAAAGGGGGCGCTCAACTCAGAACTTAAGGCACTTAACGATTCCACGACCAATACCAGAGGAAGGAAATTTGGGTAAGCCGCATAAATTACTCAAACTGCCAGACCATGATCCAAAATAACTAAGAAAAAAAAGCATGGACCCCAACTTACTCTAATATATCATAGTCATTAGTGTATTATGTCATGGCAAGGTAATTAAGAGGCCTAAGTTCAATACTACAGGCCCAGCTCGACAAAATAGCAATACCAAAATGATTTTTAATGTCATTCGGTTCTACCTGCCCAAACTTTAACTGTCTCTATGACCCACATAATCTTCACATTCACAATAATTAAAGTGAATTAATATTCTCTTTACAAAGTGAATATTCATGTCGATAAATTGGGTGGCTATGCAGGTACGAGCGGTTGGTCACGTGAACGCCTCATTTAGGCGGCCGGTTAATGAGGTAAGGTGACATTGGTGCCGATTCTATTGTACACCGAACTAAACTAACTAAACTATCACTAACATTCCTTACTTTGGGCTATGAGAATCTTAAAGCTATTCTGCAATAAAAACTCTCTAAACTTAAAAAATATTTTGACACAACTAAAATCGAATTTGACAATAGCGACTCCACGTGGTTCATACTTGTTTGCCCTACCCTGATTTTTTTAGGGCCGGAAGCGCGCAGGCGGGGCAACCTCGACGTGTTTTATATGGAATTTTTCACTTTTTGTATCGACAATATAAAACGTTATTACCTACGTGTTGAGTATTAGGGGTATAAAGATTTCATACAGGGGGTCGAAATTTTCATTATTTTTGCGATAGGACACACCATTTTCGAGAGATAAACAAAAGAAAAGAAAAAAATATACAGTAGGTACTGTTTTTGCACCTGAAGTCGAGGTGTTGGTGTGAATTTTAGTTCATGATAACTTGTAGTATTCTACACCATTTTTAATCGCGATTAAAAATGGTCAGATTTACTTAGACAATCAAAATTTTAGCTGAAAAACGTCACATTCAGAATAGTAAAATTGTCATTTCCACTAAATTAAAATCTCAGTGCCATCTTAGTGCTGTCAAACTAAAATAGTAGTTAAGTTGTGTCACCTTAGTCTATTTCAGAATGGGAAATCATCGTTTGACAGGAATAAACTAAATTTTGGTGATTTTTTGTCTTAGTTTAGAGGCATTTGTGACAAGAGAATCGGCACCACTGTCGACGATATAAGACCAAAGTATGAGTGAACGGGTTTCAAGGTTTTTGAGAAAGATGGATGGATAGATGGATAACCAATAACAGCCGCACGGGTCGATCGATCAGGTTAAGCCATGCTTGTCGCGGTTGGTCCTTAAATTCGTCCCCGTCTAAAGCTGAAAACCTTTTGTTTAGTAGTGTGTCTAAAAGTAGTCGCTTATTCAGCTTCGAACATGTTACGCCGCGTGATGTAGTTAATGTTTTTAACACACTCAAGTCAAAAAACACTGGTGATTACTGGGGCATCTCCATTAAACTTTTAAGCAATATAATAGACATCGTAGCCCCATATCTAGCTGTTACTTTTAATAAATGTGTTGATTTAGGAACTTTTCCTGACCTCATGAAGAGTAGTAAAGTCATACCATTATTTAAATCAGGTAATAAAAATGATGTTGGCAATTTCAGGCCTATTTCTATCTTACCAACATTTAGCAAAATATTTGAAAAGTTAATACTCAAGCAGTTGCTAATCCATTTTAATTTAAATAGCCTCCTCCATAATGAACAATATGGCTTTACAAAGGGTCGTTCGACCACAGATGCGGGTGTTGCTCTGCTGAAACACATATTTAACGCATGGGAGAACTCGCAAAATGCTATTGGAGTTTTCTGTGATCTCTCCAAAGCCTTTGATTGCGTGCACCATGACACGTTTTTGCGTAAACTGCGTCATTACGGTGTGCAAAATGAAGCTCTCAACCTTATAAATTCTTATTTACATAATAGGTCCCAATGTGTAGATGTTAATGGTGTGAAATCTTCCGGGCTGCCAGTTCAGTTAGGTGTGCCTCAAGGCTCAATACTGGGTCCATTCTTGTTCTTAGTCTATATCAATGACTTACCATTCTATTTAAAGGGTATCTGTGAAGTTGTACTGTTTGCAGATGATACGTCACTTATTTTTAAAGTAGACAGGAATAGACAAGACTTTGACGATGTAAACAGTGCACTCTCAATGGTTACGGATTGGTTTTCGTCAAATAACCTAGTTCTCAATAGCAAGAAAACCAAATGTGTAAAGTTCGCCCTTCCAAATGTTAGAAATCTAGGACCCAACATCGTCTTAGATAAAGAGTCACTTGAAACTGTAAACACGGCAGTTTTTCTGGGCATAACAGTAGATGCCAAACTTCAGTGGGGCCAACATATATCGAGCCTAGCGGGAAGGCTTAGTTCGGCCGCCTACGCCGTCAGGAAAGTAAGACAATACACTGACGTTGATACAGCTCGGTTAGTCTATTTTAGTTATTTTCATAGCGTTATGTCCTACGGTATTCTGCTGTGGGGCAAAGCTGCTGATATTCAAAATATATTTGTCCTTCAAAAACGAGCTGTTCGAGCAATTTACCAGCTCGGTGCCAGAGATTCTCTGAGAGATTTTTTCAAAGATATCGGTATCCTCACAGTGGCATCACAATTCATTTTCGCCAACATATTATATATTAGGCAAAATATACACTTATATACTAAAAACAGTGATATTCACAATGTTAACACTAGAAATAAGGACAAACTACGTACTCCCTTTCACCGGCTTCATAAGGTTCATAACTCATTTGTTGGGCTTGGTATAACCTTTTATAACAAGCTACCTTCTTCTTTGCTAGATTTGCCTTTTAATGCGTTCAAAACTAAAGTAAAATCCAACCTCTCTTCAAAGGCATACTATTCTATCAACGACTACTTAAATGATAAGAATAGTTGGTCGCTGTGATTAACTCAAGACAATGTTTAAATGTTCTTTCTCCAGAATTAGCTTACTTACTGACAGGTTATATGAGTTTATATAATTGTTTATAATTTTACTAAACACAATATGTGGTTAGCTAGCGACCTCGATAATTTTTTACTTTACCTCAATGGTCCTAGTTTATCAATTATAACTTCTAGTTACAGCTATATGTAAGCGGGCACGCCCTTTATGTCTGGAGGCTTTTATTTAGATATTGTTTTCGTTAAGTTATTTTTATTTCTGCTTGAGTATAGTTCTCGATGTTTTTGGTTGGTATATTGGCGTGTGCTAGCTGTCATATGGCTATTAATTTTATAATTTAAATTATGTTTTGTGTTGCGTAATGTAAATATCATTTTGCATACTATTATATAGAATCTTTTTTTACTGAACAGACAGCTGTGCTGCTGGGGAGTTTGTTGCGCCACTTCTTCTTCCCAGCTAAAGCACTAGGAAGTGGTGAAGGGTGGGCGTTTTGGGGGACTGTCTTATGTAATTTTGACGTTCGAAAAGTGCTGATTCTCAGCCTAGTTTGAATAAATGAATTTTGAATTTTGAATTTTGAATTTTGATGGGTGCCGCAGAAAGCACGTTAAGCCGTTGGTTCCAGCTGTCAATTGAAGATCATTGAAAGTTGTTACGGGTCGTCAAAAGCCCGAATGTCTGATAACCGGTCTTAACAAGGCGTATCATGATTACAGTAACTGGGTTGTGGAGGCCAGATAGGCAGTCGTTCCATGTAAAATACTGGTATTCAGCTGTATCCGGTTAGACTGGAAGCCGACCCCAACATAGTTGGGAAAAGGCTAGGTAGATGATGAATGTGATGTTGTAGGAGTGTGTGTTATTTCTGCAATATGAGAACAAACAAGACAAACATTAATATTTGATGGACCCCTGCGATGTTTGGTACAGTAGTAATTACTACCTGCTACCCTTGGCTGCGCCCGCGTCTATCCTAATTCTTTTTCTAAAATAAAGTAGCCTAAGTTACTCCTTAAATGAGCTAGACGGCGAAAGCCGCAAAGTAGGTTTAGTTATGAACACCCAAAAAACCAAAGGAATGACGAATGGGAAGCATTAAACTATCTGCGTCAATAAAAACACAATTGACTATGTCGACGAATATGTCTACTTAGGCCAAATTATGTCACCAATAGGCCTCACCTCAAAGGAAATAGATCGACGTATAGGTAACGCATGGAAACAATACTGGAGTCTAAAAGACAGAATAAAAATAAAGAAATGGATATGATAAAAGGAAACTATTTGCTACTTGTATTCTACCAGTACTCACTTACGGATGTCAAATCTGGGCAACCACTAAAGCCCATAACTGGAAACTAGAAACATGCCAAAACGCTATGGAAAGGAGTATGTTGGGGAAGAGGCTATCTGATAGAATAAGAACTGCAGATATAAAGAAACACACAAGAACAAAGAATGTGACTATAACTATAAGAAACCTTAAATGGAAATGGACAGAAGATACAATCAGAGGAAAGGAAAATTGGTCAAAAACAATAATGTACTGCATTACAAGAGGCAAGAAGCGGAAACGGGGCAGGCCATTCAGAAGATGGGCAGATGATATTGGGCATGCGCTGCATGGACGAGAGTCGCTAGAGATAGGGCGAAGTGGAGGCATTTGTCAACGGGTGACATACAGACGGGACAGTTAATTAAATCTAAGTAATATTTATCAAAACTCTATTATTATTATAAGTTACTCCTAACTTGTATTATTATACAACAATGGTTACTGTGCCTATATAAAGAAAAAACGTGTCAGTCAACAAGCTTCCACAGTGATCCATACAACAATGACGACCGTACCAACACACGGCGAATAAACCGTAGTTTTTCAAGGCAAGAAAAACCAGGGCCTAAGGATAGCCTTAGGCCCTGGTTTTTCTTGCCTTGAAATCCAATAGACTTATTTCTATAGAGAAATAAGTCTATTGGATTTATAGCAATATTTTAACCTTTCTCGATAAACTAAGGATTCTGTAAATCAATTACTGATGTTTCACATTAGGATTTATATTTATGTGACATGTTTTTGATTATGTTGTTACTTTGAGATAGTTTTTGTTTATTCGCGTGTGAAATAGGTTATCATTTTTCTATTATAAAATAAATAAAGTGTTTAAAGAATGCAAGTCTGTTATGATTTTGGATTACTGCCCAAGGTGTCTTGTGTATCTGTGCCCAAGGGCAAGCTCCGAATCACGAGTTTAAAGGTACTGCTACAGCGGGGTTCGGAATAGAAAAAAAGAAAGAAAGAAAATACATTTTTTAGCACGGACTAAAAAGCACACAAGTAAAAAGAAAGAATATAAAATAAAAGTGTGAAGTGCGTTGTAAGATACTAGCAGGAATGTGTGCCTCGCGGCTGCCAAATAGGCCCAGTTCAGCAAAAATGCCAGACTAGTGCCTGACGTTGATTTTCAACTGGACCTGAATCATATATTCATTGCCGCGACATTGCTGCCGTGTTCGGAATGTAATCTCATGTAAACCTATATAAAATTGTTGGGAATCCGTAGTCACGCGGCAGCACGGCCGCGTGCAGCCTTGTTCAGAATCATACCTTTGGTTTGTGGGATCAACTTCAAACCCAGACCTTACAAACTTTGTGCATTTTTTTAAATCACAACTGTTGCAGATAAACTGACGTTAAGCGTGTATTTTAATCGAAGATCGCAGACACTTAAACCATTTTCAGTTACTGATCCATTACACAAAGAATACAAATAAACAGATAAACATGTCATCATAAAAAAATATGACAATCATTTAGTATTTATACGTACATTTATACAAGTGGGACAATTTCACACATGACATAAGTGTTCCATTATATCCAACGGTTGAACCAAACCAATTCAATATCATAGACTGGAAAAAGGAAATTGAAGGTCCTCGGGAGAAGGTGGGGTGCTAGTGACAGCTGGACTTTGGAGGAGCACAAGCAGCCTATAACGTTAAAAGTAGTTTTAACACTATTGGGTTGAATTTCTAAAAACGCTGAACATGTAATTTTCTATCAAGCAATAGGCTAAATACCTACCAATTTTCATGGTTTTAACAACAAAAGTAACGGAATTCCTATACCTCAAGGGACAAATTAGCAAAAATATTTAAGCACGTCTTATTTATTTTCTGACCGAAAAGCCTATCAAATTTCATGGATTAAACTTGAAATTAAATCGAAAAGTTAAGCCGAAAATTGCCGAATTTCTATATAAACTAAAATCTACTATTTTATCCCTATATACATATAATGTATTCCGTAAAATGATTTTTAAGTGTTTGAAAATAAAAATCCAAGCATGTAACTAGCTCCGAACCATCTCAGAATGCCCCCCCCCCAAATGAAATATGGATCTGCTTCTGGCTAGGACACAGGTCACCTCTCAGCGAGAGGGAGTGGGCAGTAATCCACCGATTAGTGCTCACTTCCTCGCGCGTAGTGACGTGGATCCAGTGCGGTTTGAATGGAACTATGTGTTATTCGGTGACTTAACAGGCGACTTACCTGATGGTCAGTGGTCACCGCCGTTTAATACCATTGTAGTTGCCTTTACAACACAAATAAATAAATTGTGTTTACAACACAACTGCGATGATAATGATTCCATAGAAAAAGGAGATCAGGACATCAGGATATCAGGTAAGGCCTCATGTGTCTTTGAAACGCTCACTGCAGCTAAAAAAATACTCCGTGAAGTTTTCACTGACGACAGTCGGCACAGTAGAAGAGAGACTAGTGCAGCAAAAAAAAAATAATACGAATGCTGGGGATCAGTATTTTTTTGCTGCACTAGGTACGGTTCGTTCCAAAATGCCGATGTGTAATACACAGATAATTATAATACTACGATAGCACATACACCGTGAAATCTTAATGGTTGTTTTCCCGCAGCGAAATGGTTTTTTCTTGGTAATACAATCGTTATATAAACAAATAATATATTCCCAAAAATCTCGTATGAATGTAAATCTATTATACAAAACTATCTTCTAAAATTAAATTACAATGACACGGAATCCTTACTTATAATTTCTAAATAACTTCTCTGTTCTATCTGCAGTGAATCAAGAGCAGTCAAAGCTCACTCGTCCATAACCACGCATACATATTATATATACCTACATACACCCACAAACACCGATCACTCATCACACACAACACTCACACGCACGCACACACCCTTACACACTCACAACACACACGCGCACTCACACAAACTCACACAATATATATTAATTTATACCTCTAGTTGTCATACATTTAATAAATTGTACCAACTCACTCACCGCGGGAGGAAGACCTGTAGTCCTGAAATACAGGGCTGCCCTAGTTTAGGCTCCAGTCCACTCCATTTATTTTTAAAATGTCTGTACTGTGTATTGATTAATGTGGAAAATAAATGCATTTTTATTTATTTTTAAATAAAATATTAGAAACAATTTTATTTAGAAAACAAATTTTGTTTTGTTGCGTTCAAACTAGTTCATGCCGTATCACCACGTGTGAGAGTTTATTTTGCTTTGAACATTTATGCATCGCATGCAACATTGTTGGCGGCGCGTGCGATTCGAGTAGTACCTACAAGTTACCTCTTACTATTGATACTCTATTGTTTTCGAGTTGATGAATATTTTTTTAATTATTTTAAACAAAAACATCTTTATTTTTTTATTTTTACTCTATGCTTCGAAAGTACTCCTTATGGCAAGTTGTCCTGCCGCGGGAAAACAACCATTCAGATTTCACGTGTACGGAAAAAAAGAAAACAAATTCAAATCATCGTTTCGATTTTCTTTTTTTCTTTTATCCGCCCGCTACCACTAGTACCCCACAAACAGGCATTTGTTTGTATGAGTACAGAGGAAATGAAACAGCCAAGCTGACCGGCCAAGCTGACCAGCCAAGCTGACCGGCCAATAGCCCCCGCGTGTATGGCCGGCATTTAGCGAATCTACATGAGATTGGAATACTTTCGCCGATATTATGGACCACGCCATTTCAATGGAGGGAAAATGTTTATAGATATTTGTTTTGCCGCTTACATCAATATTTGATGTAGGTGTAACCGGGTAGGTTAATATAATGTATGACTTTAATTAGGTAACGTAGGTAATTAAGCAGGTATAGATGATTTCCCAAATATTAATAAGATTTGTACAACCTACTATAATAGTAAACCCACATTTCAGCAATGTTTAAGTCCCTACAGGTAGTCATCAATTGGGCACAAATCTAGACTCCTGGCTGCTACTCGGAAAGTCCAAATGGAAAACCCAATAAAACTTTGCCCAACCTGGGAACCGAGCCCGGGACCTCATGCTCAGCACTAGCATTTGAGACCACTAGACCGACGAAGCTATTAAATATTTTGATAAATTTATGTGTGTATAGGTACACTTCTGCCTATCCCTTCGCGAAATACAGGCGTGATATTATGTTATGAGTTAATGTTTTGCCTAGTAATAGAAACTTGGTAATTAAGTAGTACTTCCTCGGTCGAAAGAATTAGGAGCTCTCGTTTTTTTAATCCCGTAGACTAATTTGACAGGTTATTTAGATATTGTTTACGTTTAGTTATTTTTATTTCTGCCTGAGTATAGTTCTCGGTGTTTTTGGTTGGTATATTGGCGTGTGCTAGCTGTCATATGGCTATTAATTTATAATTTAAGTAATGTTTTGTGTTGCGTAATGTAAATTATTTTGCAAACTATTATATAGAATTTTTTTTTTCTAACTGAACAGACAGCTGTGCTGCTGGGGAGTTTGTTGCGCCACTTCTTCTTCCCAGCTGAAGCACTAGGAAGTGGTGAAGGGTGGGCGTTTTGAGGGACTGTCTTATGTAATTTTGACGTTCGAAAAGTGCTGATTCTCAGCCTAGTTTGAATAAATGACTTTTGAATTTGAACTTTTGAATTTGATAATGTCAAACTCCAAATTGAAAAAAAATAAAAAACAATCAATTGATCGATTTGGCTAAGGCCTTTGATACCGTCTCTGTTCCCATCCTTATTGAGAAGATGAAGAGCATAGGTATAAGGTAAATGCAATTAAAGCTTTTTGAAGATAACCTTACAGGCGCACGCAGAGCGTTAAGATAAACAGTTACATAAGTTCCGAAAAATTACACGGAGTTCCACAAGGCAGCGTGATCGCGCCTACCTTAGACACGTGGCGGGTGAAAGCCTTAGAAAAACGGTCCACTGCGCACTTTGCCAGTCTTTGTTAACCTATTGCATAACAACATGGGGTGGCGCACCTAAATCAACCCTCATTCAACTGGAAAGGGCGCAGAGAGCAATCCTAAAAGTATCTTCTTTTCGACCTTTCCGCTACCCCACAACCGACTTATACCGGGAAAGTGGAGTTCTCACCGTTCGCCAACTATTCATTCTACAGACCACCCTGAAGCAACACGCATTTCTTTCTTACAGTCTCTCACCTATGCTCGGCCACAGGCGCTAAGGTCCTGTCGACCATAGGGTTGCCAACTTTTTTAGAGAAAAATAACGTATCAAATTCTTTAAATACGAAAAAAATAAAGTATCTGGCAGAAAAAAAGTGTTTGAAATTTATGTTTTGATTTCCTTAAAAACATGTTTTTGGGTGCTTTATTAAAAAAAAATTGTTGTATTTGAAAGTTTAAAATCTAGTTTTACAACCAAAATTGTATTTAAATAAATAAATAGATTTCTATTAAATTTATGGACGATCTGTCTCTCTTCTCGCCTCTTCAGATTCATTACCGAAAAAGCTCTCATTGAAAGCTGAAGTGGTGGGAACAGAGTAAATAAATCAGATCCATATTTAACATTACCATTTTTCAAATGTTTTTCTCTGATTTTTTAAAATTATTATTAATAGATTTCTTTTTGATAAATAGTTCAGTAATTATTGTACCCATGGGTAACACTAAAAATAAATAAATAATATCTTTATTTCCCAAAAATACAGATAGAGAACATTTACATAAAACATTTGGATGCTGAGAAATCTGTACACAATTGATTAAACTCTGTCTCTTAAACTAGGGTATCCTGTATCTTAAGATACAGTGATTTGCAATGAGGTTCCAATTGATATTATGTATGAGTGGACTGTGTCAATATACCTTCAGAAGGGAAAAAATAAATAAAAATAAGTTATATTTTACGTTACAGGTTTTAGGTTTTAAATTTTTGTGAGATTGTGAGGGTGTGGGTAAATTAATGTGATTAAAGGTGTGTAGGTGTGTGTGTGAGTGGGGATGTGTGTGTGTTTCGTTTTACGCATTCACAGTTAAGATTCGAAATAAAGTATTTCTGCATACTTTATTTTTGTGTAAAAGTATAAAGTTTACTTCTCGAAAATAATGTAGGATACGTTATTATAAAGTATGGTTGGCAACCCTAGTCGACCGGTCCCTATGTAGATTTACAACCTGTTTCTCCAAGCGATTGTTCTGGTTTCTAGGAGGCTACCTCTATAATAAAATTAATAAAGTACGTAACATTTTCCCACTCACAAACACCAGTGTAAAAAAAGCCTTAATGGATGGCTTAAATATGACTCTGGACTATGACGAAACCGAAAATCTTTCCAACTTTCTATCCCAAAATAGTTACCGCATTCCGTTGTTTATCTCTACCGCAGATACATACTAATACGGCATTCAACAAACAGTTTAACACGCACCAACTTCTCCTTGACCCACACGCACACGCTCACACACTCACACACACCCACACACTCACACTCCCACACACCCACTCACTCCACATCAACACTCCTTCCTATAAGTCAAATATAGTTTATTGTCTAGTTTAAGTTTATTGGTTACTTGGTGACCTGAAATACAAGCTTCGGCTTAGCTTGGGCACCACTCTCCCACGATATTTTTCTTTGAGAAAATGACCGGACAGTAAGATTCTTTGTTACTATTTTTTAAGGATATTGTGGTGAGAAAATAAATAAAATGATTATTAATTAAAATGTCAAATTAGTCTACGGGATTAAAAAAACCGGCCAAGTGCGAGTCGGACTCGCGCACGAAGGGTTCCGTACCATTTTCTATAAAAACGGCAAAAAATAATTTCTGTTGTATGGGAGCCGCACTTATATATTTATATTATTTGTTGTTATAGCGACAACAGAAATACATCATCTGTGAAAATTTCAACTGTCTAACTATCATGAGATACAGCCTGGTGACAGACGGACAAACAGACGGACAGCGGAGTCTTAGTAATAGGGTCCCGTTTCACTCTTTTGGCACGGAACCCTAAAAACGAAATGTAGATACTGTTAAAGAAGTACTTTAATTTTTTAGTATATTTCATTTCATTAATTTCCTGTTGATTGATGTTACAAGTCCTTGGCAGGATTTCATTAGAAATATTAAATACTTAATAAAAATATTAAGGATACGTATATAAGTGGAGCAAGAAAAAAATATTGTATTTTTTTACTATGGAAATTTGAGTTTATTAGAAGAAGATTGCTCAAGGTAGTTTTGGTATTATAATTTAAAGTCTGGATAGATTAGTTTTCCATCAATTTAGGATTAAGTTAGGGAAAAGGTAGTCCTTAATGTCAATAAGTTTGAAAAATCTTATCAATCAAGACTTAGGAGGAATTATATTTCAATGTTTTTTCCGTTTTCTTAGGAAATAACGATATAATATATGAAGATGATAATGGACTGTAATAACTGAAAGACAAAAAGTATGTTGGTAATTGATAATGTTCCCTGAAAACGCAATCCAATGCGGACTAGCGGTTAGCGGACTTCGTAAACGTGTTCGATGTAATTATGACAGCTGTCAATTCTCTCTCGTTCCGTTAAGCTTAAGGTGATCGTGTGTGCCTCTGTTTGCATGTACAAGAATAAATTAATATCCAACTGAATCTTAAAAAGGTTTTTTATGTTGTGCCCATAATCCATCAGAGTAAGGCAAAGGCTTTTTCTGATGATTTATGAGAAAAGTCCCATAAATGAGATGATACAGACTGTATGTCTGACTGCACTTTGTGGAGACGTCACAATTTCAGCCTATATCCATTTTATAGCACGACATTTACAGTAACAAAGCAACACCAGTAATACCCCACAAATACACACTTCCACCATTGACCCCCAGAGGTCTAACCCTTTAAATAATACATTATTCACCATAATTAATGTACCAATAACAACCGCAGTACAGAATATGTTGCCGCTGTTGTAAACCAACCGAATGGCTTTAATTAAGTCCCGGTATAAAAACCTGCTGACAAGAACGGCTATATACCGCAATACGTATGTGACAAGGACGGCGATATACTGCACGGTATATGGTTCCTTTTTTAATTTTAATAAAGTTGACTTTAGTGTTCAGGGGAGGTGATATTTTTTCTTTCACCAATTAGTTATACTTTAGTAGTAGTATTTCTAGATGGCTAGGTTAGTCTGATGTTGTTAGCAGAACAGAGAAAGAAAGAAAGAAATAACAGTAATGTTCCCACTGCTAGGACTCAAGCCTCCTAACAGGACACTTGCGCGAAAGACATTTGCGCGAAAGACACTTGCGCGAACCCATTTGCGTGAAAAGAAATTTCGGCGAATGGACTTTTGCGCAAACGGACTTTTGCGAGAACGGAAATTTGCGCGAGAGACATTTGCGCGAAAAACACTTGCGTGAAAAAAATTGTCCATTACTATTGCGCGAATGAACTTTTGTGAGAATGGACATTTGCGCGAAAGATACTTGCGTGAATTTACTTGCACGAAAGACACTTGCGCGAAAGACGCTAGCGCAATTCAATTTGCGTAATTTTCATCATGGTACCATTTTCATGGGTTTCAAAATCAAAATTTATGATGGCGCCACCGAAAATTTGCAAGTTTTACGTCATGGGTGTCGTTTTCATGGTTTTCGAGGGCGCTGAGAACGATAATGAGGTCAAAATCAAAATTTAAAATGGCACCACTGCGAAGAATTTACGCAAAAGTCCATTCGCGGAAATGTCTTTTCTCTTTCGTGGAAACGTCTTTTGCGCAAATGATATGACTTCAAATTTTTGGTTCTAGAGCATGCTGGTTTCCTAAAGCTGATTTGATCCGTCGTTTTAGTGGTCATGAAACCAATCACAGAACGTAAGTGTCAGGGAAGGAAAACATTGTGAGGAAATCTGGAATTATCATGAATACTAGCTGTTGGCCGCAGCTTCGACTGTGTGGAGCCTTACCCTTTTTAAATAAAAGTAGCCCATGTTACTTCTTATAACATCAGCTATCTGCCACTGAAAGTCTCATCAAAATCGGTTCAGCCATTTCGGAGATTAGATGGAACTAAAAGACAGACTATTTTTTTAAAATTGTTTCTTTAAGTCTGAAATCACCAATCCACCTTGAGCAATATGGTGATCAATGCTCATAGCTTCTCTGTTTGAGAAGAGGCCGCTGCCCTGCAGTGGGACAATAAAGGCTGGTATAAAAAGTGCCACGGTTCGAACCCATGACCTGTAAGTCATTAATCAGCGCTTTTACCGCTGGACCACCACTGCTCTTAATGACTTCGAAGATACCTCAATTTCTGGGTTTGTACAAAGCTCAGCTCAGATTCTCTATGGAGTATTGCAGACACTTATGGGATGGCTCAGCAAAATACCAGCTTGCTGCACTTGCGGTGAAACGCAGAGCAAAAAGGCTCTTAGGCCACGAGGCTCTGGGGGCTAGGCTTCACCGGCGTAATTTTGCTTGCCTGTCGGTCTTCAACAGGCTGTACTTCGGAGAGTGAGCGCAGGAGCTCCACGATCTGATTCCTTTCATTACCGGACTACCAGACTTACTGCAGGATCCGCACTTGGTAAATATCCCCTCCAGACGTATTCAGCGCTTCTCCTCTACATTTATTATGCGCACGGCCAAAGTGTGGAACTCTCTGCCAGCGTCTGTGTTCTCTTCCACGTATAACTGATCAGCTGTCACAGCAAGAGTGAACAGGCACCTTCTGAGCACGCTCGTTCCATCATAGATCGTTCCATCATCCATCGCTTTTCATCAGGCGTGATCGAGGTCAAAAGCTGGTTCAAATCGCAATAAAAAGAAAGGAACGATATGAAATAACACTACTATTTATACCTAAACAAACTACAGTCTTCTTTAACTTAAACTTCAACCCGGAAACCAAAGACAAAGGAGTCGAGTTCAATGAGTAATTTACTTTTTTTTCAACTTGTTTTGTAAAACAACACCGGGAGATATACATTGTGGAAAAGTTTGTTTTTTTAATTTAAAGACGTTTATTATTGTAGTTGAATTTGTATAATAAAAAGCTCGTGGTTAAGTTATAACAGCCGCACGGGTCGATCACCGTTAAGCTACGCATGCCCGAGTTGGTCTGTGGATGGGTGACCATAGGAAAGCACGTTAAGTTGTTGATCCCGGCTGTCATTCGTGGATCTTTGGGTCGTCAGAAGCCCGAAAGTCTGACAACCAGTCTTACCAAGGGATATCGTATTATCCTGTTACTGAGTTGTGGAGGTTAGATAGGCAGTCGCTCCATGTAAAATACTGGTATTCAGCTGCATCCGGTTAGACTGGAAGCCGACCCCAACACAGTTGAGAAAAGGCTAGGCAGATTGATTGATTGGATCTAGTTGAATTTTATGGCCAGTTTTTGTTTTGGCCAGTCTCTTGGGTACATTACCAGTCGACAGCGATGCGGATGAATTTTTCGATGCTATATTTTAGTTTTTCAATAGTTTTAGTTAAGTTTGTGTATAATTTTGCTATTTTTATTAATTGATTTGTAAAATATGTTTTTGTCCTGATGAATTTTATAACTTAACATAATATACAATCACGCCTGTATTCCACGAAAGGTGAGGCAGAGTTGCAACTATAGAACACCCACATTCCGCCAGTTAATTAAGTCCCATGTAACAGGGGGCGAGCCTATTGCGATAAACCGGGCACAAATCCGGACTCTGCTACTGAGAAATTCCAACTTTAATGTCCTGGACAATTACTGTTTTATTGTTAATTATGTTAAAAATGCTATAGGATAGTTGTATTTGGCAGCGCAAACTGTGCGTCTTGTCGCTGCAAAAAGACGCAGGGTTGTCTTTTGCGTCTGCGATTAGTAGTTACGGTAGACGTCGTGCAGGAAGCATTTTTTTTGAGTATTCGACGCGCTTCGAAGTCTGATTTGAAAACATCAACATCGAACGTATCCATGTTGAGATTCACAATACAAACACGTGCACCTTCCTCAGTGCTCACCACAAGTTTCACGCCGACCTGTCGCATGCGAATGTCGTCGTCTGTGCGTCTAGTCGCTGAGACAAGACGCAGAAGCTAACGAAAACTCTGCATCTGCAAGAGCTTGCGAGCCTGCTGTTGCGACTCCACAAATCAACGCCAAGCTGTTAACCTGTAAGCTTTGAACAAAAAATATAAAAATCATCGGTGGCAGCCTGCCGTTGCGACTAGTCGCCGAGCTGTCGCAGTCGCATAGAGTGCGCCATGTTTTAGATGAAAAAATTGTTAGAACTTACGTCGCGCGTTCATGTTAGGGCCTCGGGGGCGGTGGTCTCGACATAGATAGCGATCGCTATGCGACCGAATTCGCTCGCAAAATCCTTATGTCGTCCCTAGACGCGCGCGACGTGCTTGACAAGCACGTGATTTTTTCGTGCTTGACTTTGCGACCGAATTCAGTCGTATAGCGATCGCTATCTATGTCGAGACGGCCGCCCCTGGACAGTTTAATGTTTACTGTTAATTAGGTAATTAACATAATGGAATTGTGAAAATGTAAGCGCATGGAATTTTTTTTCGCCACTAAGTGGATGATGCCTGTGTAAAAAATGAGTTGAATAAGTCCGTTAGTCAGATAATAAAAAAATACTAGACACTTATTTTTTGCTTTATCATATAAATAAAAAACTACTTAGATGCAAACGCTTTAAAGTGGGGGAGTGGGGGCTCGCTACGTCACAACTAAAAAAAATCTACATAGGGTCATGCCACATTTTAACTCAATGTATCACCGTAATAATTTGATTGCGTAAAAAAAAATACGTGCCTAATTTTTTTTAATAATATACGTAACGGACAAAAAAAAAATTGAGTCATCATCCCTACTCCCAACAGGAGACTAGAATCACATTCGCAATTACCTATAATATCTAAAAGTCTAGTAAAAGTGTTGAACAGCGTCATGTATGTCATGCATACACAGATGCGAACTGCTTTGTTTATATACAGCGTGTCCCAACTGCATCGTTTGACTACAGCAGCCGAATGTCTGACGTTTGCCTTAATATTCAAACCTAAATTATTCAAAAAAAGCGTGTATCGTCACTGTTGAGACCTCTTTTACTTTCTTTATATTTTATATGAAATGAAATTTATTTATTTGCCAGAATATAGGTACATGGTCGAATAATTTTAGTCTCACTATATTCGACTTAGCAGTCGTGCAAATATTTATAGTATGCATGCATAATAATATATATTAATAAATACATATTTTATATTTTTTTGTAAATAGTTTGACATTGTTCTTTTCTTTTTGACAGTAAATTCATTGTCAGCGTCTTGGTGATTTAATCAGTTAAAAATAGTCCACTAGATTTTCCATTACAATTTTCATTCAACATTGTTTTTTTAATATTATTAAATATTTATTTACATATTTAAATACATTATACAATCTAAAACAAAAAACAATTTTTATATTATGTACAAGAAAATGAATAGAAAAAAAAAGAAAACATTGTTTTTATAAGTCAAAGTAATTTAGGTATTTGTCAGAAACACTCTAGATATGTAGGATGCTCATACATTACTAAAAGGTAAAGTCCAAATATTGAGTAAACCAAGTAAAAAAAAAAATTAAGGTTATATTAAATGATACTGCAGTGTCTTATTCGACTCAAATTAAATAAAAACAAAAGAATGCTCTTTATATTTAAGCTTGCTGTTCAGTTGTCATAATAAAGCCATATGAAAGTGGTCCAAAGATTTTGTCGAGCAGTCCCAATATTTTATTTATTTTATTTACCTACGTTTTTAAATTTTATTAATACCGATTTTGATGGGACTTTCGCTGGCAGATAGCTGATGTTATAAGGAGTAACCTAGGCTACTTTTATTTTAGAAAAATAATTAGGGTCCGGGGGCGCAGCTAGTAATATACATAAATCCCAAACCGATTTCAGCTACAGTGAATATTTCTGTTTTTGACGGCCATTCATTCGAAAAAACTAACAATTTCAACAAAAAAAAAACCTGAAACTGAGTGTTCAGAAACTTGTAGAGAATATCGAACCAATAGCACTATCTAATAGATAAACTTGATTTATATTTAAGGTAGATAGACGTGCTACAAATGTTGACGACGTAAATAACGCCCTACTGCAGGTCCAAAATTGGTTCACTGTTAATAATTTAGTCTTAAATGAAAAAAAAACTAAATGCATTAAATTTTCTTTACCAAATGTCAAAAGTAGTAATTGTGAGATGTATTGAATCAAGAGAAACTAGAATTTTTCGATAAAACAGTTTTCCTGGGGATCACGCTCGACTCAAGGCTTCAATGGGGTCCTCATTTAACATTTCTTGCAGGACGGCTAAGTTCAGCAGCATAATGCTGTCAGCGCAGAGCTATCAGAGCCATATATTATCTCCGCAGGTGCGACTCTCTAAGGGAACTGTTTAAGAATTAACATCATGACGGTACCTTGTCAATATATCTATGAAAACATAATGTACGTAAGAAAAAAATTACATCTTTTTAGTAAAAGAGGTGATAGACATAATTATAGTACAAGAAATAGGGACCTATAAGTTCAACCAGGTTTCAGACTGGCTAAAGTAGACTCATCTTTCTTGGGGTACTGTTTAAAATGTTACAATAAAATTCCTCCCCACATACTTCAAGAATACATGCAAGTGTTTACACGCGTGCGATTTCCATAAAATGGCATACAATAATAATGCATGTGACTTCTGTTTACACTAAGCCAATTATTGCAAGGCGATTATTGCATGCAACTTAATACAGAGTTGCCCACCCTTATATATTTGATTCAAGTACTGCCTGTATTTCCGCTGCCAAATATTTTATTCAATTTTATTAAACATCTTCTGAAGATTTTTTTTAACTTCAACTCATGTTTGAATGGTAGAAAATTTTCATGCCAGAATTGAATGCGATTTTATTGTACTTGCTGTTGGCACCTATAGCAGTTTTGAACAGAAACTAACTTGCCCGTATCGTGCAACAATTTTACGTGTTATTCAGACGGTGCCAGTCAATTGTTGCTACAATTTTATTGTATGCCTAAGGCAATGTAAATGGGATTTTACTCAAACATTATCACACAAACTCATACAAATATATTTCGCACTTGCTCCGCTTTCGCTTATAACCCGCACCACGCACCAACAACTGTAGCGTTATCTCGACCATCGATCATTTTCCATCCCCCTGTGAATGCGCACCGATGTACTGAAAATCATCGCCTAATTGTTTTAATACACATATCTATACCACTTGTCGGCCATTTTACATAATTTTGCGTTGTCGATCGTGTTATTATTCGCTGTAATGTTAATTGAATTATTGACATTAACGGATTGGGTGATTTAATGGTATGAATGTATTGTAATGGCTGGGAAAGATCGGTTGTATAAATAAACGACTATTTACACTAGGTAATGAATTAAATAACATACATATATACAAAAACAAAAGGACACTTAGGATCGAAGTATTCCTCCACATCGCTGTTGTCCGGAAACGTGTCCAGAAGGCTGGAAGCATTGCCACGTTGAATGACAATTTTAATTCTTCAAAGAACCTGCCAGCCCTCTGCTCACGCGAAGTGTCGACCAGTCACCGGCGAGAAATTTACTTAAAAACGACACGCGCACTCGGGCCCTAGGACCTTAAGTCTATCCCTCTCTGTCCTCCCCCAGCGACGCCCTAAGCCGAGGTCTGTACTCCACAGGGGTGCCCTTAACGTGTAGTTTGTAAGTTTTATGCCCTGGCCGGTTAAGCAGCTGACAACCTCCCAGGTTGACCTGCCAGAAACCATTCGAACAAAAAAGGGCGCAGGACTCCAAACGGGTCGAAACTGTAGTTACCAATATAAACGAAATTTACTGTTGATTTGTAACAGCGTGTATGAAGATCCTTTTAGATTCCAAAGCTCAACAATTTTGAGCTAATGTTGATTAGTAAGAAGCGAAGCGTTGCGTAAGTTCGCGAGCACATTCGTAAGAAGTTGGCAGTATCACCACAACGTTAATGTTTTCCCATTGCTTGTCTTACTTGTTCTAGTATATTCGTGTATTTATGTATATTTATTTATTCTTATATTTATATTATAAGCAGAACTTATTGCTGGTAGTAGTGGTACCCACCGATTCCTTTATAAGCGAGCGCTCGATCGAGTGCCGGTCATTTGATTCTCAGCCGTTGGACGGTAAGGGTGTCGGTACCTCGCTACTTTGCAGTAAGTTCGTTCCATATTATTTTATATTGGTTTTCTGTTTTATTATTTTATGTTTCTTGTTCTGAATATTAACGGTTGTTTGTGATTGCTCGAATTTTGATGTTTAAACTGAATTATTGTTAAAATTAAATCTATTCTGAATTGAATCAGTTTTAGGTTATTTTAAATTGTTTTTTTTTTATTTGTTTTTCGCTTCTGATCGCTAAAATCAGAAGTGGGATTCAACTTATTTGCTCACAATTATTAGCCTTGATACCTACACAAACAGCCGTTGATTTCAAATAAGAATGCCACGTAAAAAGCTAGACAGGACGCCGCCTCGCTCAGGGGATAGGTGTAGTCGTCGCAGTGAATCACGACAGGACCATAGGCATTATTCACGATCGCCTCACGATAGAACACGTTCGCGCCGTGATAGAACTCGTTCAAGGTCACGTTCGCGTTCGCGTCGCGACAGGACTCACTCGCGTTCACGTAACGATAAAACTCGTTCACGGTCACGCCATAGTAGAAGTAGTGCGCATTCGCGTCGTGACAGGACTCACTCGCGTTCACGTAACAACGGAACTCATTCACGGTCACATCGCAGTCGGTCACGTGCTGGTGACAATCGTAGTTCGCAAGAAAGGTCTAGGTTACGTACTGTCAATAGTTCACATCATCATCGTGATAGATCTCGATCCCACCCTCATGATGTTTCTGTGAAAAGTGTGTTAGGCACTATTATGTCGCGATTGACTGCTATTGAGGGGAACACCGCTAGTGGTTCGCGTGTTACACCGTCAATTCGTGACAGCACACCTCCATTAGATAAAAATAATGTTTCAACTACCCAAGCGCTTGTCGATGCGTTAGGAGTGTTGACAAAAAATAAGTCTACCAACTATTACGTTTCTAATTTTGACCCAGCTATAAACAATTTTGAGGTGTGGTGTAACGAAGTGGACAGGGCTAGGCTTGTGAACCGTTGGGACGATCTCGAGTGTTTCTCGCGTGTGGCTCATTGTTTGAAAGGAGACGCAAAAACCTGGTTGAACGAGTGGGCTACAAATGACCGTTCGTGGTCCAATTTCGTTAAAGAATTTAAGTCGTTGTGCCCGCAAAAGATTAATTATGCCCAAATTCTTCATGAGGTTATAAACACCACGTCTGACAAGTTTTCGTCATATGCAGAGTATGCGCGTCGCTCATTATTAAAATTACGTTTAGTAAAAGGGTTGAGCGAAGAGCTTATGGTTCAATTAGTGGTTTTCGGGATAAATGATGTACAGGTACGCGCAGCAGCTATCAATGCTGACCTTACGTCAGAAAATCTAGTTTCCTTTTTAGCTAATTATGTAAAGCCCATTCGTAAATTTGATAATCGCAACTCCGATAAATCTGCATCGTCCAATAATGCGACTAAAAGGCGCAATTTTAATGGCCCTAGTAGATCTGAAAACAAATGTTTTCATTGCGGCCAAACAGGGCATTATAAAGATAAGTGCCCCAAGAAACGTAATGATAATGATAAAGCCGATGGTAGTAATAATGCTAAACCCGTCTGTTCTTTTTGTAAAAAAACAGGACATAAAGAAAGTGACTGTTTCGCTAAGGCTCGAACTGGGTCCCAAAGTAGCAATAATAATCAACGTAAAGTTAATTTGTGTAGCGAACTTTCAATCGCGAAGGATAACAATGATACAAGTACAGCCGTGATACAGGGTATACCGGTTGATATTCTTATAGATAGTGGTGCACTCAATGTATCCTTGATATCATCAGCGGTGGTAAATTACTTTTTCGGTTCGCGTAAACAAATTAAATGTTCTTTGAAAGGAATAAGCGATAAAGAGATTGTTGCTCGCGAATTCATCACTTTAACGGTCGAGTTCAGTAATATCGCGCTTGAAGTTGATTTTGTCATAGTACCCGCGTCGTGTATGAATACGCCCATTATCATAGGGACTGACGTACTAAATCGCGATGGCGTCACGTTTATTCGCACAAAACATGGACAGTATCCGACTCATACATCGGATAGGGTACTAAAAGTAAACGCTGTGAGTGTTAACGAACCTGACAAAATAAATACGCCTGTCACGGGTGCGGAACTTGTTAAGTTGATGGCTGTGGTAAATGAATTCTCTCCATTTTTAATATCCGGTACCGCCACCACTACGGTAAAAACTGGCAAGATGCACATCAAACTAACTAGTGATGTACCTGTGGCATACCACCCATATCGTTTGTCATTCCAAGAGAAACTTAAGGTTCGCGAGATATGTCAGGATCTATTAGACAAAAAGATTATTAGGGAGTCAAATTCTGAGTACGCAAGTCCGGTCATTTTGGTCAAGAAAAAGGATGGCTCAGACAGAATGTGCGTAGACTTTCGTGCTCTAAATCGCATTACTGTCAAGGATAGGTACCCCTTACCCTTGATTGATGACCACATTGATCGACTTGGGGGCTCGAGATTCTTCACATCTTTAGACATGGCGTCAGGCTTCCACCAAATTTTGATCGATGAGGACTCAATCCATAGGACAGGCTTTGTAACCACGGATGCTCACTATGAGTATTTAAAAATGCCGTATGGTTTATGTAATTCTCCCACTGTGTATCAGCGTATCATCAATAATACCTTGCGTAAATTTATAGAAGCAGGGAGTGTCCTGGTATATATTGATGATGTACTGATCCTGAGTTTAACAATCGATAATGGCATTACCTTGTTACGCGAAGTCTTGAAGACTTTAACGGAGGCCGGGTTCTCAATTAACGTGCGCAAATGTTTTTTTCTTACCACCAAAGTAGAGTACCTAGGTCGCGTTATTAGTCACGGTCAGGTTAGGCCGAGTCCGCAAAAAATCGAGGCACTAGTTAACACACCTATCCCTAGTAATGTCAGACAAGTGCGCCAGTTTTTAGGACTTGCGGGTTACTTTCGGCGTTATATCGAAGGTTACTCGACAAAAACCGCATGTATCTCGCGTCTCACAAAGAAAGACGTAAAATTTGAATGGGGACCTGATCAAGACCAAGTCCGGCAAGAACTTATAAAACGGTTAACTAGCGAGCCTATACTTGCGATTTTTGACCCGAACCTTCCTACAGAGCTGCACACTGACGCCAGTAGTGCAGGATATGGTGCTGTACTTATGCAAGTACATGCAGACGGTGGTAAACGGGTGGTAGCCTATTTTAGTAAAGTCACTCAGGGGGCGGAGGCAAAATACCATTCGTATGAACTGGAAACGTTGGCGGTCGTCAAGGCATTGCAACACTTCCGTCATTACTTGATTGGGATAACTTTTAAAATTGTGACCGATTGCAATGCTTTGAAAGCCACCGAGCGTAAGAAAGATCTCCTTCCACGAGTTGCACGCTGGTGGATTTATCTGCAGGATTTCAATTTTGAGATTGAATATCGAAAGGGCGCTATGATGAGTCATGCAGATTATCTAAGCAGGAACCCACCAGCGTTGCAAGTCAATAACATTGATAGACCATTGAATTGGGCACAAATAGCCCAGTCGGCTGATACCGAGACTGCCGATCTCATCCAAAAACTAAGGGATGGTCTCTTCGACTCTGGTCGGTATGTGTGTCGGAACGATGTGCTCTATTATAACTATTCACCTGTTGGAGAGGAGTCGCGCTTACTATGTTATATCCCTAAAGGGCACCGGCTCAGTTTATTACGCGTTTTTCACGACGAGCACGAGCACATCGGGGCTGATAAAACTTATGACCTTATTTTAAAACATTTCTGGTTCCCTGGCCTGAAACAGTTTGTTGGAAAGTATACTTCCCATTGCCTTATTTGCATTTCCAAGAAACGTGTTCCAAGAGCTCCTCGTCAGCCTATTACGTCATGGGAAAAATCAGACATTCCCTTCAACACGGTTCATGTTGATGCATTAGGTCCTTTACCCGAGTCTAACGGATATAAATTTGTATTTGTTTTGGTCGATTCTTTTACCAAATTTTGTTTACTCTATCCTATATACAGACAAGATGCAAGCGAATTGAAACGAGTTTTCAGTAGCGCTGTATCTTTGTTTGGGACGCCCAAACAGATAGTCTGTGACCGTGGTCGCATGTTTGAAGCGTCAACTTTTACCAGTTGGGTATCTGAAATGGGTTGTGATATCCATTACATAACGCCCGAGATGCATCACTCCAATGGGCAAGTCGAGCGTTATGTAAGAACCGTCCTTAATATGATTCGTGTCGAGAGTAGTAATAAAAATTCCACCTGGTCTGATAGTTTATGTAAAATTCAATTAGTTTTAAATATTACAAAACAAAAAACCACTCATTATTCCGCTTTGTATTTGTTAATCGGTACTAATGCGACCACTCCTGTTATTCGTGCGCTGATCCGTGAAATTGCCGTCGAGAACTCCAGTCCGAATCGAGAAGCCATGAGGGAACTCAGCAGGAGCTCCGCTAAAGAATATCTTGACAAAAATCAAGATAGCCAAGACGTTAGGGTAAATCGTCAAAGACACCCGCCAAGAGTTTTCCAGGTTAACGATCAGGTGTTTGTAATAAAATATTCTCAGTCCGCTGGGAAGCTTGACCCTGGCATGAGGGGTCCATACCGCGTGACTAAAGTGTTACCAAGTGATCGTTACGAGCTGAAGTTGTTAAGTGGAGCTAGAGGCAAGACAACTCAGGCTGCAGCTCAGTACATGGTACCCTGGAAAGGCGAGTGGTGTCCTGAGAGTTGTGCTGCATATTTTGAATGTAAGTTTCAACCGAACTGTTATAATTGTTTTGTTTTTATGTTCTAGTAGCACGTGTATTATGTATGCGTGCGTGTGAGTGTGAGGCAGGTGCTTGCCTTACTGGTCAGAACGGGTGGTTAGTGCAGCCCAAATGCAGCGCGCTCCCAAGGCTAGCGTCCTGGAGTGCCTGGTTTTGGAAGACGTGTACTGAGTATGCGCATCGGGTGTTGTCCCGGAAGACGCGTACTATGTATGCGCATCGGGTGTTGTCCCGGAAGACGCGTACTATGTATGCGCATCGGGTGTTGTCCCGGAAGACGCGTACTATGTATGCGCATCGGGTGTTGTCCCGGAAGTCGTGTTCTCTGAACACGCAACAGGTGTTGTCCTGGCAGGCGTAGTCCTGGTTGACACGTTTTTAACGTGTGAACTTGTACAAGTTCAAGTATGAGTATGAGTGAGATTTAATGTTTGGAGATGTATGCATACTTCTGAAAGCGAAGTGTTTTAGTTTTTGTTGTGGAAGTGTATTTTTGTATGAGGGCCTTGTATGCGTGATGAATATCAGAATAGGCAAAGGTGTATATCGTCACGTATAATTAACCACTTGTTTCTCATACAGATTGCGATGATGACAACCCTGACGATTTTGGAGAGCCTTCAGGTGCTTCTGCTGGTCCCACTGGTGCTTCGAGTATGGACCGGACTATATCAGACAACAACGGCGATCAAACTGTCGCCGTACCTGCCAGTGCTCCTGAAGAAGAAGTCCCAGGTGCAGCCGAGGACGGTGCACGATCAGGAGAGGCCGTATAAGCAGAACTTATTGCTGGTAGTAGTGGTACCCACCGATTCCTTTATAAGCGAGCGCTCGATCGAGTGCCGGTCATTTGATTCTCAGCCGTTGGACGGTAAGGGTGTCGGTACCTCGCTACTTTGCAGTAAGTTCGTTCCATATTATTTTATATTGGTTTTCTGTTTTATTATTTTATGTTTCTTGTTCTGAATATTAACGGTTGTTTGTGATTGCTCGAATTTTGATGTTTAAACTGAATTATTGTTAAAATTAAATCTATTCTGAATTGAATCAGTTTTAGGTTATTTTAAATTGTTTTTTTTTTATTTGTTTTTCGCTTCTGATCGCTAAAAATATATAATTAGGCATGTATATTATATATGTCTGCTGTTTGTCTCTGCGTCACCCAAAGGTTGACTGGTAGAAAATGCCTATGGCATTAAGTCCGCCTCTGTAAATTTCTGTGCTTGAAGTATTAAATAAATAAGTAAATAAATTAGTCTACATAGCATGGAGCATCAGAAAAGTGTACTCATATTTAAGGGTGTGGTACAGAACCTCAAACAGAACAACTTTCTCCATGGAACCAACATCGTAATCGCGAAAAAAAACCGGCCAAGTGCGTGTCGGACCACGCATAATGAAGGGTTCCGTAGTTGGGATGAATTTATCCCAAAAACAAACTTAACATTGTAGTTTTTAGATTTACTAGCGAGTATCAAAATATGTCGCATAAATAGCCGTATTTTTTATTGCGTAGACTTAGAAGCTTGAATTTTTTTGAGCTCCAAGGAATTAAATATCTACGTATTTGATATTAATTTCAACTGGATCCCTTCGCGCGTTCCCGAGAAAAAGGGTCTTGACAGACTGACGGACGGACAACGAAGTGATCGTATAAGGGTTCCTTTTTTATTTTTGAGGTATGGAATCCTGACCCCAATTCAACTGTCCCATACAAAACTACAATACCTACTCGTCTCATATGTATGGGCTGATTATTTTTTCGCGATTACGATTCAAAAATGGATGTCCTCCATCGAACAGCACTTAAATGAAGTTTGCTCTATTGCCGCGGATGGTAAACTCAACTCGGAGCAGAAAATGAAAATATCAACCCTTTGCCGTAAAGTAGGATCTGGAACCTCACAAATGGCAGTACTATATCAGTCGCTAAAGCAGAAAGCCATTCACGCCTATAACGCAGTTGATGCCCTTCAAGAAAAGCGAAATCTGACGGAACATATTTCGGAGCTCAAGCAGACGATTAAGGACTCTAGTTCGAGAAATGTTTCGTTTGCCGCTATGGTGAAGAACGGGGCAAATGATTTCATTCGACCGAACAATTTAAGCTCCGTAGCTATTTATCCCAACGATAAATTAAAGTCTAGTGACGAAACAAAAGACCTCGTGCAAAAAATAATTCGTCCTGATCAAATGCAGCTGCATGTACGTGGTGTCCGCAAGACCAAAAATGGAGGCGTTATAATTAGTACAGAGACGAAACACGACGCTGATAAACTCAAGCACGCAGTCCAGCTCTCTACATCCGGACTTACCGCCGACGAACCCAACAAGCGCAAACCTCGAATCGTGGTTGTAGGTGTGCCGACTACTTTGACCGAAACTGAAGTCTTCAGGTGCATTTACGACCAGAACGTAGCCGACAAGTTTCCAGCAACGCCTATGGACTCCTTTTTGAGCATGGTTAAATTAAGCCACAAATCTGGGAAGAAAGATGCGAAGACCTGTAACTACGTCATTGAAGTCACAGCAAATATTCGTAAAGCCCTATTATCCCAAACAAGGCTTTTTATAAATTGGACCTCCTGCCCTATCAGGGACTTCACCCTGGTTACCAGATGCTACAAATGCCAACAATATGGTCATGCAGCAAAAACATGCAGAGAGCTTAAATCTACGTGTGGTCACTGCGGAGAAGAAGGACACTCGATTTCAGAATGCGCGAAGAAAGCTGACACATCGAAATGTGCAACTTGCTCACGCTTTAAAAAGCCCAATAACCACAAAACGGGAGACGCAGATTGCCCTGCTAGGAAAATAGCGGAGTACAGGTACATCAATTCTATCGACTACGAGGGTGCCTAGAGCGTCATACTCAAGGCAAGACTTCCGTGTTTAATGCCTGCTGCTGACTCAACAAAACACTGCACTTGCCTACAAATCGTCGTTTTTGTTGATGTGTAAGCACATTAATCGCCCGCAATAAAATCAAATACACACATAGCCTCGACCGTTATTCAATTTTGTGCAACATTGACTTTAACCCACTCACAATTCTGCTGACGCTGATATCTTGAGTGTATTTGTGTTAACTAGGTTATAAAGTGCAAGAATCTTTTTTATGCAAACTAAATAAGAAATGATGTATTTAAGACTTTTTGTTATCTTTATCTTTAAGGTAAATAGTATTTAAGTAAACTAGGTATAAAATAATGAATTAGGTAATTACATTTTGTCATTACATCAAGACTTCTAATGTTAAATATTGTTAAGAATTTTATTGTCCTTCAATCACCATAAAGTGACAGCTCATGCCGCCTGTGATACAGGTTTATCCTAGTACAGGCATCTAACATTATAATACCTTTGTAAATTATTTCAAGATTTTATGTTAATATTTTACGAATTTTAATACTGAATAAATATTTATTATTATTATTATTATTGGTCCCACGCAGAAAGTTGTTCTGTGATGGTCAGTACCACATCTTTCTGATACATTCTGTATAACGTCTATTCAGTTAATTCTGACGTCAGTTTTGGTATATTTCGCTGTAGCTTTGTAGTTTCAATGTGCTATTGTTCATTTTGGGCTAAAGCATAGCTGGCATTTTTCACATTTGGATGCTTGTAATCAGAATGATAGTTGAAACGCGAAAACCGTGCAAAATACTAGTTGACAACGCTGCACATCAGGCTTATAAGCTCCATGGCTAAATGGCTACACACAATATTACGCCTGTGTTCGCCGAAAGGTTAAGCAGAGATGCACCTATATATCATCAGTTATGTTTATAACAAATTTAAAATTAAAAAGTCATTTATTCAAACTAGGCTGAGAATCAGCACTTTTCGAACGTCAAAATTACATAAGACAGTCCCCCAAAAACGCTCACCCTTCACCACTTCCTAGTGCTTTAGCTGGGAAGAAGAAGTGGCGCAACAAACTCCCCAGCAACACAGCTGTCTGTTCAGTTAGAAGAGAATAATTTACATTACGCAACACTAAACATTAAATTAAATTATTTGCTATATGTCAGCTAGCACACGCCAATATACCAACAAAAACATCGAAATCTATACTCAAGAGAAAATACAAACTAAAAACGTAAACAGAACTTAATACCCGAAGAAAAGCCTCCAGGCATAAAGGGCATGCCCTCTTACATATAGCTTAAATACAAAAAAAAAGTTAATTATCTTAAATTCTACCTAATTAATTTTGAACGGACAGTGTAAATTATATTACTTATTTTTTTTTTTAGTTTCACCAACAGTTGATTACACTGATACAAACACATAATACATTTTTTTAAAGTAAAATAACAGTGAATCAGTTACTTATAGGTAAACACCACATGCATGAAACAATGAAGTAGATTATTAATTAAGCTAACTTACTTAGTAATAAGCGCTAATATTGAAAATTTGTTAACATCGGTAAAAAGTGTCATTTATATTTAAAAAAAATATAAAATTAAAATCCATGAAATTCATTATAAAGTTGGTAAAGATAAAATTGACAATCTTCGACATAATAACATTTGTAAAAATTATAAGAATTGCATAAAAATAAAATGGTAAAAAATTAGAAAAAAATTATAAATAAAAAAATTCATACATTAATAACAATAAGTAAATTCATAAAAATTCTTAACATCGCCACATGGTGATAAAACTTACATAAATTAAAACATGATTCAAAATGATCAACAAAATATTTGGAATTGATTGAATTAAATAAAATTAAATTGATAACACTGCTAAAGATTGGTAAAGATAAAAGATACAATTGATAAATTTATAACAGTGGGAAAATTGACACAATATTCATAATATACTTGATTTATTTATTTATATAATTATGAATATACTTACTTATAAAAAGTTATATTCGACTAGAGTTATATTAGATTATAAAAAGTAGAGCCATCCTTGACGGCCACAAGTGACTATATCAACAACCTGTACAATAATCTACCAACAATATTTTCACCAAGAAAGTTTCTCCTCTCTCCCGAATACTCCCGATCTCTAAAAAATTACCGAAAGGCGTCACTATCGGCGAAGGCTTTATAAAAGTACCTACAAAACAGAACTGCGCAGGAACTTTTGCTCTTGCCCGTTATCTCAATGGTTCTTTGCAACTTATACCGGCAACAATAAATTTTTGAACGTGCCGCGAATCTTAGAGCGGCTCAGTTATTTATTTTCAGAAGCTGGTAATAGAGAATGAATTTTGAGAAGAAAATTGTGTGTTTTAGATATTTTTAAATATAGGATGCAATACGGATCAATTAATTAGTATCAGTTTGTTACTGTCCGGGCAATTACTGCCTTTTCTCCATGAATTCAAATTCAAAAGTCATTTATTCAAACTAGGCTGAGAATAAGCACTTTTCGAACGTCAAAGTTACTTAAGACAGTCCCCCAAAACGCCCACCCTTCACCACTTCCTAGTGCTTTAGCTGGGAAAAAGAAGTGGCGCAACAAACTCCCTAGCAGCACAGCTGTCTGTTCAGTTAAAAAAAAAATGATTCTATATAATAGTATGCAAAATAATTTACATTACGCAGCACAAAACAAAATTTAAATTATAAATTAAAAATTAATAACCATATGTCAGCTAGCACACGTCAATATACCAACCAAAAATATCAAGAACTGTACTGAAGCAGAAATAAAAAAAATAAAAACTAAACGTAAACAATATCTAAATAAAAGCCTCCAGTCATAAAGGGCGTGCCCGCTTAATATATGTACGACCAACGATCATAATTATACTTACTATTTTATTTACTTGTCGAGAGTAGTGGTGTCCAGTGGTGGTGGTGGCGGTTTATAACGGCCGCAACTTACGAGTTGTAGGTTCGAACCCTGACAAGCGCTTTTTGTGTTTTTATTTCATCATCACTGCTCTCAAAAAGGTGACGGAAAACATCGTGAGGAAACCGGCAAGTCATAGAACCAGAAATTCGAAGACATGAGATATCTACCAACCCGCACTGGGCCCGCGTGGTGGACTGAGGCCTGTGTCCCAGTAGTGGGATAATTATTGGCTGATTATGCTTTCATACTTGCCCACCACAACGATGAATTTTGTACGCCGCTGGCAAAACAAAAGTGTTTTTTTTAACCAATTTACAAAAATAAATATCATCTGCGCCCAACGGTTTCACCCGCATAAGTCTCGATCCCGTAGGAATATCGAGATAAAAAGTATCCTGTGTCCTAACCCAGGTCATGGTCTACCCACGCGCCAAATTTCATACAAATCCGTTAAGCCGTTTTAGAGTGAAAGCGAAACAAACAAACAAACTCACTTTCGCATTTATAATATTATATAAGCATGAATAAAAAATATCTCCATTTTGTAACCATATGGCCCATTTCTCTGTTAATCCTTCCGTTAATAAGAAGCGTTATAAACAGGTATAATTAAAGGAAACATCACGGTACCGCGGACCCAAAGAAACAATAATTATGGCAGTTGTATATTAATAGGACGTAAATATTTACGTTTCACCCACTAACAATATCCCCCAACTGTTGTACGGTCAGCAGCGAGACAGTTACGTGCTATTTCTATTTAGTTTTTATTTCTACAATCACTCTTTTATTTGATAAAATGAATTGCGATAATAATTTTAAATGGTCATCAATATTTTCGGACGAAAACAAAAAAGCTTTATTTTTATTTTCGTCGAATTGGATCAAAATGAAAGAAAAAATCAACATCATTCACATTGTATACAAAAAGGGCAGTGACACCGTTCGTACACAAGAAATAAAAAACTCTGTTTTATTAACAATCTTTTTAAATAAAAAAATAAAAATTGCAGTAAATCTGTCGACATTTTGAATTCCGCTAAAAACCTCAATCTATAAAAAATAACATCAATTCTGATTTGACATTCAACGATAGGTTTTATTCGATTAATAACATTTAAATGTTGCCATAAACGAATTATGAATGTAATAAATATTTTATTGGTCACCGCAGCAGATTTTACTGCGGAAAATCAACAAAATCATACATGTTTTATGCTTTAAACCTTATCGAAATTTGTAATAAAATATTGAGATCTTATTTTCGCACTTACATTTACTGATTTTATGTGACAGCGCAACTTCAATCATTAGAATAAAATTGAACAGAAAATGTCAGAAAGCATAGAATGTAGGTATGCAGGTGAGTTGTTATAACATAATGTTGAACATATAAATATGTGTGGAACTCTAGATAGACAGTCAAAGCTAGTCGAAGAAAATAGGTCCAACACGCACACTAGAAAAGCATAATGTCAGCACAATGACGTGACGCGAGTGCAAGACGTTGCTGTCATGCACACCAGCAACAAAGTTGGCTTGATTGTTTTTGTTATTTTACAGCGCCAAATCTCGATAGACATACATATAAATAATCAAAGCATAATGTTTCGTACATTCTACCATTTGGCATGCAACATATTTTGAAGTAAAAACTTTTTTAGGCGCGTTGAGCACTTTTTGGGTGAACAAAAGTCATGGAACTAGCGTCATCGTCACTGAACGCTTTCCATGAGCTATTATGTATACTGTATATATGTATATACGAGTATGTGTACTTTTTGGGTGAACAAAAAGCGTAAAACTCGCGTCATCGTCACCGCACGCTGTTTTCAGTTCTATCGGCAGTCCCCAAAGACTGCCCCGTTTTTTTTAAATCGAACACTATAAGTGTATATATTCACTATATCTAAAATTTTACAGGTTTTGGTATTAATCTAGGTAGGTAGGTAAATTCTGATACAGAATACTTAATAGCAAATATTCAAAGAAAAATGGAGCGAGAACAGATGGTCTTTGACAGGGCAATTAGTCCAATGCTCAAAATGAATAAGGATTAGTACTTATATATACTTCACTAGCAACCCTTTGCAGGCTCCGCATGAGTAGAAGAGTATATATGCCAAATTTTTTTTCTAACCTTGTGTCGTATCAGCCTGTTGAGTCGAGCTTGTAGGATGGAGTATTTTACATCCTCATGTTTTAGCCAATTTACACAACTCCTTAATGAGTTATACACCTAAACCTTCCTCATGTCCATTCGTGAAAACCGTATGAAGATCCGTGCGGTAGTTTTTGAGTTTATCGCGTTCAGACACACAGACAAACGTGGCGGGGGTTTTATAATATGTAGTGATGTAGTGATTGTACTGTACACCATTTTAAACTTTATATTTGCATAGATCACTAACTATGAACTGAAAGAACTTTATATTATAATTTAAAAATGTATTAACTTCAAACAATAAAGTACTTGAAACGACTGCCTCTTACAAAGGTCTTAGAACAAGTCTACTCATATAGTCTTAATATAACAATGGTCACAACGCTGCTCTTGTTAATGTTCCCATGCTGAATTTTGACCCTATCTTATCGATGTTTACGTCCGACTCGGAATACAGCAGCGCACGCGCCGTGAGCCACCATGCCGCTCCGGTGATGTCACTCTTAACTTTGTAAAGAGAGCGCGACGATCACCAACACCAGAAAAATACATAACAAAAATAAATTAAACACAAAAAACTATCACAATGGGCGGCATTATCGCCCGAAAGGATCAAACTGCTTAACGTGAGATTCCCAGGATTTATCACCAAACTTGTATATTCCCAGCCTCACGCAGTTTTTACGACTTGATGAAACAAACACATTTCTTTCACAAATAATAGCTGGTGCGTATCTACTTTTCGAACAACATTCTTATTCAAATTGTGGACAATACATAGTCGGAAATATAATAAGATTCAAGCAAAAATTTACCTAAAGGTCAAATTATCCTTCTTTGTCTGTACATTGTTTTAATCTTTACCAAATACCGATACAATTAAACCATTGTTTATACAAAGCTAGTCTTTTCTTAGAACAACTTTAACATGGTCTAAGACTTAATTAAATACAATAATTAATTACGAAAACGAAAACAACATTTCTAAGATAATAATGATCTGCTACGAAAATTATAACCGTTTGAAAGTTTATGGAGCTAATTACGAAAATATCCGGGCTACGTTCAACCTTCATAAATAAGGATTTCCAATTCCCGAATTTAGTTCGATTCGAGTTTACTTCTAATTTAAATTTTCGGTACAAGGACAGCTAAGATATTTGGATAGTTCGATCTTACAATGTTTTGGTATGGAAGTCACTTCCATGCCTACCGTGGGTTGGTTCATATTCAGACACAAAAAATAAAAAGCAAATTGTTCTATTCTATTCTATTTTTTTGTTATGGCAACCAAAGCCGATGTCGACTATTCTGCCAATGTCTAAGTGAATTGGAAAAACAAGTGTGTATTGCTAAAATAAAATAAATCTATATATAAGAGACTAAACACTGAAAATAATGTCATGGTTCGAGTCTACGTTTTAGAATGCAAGGTTTAATGGGGAAAAAGTCTTTTCGCATTATAGTATGTATGAACTTGTAATAAAATCTCTTTGGCTATACTATGTGTATCTGGCTGGTTTTGGTATCATTGAAAGTTTAAATTTTAAAGAACATAATTCCAAATTCAAATTAGGAAAATGTGTGATTTTTATTTGTTTTTCGTACTGTCAAGATGAGTGAATCTAATGAAGAAATTCGATACATTTTAAAATTTTACTACAAAAAAGGTAAAAATGCAACGCAAGCCGCGAAAAAAATTTGCGATGTTTATGGACCTAGTGCAGTGTCTGTGAGAGTAGCACAAATTTGGTTTAAGCGTTTTCAATCCGGAAATTTTGATGTCAAAGATGCACGTCGCTCTGGTCGCCCTATTACGGATAAAATGGATGCCATTTTTGAAAAAGTGGAGCAAGATCGGCATATTAGTAGTTACGACGTAGCTGAAGAACTGGGAATTGACCACAAAACAGTTTTGGCGCATTTGAAAAAAACTGGGTACACAAAAAAGCTCGATATTTGGGTACCTCACGAGCTCACTGAAAGAAACCTAATGAACCGTGTACTCATTTGTGATTCTTTATTACGACGTAATGAAACCGAACCATTTTTGAAGAAGCTGATAACTGGTGATGAAAAGTGGATCACGTACGACAAGAACGTGCGAAAAAGGTCGTGGTCAAAGGCCGGTCAGGCTTCACAGACTGTGGCAAAACCCGGGTTAACTCGCAACAAGGTGATGCTGTGTGTGTGGTGGGATTGGAAGGGCATTATTCATTATGAGCTGTTACCACCAGGCAGGACCATCGATTCTGAACTCTACTGCGAACAACTGATGAGATTAAAGCAAGAAGTTGAGAGAAAGCGGCCGGAATTAATCAACAGAAGGGGTGTGGTTTTTCATCATGATAACGCTAGACCTCACACATCTTTAGCCACTCAGCAAAAATTAAGAGAGTTTGGCTGGGAGGTGTTAATGCATCCGCCGTATAGTCCTGACCTTGCACCTTCAGATTTCCACCTGTTTCGGTCTCTTCAGAATTCTTTAGGCAGTGTCAGGTTAACATCACGGGAGGACTGCCAAAACCACTTGTCGCGGTATTTTGATCAGAAGTCCCAAAATTTCTATAGCAATGGGATCATGTCCCTACCTACAAGATGGCAAAAAGTTATCGAACAAAATGGTACCTACATACTTTAGTTAAATGTAAACATACTATGTTAAAAAATGTTTTGAATTTTCTTAAAAAATACGAAGAAACTTTTTCCCCAACCTATTATAATAAAAATCTTCAAAGATCGGTTGACTTAATGTAGAACTAGTGGGGTTAGTATTGGACAGAAACAAACAAAAAATAAAATTACAAAAATATTATAATTGTTAGAATATTTAATATACATATACCACATCCACACAAACAGAATATTTGTGAATATTTTATAAAAAATAATTGTTATTAGTGATCAGCCGGTCTATTCTGTAATAATCTCACGGTGAAAACTTAAGTGAAGTGAACGTGAAGTGAGCTGTCATTCCACTTGCTGCTAGGGACTGACAGCTCACTCTGAGCTCACTTCACCTAAGTTCTCACGGTGAGATGGTTACAGAATACCACTGCTGAAGTCCGGCCGTCGAGTGAATGAAGTTACTGATACCCGTCAGTTGGACAATTTCTAGTTGTAATAAGAAAACACAAACTCGTTAGTATGAAACTGACAGGTGTCAAGACCGCATTCTCTCGACGGCCGGACTGTAGACCACAATGTGAGCATCGATGTAGTGTATTTAATTAATATGTAAACACTGTCTCACACAGACAATCAGTCAGGTAGCTGTCACTAATGTCAACTGTCAGTCACCGCGGGGACATGTTGGTTGTGATAGTGAGCCTGTGAATGAGTTGTGATAACACATAATATTCAGTTCTGCTAAGAATTTAACAGATATTACAATCCGTTTGGGCACAATATCATCAAAACTATAATTTGTAATGGTTAGAAAACAGACTATTCTTTTAAATAAAATCGCTGAAATATTTTCATCAGTTATTATTCTATTTTTATTACTTTTATTCGATGAACAGTGAGGTAAGTCAACGTGTACCTAAGCGCGGAGAGAAATCTATTCTCGACAGTTCAACTAATTCTATCCAACTGAATTTAGATTCTTCTCCATCGCGCTATACAATTAAAAGCCGAAAGCTTCTGTCTGCCTTCATAATCAGATATTCCTGAAATATCTTACTATAAATCACGTATTTATTCAAGCATCCAACACTAAATATTCTATGAATGCAATTAATATTTAATTTCGAACGCGGATAACCTTTTTATGCAAGCGGTACCCCCCCTATTTACGGTAGCGTCAACACAATAAAACTGACTGTCGGAAAATAAACAAAATGTTGTTGTCTCTATACAGAGAAAGCTCGGTGTTGCCAGTTTAGATAAATAAGCTATCTTAGATTATTTCCATTCATGATAACGTGTGGTGGGGATCTGTCAGTGTTTTATGTTATAGAAACTTTTTGGTCAAAGAAATCTCTTTTGTTTAAAAAGTTTGTTAACTTAAAATGGCTTCCGCATAGTTAGATCAATCGATTTTCGAGGTAAAACAACACAGCCGTGTTCGAATTGTGAATACGTGATTGTAACTGTGTTTCACTACAGATTAAAAATATGCAAAGACGTATTAAATCGGTTATGTGAAAATAATAAACAAAATTAATTGAATATGAAATTCAGGGGTTCTTGTCTTTTCGTTTTCCGTCCTTATAACAAACAATTTTTCAATAAACATAATGGGGTTTATTTATAAACGTTGCTTAATGTTCAGTAATGATTAGCGATTGTTTAACCATACATTTTTGACGTTTGAACGTCACTTAACTTTAAACAACGTTTATAAATAAACCCCTAATGTCAAAAACTAACACGTATAGAAAATTTTAACGACGGAAACAGCACTTTGACAGACGAATATACATACCACGCAATCCTTCCCTTTATAATGGTATCCAACCCTAAAAACACCTTTTATCTCAAGGTATTTAGACGTGGCACAAAAAATACGACAAAAACAGATAACACAAAAATAGATCTGTGGCCAAATAATTGGATAGAGAATCCTACTAATGAAACCATGAACTATTGAAAGTTTGTATGTTTGGATATTTGTTACTCAATCACCCAAAAACGACTGAACAGATTTGGATGAAATTTGACACACAGATAGTTTATAACCTGGCTTAACACATAGGATACTTTTTATTTCAGTAGTAAGTTCCCGTGGGATGATTTTCGACGTCCACGCGGGCGAAGCCGCGGGAAAGTAGTTAAGCCATAAAATAATGTTCCCCTACCTATGGTATATCCTGTGTATCTGATGTTAGTTTTCTTACGAATCGTAAAACTCTACTGAGTTACAGTATCCGGCCGTAAATTCGGCACACGAGTTTTAGAAAAAAATCGACTTTGTGTAGAATGTATCAGAAAAGTGTGGTACATATTAGAGATGTTACGGATCTTGTTTTACCGGATCTGGAGGTTTTAAAGTTGGTTGATCGGAGTTGGAACCGGAGTCAAAGTCGGAACCGGAGCCGAAGTCGGAGGCAGAAAGATGACGTAGAAGAAAGATGTTCCATAAAACATTTTTTTGGCTTCACATTGGAATTAACTTATCACAACAATTAAACTAGTTCAAAGTCAAAGTCAAATAATTTATTTCAATTAGGCACAAAAAAGGCACTTTTGAACGTCAGCTATTTACAAAAAAATAAAAATTGATTCTAGTTGCCCCTTCAAAAGGTAGTTTTCGTATGGAGAAGAATGGGCAAGAAACTCCACCGTTACTCTTTTAAAATGTTTTTACAATGTCTTGTTTATATCAATTATATAATTATATGTGAAGATGATGCATCTAGAATAAGATTACTATACCACGTTAGGTAAAAATAATGAAAGATTAAGGAATGTCAGATAAATTAATCATGTGATAGATGCATGGTGCTCACATATTTACAAACATTGTAAAATTATACGATATTCCTAACATTTTAACAACTAATAAGTCAGTGTGTGAGTTCAACTTATCACAGAATGTAAAATCGATATTTAAAAAAATATTTATTATACCATTAAATTAGCAACCAGTTAGATTTTGTCTAGACTTAATACACCGCTCTTAACTTAATTTAACAAATTAACGTGCCGCGTCTGACTTACACAAAACAATAAACTGAGATTTCGAGCGCGGTCGTGTATAAAAATTATCCGGGCGACAAGTTAAAAGTTGTTTATGTACGCGTTCTAATTACGTGCATCGCTGCGTTTCGATCTTCGGTATAACTCCGATTCAAAATTATCGGAGCCGAATTCGGAGTCGGAGGGACCCTTCGGAGTCGGAATCGAAGCTCTGTATCATCTCTGGTACAGACATGACAACTTTCTATAGAGAAAGTTGTTCAGTTTCATGGTCTGTACTATAAGCACAGCTTTCTGATACATGCTGTTTAGCGTCGTCTTTGTCACCTGTGGATACAAGCAACACTGTGTGATGGCGGCTGTGGTGCTGGGCTCATGGGTAATCTCAAACTCAAACTCAAAGCATTTAGTTCAATTAAACCATTTACAGGCACTTTTGAACTGTCAAGGAGTCGGTCAGTCAGAAATATAAAGCTAGTTGCCCATTCCTAAGCGTAGTAGGTACCTATGGAGAAGAATGGGCAAGAAACTCCACGGACACTCTTTTAAATAAAAAAAATGTTACAAAATATTGGTTACATCATTCATGTTGAAACTATATAAATATGTGACAACAATGTAGAAAGACGAGCACGTAAAAGCGTGAAAATACAAAATGAAAAAAAAAAAAATAAGCCATGGCAGCTAAAAGAAGACCAGTCCCAACTGCCGGCGCCCGTTCACGAACATGATGCATGGATCAGCACCATTCAGCTCAACCATTTTGAAGGGAGCTACATGATCCAACACACGCGCCACCGTCAGCGAGACATCTGAGTGAGCATGACATACTCACAGCCGCCAGTAAATTCAAGTAAATGAAAAACATATTCATTATAGTCTCGTTTCGGTGTGCAAAAGATTAGCTCTGACTTTCAGCAAGTCAACTGTCAGCTACTAGGTACGAGGTATTCGTACCTAGAAACCGACGGCTAACTTGATTGATCGTAAACCTGACACGCTTTGGCCGAATTAGTTTACCCTAGAAAAATCTACTCCATTGTAAAATCCGAAATCAGCTTAACTTGACCACAATTTATTCCTTTAAAAAAATCCTGAATCACACTCATTGCCTATGGTATGAATGCCAGATACAAAAAAAGTTTTGTTTGTCGCAAACAAAACAATTTAATTTTATGTTTTTCTACTGATTATTAATAACTTTCGAGTAATAGTAGTAGGTAGACCCTCTTTCATAATCATTTAAAGGCAGGTGGTGTGCAGGGCAGACAGTTTACAGTTGCACCCGCACATGGTTCAAAATGGCATACCATAATCAGCCAGTGAGAGGGAGTGGGCCGTAATCCACCACGCGGGCCCAGTGCGGGTTGGTAGATGTCACATGTCTTCAAACTTTTGTTTCTAGGACATGCCGGTTTCCTCACGATCTTTTCCTTCACCGTTTTGAGAGCAGCGATGATGAAATAAATTACACAAAGTAATGCGTCTGCCGTGTTCGAGCCCACGACCTACTCGTAAGTCGGGGCCGTTGCCACTGGACCACCATGTACTAAAATAGCATAATACAACACTTTTCGTCTAGGTAATACCTGTTATATGAGTGTATATCCCCACTTCCCCAGTTGGTCTCAAGACAATCACAACTCAAGTCTGTGCACAGCCAAACACGGGTAAGCTTAAAATTTTGATCCTCAAATAAAATTAAACTTGTATCCAGTGCTCATCCAAGCCTACGATTTCTCCGTATAAGCATTTACACACCTACATACCTGCCCTAACTGTAACCTTTCAATCACGGGCATGTTTTATTGAAAATTCCATGAGGGCCGTCCGTAAGGTCCTTAAACACAAAATAGATAGGTACAGAAGGTCAGCTCCATACAACGAACAAAAACAAACACGACACATAGACGCGTATGAGATCTCAAACAGTTAAAACAGATAAAGGTATGCGCTTCGGTAATCTTCGTGTTTCCGAACGTCGCGTCCAACCGAAGCCAACCTTCTATGATCTATGTTTTGTACTGCACCATGTGGTGCAGTGCTTTTTTTTTTTTTTGTGTGGGAAATTATCAAATCACTTCTCCCGCTCTGGGTGGAGCAGGAGGGCGTGTCAGACTCTTACTGACTAAAACCCACCCGTGTTCCTTCAGTTGCTTGTACGTTGCCAGGGGCCACGGTATCGCTTTCGGACTTTCCCGCAACCCCGGACACTGACAGCTCTTGAATTCGTTTTAGATGTACTGATCGCGTTCAGCTTCGTTGGTAAAGTCAGCCCTTAGCTGGTTTGTATGCAGTTTTCTCTCTGTTGGTTTACCTACTCCTATAGCACCTTGTCATTTCTCATTTGTCATTTCAAGTTTTTGGAATCACACAAAGTTCTTAATCTCTAATTTTCTGCCAAATATGTTTTCTGATGCGTAATGTATTATTTTGCAGACTATTGTATTAAATCTAAAAATATATTTTCTAACTGAACAGACAGCTGTACTGATAGACAGTTTGTTGCGCCACTTCTTCCCAGCTAAAGCACTAGGAAGTGGTGAAGGGCGAGCATTTTGGGGGACTTTCTGATGTAATTTTGATCCAATTGTTTACATTTTTATCAGATACTTTTGGTAGAGACCATACTTCCATGGTCGTAACAATTGTATGTAGATTTTATCATCGCGTGTTCGTATTTCCGAAGAAAGATGTCTATGTGTGAGTACATTTTCGGTCGATGTATGGAGCGGAACTTCTGTACCTACCTATATATTTTGTACTTTAAGCTTGAGTACTTCCCCGGCATGTGGTTTCATGGGGTTGACATGGTCCGTATGATCCGTAAGCCGTAACCTTAGAAGCACACATATGGAGCCAATATATCTCTGTTTGATCTGTTTTTTTTTATCTTGTCCTTGTTTAGGTGGATTTAAATGCACTGTGTATCAGAAAGGTGTGGTCAAAATTAAGGGTAATAATCAGCTGTCCATTTGGGTCGAGAAGGTATTGAACTCTTCTATAGGACAGTTGATCTGTTTTTCGCGATAACGCTGTCAGTCCCATGGAAAAAGTTCTTCAGTTTTGATGGTCAGCACCACACATCTTGGATGCATGCGTTTTGGTAAGTATATTTTTATTTGCCTAAATAACTTAGTGAATGAAAGCATGTGTCTTGATTTCAATCCTCGGGCAATAAAAAAGTGTTATTGAATTTTCTATTTGGCAAATCTCGATTGTTTCTCAACGTTTTTTTTGACAAATAAATCTCTTTCTCTTCTCTTTCTCTCTCCTCTCTCTCTCTCTCTCTTCTCTTTCTCTCTCTTTCTCTTCTCTCTCTCTCTTCCTTTTAGAATCATTATTTCTATCTTATAAACACTTCTGAATATACAAGTTCGGGAAATGAGGCGATAAGTCAAAAGAAAAGAAAAGAAAGAAAGAAAAATGCGTTTATTGGCATTACAAAAAATACACCTTAAAACTATAAAAACAGAAAACAAATTATTATAATTCCAAAAGGGCCTCAGCTCAGCATTATGTCAGATGACAACACAAGGTGTACCACCTGACGCTGATTTTCAGCTAAAAAAGCTTATCTTCTCATCAATTGTTGATAACACAATCAACTTAGCCTCAAGTTCAGCCTACCCCGCAAGTGACAAGCGATCTACAACGGAACGCGGACTGGTTCAACAATTTGTTACAACTTGTAAGAACCGTGTATAATTAACGACTCCCTCTCAAAATAGCGACAATGTATTTTATAATAATAACACTGACTTATTAGTTTTCCTTCAATTAGAAGCTATACAATGAAGGAACGTTGAAGACATACGTTTATTTCGACTTGGTACATACGTTCTTTATTAAAACATGCGTAAATTGAAATTTGTGGCGTTAAAATTAGCGTTTGCCGGCTAGTGACACTAAACAAAAAAAAAACTACAGGTGCAGGGTGGCAGATAGAATGGAGGCTGTGTATTGATGATGACGATTCCGTCTTCAGACGTCATGGGTTACTACCTCACGCCGCGCCTCCGTTCGGTTCCATATGGAATATTTATTTTTAGTAACGAAAATATGAATATTTGAAAAAAATCACACACACACAATTAATATTATAAAATGCGAATGGTATGAAAATAAATGATGCATGTGAATGGGTATTGGTGTGGTTATTTAGAGGCATGTGGAACAGCGTGTAAAGTTCACTCCTTCTCTATAGAAAAGGGAGGATCCTCTGACCAGAGGGGTGTCGTGTCTAGCGGGCGACTGCCCAACGGTTGAAGCCGGGAGCTTGTATATATCGTTCCCGCGGTAAACTTTAATTGCGCGATGCAGGATTTGTGTTACGTCAGGTCTTTGATGCGTAGTTCACTTGTGGCGATGTAGATGTCGCCACACTTTGTTTGTTTACGCTAAAACGGCTAAACGGATTTGGATGAAATTTGACATAGGAATAGACTATGACCTAGAACAGGACATAGAATACCTTTTATCTCAATATTTCCACGGGATTGGGACTTATGCGGGTGAAACCGCGAGGCGCAGCTAGTAGATACTAAAAAAAATAGTCTGTTCATTAAAAAAATACATGAAAGTATCTTAAGTAGTTAGAAAGTAATATCGTTGGGTAGAAATTACTCCCTGAATTAATTTCATAAAGTATTTTACTACATTAATTAAATATTCACATATAGAAATGATGTCTAGTTTAAGATATTTTTTACGGATAAATTACTTGCATTATTTGAAGGTGTTATATATAACAGATTTAAAAGTCACCGAAATCAAATATCTGCGTCTTAAATTGATACTATAGTTTAGCCATAAATAAATACTTAAATTTTTAATAGTAATGAGGTATTTGATTACAAACCATGACACTGTCTCTCCCTTAAGTGTCCTCTTTTTAACGGTCCTGAATATGGAGCGCTGCAATCGTTTTTAATCCAGTGAAAGCATAATCATCAATCATATTTGACAAGCAAAATGTGGGTTTACAATGTACACCTCTGCTCAACTCTTCGGGGATTATAGGCGTTATGTTATTTGACAGGCAATGTTAAATACGGCATTGTTTCTTGTCAACAACAATTTACAAGTACTTTAGACTGCCTCGATGGTCTAGTGGTTGAAAAGTGCTACTGCTGTCTTGGGTTCGATTCCCGGGTCGGGCAAAGTGTTATAGGGTTTTCCATCTGGAAATTCTCTGTAGCAGCCCGGAGTCTGGATTTGTGCACGGTTGATGGCAATAGGCTCACCCCCTATTACATGGGACTTAAACATAACTGGCGAAATCTGGGTGTACTATAGGCACACCTCTGCCTAACCCTTCGAGGATTACAGGCGTGATGTTATGTTATGTTTAGATATCCATTAAAAAAATAAACGTGATTATTTTCAAAGTGGCGTCACGTTGGATGTCTGAAAATTTCAGTATTCATTTTCAGAATAATTCGCTGCAGTGGGTATCGCTGGAACCAATTATTGGCTAGCTGGACACAAAGTGCATTATATATGAGATAACTACGGTTTTTATCAATTTTTATTAAAGATAAACAATATTTTAAGCAGGTTAAAAAATTAAAACTGAAACTTGGTTTTGACTTGGGTTTTTTTTGGTATTTTAGCGATCTTGAATGATTGTTATTAGCAGATTGGAGGAAACTTAGCATAAGCATAATTAGCCTATCATGTACCCACTGCTGGGATTCAGGCCCCCTCTTTGTGTAAGGGACTGGGCTGTAATCACCAGCGCGAGCCGAGTGTAGGTTTGTGAATGTCACATGTTTTAGATTTCTGGTTCTAGGACATGCCGGTTTCCTCTTGATGTTTTCCTTCACCGTTTTGAGAGCAGTGGTGATGAAATTATTTACACAAAGTAAAGCGCCTGTCTGGGTTCGAACCTACGACATACAACTCGTAGACTTTAATGCATTTGATTTAAAATCCTAACTTGACATCATCATTACATATAGTTCCTTGTTCTTGTTTCATGTTTATAATTTCATATAAGTATATCTATGTCCATATTTATATATATATATATATTTATATGAATAAGTTAATGCTTTATGTATGTATGTATTTATTGTATATGTAAATGGTACACCACTGACTACCTGCAGTATTTTCTCTCCTGTTACCTTTAATCCATCCAAAGTTTGTCTGTAAAAGATCGCTTTAAGCGTAAGACCGCCCATTGTGTCACCCTATGTAAAATTTCTAAATCAATGTCTGTAATTTTTATGGTGTACAATAAAGAGTATTCTATTTATTTATCTATCTATCTTGAATGACAAGTTATTTGCAGTGTCGAAGCAGTGCTGTTATAATGAGCGATGTCCGTTCCAAAAGTATGTGATAAAAGTTTAAACATACTCTGTTTCGGTTAAATTCTTACGCAATCACTTACTGAGTTTCAACTTTATATATTTCACCAATTTTTCCAACAATTATCGTTTGAATTACATTAGTAAATTGTAATTGAAAAATTATCGATGAAGATTGAGGTTGTAAAATTAATGAGCTAAAATTAAAAGTTGCGGACTAACTTAAAAGTAACCGTCATTATTGGAGACCGTTTTAATACACCCAGTTTTGTATCCGCCAAAATCTTTTACCAATAATAATTAACTTGAAAAACCCAACAACATAAACTATAACGGATATTTCTACTTTAGACCAGTTGACGGACTTCCAGAATACTGACGATAACTTTTAAATGTCATTTAATGGACTTGCTCAAAAAAATGCCAGTGTATTTAAAATTCCAGCTCAATTTCCATACGCTGACTACAAGCGCGCATCGAGTGACAAGCGTTTGACAGACTATATTTTCTTTTAATTCCCCTTTTCGTGAAAAATGTAGCGGTAAAAATTTTGCCGCGGTATCGCTCGCCGCCATGCTGTTTTTGTTTCGAAATTCGAAATGCATATAACTTTTGACATTGATATTCAGTTGTTTATTTAGACAAACAGTATTTTTCTGTTGGTTTCATAGTTTGATGGGATAAATAAAGTTAGCTCGGAGTCTGTATTAGTGCCTGGTTAATGACAATAGGCTCGCCCCCTAGTACATGGGGCATAAACATAACTGTTGAAATATGGGTGTACTGTAGGTATACCTCTACCTACCCTCACGAGGATTACAGGCGTGATGTTACGTGTTATGTAATAAACTTTTCAATTGACTTGTGAAGGGTATTTGTTGCATTTGTGTTCATCTGTTCCGAGTTTAAGATGTGTTGTTATCCATTTTACCAAAATTTTGCAGAAACATTCGACAGTTTCGGGTGATAAGATTTTTAATAGGTACTAAATTGTATCGAATACCTAAATTTTTTTAATTACCCTTCCCGTGAAAAATGTAGAGGTTAAAATTTTGCCGCGGTATCGATCGCCGCCATACTGTTTTTGTTCTGAAATTTCCGAAATAAATACATTGGCTATCAGTGTCTGTTACCTAATGCAAAACGAGCCAGGCTTTTCTTTGAAGACTTTTAGGCCGTCATTGACATACTAGTACATTCTAGCTGGTCATTGCTGTATGAATCATCTTACAGATGATCAGTGATAGAGCAGTGGCGACCCAGTAGTAACGTCCCCGACTTACGAGTTCTAGGTTTGAACCCAGGCAAGCACTTTACTTTGTGTAAACAATTTCATCACCACTGATCTCAAAACGGGAAGGAAAACATCGTGAGGAAACCGGCATGTCCTAGAACCAAAAATTCGAAAAGGTGTGACATTTACCAACTGGGCCCGCGTGGTGGATCACAGCCCACTCCTTCTCGTAGATAAGATTCCTATGTGCCAACAGTGGGAACATTATAGGCTGATTATGCATGAAAAACTTATCATACCTCTAAATCCACGACATACAGATACAGATATCAATCGGCTAACCCGTTTAACATTTCATAGTAATCTCAACTCCACAAGAATACGTATAGAATTTTCCACGAATTTCTTTTGCAAGCATTTTAAAATAAATTTTATATGAAACGTAAATATTATTGGAGCCCATCGCGAGATGAGGAAGCTTTGGAAATCATATCGAATACAAACATATGGTATTTGATCCACTTCTTGGATTTGAAAGGATTCTGAAAATAGTTGTATTTAAGCTTTTTATAAAAGTAGTAATTGTATAGGGGCTGTATTAAAGAAGTCTCCAAGAGGGTGCATTTACAAAGTTGGCAACGTCCCAAATATTTCGCTGTTTTGATTAATTTGTCAATATTACTGAATAAAATTATGAAATATCGCTCTGTAGTGCACTCAAATATTGATTACAAGCTTCCGCCAGCGACGCTTAAATCAGTTCAGTAGGTTTTGAGTTTATTCATTAGAAACAAAAATACAAATCTTTTCTCTTTATAATAATAAATGTCTTTTAAATAATAACGATAATAACACTGAAATATTTGATTTTGACAGATAAATTTTTGACAGCTATTTGTGATGTTACCATCTCTCAGAATGTACCTTCTGAATGAATGGCTAATATTTTTTATCACGTCACGCAGGCACGTGGCAGTAAACAAATAAATAAATCATATTTATTTGGAACATAAGTACAATAATATAAATATATAAGAAAACTTAATTCTAAAAACATACGTTCATTATTGAAGACTTTTTACAAAATACCGTCCAATGCTGTTAAAAAGTATTTAAAAAACAAAAACCCGACTGCAAAAACACAACTCAAAAGAGAAAAACAAGCATCTATTGAACTTTGTTTTATTTTAAGGTATCGCAGGCAGATAATAACTTTTGCCTTTTCAAAAGTAACACCTTTTATGAATATGGTGTAACTGGTAAACTAATAATGCTTGTTTTTCTATTTTCTGTTATGAGCAGTTGGCTTTCTTGTTCTTTTAAATAATTTGCTTTATTTCAAGGTTTTTATTTTGCATATTTGGAATTGACTCATTACTAGCTTTTATTTGATACCAATATTCTTGTAATTTTTTTTTTTTACCTGGGGACGGTTTTTAAAAATAACCCTTTTTTGTATTGTAATGCAAATGCAATATACTCCCACAATTAATACAAATACAACGACACGTCATAAATATGTTAAAAATCATCAAGCTGTTTAGACTACAGAGCGAGCCAAAGAAATATACATACATACTCTCAAAAAACAATACCCTCCTTCTGGGGCAGTTGCGTAAAAAGCCTAATAACCAATCAAAATGATTGTATAATCTGATTTGATATAAAAAAATGATAGATTACATTAGATACAGGTTGAAAATGCATCGGCATTTCCCTAGCTATTATCAAGTCTCTTTCCTTGTAGAACCCGAAACTATTTAGTAAACCTCTCAAAACGATATAAGAAATGACTTGTAAGAAAATAATATATTTTCATTAATTTCATTATTCTAACATCATGATCAGTATGATCACAAACACATCTGCCAAGCGTGGTGATAATATCATGTGATTGCAGCAGCCAACGAAAGCCACATAGGTAATAAGGGTACTTCGATATCTGTCGATCCCATAACATCAAAAAGCTTGTATCTCCACAATGATCTGTATACATCTGATTTGCGGCGTAACTGCGGTCGTGTCGGTAAATGACACGCCTCTAATGATACTCAACATTATGGAAACCATCACAGAATCTAATTTCCATCCGTATATGTGTGTACTAAACTAGAAAAAATTTTCAAAGCGTGTTTACTCTCCTACCTAACGAGTCTCGGAAAAGTTCCATTTTCAAACACACCTATGTGTGTATAATCCTACTAATTCGAAAAGTTCGTCGTTAAAGTTGGTTGAGAACGTCAAGGATGGGTTTCGAACGTGGTCGGGTAATACTACGGTACAGCATGAAGGTGCAAGCGATTGGTATATTTTATATCAGTGCGCAACGGGTCGTCGGTAGGGGTGGGCGCTTTGCTCCCGAATTTTCCCCGATTTTCCGATCGTGTGTGAACTTTGGTGATTGCGAATTTGTCTGTGAAAGTGTTAAGTTTGTTTTTAGTTTTGGCAAAGGGATGTTGTTTGCTGCCTAATATAATATTGGTGTAAGTAGTTTCAGGATTTTTTTAAAAAACTTAGTTCAAATTTCAAATTACGGAATTGAATTTAGAATTCTTCAACATATTTTTCTAAAACAAAAGAAGTCTATCATTTATGATAAAAGCGTGTAATTTTGAAGTCAAAGCCGTATTTTTAGTCATTATCAATTCAATGAAAGTACCTACCTAAAAATTATCCGAAATACCTACTTAATAAAACTTTTTAAATTCTTTACGATTCAAGGTAATGTCGGCGCGGATTTTAAAGCTTTCCCGTACCTAATTGAGTTTCTTAGAAGCCTTCTATGAGTTCCCTTTGGAAATATTTCTTTTAAGTCCACTTATTTATTAAGCAATTATGTAATTTTTCTGAGTGCTCGGACTGCTTTTGAAGAAAACTTTAGTTATTTTGAAGATTTATTTTGCTTACGAATTTCGGTTACCTACCTAATGATTATTCTATTCATTCGTATCGAAGATTCGAAGCCTCACGTATATTTTCAGATGAACCTAATTAATTAGTTTTCTTTCTTCAATATTATTATTTTATATGACATAAATACATCGATAAGTTATTAGTTTTTTTCATAAATAAGTATATTATTTGAAACTAGCATTGCCCGTGGCTTCAACCAATGTGAAATTATTTAATATTCATGGATGAAAACCGTATCCTTTCCAAGTTAGCAAGATAAATATTGAATCGGAGAAGCCTCAAAGTCAAAGTCAAATCATTTATTTTTAATAGGCACATAAAATTCACTTTTGAACGTCAAAATGTACAAGAAAATAGATTTGATTCTAGTCGCCCCTTCCGAAAGATTGTTTTGTATGGGTCAGAATGGGCAAGAAATTGCCAAGTCCAGCAATGGACTTTTATAAGTTATAGGCTAATAATGATACAGGTACTTTTTTGACGTTTTTCACTATCGGCACAGCAGTATTGATGTTAAAACCTACCAAACAGACAAATAAACTCGCTTTATTACCTATTTATTAATGGCGAAGTGGCTTTTATTTCTTACTAGCTTCCGCCAGTGGCTCCGCTCGCGTGATATCTTTATAAATTATAGCCTATGTTACTCAGTGATAATATAGCATTTTACTGGTGAAAGACTTTTTTTAATCGGACCAGTAGTTTTTGAGTTTGTTCATTACGAACAATTTTTTTTATAATTTTTTTTTGTAATATAGACTACTAATAATATTAGTAGTCTGAAAGAAGTGCCTGAATAATAAAACAATGATATAATCATTGTTTTGTTATCTTTATTTTTTTAAATTTGTATTAGAAGTTAACTCTAGGTACTGCGGCAACCAGTTCTGAAACAATTTACTTACCTACTGTTAATTAAAGAAAATATTATGTTTGAATCAATGGATTTTCCTTTAATTTGATTTTTAATAGCAAAATCGATTTGCAATATTTACAGGTTTCAGGAAAATCGTTTTCAGCATATTATTTTAATATCTGTTATTTTCATTATCACTATTATTATCGATCGGCCCATAATCTATTAAACCAGTCCAGTCCAGTCTTACCAAGGGGTATCTTATTACCCAGTTACTGGGTTGTGGAGGTCAGATAGGCAGTCGCTCCATGTAAAATACTGGTATTCAGCTGCATCCGGTTAGACTGGAAGCCGACCTCAAGTTTGGAGACCCAGGTTTGGAAAAAGCAAGGCAGATATAATAAACATCTTTTAAACCATGGGGCGCCGCAGCAATAATTAACGGTTTGTAAAGAAAAAATATTATTATTATGTTTTTGACAACTCGCAGAGGCCTGTTAGAGTGTTTAATTAAACGAGGCACCAACCGACAATTATCCCTGTACGCACTAGGCTAGTGCACCCAAGGACAGCCCCCGGTTGGTGCAGGACTATTGCAAGATATGGAAACAAAGATATTGGATTATGGGTTTGAGTGGTTAAGTGAACTGGTTATCTAGAACTATGGAAAGTCTATGGCCCCTGCCTGACCAATACTTTACATAAAATACACGCGAAAATGACTGGGGGTGAATTGCACACTCAATAATGGGCCCCCGAAAACGGTCGCTAGCACAAAGTGTCGTAGCGACAAGGAGGCAACATGACCTGAGGTGCTTATAAGGAGTGGAGCGGTATTCCACGGCTATCAGGACAATCCCGGAAGTACGTTCAAGATCCCTACCAGCATCTTACTGGAATACTTCCTTCCTCCGAGCACATTTGCTCTTGCGAATCTCCACTCAAGCCGGCCAATAAAGGCAAGAAAGAGGTGGGAGTTCTGTTCCTCATCAGTTTTCACTCCAGCCGGCCAATAAAGGCAAGCCAGAGGTGAGAAACAAGACTTCTCCCGGGAGATAGGGTCCGTGGGGTCGCTACTGCCCAACAGCTCGCCACATGCTGCCCTGCGGGTTTCTGTATCTCTCTTGGTCTGGCTCCTTATCCTAGACCTGTTCCAGCAAAGTAAACTCTACCGGCACAGATCTAGAGTTTGGAGCGCGCAAGCCCCACCACGACGTCAACGTAGAGATACGGCGGTGGGGATATTATTATTATGCATTATTAATTCGAAAATAATTCTGTTTAATATGTTTTCATGACTGAACTGTCTATCATCTGTCTAGTGTTTTCCCAACTATGTTAGGATCAGCTTCCAGTATTACTGGATTTAGCTGAATAATATCTACTAAGTTCTGCTAATTTAGTAGAAAAGTCGGTTAGAAAGATAAGTAGCAATTTTTTTATTGACATCAAAAAGGAGGGGGTTCTCAATTCGACTGTTTTTTTTTATCGCGTATTGTCACGCGTCGGTTGAGGGAAGGTGAAGATTATTGTCTCTTATTAAATATTACTCAATAGGTTTATGAGTAAATATACCATATACCGATAGTACTTTTGCCACAGCTCATGCTGTGGAAAAGTATAATCCAGGCAGCACGGTGATAGCGGGACAGACAATTCAGAATGCCCGGTACATTCTGGATTGTCTGTCCCGCTATCGCCGTAATTATTTAAGTACAGTCACAAGTATCACCAATAATAGAGGCAAACAAAACATGTCTGTCTCGGTCACAGCTGATATTCTAACAATACAACTCCTAAAAAAACCAAGTGTATTATTTCAGTCACAATAAAATACATCCTAAGATCAATGTATTATTCGACTACAGACAATTGATTCCACCCATCTTGTGTACGAAGACGGCCAAGTGCTCGTTGGACTTGCATATAAAGGGTTACCACCGTACCACTGTAGAATTTTTAACACTACATATATTTTCGTTTCTTGTATGAGGACCCCTTTAATTTTTAACTTTATTTTTATTACTATTACTATTACTCAATGTTATAGCAGCCATGTTAATACACGCTCTGTGAAAATTTCAAGTGTCTACCTATTACGGTTCATAAGATACAGTCCTGTGACAGACGGATGGACGTACGGACAGCGGAGTCATAGTAATAGGGTCCCGTAGCACCCTTTGCTTACGGAACCCTATGCAATATAAAATGTATTAGACGATTGTTCCAACTCAAGAGCCAATCGGATGCGGGGTGCTGTGCCACTTGTGAACAAAAGGGATGAAGTGGTCGCCAATCCAAATTGTGGAATACACTCGCTGTAGCATTCTTTCTGACATTTCGACATTTATTGTAGAGAAGATAGCATTGTTTCACTGTGTTTTACTGGAGAATTAGCTTCTTTCGTTATTTGCCAACACGAGTAAAAACGAGAAAGATTTTCATCACAATACTATTTCAAGTTATTTTTATTTTTCTGTTTTTTTGTTTTTGTGTGAATATTGTGTGCCTTAACCTGAGTCAAATAAATTTATTTTGTTTCTTTCTTTCGTCCCAGAGACTCGTGGGTACCTAAATAATAACAGCCGCACGGGTCGATCGATAGTTAAGCTACGCTTGCCGAGGTCGGTCCACGGATGGATGACAACCCCTCACATATCGAGATCCTTCCGTGCCTCGGAAAGCCGTCGGTCCCGGTTGTCATTTATATATCTTTGACAGTCGTTATGGGGTAGTCAGAAGTTCGAAAGCCTGACAACCAGTCTTACCAAGAGCTATTGTAATACCCAGTAACTGGGTATTCCGCTGCATTCGGTTAGACTGGAAGCCGACTCCAACATAGTTGGGAAAAAGTCTTTTACCAACTATGACTAGGACTATGTGGATATATTTTTTTATTCTTTCTCAGTTAGTTTTAATGATGGTCTGGCAGTTTGAGTAGTTATGCTGCCTACCTAAATGTCCTTTCTTTGGTATTGTTCGTCGAGTTGAGCTCCTTAAGTTCTGAGTTGAGCTCCACGATTACTGACAAATGCTTGCACTGACAGGACAGGTCCACTCAAATCTGTGTGGTTTTTGTCTCAAAAGACCATTTCAGACACTAATCTACACGGTTCTCATATGGCCTGACCAAGATGTCTGGACTTTAAAAGAGACTGTGACCTCTGAGTTTGTTTCGGCCTTTCTTCTCAGAGTAGTCAGATAGGAAACGCCGAACTTATTTAGCAATTTATTTTTATTTTTATGGTGACGTAAAAGTGATTCCAATATCGTATTTACAGAATAAACAATTTCAATATGTTGGGGTCGGCGAAAGGAACAAATTCTCCAGTGAGAGTTTGCTTCTTTCGTTAGGTACTTGCCGAGACAAGAAAAAAGGACAAAGACTTTCATTCCAGAGACAGTGTAAATGCCTCACATGCCTGTAATAAAAGTATATCTTCAAACTTGAACACATTAACGCTGCTTAGCACCAGGACAAGAGTCTGCGTTTGACATATTGTCTTGGGCAGTCATCAAATCATTTCAGCATGGAATTACCTTTTCGTATGGTGTGAATACAGCAGTCATTGTGCTGATAGTCGTGACGGCTAATGGCATAATAGCCAAGAGCTTCGACCAACACCTGAGGAGGTTCTGGTTAGGCAGCTGGATCAAGGGTGTGATCTAGAAAGCGGTACTTCTGGACACGGCGCGTATCGTTAGGAGGTTCCTCTCTCAGGAGCCCTGACCACCGGCACCTTGGACCTGTTTCTGATGTCGACGGGCTACAATGTTTATATATATTTAAATGTTTTATTTTTCATGTTTTTATAAAATATTTAAAACAATTAAACGATATGTTATTAATGAAAAATACTAGGAGGTTCCTCTCTCTGGAGCCCTGACCGCCGGTGGCTTGGACCTTGTTCCCGATACCGATGGGCGACAATTTTTTTATATTTTTAAATACTTTTATATGCTGACATTTAAAACTGTAACTTATATGTGTAAAGTTAAATAAAGGAAATAAGTTAAAAGGAAGTAAGTTGTCCAAGAGAAACTTAAAACGCCCTCCGAAACAATCAATTGCAATTGTATTAGTAATATTGACAAATGCTTCAATTGCATTTTGTAGACGATCATTTTGCGTATCAATTTATTCCACAATTTTCGATATTGCACCTACCACTGTTTGTTTCTGCATCACCCAAAGGTTGACTGGTAGAAAATGCCTATGGCATTAAGACCGCCTCTAAATAAATAATGCTTATCAATCACGTAACCATTGACAATTGCAATTGATCGTTTCGGGGACCCTTTAGAAAGCTTCAATTCGATGTCAATTATTGAAAGTTTCCAATAAGAAAGCTGGTTTAAGACGATAAAAGCAAAGGAATCGCGGTAAATAGGCTTTTTATCACTATTGCATACTTATAACCTATTACAAATAGAGCCAGGCAGAGCGGTGGTGGCGTGGAAAGAGCCTATCAATCCATTGTTCGACGTCAATCGAAGGGTTGTGGTCTGTTTCTCGCGTGCATCCATCGGATAAAATTACCACATAGACCCATCGTCGATTGACTTTGTTGTTCGAAATACTTTGTTGGTATATTGGTTTGAAATAACAGGTACGTAAAATCGGGGAATTTAATTGACTATCAACTTCAATTGCCTGTATATTCAAATCACCACTTCTTGTCATTCTTTGACGGTTGTATGAAATGACTATGTCACTGCAAGATTGTGAGAACTGTTAGTTTATAGTTTATATTCTATCGGTATTATTTCCGTTAGATTATGAAACTGTCGAAAAATTGTGGACTGGGTGAATTGGGTTAGGTTAGATTAGAACTGTGACCAAACGCGCGCGAGCCGAGCGAGCGAAGCGAGCTACGCCGCAGCATCGGCCGCCAAGCGTTACTTCCAAATTACTAGAGCAAGGTGCGTTACGTCGCAAGCAAGTTTGATACCAGTTTACAATTTGTTGGTTTCCCATGAAATCGAAAAATAATGCGTTAAATGTAAATGATTTGTTGCAGTTCACAATTTTTCGACAGTTTATTGATCTAACGGAAATAATACCGATAGATTATAAACTAACGAAGTTCATAAATTATACGGTGACAACTAAAACACGGCAAATTGATGTAGTGAGTCAATTTGATAAACAGTTAATTTCCCTGGCTCTATTTATTACTTCGTTACCATTAAAGCCCGTTGTCCTAAATATAGAGATATTTCCAAATTCAGACGTTTAGGACCCGCTCGCTGATTGTGTAGTCGAGTTTTGATCCTTTTGTCAATTTTTGGGACAAAGTCATGCCTATAATTTTCTGAATTAAACTAAATATTTTTTTTCTTAAAAATGCTTGGAATTTCGAGCATTATTTTGACAAACTTCTTCGAGATTAATCACAAATGTACTTGTCAAATACATGCGAACAGGCGGCCGGCAACGTAAGTATCAAAATCTATATCTGTCGTGTTTAGCGGGCGAATAAATTACTATGAAAACTTATATCCATCGTGTAATTAAAAAATGGAACGAACTTTTTTACTTCGACACATGGCAACCAAGGAGGTAACTTATCAAAGATTTTATTAAAATTTTGATTTGGTTTGTAAAGGTAAAAAGAAACAAATCAAAAAATTGGCGAGTGAAAAATTATCGTTGTTCGTCATTGATTCTGGAATTTATAATATATTTATTTAGTTTGAAATTGCACATTATTTAAGAAAAATACTATACAAGCCTTGGCTGCAACCAGACCTTGATGGGCTCTCGAAAGTGTGCCTCGGCTTCGCCTCGTCCCAAATTTTCACATACATCCATCAATGCCCCTTTTGCAGACCGCGGCAGTAATGTATTATTTCTTTCTATCTCTTCCATTTATGATGATTCTGTTTTTGAAGAATCCGTCCTAATTCGTCCCGCCATCTCTTTCATGGCCTGCCGGTGTCTCAGGCCTGTTTTGGGAAACGGTTCTCAGTTTGTTCAACATATAATAATAATATCAGCCTTATTATTGTCTCACTGCAGGGCTTGATGGTTGATCACCACGCTTGGTTGGTCAAGGCGGGTAGACGATTTCAGACTTATATTGGTTGTAGAGGAAAACAGCGCGAGGCAACCTGAACTTATTTCAGGTTGCCTCGCGATGTTTTCCTTTACTGATGCTTGTGGCAGACATATCCTGCTCAGCTCTATTGAAGTATATTTTAGCCTTTTTTTTATAACTTCTCCCGCTATAGGCGGAGCGGGAGGGCGTGTCAGACTCTTACCGACTAAAACCCACCCCTGTTCCTTCAGTTGCCTGTACGTTGCCAGGGGCCACGGTATACCTTTCGGACTTTCCCGCAGGCATGTTTTAGCCTCAACCGCTTTTTTTGGAAATTAAAATAATAAAGTTGGAAATATGAAGTTGACAGATATTATCAGACCAATATTATATATAATATAAGAAACAATCCTGGATTCCTTACAGAAAGGGTCATGTCGTTTTACTCGTAGAAACGCTATACATATCATACATGTACACATGTATGTATATTCGCCGGAACAAGCAATTTGCATGTATTTCACGTTAACGTAGGTATTACGTAGTGTTCTGTAGTTTAGCGCGCAACACACTCTTATTGCGAATTCTTGACAAGTACTTAGTAGTACAAATGTACCCTTTTGTGTTTTACGTAATATGTACAGTTGAGGAACGTAAATTTGTACTTGCACCATACAAGTTTTTTATTGAATTCAAATTTCCAACATTATGAATCAAAGTCTAAGGGATCTCGTGCCCTAGACGGCCAAGATCACGATCAGTGGTCGTAGCGACCAGGTAAACGATAGAAACCTTTACGAATCGCGCACTTGGTCGCACCGGCCAACTAGCCGCAGATCATACAATACCACTAAGACGGTCACGACATGCCGAAGTCGTGGCCGTAGATATAGTGCGCGACATCCCTTAGTCAAAGTCGAATAATTTATTTCAATAAGGCCATTAAAAGGCACTTTTGACCGTCAAAATTTACATGAAAATAAAATTGATTTAGTTGCGCGTTCCATAAATTCATTTTGTATCGAAAAGAATGAGCAAGAAACTCCATCGTTACTCTTTAATAATGTTTTATAATATTTTGTATACCTACAAGCACAGAATTAACACTAAATGGATGAATTGGCAGCAGGTCACGAGACAAATTTGTGACTCCCGCATTCCGAAGATATATAAAACAATGGCTAGATCTGCGGTCTTATATGGATAAGAATGAGTACATGAGTACATAAGAGGAAGTCTGAAAGTGGCACCGGTGACCGAAAAGTTGCGTGGAAATAGGTTGTCATGGTATGGGCATGTGATGCGGAGGAATGAGGAAAATGTCGTGAGGAAAGTTTTGAGTATAAATGTTGATAAATAAAAAATAAAATAAAAAAAATAAAAATAATTTATTTCAGATGTCTAAAAGATCCATATTAGTTTCAAACATTCATTAAAATTATTAGAATTAAATACATTAAAAACATTAAAAATTAAAAATTACATTTACATTTATCAAATTATTAAAATTAAATACATTAAAAATTACATTTATCAAATTATTAAATTAAAATACTAAATTACCCTTCTCACAAAAGACCTCCAAAGTGGGGATGAGATCCTGTCCGCTACAGTCTCCAGGATTTTGTTCCGGCTGCCACGCAATCTGCAGATCAGGGATACCGTCTTTTTGCGAATAACGGCGTGAAAACCATCCGTGCGATATAGCGCGAACATCCCTGAAGCACTACAGAATCGGGGCAGCCCCAACATCATCCTGAAGATATTGTTATACTGGATGCGCAGGGCATCCAACGATCTTTTGGTGTGACTGACCCACAGACTTCCCGTGTAAAGGCTCTGACAATATGCCTTAAAAAGCGTAGTCTTAACTTCCTCAGAGCAGCGGGAGAATCTGCGGACCAGCATATTACCTCTGACCGCTAGAGCCCTGCGCTCCCTCTCAATATCAACATCATCCTCAAGGCCGTCGGTAAGGTAATGCCCCAGATATTTAAATTTAGTGACACGATTTACGCTCAAACCATTTAGGGTAACACTGGGTGAATTATCGAGACATCCACCGCCGGCCCTGAAGATCATGTATTCACTCTTCTTTACATTGTAAAGAAGACCATGTACATCAGCATAGTCCTCACACACCTTTAACATCTTTCTGAGACCACCCACCGTCGGGCTCAGCAGCACCATATCGTCCGCGTAGCTTATGTTGTTTACACATACACCATCTATCGAGCAACCGACGCGCCTGCTGCTGAGCTCAACAATGAGGTCATTTATATATAGATTGAAGAGCTTGGGAGATGTCAAACCCCCCTGTCTCACCCCGCTCTCCAACCTATACGCTTCAGAAAGCGTATTAGCCCACCTTACAAAATTTGTTTGGTTCCCATACCAATACCTGAATATATTGAGCACGGCCACCGGCACACCCCTGTCCCTCAACTTTCTCCAGAGCACATCGTAAGACACGAGATCAAAAGCCCTGGAGAGGTCCAGGAAACAAGCATATACCGGCGTCCTACGATCGGTATAGTACCGGACGGTATGCTTGAGACTTACTATTGCGCTCTCAGTCGATAGCCCGGGTCGAAACCCGAACTGAGCGTCATGCAGTTTGATATAATCATCTAAGCAAGAATCAAGCACACCGTCCAGCACCTTAGCGATCACAGTTGCGAGGGATATAGGGCGGTAGTTCCCCTTATCCGATATATCCCCAGTCCTGTTCTTCACAATAGGCACTACGACGGTTTTCATTAGGTCCTGTGGTAAATATGAGTGATTAATGCACATTGTGAAGAACATGGCCAGGACCCTCGGTAGGTGAAACCCCGCATGCCGCAAATGCTCAACACTAAGCCCGTCATGACCGGGAGATTTACCGCCTGTCATTTTCTTTAGCACATGTCTTACTTGACTAGCAGTAACATGTACATCAGACTCCTCTCCATCACATCTGGCATGAGAACCAAAAGACGACACTGATGGACCAAGCGGGGAGCGCACCTTAAAATGGTCCCTAAACATATTAGCGATGAGCACCGGTTCGCTTTTCCCATCCACACTTACAGGGAGGCCAGGCTTAATATCGTGCTTACCTGTAGTCTTCCAAAATTTATTAAAATCTTTAGCTGATCTGTGTTTAGTCAGAATGTCCATTTTAAGTTGATCCTGATTATTTTGGCACCACTTCAGTCGACTTTTAAAGATTTTACGTGACTCGACCATTTCGTCATATATGACGCCCACTGTAGGCCGATTGCATGCTACCCACAATTTGAACTTCAGCCTGGCCACCTGATGAGCTTCACGAACAAGACTATTCCAGCCGCATAAGTGCCTGCGTTTGCTTTGTTTAGTGCCTCGCCTCCCGCTTGACCCAACAGCAGCGTCACTCAGGATTCGAACTATATTCTCATACAATTTGTTTAACACAATTTTATGGTCTTCCAAATTGCATGATCCACGACTGCATTCCGTGAACTCGGTGGGGAAATCTATATGACGTAACCCGCTGTGACACAATTTATGAAAGGTGTTTACTTGCGTTTTGTTTCTCTCACCCCAAACAACCGAACCACGACGCCAGTCGCTAGTCATCAATTTAGGCCTTACAATACTAATGTCACATTTAACAACTAAAGGTAAGTGATCAGACATGAAAACATCCTCTATAACTGTCACCTCAACAACTGTTTGCAAGGCCGACCATGATACTACACAATGGTCTAGCCATCGCTTGCACCCGTGAGCTTCGCTGACGTAGGTATAGGTATCAGATTGTGAGCCTAACTTTTCAAAATCGGCACATGTCCACGCCTGATCCAAGCAAAAATTAATTAGTTCGTTATAAAATGGTTCGTGAGGGTGAGCATTAAAATCACCTAAAATAAATAAATTCTCAACATCCTCACTAGCTACTATTGCACTGATTTCACCTAGAACCTCTGTCAGAATTAGCAAGTTGTCCGGAGTATCAGTCGGCATATAAACAGAAAATACAATAATTGATCGACCGTCAACAATAGCCCGTATGGCTGCCAATCGAGCACTGGTACAACACAACACAGTAACATTTTCAAATATACCTTTCCTCCAGAGTATGGCCACCCCCCCATAAGGTCTCCCCTTCAGCAAGCCCACAGACATGTCTACAGCGGACTTACCTGTGTATTCAAAATTGGTTGAAATAGTGCCCAATAATGGTATGTCATGGGGAAGTAACCACGTCTCCTGCAGTGCGACTAAATCAGACATTTCACAGATATCCCTTATACTATCAATAGACCGCTTAACTGACCTACAATTAAAGCTACATAAATTAAAATATTCTTTACAGTTTACAACCATGACTATAATTTATTCACCCGCGACACGCTGCTGTTCTGCATTGTACATTAAGTGCACAAAACGCCTAAACGTTATACCGCTAGGCCAAAACTTATCATTTAAAAATAACGCCAAATTACATTTAGAGACATAGACTTTGTAAGCGTTGTACTGTTTAGACTTTTTCACATTTATCATTTTTAGGGATACAGTTTCATTCGTTTTGTCTTTAATATACGTAATAATGTCATTCTCACTCGTTTCTTTATTCACGTTTGAAATGAATAACGGCACTTTTACATCAGCCGCTCTAAACTTACCATCAGCCTCAGTAGCAGCACAACCTCTCTGCCCGATAAGCTTATAATAACGCTTTGATGTTTTCTTTCGCACTATTTGCCACTCAGAGCCACTGTCACTAATCACTTGTTTACACTCCGCGTTTGTAGCCAACCGGTCCAATGCGTCAGCGCATGTAGGACGACTCACTACCTCAGCTGACGGCGAAACCACAGTACTTGACAGGGCCTCCACGCTTGTCACCCGACGCACCGTCTCGCTTTCTCCAGCAGCGACGCCGTATGTACGTACCGCCAGGGAGCCGCTCTCCCTCACTCCGGTCGAAACCAGCGTACTAGAAGGCGCCTCCACGCGCCCGGTCGCTTCGGTCGCCTTGTTTTGCATGTGAGCGAAAGAGACGGAGGGATCAACGCTTGCTTTCGTCTGCGTTTTCGGTGACGAGTGCCGTAAAGGTGTAACCGAAGGCCGACCGTTAACTTTTGAAACACCAGTCATCATAGGTACATACTGTGGCAAATAATTTAATCCTATAGGTCCACTATCAAATTCAAAAGTTTTATGTAACTGACCGCCACGCTTTTTATTTACATTTTCATTTGGTGTAAAATTATCTATGAGCGATGCGTGTTTCATATGCTCAACCTCCAACTTCAGTAGATTAAACTCTTCAGTCGAAACCACTCTGTCTTCCAACGCAATCAGCTGATTTTTCAAGCACAGAATATCTCTCAACAGCCGAGTCACATCAACATGGTCAAAAGTAACTGGCGGGAGTCTGTGCAGTTCCTTTGCAACGAACACAGGAAAGATCTCAGGATCAGCACTTTTCATTAGGCCAATAATGTCATCAAGGTCTCTTGACATTTTCTTCTTTCCCTGTTTTCGACGTAAGGGCATCTTTTTTGAGCTAGGCACCGATTCAGCGAGCAATGCTTTTGCCTTCACAATTTCACCATCAGAAAAAGAGGAGGTACACAGCTGATGTATACTCTCCTCATCCATAAAATCCATGACATTGCTTATAAAAGCTAAGAGCTCGTTAATAACCACATTACAGTTCATGGCTATAAGAGTTGATGGCTATAAGAGTAGGGGAAGACCAAAGAAACGATGGATGGACAGTGTGAAAGATGATATGGCTAGAAAGGGGGCGACTACCGAGATGACGACTAATAGAGAAGTATGGAAGAAAGGGACATTTTCCGCCGACTATAAATAAATTGGGATAAGGGCAGGAAAATGATGATGATGTATACCTACATCTCTCGATTACTGACAAATGCTTGCTCTGACAAGACAGATCCACTCAAATCTGTGTGGTTCTTTTCTCAAAAGTCCATTTCAGACTAATCTACATGGTCCTCATATGGCCTGATCAAGATTATGTCTGGACTTTAAAAGAGACTGTGACCTCTGAGTTTGTTTCGGCCTTTCTTCTCAGAGTAGTCAGATAGGAAACGCCGAACTCATCTAGCTATTTTTTTTTTTATGTTTGAGTTGTCGTGTAAAAGTGATTCCAATATCCTATTTACAGAATAAACAATTTCATTTCATCTATACTTACAATATTATGAAGAGGTGAAATTTGTGAGTTTATATGTAGGGGGTGATCTCCAGAACTACTGATCCATTTCCGTAAATTCTTTCACTAAAAGGAAGCTACAGTAGTACCAAGTGTCATAGGATATATTTTTTTGATAAAACAAGATATTTATCGAGGACGGAGTCGCGGGCAGAAGCTAGTTTGATATAGAAACTTACGCAAGATTAAAAAACTATTGAAAATCGTGACTGGTCATGAAATTCTTTTTCGAATACGAATTTTCAACATTATGAATGCAAATGACAGTACAAAAAGGTGAAGCGGGAAAAGAATGAGATTTTTTCACGTCAACGACTCTAATTATGTTTGAGGCGAACCTATTGCCATCAACCGGGCACAAGTCGAAGATGGGACTAAAACTGATAACTGGTGAAATGTGGGTGTACTACAGGGACCTTTGCTCAACCCTTTGCGGAATAAGGCGTTGTGTTATGTCACGTAACTGTAATTATAAATGACGACGATTACTCAAGTAAGGTATCAAGGAGCAGCACTTATACCAAATAATCTTAGTTAGTTTCCTTGAAGTTCCTATTCGTATTAAATGACAAGCTGCGTCTTTTGTCTCGTTCCATTGGAGGGAATATCGTTTTCAATTCAAATGCCGAGTTTCTAGAACGATTCAAACCGCTGCCATTCTGTAGGATATAATATTAACTAGTTTTCTGAGAATTACGTTATAATTGTGGTTAAGTCGGGTGCTGATGCTGTAAGTAAATAACATACATAACGCCACGCCGGTATTCTCCGAAGAGTTAGGCAGAGATGTACCTATAGTACACCCACATTTCGTCGGTTACGTTTGAGTCCCATGTATCAGGGGGCGAGCCTATTGCCATGAACCGGGCACAAATCTAAACTCCAGGCTGCAACCGAGAAATTCCAGATGGAATAACCCAATAACACTTTGCCCGACTCGGGAATCGAATCGAATCTCATGAAAAAAAGGCCTATTTACTCTAAGCCGGTGGCTCGATGGCGACTGTACCGAATTATATAGTATATTTTATTTATACATGTAGAATTAATTATTGTATATTTATTTTATTTTTATATCATAATTATATCTCATTGTATGCTGCACCGGTCGACGTCATAGAGTCGCGCATAGGATCGCAGCATTATGCTGAGCGATGGCCGTTTTGTGTGGATGTGACGCATATTTTCCCTCAACTTATTTTTTTATTTTGTGTTCTTTTTTTTGCGTCATGTTTACCGCAAATAATCGAATCTTCTCCCTTTTTTTTGCTCCTTATTAGCGCTTGCAGCCACCAGATCAACGTGGCAACAAATTAATTACTATTAGAACAGAAGTATTAAAAAAAAAAATGTTCCAGCAAATAATTCACAAGTAGTATCTTGTAGTACAAAGTAGCCAAAAGATCGGTTCCATTTGGCTAGCATATGCATTATTAGTGTCGCGCCTGCCTGCTGCCAAATAACAGGCGCGCCCAAATGCTTCTTGAAATGCAATTTAGATAACTTTTGTATTTCCATATACTGCACTAGAAATGAAAACGAAAAAGAAATAGTTTTCATACAAATGAGCTGCCTGTAATTCAGCGTTGGTAATGGCGTATGTTATCTCATAAAGGGTTGGAACAAGCATTCCTATTCACCCAATTACTGACTGCATGTTGTCAATTCCAGAACAGTTTCCTAACGATGTCTTTAATCCCGTAAGTCAGTTGTAGAAAATAAATTCAGTTAATATGTAGTGATAAAAATGAGCTCGTGGCTAAGTAATAACTGCCGCACGGGTTGATCACAGGTTAAGCTACGCGTGCCCAAGTTGGTCTGTGTATGGGTGACCATCGAAAAGCACGTTAACTAGTTGGTCCCGGCTGTCATTCGTGGATCTTTGACAGTCGTTGCGGGTCGTCAGGAGCCCGAAAGTCTGACAACCATTCTCACCAAGGGGTATTGTAATACCCAGTTACTGGGTTGTGAGGTCAGATAGGCAGTCGCTCCATGTAAAATACTGATATTCAGCTGCATCCGGTTAGGTTGGAAGCCGACCCCAACATAGTTGGGAAAAGGCTAGTCACATTGATGTAGTAAAAAAGGAAGATTTTTCACATTTCGAAATGGTAATCCTAGTTGTAGAGCCACGTTTTCAAAAGCTTTTCTGTGAGCCGATGAAATGAAAAATCCCTGCAAATATTATTATTATTTATTCATATCCAAATCACTTAGTATATTTTCCAATTGGTTTTAGCCACAGAACGAAAATCTCTAAAGGTGTGTCCAAAAATTGAGCTGCAATCGTGCGCCGCTGCCCGCGCTGTGGTTGGACGTTGATGCGCGCGAACGCTTCTGTCTACCTGCCGCGCACAAACATTTTTAGGAAACATTCGTCACTAATTGTGCCTGGACGTATTTCTGCGGATGTATTAAAGGCTAGGTTAGGATTGATACTGCCAACTGAAGTGCACGGCGTGTGTCGGGTGTACCACGCAGTCAAAAATTCAAAATTCAAAATATTTTTATTTCATATAAACCTACATGGGCACTTATGAAACGTCAGAAGCTAGGTGCACGGTTCCAATTGGTTGTTTCCTATGGAGAAGAGCCGGCAATAAACTCCACGGTTACTCTTTTAAAAATAATGGGCTTTTACAATATTTTCAAATAACAGTGTTATTAGGTATGGAAGGACAGTGTAGGTCTTTCAACAAGTACCAGGTACTTAACAGAATAATGATGGTCAACAAATCTACAGTCCACTAGGCCTACAGCGTTCTCACATTCACAAAATTGAAAATAATCTATATAAAGATAAATAAATTAATAAAAATAAAAACGTATTTTAAACGAAATGACGTGATTGCTATTACAGCTGTATCAAATCTGAATAATTATCATGTCCACAAAAGCCACTAATAAAGAGTTGAAATTAAATTTTAGGTATATAATGTCAAATAATAGGGTGATTATGTCAAGGAAGAATGTAAAAGCCGCACTTTTTTATGTTCGTTGTCATTCCATAATTTTAAAGTGTGTCATAGCCAATAGTGTCATCACAATGTCTTGTTTTCTTCCTTTTTTATTTGTTTTTATATTGGCACCTTGCAGCTATTTCCTAATAGCTAATTAGTAATAATTTAATCGTCATTTTGTATGTTGTGCTGTTTTTTGTGTGCACTAAATAATTGATTTATCTATCTATCTAAAAAAAAAATTATACATGGTAATTTGGGAGCAGTCAACAGACTCTTACATAATTTGCCGTTTATCAGGTACCAGGGAAGCCACACACAGTACCTACTGCCGCGCAAATATTTGTCGGTTCGGTCCTAACTAGAGCGTGGCAGAAATGTGTCCTGCAAACGCCACGTGTCGCTGCGGAGGTCAACGTTTAGATACACCTTATGGGTTTATCACTACAACACCATCATGATCATTCAAGCCTACATTTCTCATTTGTCAAGCCAAAAGCAGTGATGCATCCTAAAAACTAACAGAATACAAAAAAAAAAATAAGTTTGTACGCACAATATCGTGAGATTTACCATGTTATTTTAAGACCATAGACCTCTTATAGATTTTCCTGTAATCTATAACTATATAAAAAAAATCCGTATTTTTTTTTCAAAATTTTAGGCTCAGTAGTTTTGGTGGAATGGTCAATTTTCATAAATTACTTTAAAACTATTTATTTTAAAATTATAAAAAAAAAAACTTGAGACCCTCACAGTAAGCCTTTTTATTTGACATATAACAAATGGCAGAGTTTTATAATTTTCGAATTTGTCTCCCAAAAGTGATCCCCAGATTCAAAATCCATTTATTCACGTTACACGTCTGTATTTGGGTCACAAAAATTGATATGTGTACCAAATTTCAACTTAATCGGCCCAATAGAATCGGAGCAAATTGGCTGTGACAGACAGACACACAGAAACACGAGTGATCCTATGGGGGGGTTCCGTTTTTTCTATTCGGACTTATAGAACCCTAAAAATACATGGTTGAAAACGCATTCTACCACAACACATTCTATTCAACATAACCCCGTCATCCCATCCAAATCAAACATTCACTTATTCACACCCAAAAACATCCTTTTACCTCACAAAAAGTCAATTCTACCGAAAAGTTGACCTGACAACTAGAATAGGCATTGCCGTACACAAAGCGAGATGAGCGCTATCACACACAAACTTGTGATGACCATAAATATGGAAAGAAAAACCGCATATATGCAAAAGTGGAACTACCCCGGACGAATGGACTCATAAAGGATTGTCCGATAAGACTGTGGTGTGACTGCAAGCGGGGAGCGGGACGGGCGAATTATTTGACGTAGGGATATGTAAAAGTTGTTGTTATTCAATTTGATTTGGTTAGCTAGCACAAAATCATCTCATTTCGAGCAGATGTTACCTAGTGGCATACAATTTGCATTATCCAATTCTATACTATTCGTATCGTTCACGTTCTCGAAAACGGCTCTAACGATTTCGATGAAAGTTGCAACATAAAGAAAGAAGATAGACAATTAATTTATTTAGCACAGACAAAAAGGCACACAACACAAGTAAGAATAAGAAATAAAGAAATAAAACAAATAAATGGTGTAAAATATTAATAATAGTCATATTAGGTTTACGGGGGCGAAAAATCGATCTAGCTAGGTTTCATATCTGGGAAATTTCGCCACTATTTTGATCCGAGCAGAGCTTGGTCGACCAGGGATACTGTATACGAAAACAGTATTTTACACACTGAGAGTATGCAATAAATAAGCATACTATTTACCAGCAAATAAGCGTGCTTTTTAATAGCATGTGTATTTCAGCCTTTAACATGTACATATGTAAAAGGACAATTTTCCGTTTAATTCTAATTATTATCACTTCTACAATTTGATTAATTGTTGAGCCTTATAACATCTTTTGAAAACATATCTATTGTTGTCTTAAACCATCCATATATTGAATATTATTTTTCTATCGGCTCGGCTTAATTGAATTGTCGAAAAAATACAGAGGGTAGGTCCTCTGTATTTTTCGACAATTCAATCAAGCCGAGCTGTATAACTAATAATGAATGATTCACTATAACATAATAACCAGCTCATAATTTATCATGTTGGAAAGCAAAGGTTTTGTAGTTATTTTTCAGGTTTCGACATTGGGTAGAAAAAATTCTAACAAAACTATCACCGCGAGATGGTCTGGCATCTCGCTTTAATAGTTTTTTTTAAATATTTTTTGCTTTAATATATCACGATAATCCCATAAAGATGTTAAAAAAGGTATTGACATGTTTACGTATAGAAGTTAACGTCAGTTTATGAGTTTATGGGCTCCAATCAAATGTTTTATTACAGCTTATAAGCTGAAACTGTTCCTGCTGACACAATCTATATTTTACGATGGATCATAAACAGTGTCGATAAAACTATGGGGTGTATAGTTGTTGTAAGTTTTTTTTAAATAGTAAAACCAATTTGTAATCAATGCTTTTATTAAAAATGATTATATACAATATATAACACTACTAACTATTTACAGTAGGTACTAAATATAATTAACTATACAAATAAATACTAAGACAAAAACGAACTCGTTTCTGTCATCCAAAAACCTGCCCAGAAGACTGGCAGCATTGCTACGTTGAATGGCAATGCTGCAATTTGTAATAATGAAAGTATTTAATCAAACTGTACTTTAATGACTTAGTGCAGCGGTTCTGGCGAGGGAACCCTTTTAAAAAACGACATATTTGACGGAGCTACAAAATAATCAAAAACTGGTTTTATGTGTATTCTTTATATTACTTGATATTGTATTATCGTTTGAAATGGTAGATTTGTTTTACTTTCATCAATTGTTTGATTTCAGACTTGATAGAACAGAGATTAATCATCCAGTCTATTGCGGTATTTTGTTTTCGTAGCTGCATAGGTTGAGTTATAGTCTCATATTACTTTCTTATAGTTATTTTTTTTTAACTTTATGTTGGGTTATTTAGAAAGATTTTATTCTTTAGTATTTTCCTTTCATTATTGCTAGTATTTTCGCGGATTTACGACAGAGGCTTTGTGGAGCCCTAGGGATCCGCGGAGCACACTTTTATGGCTGGTGTAATGTAACAAAAGTTTTGTCAATTTTTGCTCATTTTACGCGTTTTTATTTTTAACAATTTTTTACCATTCAATACAGTACAGTTGTAGGAAGTCTTGATTTTAAACAATTTGAACGTCACACTTCACCACAACCAATTTTTCATTGCAAAAATACACTCGATACTTCAAAAAACACAATAGCTCCTCTCTATTTATTCACCCACCAAAAAATCCTCGCTACCATCCGCTTATGCCCCGCTATCAGTGGCACCACACCCTTACTCCCCCAGCGTCCCCCAGCGTATTCGATACAATGCAAATAACACTTCGCTGTCCGACAGTGATAGGGGGCATTAACATACATTGCGGGGTATGTTACCCCAGTTAATCTGACCATGAATGGGCCGTCGCAAAAATCTATGAAAACGGGTCAACTGTTTTTACAGCTCACTTCGCTGTTTGTGGTTCGGTTTTTATGCACGACAGTGTATAATGGATTCATTATTTTGTTAGTGGGTCTTTTCGGTTGTAGTTAAAGGGGTTGATAGTGCATGTCAGTGCAAAAAAAAGTTGGTGCTTTGTAAATGTGTATTTTTTTTTGCAATTTAATAGTCTTGTTGCTGTGTCTTAAATTATTGTTGATTTAGTTGCACATCAAGTTAACTCTACATATTGCTGCGGGCGTGTAGGTAATTAATCAGTGATCGGAGTAGGTAGATTGAATTGGGGTCATTGATCCGAAACGTATATATTAATATGGACATTCCTCCGGAATTGGTTGATTATTTAAAAAAAACCGGAACTTAGGTAGGAATTGTATTAAAATGAGCAATATGTAACACAGCCGGCACACAGTCACGATTTGACACCACCCAACGACCAATCAGAACAAAGGATCATGGGTGGTGCACTAACCGGTTATCAAAACAATGCGTACGCCCGCCGACGACATGCCAGATAGCTCACTCGTTTACTTCGGTTCGTAGAGTGCGCTTCTTTGTTTGTTACTGTGTTGTGAAAATAATATCACTACCAACATTCACAATATTTAATTGAATCCGGAAATACCGGAATTGCTTTCCGGAAAAAATGGCTTATCCATGTTATTCTTTCTGTGTGCATTTATGATACAAGTACCAAAAATCAATCTACCTACTCCGATCATTGGTAATTATAGAGGAGATTAAATAATTAGGTTTATACAGTGTGTCCCTGGATAAAGTGCACAAACGGAAATGGGTGAAACTAGACCATTATTCACCAACAAATCAAGCATAAAATATTTTTTTCAAACCCAAATCTCAAATCGATTATGTACAATTACAGGAGGTAAATAAAAGGAATAATAATAGAAACAATTATGGACCCTGTCGGGCACAGGAAATTTTTAAATAGGTAGAGAGGAAGAGCGCTTTATTAATTTTCCTTATTATTAAGTTAGAATTATTTTATATCCTATTACCCTATGTAGGTACTTATATTTCCATTCATTCACTTATTCTATTAACATTTTATATGCAGGTCTATCTATTCATGTATTATTTATTTAATTATATTTAGTATTGCTTATTTCTTTACTCGCTTAAAAAATATTAATTATTATTAATGTAGTATAATTATTAAGTTATAATTTATTTTTGTTATTTTACTTATTAAAATATATCTGTTATTCATAGTTATGTATTATTATTATTGAAATTAGAAAACATTAGAAATTCTTGTGCTGTGTAATAGCTTTTTTAATTAAGTATTGCTTTAGTTTATTTTAAAATAAACTGGTTTTATTTTGTCGTTTAATGTCTTCGGGTAATTTATTATATATTTTTATTGACATTGAATATGGGCTAGATTAATGTAGTTTAAGGCGGGAGGGGGGCAAATTTAGTCTATTTTTATGGCGCAACGAAAAACTTGTTTGTGTGTCTCCCCGTGTGCTGTACGAATCTGGATATTTACGGACTAGTTTACATAATTCCAAGATATAAATACCAACTAAAGTGAGAATCTTGTGTTTCTGAAAGTAAGGCTTGCTACTATCTGTTGGTTCTATATTGGTAATTATTCGTATTAGCTTTTTTTGGAGGGTAAATAGGGTGGGAGCGTCTGTGCTATTTCCCCATAAGATGATGCCGTAGTTAAACCACGCGTGGGCATACGCGTAGTATGTGACTAGTGCGGTTTGTAGTCTTTTATTTCGCGGAGAGCATAAGAAAACTTTGAAATTTTAGATTTTACTGTCTGTGTATATGTTTTCCAGTTTATATGAGTGTCTATTGTTAAACCTAGAAGAGTGAAATTGTTAACTGTTTCTAATTTATGTTGATTAAAAGTAAAATCTATATTTATTTGCTTTTTCTGCCAGGGGTGAAACGCTATTAATTTGGTTTTGGTAAATTTTTTTTCGAAATTATGGTCGCTCATCCAGTTTACAGTTTTTCCAAGAATAGTCGGGAAGTCAGGATCGAGATATCATCCGCAAAAAGTACACATGGCCCGTCTATGGTTTTGGGTAGGTCATATATATATTGAGGAAAAGGAGGCAACCTATAACACTTCCCTGGGGAATTGAAGCATATATTGATTTAACATCAGATCTAATGAGCTGTGCCTCTTTTGTTTTTTGATTGTAATATTCAATCTCAACTAATTGCTCTATATCTGACCCGACTGGTAGTTCCGTAGATTACCCTCTACATACAAACGTACAAACAAACAAACAAATTTTACCTCTTTAAAATATACTCGTATAAGTTATAAGTATAAGTAAATGAGTCACAAGTATAGATGTATATTATTTATTTTTATAATTTTTTTTCTTTTTTTAAATAAACGTTGCCCCACACTAGGAATTTCTCCTGTATCGTGGGTGCGTTTACAAACATTTAAACTCACACACACAAACAGCCAGACTCGGAAAAACTACTTGTAGGTCATACAAATATTTGTTCCGTGCGGGAATCGAACCCGCGACACGCAGTGCAACGGTCCACTGCACCAACCGTGGCGTCAATCTTCATTCAATCAAAATTGCTATCTTTAATTTCGACTTTGAGCTGCAGCAATAATTTCCCGATAGATGGATCGTCGCGTCGGCTTCCTGACTCAACAACAACTTATAATTACGAATACTGAAGAAGGTGATACCATGAAAGAAAGAAATAAAGAAAATACGTTTATTTGCGGTAAATATGACGCAAAGAAAAAACAAAACACGAGAATAACAAATTGGGGGAAAATATGCGTCACATCCACGCAAAACGGCCATCGCTCAGCATAATGCTGCGACCCTATGCGAGACAGAGCCCCAGCGCTGGTTTTCAGCGATAGCCGGCGTCGACGTGACGACGTCAACTGGTGCAGCATATAGTGATATAACAAAATCTAAAATAAATACAATACTTCCTAAATTATATAATATTTAAAATGGCAACATTTCGTTCCGTCGGCGACTCGAGCGCCGCAGATGCAATCTATGCGCGCAGCTGTCAAAACTATTTGTTTCAACGTTGACCATGATCATCATCCGCCTGTATCATAGCTAGTTTGATATCTATCTTAACATCTTTAAAGCAGTCAATCCTGCCAATAATTCTTTACTGACTGGGTTATCTTTTACCAAGACTTATGCAAAGTCATTTTCCTGTAGCCTGTAACAACCCCAATGAAAAAAAAAATATCATTACAAAAAAAAAACATTACAAAGTGAAAAATTACTCTCATTTTGCAAAAGGCCGAAAATACAAAACCTAAGACAACCGACTTCCGAAATTAAAGTATTTCTTCTCTTTGATGTGTTTTTTTTGGAAAAGGGTTGTTTTTTTTAACCGACTTCCATAAGGAGGAGGTTATCAATTCGGATATTTTTTTTTAACTGTATGTTGGGGCATAACTCCGTCATAAAATATATAGAAAGATTTGAACAAATATTTTTTTGTTTGAAAGGGTATATTTCCGAAGTAATTCCATTGACAGAATCTAATGATGGGATCCTGGAGAAATCGAGGGAACTCTTCAAATATTATAGGCACACCTATAGCGATTTGGGTATCTTTTATAGTAACCCAAGCAGTTGCTCTCGGAAAGCACCATTTGGTGAAGACTGATGATGAATACCACAGATAGTAACCGGAACTACTCAATAATAGGTATTTCACGGGTTGCGATTCGATTACTTTAATATGGTTGCCAAGCAATTTATGCTCGTCACAATGCATATGGAGAAGTGGAGCTGATGGTGAAGTACCTGCAGAACTCTTCAACGATTAACGTGTCTGCATCGGGAAACGCAATATTTTCTAAAAGGTGATGAATAGTTGACATTAGGCTATTGTAACTTAGATACAATACAAACTGACTCACTAAAAAAACAAACGACTTCCAAAAACACGCCACAGTTAGGCTACAAGTCGGTGGCAAATAACGAAAATACAAAACCAAAGACACCGACTTCCGAAATATAAGTTATTTTTCACTGTGTAGTGTTTTTTTGGAAGTCGGTTTTATATATTATATTTTTTTTGTAAAAATGTTTTTTTTATTTTTCACTTTTTTGTTATTTTACCTACTCCACACAAATTCTTATATCACTACTTGCTACGTAAATAACATTGGAAGGAAGTTTTATAACATCAACATACACAAAGTGGAAACAAATGAAATTAATCCGTATTATTGGAGCTTACTCAAAAGCTACCAAAGAAAAGTTAATAAATTTATATGGGACCAGCGCGTGAGCATCCTATATCAGACGAGAAAAGAGTCGCGTAAATCGGCCCAGGAATCTTTACGAAAATCGGCTCAATAATCACGGAGAAACCGAAGAACATACATTAAGAATACATACAGACGAACATAGAACCTTCTCCTTTTTTGAAGTCAGTATAAGAGAAGAAGTTTTAACCGCCTCTGTGGTCTAGTGGTTAGACAACCTGTCTCGGACCCAGGGGTCCCGGGTTCGATTCCCAGTGGGGGTAAAATTTTCTGCTCGGTTTGGTTGGTGGTAGTGCTTGTTCTAAGTCCGCCTGGCTAGTTACCACTATCTTATCTATCTGTCGCCATAACAACATTGTTGTTTTTCGCCAGTGACAGGTAAGATAGCCAGTTACTCTGTGGTTGAGGATTCAGGGTAAAGCTCGCCTCCACTTTTGGCCTGATCATCACTTACCATCGGGTGATGTGCAGGCCAAAAGATTCCACGTTCGGGTTAAAAAATAGTCAGAATCTCATCTCTCATAGCAGGTCCCGGATAACGCTTCACGACCTTTATAAGCTACTGAAATTATCTGTTTATAAGTAGGTACCTAACTCAAAAGTTATTTCAACTTGTGTACCATTAATTAAACTTCTAGTACCTGACTTCTGACGTCACAAACTTAGTTTTTGATTACTTGAATGTTTGTTCGTTTCTAATTTTCTAAGAAGGTGACTGCTGGGTTTAATTCGGATGGCTTATCTTTCTGTGTGTTTCGGGAAGCGTGTTGAGGGTTAACTTTAGTAATTTTGAGACTTTTTTGAAGTGACAACTTTTTTAAGCGCGTTGAGCACTTTTTGGGTGAACAAAAATCATGGAACTCGCGACACGTCACCGAACGCTTTCCATGAGCTATATGTATACTGTGTATATAGGTGTACTTTTTGGGTGAACAAAAAGCGTGAAACTCGCGTCATCGTCACCGCACGCTAGTTTTCACTTCTATCGGCAGTCCCGAAAGACTGCCCCGCATGTTTTTTTTTTGTTAGCTTTTATTGTCAGCTGTTACTGTCACTGCTGGGCGAAGGCCTCCCTACTCTCTTTCCACCTCTCTCTGTCCAGACCTGCCAAGGACCAATCTTTATTAAAGGAGTCCAGTTCATCCCGCCATCTCAGTCTGGGCCTGCCACGATGTCGTTTGCCTTCAAGCGGGACCCACTGGGTCGTAAGTTTGGCCCATTGATCGTCAGACATGCGGCACATGTGTCCAGCCCAATTCCATTTAAGGGTGGCAGCTTTTCGAGTGACATCAGTTATTTTGGTGATGGAACGGATTGTTATAGTGGATCGGATTGTTTGCTGTATATGGTGATATGGCTATTAATTTTATAACTTAAATTATGTTTTGTGTTGCGTAATGTAAATCATTTTGCATACTATTATATAGAATTTTTTTTTTCTAACTGAACAGACGGCTGTGCTCCTGGGGAGTTTGGTTGCGCCACTTCTTCTTCCCAGCTAAAGCACTAGGAAGTGGTGAAGGGTGGGCGTTTTGGGGGACTGTGTTATGTAATTTTGACGTTCGAAAAGTGCTGATTCTCAGCCTAGTTTGAATAAATGACTTTTGAATTTGTTGTATACTTAACCCGGTCCACAAGATTAATACCGAGAATACTCCGTTCCATAGCTTTCTGGCAAACTCCGAGCGTAGACCTCTGCTGAATTGACAAAGAACATAAATTAACATTTCTTATCCCATTTAGAGACATTATGGTTATTATTTAGTAGTCTTATTCTTGGAGAATGTTTAAATATTAACATAATTATTAAATTAATTAATCCCATCTTAAGGCGAATGCGTTATTAAATTAATTTAAATTTTCTTACGGTTTTTTGCAATTTGCAGGTCAGTATCAGGTTGTATGTTTATCTAATGATTCGCGGCCGTATCAAATGTTAAGACGCAGATATATGCCAGTGACCTTGAGTGGTTAGCTTGCATGTTCTGTACTGAGCTCACGCAACGCGTCGTACGTCCAGCCAGTAATAGGACTCGCCCATCAAGGAGCGCTGTCCTAAATTAGACGCATTATTTATTTATTATACTAAAAACAAAAGGTATTTTAACAAAAAACGTATACTAAAAGATCAATAATTAAATTATCTTTAAAATGGTGAAGGTTTCAGAAAAATACGCTTGATAGATTTTGCGTGATCCTTAGTTTTGTATCCGCGTTAGACATAACTTTACAAATTAATTTCACTATGTAATATAAACATAATCTAAAATAATCACAGATTAAGTTATTAAGAAAATGCTCTAATTTGACACATAATTTTTCCAAATCATTAACCTTACTCGTTTAGACGGGATCATCAGTGCAAAATCATTAAAAGTCGGTTATCGTCGCCTTAATTTATAGAATCATAATCATAAAAGTCATCAATACAACTCCCTAAGTTCGTGTTATTCTATTGAAAGACTATTTCATGTAATCATGACATTTGTTGAGGATTATGCTAACTTAAGGAGTTGTATTGCTGATTGAAATGGTTATAATTCTGTAAAGCTATATTTGTTACGGTCGCGAATCATATTTTAATCAACATACAACCTGACACTGACCTGCAAATTGCAAAAAACGAAAGAAAATTTGAATTTCGCGGGCTACCTTAGCGCATGCCCCTTAATAAAACGATGACTACATAAGGTGGGTATTCAAATATGAAAGAAAAACAGCTACAAAGGAATGGTAGCTAACTACTGCTGAATGTTGGATGGTAATGTTAATCTTTTTAATAATGCCTATTGGGCCAGAGGGTTTTTGAGCAAGCATATTCAGGATGAAAAATTATAGCTGAGAAGGTGCGGTGTGATGAGAGAACACTGAAAATATATTCGAAAAGTTTCAGATAGAAGCCCCGTGGTCAGGAGTCCACTTTCAGATTTCGAAAATGAACATAAGCCGTTATGGCGTGAAAGGTAACACGCAGATAGAGTAACTTTCGCATTGATTATGTTGCACGATGTCAAGTTTTTCTTTTAAGTAATTTTCACAAAACTGCTGCTCCATCATCGTTTTATTATGATTCGATATCGATACATCATGTCTGTGAAGTTTCACTAAGTAATTCAACAACGCTGTGGAGTAGTTAACTATTCAATGTTACCGACGGCCTATTCGATTAAGCTTTTGACCTTGGCTTATTCAAGTAACATAATTAGAAACAAAGTTATGTTCTAAAATTATGTTACTTACTAAAGTCGCCTAACTGATTGAGTTTCTTATTAAAACTTATTTTATATTTCGTTATAAGGCTGCCTTTCCATTGAGGCGGAGTGGTCCCAAGCTAGGAAAACACTAACCAACAAGGCGTGTCCCTGATGGTATTTCTCATCGGCAAAAACGATGAACTTGCATACAAACTTGGAGGGATCGAGTAATTTTTTTAGGGTATCAAATTTCCAAAATTCTTCCTTAGTGCTCACTTTCACTAAATAAGGAACCCTAGTGCAAAAATTCACACTTCTAGACTCTTCAGTTTGGGCTGTGTGTTGTCTGTCTGAAAATTTATTTCAGATTATAATTAAGGGGACTACAGGACCTAAACGCAAGTTTTATAATACCTAAAAGTATATGATCTACTGCAGTAAACCAAATCAGAAAAATGTATGATATTCTTCAGGATATATGCTAGTAAGATAGTGTGTTGAAAATATAATACAACTAATTTGATACGAGAGAAAAAAACATGCGGGGCAGTCTTTGGGGGCTGTTTCACGCTTTTTGTTCACCCATAATGTACACATATATACACAGTATACATATAGCTCATGGAAAGCGTTCGGTGACGTGTCGCGAGTTCCATGATTTGTGTACACCCAAAAAGTGCTCAACGCGCCTAAAGAAGTTTTCACTTCAAAATCACGAAGATACCAAAAATCTTTCTTTTAAAAATTAAAAGCATATTATTATTCATGCAGTCCTTCAGATTTTTTGTCGGATTATTCTAAAAGAAACATATTACCGCAATTGCTGTTTTAAGTAGTAATTAATGTTTTAACTTTTTGGTCCAATAATTTTTTTTTTTTTTTGTAAACAGATTATTGCTTCATATTTTGCAATAAATTACCAGCGTTGTGTCATCGCGCTTCTCTTTTTTTTTCTATGCATGTGATTGTGCTTTAGCTGTTGTCAGCCTCTTAAATAGAAGATTAAATCCCGCTATATTCAAGCTTTGGGTCAGTTCCGTTGCTGTGGACATAGCTACAGAGGAGTGTAGTTTAGTTTTATACATTTTAATCGCAGAATGTAAGCATTTTCTCTGTTTCCAATGCCTTGTACCTACTCTGTACCTTAGGCTGCCATTTGTCCATAAAGCTAAGTGAGTCAATGAACATGAGCGAGGATTCGGTGCGGAGCTAAGTCAAGCACGTATACAGGGGAGAGGGAAAAATTTCGACCTCGCTTCATTATCGCTTTCGTCGTCAAAAAAGTTGCCCGAAAAAAAATTGCTTAATCCGATTCCTCCGACAGATTTCTTTTTTCAATAAGACACCAGAGATAAACATTTTCCCTTGAGGGAAAACCTAGATCTGCGCCTGAGAGGAGTATCCCTGTTAACCGAAGCAGAGGGCTCTATTGGTTACTGGTTTCCTTGTTCCGCACCGCGTTTCTCATCTCGGCTCCGCTTTTATCGACTCCGCTCCGCTTTTCTCCTCTCCGCTCCAATGGACAGGCAGCCTTGACCCTTAGTTTTACCAATAGGTCATGCCAGGGTTGGTTTAAAAGATCGTATCTTGAGTTCATGTTAGAAGGGTGTTTTGGTTCTGACAACGATGTTAATACACATTGTATTTTCGAGAAAATTACGATGAAAACATTGTTATGTTATAAAATTGAGTAAATTTGATTATGGAGGAGTTATTTTATGTAATAGCTATGCCTCGTGGCGGTACGCTCTTGTGAAGTTTATAATTTTTCGTGGTATGGGTATAATAGAGTTAGATATATCTTTCTCGAGATATACCTATACATAACATAATATGATCTGACCAAGACAATGTCCGGCGGCAAATATTATTGTACTATCGCGGTCACGCATATTTAACCAATTTGAAAACAAAATCCCGTGCGTCACACGATGACCACATCTGTTTATCGCCCCTTTTTTTGTAGGTAAGCGTTACTATAGCGGCCGAGCGCTGCAAGCAGGAATATACCTTACGGTGTTCAGATATGTGTGTCCATGATAGTACACTAGCTGCAACACGCGGCTTCGCCCGCGTGAACTCTAAATTAGCATAACTTGTGAAACCAGTGAAAGTCTCGTCAAAATCGGTCCAGCCGTTTCGGAGATTGGCCGGAAAATAATAATTTTAAAAGTTGTTTTTTTTGTTATGAGTACCGTAAATACTTTCGTTTAATGTGCATTTAGAAAAAAACTGTTATTCTGAAATTACAAACAGACACTTTAATTTGATTTATTTGTAAGTATAGATACGATCACACGATCAGACCAAGACAATGTCTGAACTTCTAAAGAGACTGAAATTTGAGTGTGTTTCGGTATTTCTTCGTAGTCAGATAGGAAACACAGATCTCACTCAGTAAAAATAATTAAATACTTGTACTAGTGTTTGTACAAACCTCCTTAGAGAAATAATATTATTTAACATCATAAACTATCTTAATTATTTACGTTGGTAATTACTTAAATGGGAAAAATCTACTAGCTATGAAGACTGGTAGTTTTCCTGTTTACTCCAACTAAGCTAAATATACAGGGTCAAATAAAATTAGTTAGCGAGACGCCGCAGACGTGAAAGGTAATCATCTAAACACGATAAAAAAAAAAAATATAAATTATTATTTTTGGGTTCAACGATCGCTGGAGGTGTTTTCCTTGAAGTATGAGTTGAAGAAATTTGTTTTTTGTTTTGTTTTATCGTGTTTAGATATCATCTGTGAAGTTTACACAAAAAAATGATATCCTGCCTGGATTAGGAAATCCAGGTCATGGTCTACCCATGTGCCAAATTTCATCCAAATCTGTTCAGCCGTTTTAGCGTGAAAGCGTAACAAACAAACAAACTCACTTTCGCATTTATAATATTAGTTGGGATCATAGACGTATAAAAAAGGTTGGGATAGTTATTATTTATTTATGTCACAATTATAACATCTTTACAGATTCATCCAAGGCGAAGTTTTAAATTACAAGGTCTGTAACATTTTTTTACAAGAATAAATAAAATACAAATAACCTGTAAGCAAGATGCCAAATAATTATATACATACTAAGTAATATGACAACATTTTTCATTTTTTTTTATTTCGTTAAAAAAAAAAAAATCGGCAGGTTAAGCCCTAATATATCCTCTGATACCGTAGTTAGGATTATAGGAGTGCGTTCACTCACATCAATAGTCCTCACCTCCAACAGATACTCAGATCGGAGCCGGCGCACTTTTTCGTTTTAGCCGCCTTTGATAGATCACTCCATCTGCACCAGGGTGGACATCTATAAGGATTTCCACGAGCAAAACCGCACCCCAATTGCAACACACTTCCAATCACTATCTGACGGATTTTGTAGGAAATTGCTAATCCATTGCTTTGTTTGTTTGAAATATTCGTCCGCTCGACACCGTAAATCACGCAATGAATGTTGTTGAATTGTCAAAATGAAAGGCATTGCCATTGTAAGTGTATTACGCAATTAGCCCCCAGGAATTACATCAACAGAGCACAAAGCGGGTTTGAAAGTTTGAATTTACGACCTTATGTTTGCCGGTCCGGCAGGGCGTCGAAAAATTATCACCTAATCAATGGAAGATATAGAATAGAAGCAATAAATTAAAGACTTTTACTACCGGAGCCCCCGCTTAAACAGTACTAAGAAACTTACACTAGAAATCACGCCAAAATATTTTAATTTACCTTTTGTTCCTCGCCAACAAATTATTATAATAACACGGCCCGCCAAGGGCGCGTTATTTTTAATTTAATGGCCATATTAACCTTTACGTAAGGTTGACTGCATGTTAACTCACATTAAGGCGTTCAAGTTCATAGGCTGGTTTTGACCTAGGGTTGAAGCCTGAATAGGTCACCCATCAGTGTGAATGAGTAGTGATTATGGTTATCATTCGGTGATGACGAAGAAACTCCCGACTTGACCACAGATGAATACTTACAGATGCTTCACTCCGCTTTTTTGGTATGACAAGGACGCGGCGGGCTCGACTTGTTGGGCCTATTCAGTGATTGTAACAGTGTGGTCAGAAGATCTAAAGGCGGCTTCCCACGCGTGCGCGATATTGCGGACGCACGCGCACCAGCCCGCACGGCGGACGACCGCGGACAAGGGTTACCATCTGACAGGCATTTGCCGCATTTGACAGGCATTTTACCGTTACGACAGGTGTGCGGCCAGCTGAGACAGTTTTTTTACAAAAGACAGGCATTTTTCTGAAAAATCAGGCTTTTTGTATATCCCAGACAGGCATCCTCCCTTAGATAGATGGTAACCATAGCCACGCACCGCGCATCAAGACCCTTCCAACGGAGCGCGATATTGCGGACGCACGCGGATTCAGGTGCCGAGACCTGAATCCGCGTGCGACCGCATCCAAAGATGTCTAACCGAGCGAGACACCGAAGTCATCGACCAAACGGTTCTTTCGGCTCGCTTCGGAATACTTTGAATCGCATTGTTCGCTCGTCCGACAATAGCTCTCGGGCACAATACGTCATTGTAAACTTTTATATTGTCATTAAGTTAAAGTAGTTTTCAACTTTAATTCAATGACAGTAAAAATACTTTGGCACGTTATCAAAAGGAACTGCAATGTTTAATTTTGGCTGTTGTTACGTAAAGTCATAATAAAAACAAACAGTAGTACTCATTACTTTTTCGCTTGTTTTGACGAAATGACATGCATGTCGCTGCGTACAAATCAGGTATCTATAGTGTATTTACTATATTTTCATAAAAGAGCTATTAAGTGAGCCGAACCGTCTCTTTCGACTTCGACGCACGTGTGGCGTGAGTCAAATGAGCTAACAGTCGGTATCAGATCGACTGTCGACTGATGGTATAATTTACGGACCGTTATTTGGTTAAAATTAAGACTCTTGTATCTTTACCAATAATGAAGCAAAGACCTCATAGCTTTGAATAGTAGACCTTCCCATATGGAAGTAGGTATCAAAGGTAGGTAAAATTATTAGACTTGCGACAGATATATCAAAACGTATCTAAAATCCAATTTGAGTAACAAATCGTATCGTATCGATAATCCGAACTAGACAAACCGATTTCACAAAACCACGGGAAGAGTACATTTGCGTAAGCGAGTATTTGTTTATGTTTGGATAGTTATCATCGATGCACTTACAACCGAATTATAATATTACTAGAGACGATCGAACCTGCGAGCCGCAGGCGCAGAGCCGCTCCAGAAATCGATTTCTAAAAACGGATCTAGAAAACGATTTCATAATCGGAAATTGGAATTTTGGATTTTAGGGTACATTATATAATGTACCCTAAAATCCAAAAACGCCCAAGTCTAAAAATTTGCTTACAAATCTATTTATATGCTAAGTTGGGCGATAAAAATGCTACCATTGGTAAGCAAAACGATTCGTTTTAGTTTATAGGAACCGAGTATACCTCGGATTGGGCGCACCGCCACGGATGCATCTGCGCTGCCACGCACTTCACCCTTCCGATGATGCGCCGTGCGGGCTGGTACGCGTGCGTCCGCAACATAGCGCACCATGGGAAGCCAGCATTACAGTTACGCGATAGAAAGAGTGTCAACTTCTAGGTGAACATAACTGTAGGTAATTAGCGCTGTGCGACCTGAATTGTGTCGTAGCAAGAGTTGCTTTTTATTTAAATGATTTTGCGGAGTGAACCATCTGTATTGCTCTGTGACTTGAACAAGGTTGTAAGTTTTTGTTTCTTGAATTTTTTACTTACTCAGGACAAAACTCTAGAGTTGATAATTGTGCCCAAAACTTCGTCAATTCTATGGCGTTGTCGGTGGCAGCGCGAAAAATCCATTAAACCAGCATATTGTTGTATTGTACTGCTGAAAATTAACTAAGGGCTGATTTCACCAACGAAACTGAACGCGATCAGCATTTCTGAAACGCGTTCAAGAGCTGTCAGTGTCAAAATTGTTACGGACATTGTAAACTGACAGCTCTTGAACGCGTTTAGATGTGCTGAACGCGTTCAAAGTTATTCTTGATTTGAATTTAGTATTTATTTTAAATAAATACTACACTTACCTCGTACTAACAGTTCAATCTCTAATAAGTCCCAAAAATTCGTTGGGTCAACGATTTTCGTGAATCCAACTTTTATTATCGTACATACATAAACCCACGGTTTCATGCCATGGGGGTAGGCAGAAATTACAGAACGCCACGTGCAACGATCCTTACATACTCGTTTTGCCTCGTTTACGTTCATACACCTGCAGGCCTAACATGACGCACGCGACAATTACTCGTTCTCGCGTGAGTAATTTTTTTCTATTTTGTCTCTTTTCTCGTTTTCTGACAGCGCCTCCATACAAAATAGTCGACTCCTTCTGTCAAACTTTATGTTTTGTCGACAAACCTTAACATGGCACCTTAGTTATCTCGATTTTTGACAATTCAACACGAGATAATCTCCGATTCTTCTGTCATTAAGTCGTATTTACTCGTCCTCGATTTTGACGACGAGAACGACGAGAAGAGTAGACAAAATTATTATACAAAAAATATCTCCAAAATAACATGGCAGTTTCATAATTGTAATTATTTTAGTCATCATTTTATTTTACAATATATTAATAATGAAAATACTTAGTTTTAAACTACTATTTATATTGGAACGACGTGTTTTATATGGATTTTTTCGTTTTTTGTATTGAAAATGTGAAAAATTATTACCTACATGTTGGGTATTAGGGGTTTATGGGCTTCATAAAGGGGGTTGAAATTTTCATTATTTTTGCGATAGGACACACCATTTTCGAGATATAAGCAAAAGAAAAGAAAAAAAAGTCGAGGTGTTGGTGTGAATTTTATTTAGTTCATAAAAATTAATGTCCACACATTTTTAATCGCGATTAAATACTTGGACCATCAGAATTTTAGATTTATATGATTTTAGAAATTAATAACTACTAAAATATAGTTAAGTTGTGTCACTTTAGTCTATTTCAGAATGGGAAATCGTCGGTTGACAGGAATAATCTAAATTTTGGTAATTTTTAGTCTAGTTTAGAGGTATTTGTGACAAGGAAATCAGCACCATTGAATGAATGAAACGGAATCTCAAGCCGATGTTGCTATCATAAAAATAATTTGTTTTTAATAACTTGCAACATCGGTTTCTCGTCGCGAAATATAGAAGTGTCAAAATGCTTTTTTCGAGTTTACTCGTCGTTTACGGTCATGTTAGGGATTAGAATGACGTCAGAATCGTAGACAAATTTCGACAAAACGAGAAAAAGAGCGTTCTCGCGCTTGTCATGTTAGCCCTGCTGGTCATACACGGACGCCGGTTGCGAGTACTACGTACCTGACCTTTCTGAAGAACATCACCAATAAGGTCACTATATGTCCTCCTAGGGCGTCCCCTCCCGGCGTTTCCACTCACACCTGCCTTGTAAATACCTTTTGTTAGTCGCTATAATAATGTAACATTTAATAATATATGTAGTTTGCATAAAAATCTAAGTGTTTTAAGTGCACTCTTTAATGTTTTATATTTTAGTTTAATTGTTCTATAGATATTAAAAGTTTGTAATTAGTTCTTATTTAGTTCTTCACTTTTGTTTAGTGTTTACTGAACCCTTTTGAACAACTTTATTACTTAGAAAGGATTTTTTTTTTGTTTAAATTGTGAACTTTATTACTTAGAAAGGATTTTTTTTGTTACAGCTCTAATAAATATGGCTAGAAAGGCTGCGGCAGTATTAGGCCTTCAGTAAACAAGTTTCATTTGCATTATTTATGTTACAAACGTTTCGTTTACAGGAATATTTAGATTCTTTGAACAGAGTTCAAATTAGGTTACTGAATTATTGCTTATCCACACTATTTTAAATGGGAACGTTATCCGCTTCATACTTACAATTTTACAGCACTATATAAACCATAGAACCGATTATGATTACACTTACCAAAAACGGTTACCTTTAGATTCCTTTCATCCTGAGATATTCACTAACGTCAGACCAGCAGTCTGAGTGAGAGAACAGCAGTCAGTTTTAATCTGTGCTAACATAACATCACGCCCGTAATATCCGAAGAGTTAGGCAGAGGTGAACCTACCTATAGTACACCCACTTTTCGCCATTTATGTTTAAGTTCCATGTAATAGGGGCCGAGCCTATTGTCATCAATCGGGCACAAATCCCAGGTTGCTACTGAGAAATCCTTGTGGATAAACCCAATAACACAAAAATAAATGAAAAAGATAAATTAATTTTATTTCTTTCTTCTTTATTTCAGACTACAAAATAGGTAGAACACGAGAAATAATATGAAACTTATTTTCATTCCAGGTACAAACCTTCATAGAGTGACAAAAGACAATGTAGAACGTTACGTCAAAATGACAGTCCGCCATTGAACGCAAAATGGCGGGTGGAATTGGCGCGAAAGTGGCGTGGCGCGCGCTGCTTTTGGCAGTGTTTCTGGACAACGTGATCTGTCAAGTTGGCTGGACTGAAACAACAAATGAAGACTTGGGTGAGTTCGCTTTGTTTTAGAGGTTGTTAAAGGCCTGATATGTTTACAGAATTATGTTTTAAATACGTTTAGCGTTAAATACATTTAGTGATTTGTGGTGCAAGTGGGCCTTAATATTGATTATAAGTTTGTCACACAAATGAATGTCAAAACTTTTGTGGAAGATAATAATAGTAACGTAAAATACAAACCAATATCATACATCAATATCATAATATCATTCAACACAGTATCATACGCATACAATTAGGGTTTTCTGAAATGACGTTCACTAGGTGGCAGCACTGAGACATCAGGTCCGAACACCCGTCAAAAGTGTCAAAGCGCCTATACTATTTTCAATAATCGTGACTGAATGATGAACGAATGATTAACGTCATCATATATTTTATATTCATTGTCGAAATGGAAGAACTCTTATCAAAGTGGCGCCAACTGGCGGCGTGGTTTTTTTTTAAAACCCACTACCCAGCAACGATAAACAGTTGTATTGTTTGAAACGAGCCTTCGTTTGTGTTTTATGCTCATATTGCCTCGCGTTGGTACGGTATAGTGGACCTTTACCGTCGACTAATGACTGAGTATCGTTGAAAATGTGAGATGGAAACACTACATGGTCCTCACATAGTCTGACCAAGATTATTTTTTTAATTTTTTTATTTTCCTTTATTGGCTAACCAACAATAGTTTACACTCATAACATTTACAGTAAGTACATAACATCTAAGGTTTGTGTAACAATTAATTACAGGTTAGCACCGCATGCCCCATAAACAAATAAGATGTGCCACAAGCACTGAACTATAATTAAAGATTAATATTTGAGTACTTAACTAAAATTAAAATTAATAGGTTTAACAAGCATTACGTGGTGGGGTATAAAACTATATACTTAAACGATCATTTACAAAACAAACAAACAAAAAACGATCATTTACAGTAGGAAAAGCGAACAGAAACACATTGAAACAGTACATAATAGCAAAATTGGAATCCGAATTAAAATTCAAATTACAATCAAAAATTAAAAACGAAATTAAAAGTCAAATTAAAATCACAATTGATACCAAATGAGAATTAATTAAAATCCCAATCAAAAGTCAAATTAAAATTACAATTAATATTAAAATCAAAATAACAATCAATATTAAAATCAAAATGTAAATTTACAAAAAAATAAAAACATAACTTATGTATGTCTGGACTTTAAAATTAAAAGGGACTGCTGAACTCGTGAGTTTGTTTTGGTGCTTCTTCTCAGAGAAATTGGACAGGAAACACCGACGTCATCTAGTTTTTTAAAAATCATTACTTACTTACAGAAATAAATATCATGTATTTACAATTTAAACTTGCAGCTACTGTCGTCAACGCTATAAAACTAAACGATAATTTACTTTAATACCAGAAGACTAGGGGCCAATTTCGACTATTGTGTATTTTATAGGACATGTGTGTGTATAGCCACTAAGAAATAAAGAAAATACGTTTATTTAGCACAGACTAAAAGAAGGCACACTACAAAGAACTACTACTATTTCCTATGTGAACGCAGTTTTTTAGGCCTTCGTGAATCATTCAAGTCTTACGAAAACATCATCTCAGCGATTCGCTCTGTTGGGTTGGATACAAGAATATCGCTGCCGCCAATATTTATAAAAAACTCATTAACGTTATCCAAAAATGTGTTCAATGAAACCCTCGTTGATATGTACCTATTTATAAATTATCCTCATTATCAGATAATTACGGCTATAGCAACAAGAGGTATATTTTAGAAAACCTGTTAAAAGGTTATCCAAAATTAATACATTTTACCCGTAAAGTGACTGACCTGTATGACTTTCTAAAAGTGAATTCTGTTGCTAAGCCACGTTCGAAGGTAGAGGTAGGTTTTTGTTACTTAAGTTTATGTGCTTAATATACATTAATTTATTTTTAGTAGGTAGACCCATTACGAGACCATTTACGAGGGATCCACAGTATTATCACATTTTCTTCATAAATTAGATAAAGATTTTGTTTTAGAAAATTGATTTGTGTGTTGCTGCCGCGACCGCCTGCGCAAACTGCACCTACGCAAGTTCCAGGCACAAGGTCAAAGAAGAACTCATATTATGGTTTTAGTCAGGAGAAGTCCAAGATAAGCTCCCGTTTCAAGAGGGTATCCATACCCTAGAACAAGGAAAATATTATTTAAAAAAGCCAAACACATTTTGAAATTGCATTAAAATTGCCAAATGCATACATGTACCTATTTTTATTTATTTATTTATTCATTTTTAATAAATAAAAATAAGATATTAATAAAATCATTTTAATGACTGGTTTGCACTTAACACCACCCATCAACTAGACAACGTGAAATGGAAACTAGGCAACTTATAGTCTTCTCACAAATTGCCTTATTATGGCCGAGGAGGTAGCCTTCAGGATGCTATTGTGACTGCCTCTTATTCTGCTCAGGAGTGAGGCCGTTTTTTTGCGGAAGATGGCATGAAATCCATCGGTATGGTTTACCGCGAACATTTCTGAGGCACTGCAATAACGAGGCAGCTAAAAACATTGTTGTATTGGACGCGTAGAACATCCAGCGACCTTTTCGAGTAGTTGACCCAAAGATTACCGGTGTAAAAGCTCTGACAATAAGCTTTTAAAAGCGTGTTCTTAACTTGGTCAGTACACCGAGCAAACCTTCGTGCCAACATATTACCCCTGACCGCCAGAGCCCTACGCTCCCTCTCAATGGTCACTGAGATCGTCGGTAAGCTCTGCGTATTGGCGTACCGTTTTTGGCAAGTGTACTTTCCCGGCACTTACCGGCGACCCCAAAGACCATGTATCGTTCTTCAATACATACTACCAACCAGTGGAATAGAGGTCCTGTTCAATTAATTTGTAGTGAAAAGCTACAGTATTGTAAAAGAACTTAAAGCTGTGAATAAAAAGTACAGAAGTAATGTATTTTTACACACGCCTATATACCGTACCCAAGCTCCATCAATTTGCAAAGCTGACTGGCTGAAAAAGCTCAATAAGTCAAGTACTTCGAATAATTCTATTACTATCTAAAAAGGTACGCAAATACTCAGACGATTTACTTTTTGCTGATTTTTTATTGATAGAAGAGGGAATGTTTTCATAGGCAATTATTTTTAATGTATATTTTAAAAAGGACTTTATTTTTGGCAAGGTATAAAAGTGTGTGGCTTGTAACTCTAAATCGTTGACATTTATAAACGACTAGCCTCCGACGGCGTCTTCGCCCGCGTGATATCTTTATAACGCCTATGTTACTCAGTGATAATATAGCATTCTACTAGTGAAATATTTTTTTACATCGGCCCAGTAGTTTTTTAGTTTATTAATTACAAACAAAAATACGAATATACTAAAATTAGAAACTTTTCTTTATGTCCTAACTCAGATCATGGTCTGCCTGTGTGCCAAATTCCGTCGAAATACATTTAGCCGATAAGGCGTGAATAAGGGAACAGCCAGATTTTTTTCGCATTTATTAGGGTTCCGTACCCGTAGGGTGACAAATGGAACCAATAGGGTTCCACGAACGAACAGCGGGGGCTTAGTAATAGACTAAGCCCCCGCTGTTCGTCCGTCTGTTTGTCACCGGGCTGTATCTCATGAACCGGAAAAGGTAGATACTTGTAATTTTCACCGATTGTGTATTTATATTGTCGCTATAACAAAAAAAATAAAAAGTTAATAATTAAAGGGGGTTCCCATACAAGAAACGTGTTTTTTCGGCGTTTTTAGATAAATATTGTACGGTGGTACGGAACCCTTCGTGTGCGAGTCGGACGCGCACTTGGCCGGTTTTTATTATTATCTAAACATGAATTTATGTAATAACTTTTCATCTTTATGGTTAAAGAAATTTATTTCTCAGTAAGAAATTACATGGATTTCACTTACTGGAGAACATTTTTAGAAGTTAAAATATATATAATTATAATATCTTCCTTATTATTTATTATGTTATAAATGCGAAAGTGAGTTTGTTTATTTGTTTGTTACGCTTTCTTGCTAAAACGGCTGAACGGATTTGAATGAAATTTGACACATAAGTAGCTAGCATAAGTGCTATATGTAAGCGGGCACGCCGTTTATGTCTGGAGGCTTTTATTTAGATATTGTTTTCGTTAAGTTATTTTTATTTCTGCTTGAGTATAGTTCTCGATGTTTTTGGTTGGTATATTGGCGTGTGCTAGCTGTCATATGGCTATTAATTTTGTAATTAAAATTATGTTTTGTGTTGTGTAATGTAGATATCATTTTGCATACTATTATATAGAATCTTTTTTACTGAACAGACAGCTGTGCTGCTGGGGAGTTTGTTGCGCCACTTCTTCTTCCCAGCTAAAGCACTAGGAAGTGGTGAAGGGTGGGCGTTTTGGGGGACTGTCTTATGTAATTTTGACGTTCTAAAAGTGCTGATTCTCAGCCTAGTTTGAATAAATGACTTTTGACTAAGTAGACCATGACCTGGAAGAGAGCATAGGCTACTTTTCATCCTGGATTGCAGACGAAGTCGTGGGCAATAGTATAATATTATAAATACGAAATTGAGTTTGTTTGTTACGCTTTCACGGATTTGAATGAAATTTGGCACATAAGTAGACCATGACCTGGATTAGGACATAGGATACTTTTATCTTTTTAGGAGACTTATCCGGGTGAAACTTTAACACCACTTTAACTAACTTTAACTTTTATGACATACAAACTAAGCAGATATTGTTTATCTTTTTAACAAATCATTTACAAAACAATAATTCATTTTGTACGCGACACGTCCTCTCGTAAACCCACATTATATATCTGCTACTATAATATTCACCGAACTACACTATTCACAAACTACTAAATCAATAGTATTAAATATATTTTATGGACACAATCCGCCGCAAATATTAATTTATCGACGCCAGTTTCGTAATTATTAACAATTTCATTAGGGCTGCTCGCAAATTGTTCTGTTTTCAACACTTTTGTCAATTTATAATATTTTAGTCATATTTGCAACGGATTATAAATATGTTATTCGGAGTGTTATGATTATGAAGCTCTTTTCAATGTTTGTGATGGCGTTTTGAATTATTTATTAAGTGAGGATGAAATACATCGTTAAATTTTTTTAAATATTGGAGTAAAAAGTATGTCATGTCAGTGAACGTGTTATAAATTGTTCCATTTAATATTGAAGAAGAGCATGTAAAGTTACAAGCATATGTAACATGGTGTTACAGGTGCTTAGCAGTAAACAATTAGTTTTCCACCAGTGCAGCATTTTCGATTTATCTCTAAGAAGATTGTCGAAATAATACTCGAATTTCCAAGCATGTTCGAGAGAACGCATTAAGGAAAATCTCAAGTTAAAAAACAAATGACAAGCTCCACGCAATGTTCAAAGAACGTAAGTTTATTGCAATGAAGATGTCGTTTTTATATCAAATTGACTACCAACGTAAACTGACCGTTTAATCAAGTCACAATTGTCAATCTTTGACGATTGTTTGAAGTGGCAAAAATTGACGTAGTTTATGAACTTGATAAACAATTCATTTCCTTATTGACATTAGGCATTTTCTACCGGTCAACCTTTGATCATCAATTTCCATCTGGTGGTCGTTGGCGTTTTTTGTTAAATTCTTCGACAAGTTGCTAACATCTGTTTACTTTGGTCTGCCCTACATTAAATAATTATTATCTGAACCATTCAAAATATATTTTGAATTATAAAAATTACGAGTTATAATTAAAAAAAAAAAAGATTATATTTTAGAAATTGTAATACGTTATATTATAATATTTCATTTAAATAAATATAATAAATTAAATCTTTGAAAATAATGGGTTCGAATTATAGAAACTAAAATAGACAAACCTAAAGCTCCTTCTTTTTTTCTATTTTAGCCCACAGACAATAACAACTTTTTTCTCAGCTCTAAAAAGGGTGACACACATAAACACGTAAGTGCCAACGCAGGTAAAATGCTACCTATGTAAGTATCTTCGAAAAACTGCGCACGTTACCTACAAAGTCTTACTCAAACTTGTTTACTCTTTCCGCCCCTAATTTAAAAAGGGATCTTGTGAAGCAAAACAAATCATAGTTAAGCAGCAACTGTTTGCTCTATAAAGTAGGATGAAGGTCCGGACATTGTGTTTATTCACACATCTCGGAAGATTGAACGTGTTCCTTTTATAAGCCGGGTCGGGTCTGATCAACAATTGCATAATGTTGACGCGTTTTTTTTATGTTTATCGGGCATAGACAAAGTAGTGAGCACAAGTTGCCTTTGGGTCTAGTAGAAGCCTGCCGGGGTTGCGGGAAAGTCCGAAAGGGATACCGTGGCCCCTGGCAACGTACAGGTAACGGAAGGAACACGGGTGGGTTTTAGTCAGTAAGAGTCTGACACGCCCTCCCGCTCCACCCAGAGCGGGAGAAGTCATTTGATAATTTCCCACCCAAAAAAAAAAAAAAAAAGGTCTAGTAGAAGCGAACGCTACTGTTGGGTTTGGGGTCTTGAGACCAATCCTTGTGTCAGTTAAAGTGTTATTGCGGTTTTGGACTCAAAAGTTTTTATAAATTAGCGAGTTCGCCCTCTATTACATTAGAAATTCTACAAACCTGTTGAGATGTTATAAAAATTGGTACATTATACCTCGTTCCATACAAGTTTACACATAACGTAAGAACATAAAGTCGAAAACATGAATTTAATCTTAATCATTACCATTTATTTGCAATAAGTATTGGTACAGTGTTGTTCTTATTTATTTTATTTATTTATTTATTTATAGTTAATTAAAACGGCACAGATCCAATTACATTAATTAACATAGAATTATAAAGATTAAAATAAAATAAGCATTTAAATAACATACAATACAAAAATTAAATTCAAATTCTAAGATATACAATTTGTGGATACAATTATTGATACTTATTAGCGTAAATGGTTAAATGGTTAAATAAATTAAAAACATCATAAACTAAGATAAACTAACATGTAACAGTGGACACCCTCGCATACTGTCTCTCACAAAACACCAGACAGGCATGCATTATTTTCTTCCATTCAGCAGCAAGCACATCACATTCTCAAAGTTAGTAGGTAATTATGTTCGTAATACGGCACGGTTGGCGCAGTTAAGCGATTGACTGCTGCACTACGTGTCGCGGGTTCGATTCCCGCACGGAACAAATATTTGTATGACCTACAAGTAGTGGTTCCGGGTTTGGTTGTTTGTGTATGTGAGTTTTAAATGTTTGTAAACGCACCCACAATACAGGAGAAATTCCTAGTGTGTAATAAATACATAGTCCATTGATATATTTAATATATAAATGACATAGTCAGACATTTGGCATGCAAAATAAAAATATTAAAATATTATGCTCTAGCATTAAATACATTGCAATGTTAGAGAGTTGCTTGAAATATGTCTACTATTAATTAATTTTAAAATAAATTCAATATTATTTAACGCCACATTAATTTAAAACAGATTATTTAACATTATTTATAAATTCATCTATATCAATATATATTATAAAACAAAGTCGCTTTTCTCGTTTGTCTATATGTCCGCGTTGTTCTTCTAAACCACGTAACAGATTTTGATGAGGTTTTCACCATCGTTTTATTCGGTAGGTTTATGTGTATAATAACTTAATATTAAAGTTACGTTTACCTAAGAAATCTTGATGTTTTGTCGAGTCGTAAAATACTTGCGAAGCAGGAGCGGGTCGCTAGTTTATATAATAAAATCATTACGCCGTAAACTAGATTGGCAGCTGCAGATCGCCACTGTCCCATATTTAGCACTAACATTTATTTAAAGAATAGAACACTCAAATTTTAGCTTAACTGGTGTTTTATACTTAGAAGCAACTCAAGCAATTAGCAATTTCTAGCTGTCGGTAGCAGGTAAAGGATAAAGGAAGACATCGCGAGGAACCCGGCATGTCCAAGAACCAAAAAATCGAAGATATGTAACATCTACCAACCCACACCCGACAGGGCCAGCGTGGTACATTACAGCCCACTCCCTCTCGAAGAGAGAGATTTATAAGTGTCCGTGGAGTTTCTTGCCCGTTCTTCTCCATAGGTACCTACCACGCTTGAGAATGGGCGACTAGCTTCATATTTCTGACTGACCGACTTCTTGACAGTTTAAAAGTGCCTGTAAATGGTTTAATTGAAATAAATGCTTTGAGTTCGAGTTTGCAGTGGGAACATTATAGGCTGAGTATGTCCTGTCAATATATTGACAGCTTGAAAGTGCCACTATATTGTTTTTAGCATAGCCCATTTTAATTTTAGTAAACAAGCTCTCACTCCATTGAATGTTTTATTTTTACTAAAATTCTTAAGCCTCGTTGACTGGAAACAATTGAAAATCAATTTCAATCCCCCTTTTATAACCGGGGGAGCTCAAGGGCAGCTAATTCTCAGTCGAAACCACAGCCCTTAAACTTAGCCAATCTTCTGGGGCATTGAATTATTTGAGGACTTATGACGTGCCCTTGGAGGCCTAGGACTCATAATCGATACCTTTAGTAGTTTGCAGTAGTAACCTGTGAGAGAGTTCTGTGGCTACCGACCGATTTACTTTTCTGTTTGAGAGTGTAGGTACTGTGTTCCATAATAAACTGTGATAGAAAGAGTTTATAGAAAGAACTGTATTTCCTTTCGTCTCGTTGGTCTAGCGGTCGTAAGCGCTAACTGTTGAGCATGAGGTCATGGGTTCGATTCCCAGGTCGAGCAAAATGTTACTGTTTTGTCTTCATCTAGAATGCAGCCAAGGCTTGTATAGTACGTTTCTCAAATAATGCGCGGGAATTCAAACTAAGTAAATGAATTATAAATTCCAGAATCAATGACGAACAACGATAATTTTTCTTGCGCCAATATGTTCATTTGATTCTTCTGTACTTTAAACAACTCTATTTGCAAACCAAATTGAAATTGAAATAAAATCTTTGATATATTACCTCCTTGGTTGCCATGTGTTGATGTAAAAACGTCGTTCTATTATTAAATAACACGACAGATATGAGTTTTCATAGTCATTTATTCGGCCGGTAAACTCGGCAGATAAGGATTTTCATAGTAACATTGCTTGCCGGGCGCTCGCATGTTTTCCACCAGTTCAGCATTTTCGATTTATCTCAAAGAAGGTTGTCAATATAATACTCGAATTTCCAGCATGTTTGAGAAAACGCATTAAGGAAAATCCCAAATAGGTAGAAGTTGAAAAACAAATGACAAGCTCCACGCAATGTTCAAAGAACGTAAGTTTATTGCAAAGAAGATGTCTTTTTTATATAAAACATTGCATAAATAGGAAAAGCTTTGTAAAGACACGCTTTAGAATTTTCTTTATTTTATGCCTTTGTGAGGAGTTAATTCACTGTGTTTTGTAGTGAGGAAACATCCTGCATCTTGGTTCTGCTTCCTCGTTTACGTTCAGAATTCAACCAGTATAATTAGATTCTGAACGCCTTTTTCTCTATGACCAGAGGAGCAATTCCCATATTAAAATTAGAGAACGTTCACATTCAAATCTGTGTAAAAAATACCTCTATTTTTTCATACATTTTTGACAAGTTTTTGACATTGTTTGTCACTAAGATGAGATTTCAAAGTGACTACATTTTGAACGTTTTATTGTGATATTCAGCTGCACCTAGTTAGACTCAAACTCAAACTCAAAGCATTTATTTCAATTAAACCATTTACAGGCACTTTTGAATTGTCAAAGAGTCGGTCAGTTAGTCAGAAAGTTGAAGCTAGTTGCCCATTCCAAAACGTAGATCTCTATGGAGAAGAACGGGCAAGAAACTCCAAGGACACTCTTTTAAATAAATAGAAATTACAAAATCCTGGATACATTACTTTTGTTGCTTCTATATGTGAGAACAATGTAAAATAAAATAATAATCAAAAACGATTAAAAATAAGCAATGGCAGATAAGAGATGACCAGTCTCAACCGACGGCGCCCGTTCACGAACATGACGCGTGGATCAGCACCATCCAGCTCAACCATTTTGTAGGGAACCGAATGATCCAACACACTCGTCACCATCAGCGAGACATTTAAGTGAGCATGACATACTCTCAACTGCCATGCTCTTTCAAGTCAACATACACCATAACAACATAGTAAACGGCTCCATGGTACTCACATTTACAAAAAAATAAAAATACTGGAAGCCGACCCCAACATAGGCAAAGACGAGGCAGATGGAGTACTGTGTGATGGATTTATGAAAGTTTTGTTAACTTTTTACCTCAATTTTATGTTTTTTTCTCTTTTTTGTGCATGTGTACATATAAACTGTGTCTTCAAAGTAATTGGTTTTAAACCGCGTTAAATAAAGAAAATAAATAATGATCGACTCCTTGACAATTCAAAAGTGCCTGTAAATGGTTGAATTGAAATAAATGCTTTGAGTTTGAGTTTGAATACATAAATGATGATACTGTGGTCAGTAATTCGTTAGACACAGGCGTCTCTCATGGCCACACCACCGGGTATTGTATTGACTCATTTTTATTTAAAATTGGAATAATTCCACGTGATATCACAAGGATATAGCAGAACGTGTTTAAAATAACATTTATCAGTAGGGAAACGTGTCCAGGATGGTTGAGCATGCCCAACCCAGGGGATCTGTTACACCTAATCACTTCTGATCCTTTTCATCCCTTGCTCGAATGGGGGTGAATTTTGAAAAGAGCTTTTTCTTTGTTCGTTGACGTTGTATTACATTTTTGAAATTACATTACATAACATCATGCCTGTTTTCCCAGAAGAGTTATGCAGAGATACCTATAGTACGCCCACATTTCGCCAGTTATATTATTGTTGTTGTTAGTGGTGCACTTAACACGTATTTCTGAAATTATTTATTTGCATTTTTGGGGAGAATTTTGAAAAACAAACTGTAAGCGGCCGTTCACAGGGCGTTTTAATTAACATAATAATTACAACAAAAAAAATACACAAAAACCAAATAGTACAATGTAGTCTTAAGATTAAATTGTACAATAGTAACACATTTATATGTCGAACGTTTGGTTTACTAAGGCAAGAAAGAAGGCTAACTAGGCAAGAAGTCTGTGTCTTAGAAGCCCAAAAAAGTTGGAATAACACGTCAACATACCACTGTTCAGTGTGAATTGAATACGGTTGAAAATAAATGCAGTAGGTATGTAATTTCCATGTGATCCCAAAGTAATCTAAAGTAAAATATCGTGCTAATTGCCACTAGGTGGAGGTGTTCTGAAGAAATTTTTAAGTTAATTCTCATGTACGTTATCATTTGAAATCTATTATAAGTATTATAAATTTAAGTCGCTTTTCGTGTGTGTCTGTGTGGCCGCGTTTTTCTTCTAAACTACGCAACGGATTTTGTTGCAATTTTCACGGTCATTAAAGGTACCATTCCGTGGCTGACCGCGACACGACTGGTTTCAATGAATTTCTATGAAATACCTTCCATAGCTAGCGACACGTCGCCTTCATAGAAATACATAAGAATACATAGAATACAATCGCGTCGCGGCGACACGTCGCCTGCAGTTGCCGCCTGCGGAATCGTACTTGTAGAGATTTTTTTCTGAAGTTTTATGTGTATTTACGTCGAAAAGAAGATGATGACATGTAATAAGTCGACCACTGCTGTCAACAAACATCATTATTAGGATAAACTAAACTTTTAAAAACCATGGAATAGTGTTACCTTAATATTGTTCAAACGAATACAGTCATTCACCATTTTACTCCTCGAAAATATCAGATCTCTTTCGCCATTAACCCAACGAGCCAATAAATAAATAAAAAACAAACACAAAACGTTAATTCGTACTATCCCGTCTGCAATAAATATCGTTAAAAGCTAAAAAAAACGTCACTTGCATATTAATTAGTATAAAACGCTTTTCTTTGATTTAAATTTTATGTTCTTTGTGAGGCAGTAAACAAGACGCTGGATATTTCGCTTTTAATTTTGGTTGTAGACACGGGGTTTGTTAAGATGGCGAGCAAGCACAGAAAATTGTACAAGGCTAATTGTAAACGTTCGCTTCTGAAGAAACTAGTGAACGCTACAGTTGATTATTATAGGTAGTATTTTGGGAAAATTGCCAATAATCACGGTGTTTAGACACCTGGCCCACCGCTGCTGACAAGGAAGCGACTAGCTGTCAACGATTTTTTCGCTCAAGAAGCGTCCAGAAGATTTTGCGAACCGTGTAAGTAAAAGAGATACATATATTGATAGTTGATCGCTGACCGTTCACAGCGTCAGCGAGTACTCGTTTGTCGCAGCGACAAAAGCTACCAAAGAGAATACGGCGAGAGACTCACGCGTGCGTCGCCGTCGCTCCTCGTTGCTCGCCAATCGTTTTCAGTTGCTAGTTCTACTCGCTTCTCCTTAATCCTCCGCGTTGATACATGTTGCCTTAGCAGTAAACGAATGCTCTTTACCAAACAGGACGATCTAGGATTTAGGAGTTCTTACCAACCAACTTGCATTTTAAGAAAACAATATATAGGTACTATTATACTACACAATATAAAATCTTTCTATTATACTATTATATAACAGCGAATTAAAAAAAAAAGAAAGAAAATACTTACATTTATTTAGCACAGACAAAAAAGGCACACAACACAAATAAAAATAAAAAGTGTAAAATAATAATTCATATTGTGTAATAATTCATTGTCACGCCTCCCCCTTAAGATCTAGGCCAAACTTTTTTTTTTGATATTCTGATAGCTAGCACGACAAGAATATGAATTAAAAAAAAAAACTTGAAATTTCGCGGGATTATGATAGTGAAATTAACATCACAATGAGCTACGATAATGAGACTTAAAATGTCCAATGAGGATTTTAGGATCTCTAGGAAAAATATTGTTTCACCATAACTGTTCTCCAGTACTGTTTCCCATTTTCTATTTTGCTAAGTACCTGGTACTTGTTGATACCTGACACTGGAATTTGAAAACATTGTAAAAACCATTTAGTTTTAAAAGAGTAACCGTTGAGTTTCTTGCCGGCTCTTCTCCATAAGAAATGACCAATTGGAGCCGTGCACCTAGCTTCTGACGTTTCATAAGTGCCCTTGTAGGTTTATGTGAAATAAAATATTTAGAATTTTGAAGAAGTGCAATTTTATTACATTGCAGTACGTACAGTGTTGAATTGTGTAGTGTAGTGTAGTGTAGTTTTACCAGCATGCTTGTGTCAAGTGGAACTTCTGCACTGATCTTTTCTGTTCTCTTTAATAGATAACTCGTAAATTGTGATAAAAAGCATCGCAAATTGTGTTACAGGCGTTTATTAATTATGATGTAAATATCAAAAGGTAAAGTAAAAAAGATAGTTTTAGATTATTTTCCCGAAAGCGCGAGACTTTTGACTGTGTGATCTTGGATTCAATCACAGAGTCAGGCAAAATGGTAAATAGATTAGGAGGTCGACAGAAAGCAGTTCTAAGTTTGGGATTGTGTCAATTGGCTTCCGCAATGGGACTCGCCCCAAGTAACTCTAAGTAACTTGGGAATCATTATCAGTCACATACAGGGTGGCAGGGACATCGATGGGCAACCTGTTACCACGGATTCAGTACGTGATTCTGAAATCTCCTGCGTTGAAAGACAGGGTCGGTAATAAAAATAAAAGATTCTGCTGTTTCATTAGAAATTATAGAAATGTGCAATACGTACGCGATGGAAACGCATTTTTTTTAAAATAACCGGTCGAATTATTTCTACGCTTTTGCGCGTCTTTGCCATTCTGTATAGTACCTATATACAATGAAAGTCTCGTCTCCTCTTTCGGAAAAGATAAGGAAGGCATTTGTCATGAATTGATTTTATGATAACAATTTCAATCGTGGCCGAATACGCAAGCGCATCTTTTTGAATTAATGACATTACATAACATCACCCCTGTGTTCCCAGAAGGGTTGGGCAGAGGAGTACCTATAGTACACCCACCTATCGCCAGTTATGTTAAAGTCCCATTTAATAGGGGGCGAGCCTATTGCCATCAACCGGGCACGAATCCAGACTCCGGGCTGCTACTGAAAAATTTCCAGATTGAAACACCCAATAACACTGCTCGACCCGGGAATCGAACCCAGGACTCCCTGTTCAGTAGTAGCGCTTACAACCACTAAACCAAAGAGGCAGTTTCTATGAATCTGTGTGTCTGTGTCTGAATGAATGACAGTGGGTACCTATGTTTATTTGAGAAGCTCGCAGCTAACTAATAACAGCCGCATGGGTTAATCCATCAGGTTAAGCTACGGTTGCCGGGGTTGGTCCGTGGATGGGTGAGCATCTATACATACCGAGACTCCTCCGTGCCTCGGAAAGCACGTTAAGCCGATGGTCCCGGCTGTCATTCGTGGATCTTTGACAGTCGTTACGTGTTGTCAGAAGCCCGAAAGTCTGACAACCAGTCCTACCAAGGGGTATGGTATTACCCAGTTGTGGATGTCAGATAGGCAGTCGCTCTACGTAAAATACTGGTATTCAGCTGCATCCGGTTAGACTGGAAGTTGAATCCAACATAGTTGGGAATAGGCTGGGCAGATTCAAACTCAACTCAAACTCAAAGCATTTATTTCAAATAAACCAATTACAGACACTTTTGAATTGTCAAGGGGTCGGTCAGTCAGAAATATGAAGCTAGTTGCCCATTCCAAAGCGTAGTAGGTACCTATGGCGAAGAACGGGCAAGAAACTCCACGGACACTCTTTTAAAGCAAAATATGGTAACATAATATTGGTTACATCATTCACGTTGAAGTTATACATGTGAGAACGATGCAAAACATTAAAAGCGTCCGTTAGAAATAAAAATAAAAACTAATTCAAACATTAAATTAAATTAAAATCGCCATGGCAGCTAAGAGATGAGTCCTACTGACGGCGCCCGTTCACGAACATGACGCATGGATTAGCACCATTCAGCTCGACCATTTTGAAGGGAGCTAAATGATCCAACACAGGCGCCACCGTCAGCGAGTGACCGCTATTCTTTCGACAGCTGTATGCTGTCGGGGTAAAAGCAAATCGGGTAATTGAAAATGTTTCATTTACGACGCCAAGCGGTTGGATATAGCCATATATGTTAGTACATTTTACGTTAAATGATCACACAGAAGGACGTTCCTGCCTATCCTCTAGCCGCAACCAACAGGAACATACATATTCTATCTATGGCGTAAGGACAGTCGAAGCATGAATTCATGGCTCCAACACAATGCAACCGAGTCAATGGGACGCCCAGCCATTCGATTTAGCAAACGGTCTGAAGACGCTTGCAACTCAATATGTAAATTAGCCTAGCTTCTTCTTCGTTTTCCGGTCATAGGAAATTTAGATTTTCTTGGAAATAGTTTTTAAGAAGTCATAAAACTAAAGGTTTTTTTTTATAGAATTATTTATTTATTTATTTAACAGTTTATGTACACACATATAAACAGACAAGAAAAAGGAACAGAAAGATACGTACAAAGGTGATGCTTATTTCTAAGGAAATCTCTTCCAGCATACCTTTTTTTTTTTCTTTTTTTTTTGTTTGGGAAATTATCGAATAACTTCTCCCGCTCTAGGTGGAGCGGGAGGGCGTGTCAGACTCTTACTGACTAAAACCCACCCGTGTTCCTTCCGTTGCCTATACGTTGCCAGGGGCCACGGTATCCCTTTCGGACTTTCCCGCGACCCCGGCAGGCATCGGTCCTATCGGACCCTTTCATGTGCTGACATCTCTTTGAGGCGCGCGTGGAACACAACGCGCCGTCGACCCGGGCCTGGTCCTTATCGGACGGCGAGCTACCCATTGCTCACCGTCCGCAAACCCGCGCCTAAGGTGGCCGGGAATCGGCCTGCGATTCCCGACGCCCAGGGCGTCTCCTGCGGCGGCTAGGAGCGTGAGGGCGCGAAATTTGCCTCTCCCTCACGCGTTCTGCCTCCTCCTTCGCGAGCATTACTGCTTCGCAGAAGGAGGTGACTGCCTCCCATGCCCTCTCGCTCCATACCATGGCCTGGACCAGGGCCGGACGCGAGAGATCCCCGCCACCGATCGCCTCCACGATGACACGGCGATGCTCTGCCCAAGCCGGACAAACCTACCAACCGTGTCCTCCGGGCGATCCACGCAGTGATGACACCCGGGCGTTTCCTCCCGCCTGATACGAAAGAGGAACCTCCCGAAACAATCGTGTCCGGTGAGGACCTGCGTTAGGCGGAAGGTGGGGACGCCGTGGCGCCTCTCTAGCCACTCCTCAAAGAGGGGACTTATCGCCGCAGTAGTGGCGTGCCTAGCACTGGGTTGCGACAATCGCACTCTCCATGACGCCATGAGATCCCGCCGGAGCTGTGTCCGCTGTGTCGCGATTTCTCGCGGCAGCGGAGTTACGCCCAGGCGTTTCACCTCCTTGCGCCACTCCCAAATGTGCGCGAGGACTCCAGCATACCTGCGATAGGAAAGTGGATAAAAAGAGATGAAGACAACGTGTGTAAGAGTAGAACAGAAAATAAAACATTAAACTATTCACTAATTTACTAATTATTTTTGAGATATTTATTTATATTTTCGCCAGTTATGTTTTTAAGTCTGGTACTTTAGGGACACCTCTGCCTAACCCTTTGGAAAATACAGGCGTGATGTTATGGTATTTATATTTTTATTATACCGCTGCTGGAAATAGGCCTCCAACCGCACAACACCGTTTAGCTCGAACCTCGGCGGCTAGCACTTGAATGTAGAGAAAGCAAACAGCTTTTAAGCATACCTAGTTTTTCCTTCTTGTTATATACGAGTATATTTAAGAGTTATGTTAACTAAATTTCTCGGCAGGAAAAAAAACTTGTATACTGAACTGAAGCACTTAGATTAAGTAACAGTACCTGGTCGACCAATCTCTGCTCGAGTGACAATAGATAAGCATATCATCCAGATATCTAATTACGTAACACATTTTCTTAAACGATTACGACAAATTTGTTTCATTTTGACAGTTCAACAACATTCATTGCGCTATTTACGTTGTTGAGCAGATTTTTTTCGAACTTATAAAGCGATGGATTAGCAATTTTTTTCAAAACGTTTCAAATTCTGATTGATCGTGTATTACATAATTAGGGTACAGGTATACCAACGTTTTAGCACATTCTCGAGGCTGTGTAAATAGCACCATAAGTTCTGAGTTGAGCTCTACGATTACTGACAAATGCTTGCACTGACTGGACAGGTCCACTCAAATCTGTGTGGTTCTTTCCTCAAAAGACCATTTCAGACACTAATCTACATGGTCCTCATATGGCCTGACCCAGATTATGTCTGGACTTTAAAAGAGACTGTGACCTCTGAGTTTGTTTCGGTCTTTCTTCTCAGAGTAGTCAGATAGGAAACGCCGAACTCATCTAGCATTTTCTTCTTTTTTTTTAATATGGCGTGTAAAAGTGATTGCAATATCCTATTTACAGAATAAACAATTTCATTTCATTTCATTTCAGAGAAAACGAATTTTCCCAGATATGAGACCTGGCTAGATCGTTTTTTTGCCACCGTAAACCGCTATATTGCAACTTTCATCGAAATCGTTAGGGCCGTTTGCGAGAACGTGGTTAAATATATGTATAAATATTGCTCATTTAATATTATAGGATACGTAAACTTTCCATGTTCAATTCGTTTCAAACTCATTTTATTTAATTTTCTAGCCAAATCAGCGACAAAAGAAAACTTTACGTGTTTGTAATGAAATAAATCTGAACAATAAGACGGATTCATTACCTTTGTATTATATACAGCTTTATTACGTTCAAATGTATTGTTGTCTGTCTGTTGTACCCTCTATTTAGGGTTCCTTGCCGAAAGGGTTCCAACGGGACCCTATTTCTAAGGCTCCGCTGTCACAGGGCTGTATCTTTTGAACCGTAACAGGTGAACAGACACTTGAAATTTTACAGTGTGTACTATGGCCACACTATAACAACAAATACGATTTTCTGCAACTGAAAAAATAACTTTGTAATTATTTTATTTTTTATAATTTTAAGAAAGCTCACTGATTAATACACGTAAATGGTTACGAAATAGTAAACAACTGTCAATTGCTAATTACAAGCTTCCACATATAAATTACAAAGTTGTAATACAAGATTATAAACCACAAATATTCACCCATTGAAATAATCCCTACTCAAAATTCACAGTATCATTGTGGAATACAAATTAACATTTGCGATTTTTTTATAAGATGAAATATATTCTTCATTTAGTGCGGAACTCTTCGTGTGCGAGTCTGACTCGCACTTAGCCGCTTTTTTATATGTACTTTCAAAGCAATAGAGTTGTAAGGTTGAAGTCTTCGTCAAAGAGTGATAACTTTTTAATTTACTGAAATCAAAGGACTATCCTTCAAATTTCAAAGGTGGCTAATTTAGCGGTGAAACATGTATCAAAACACAGACATACATACAGCCAGAGCGACAGTCTTGCAGTCTTTATCTTTCGATGTCAGTGACTATCGTTCGTGGTAGCGAAGACACGTCGGTCGCGCTGCGTCCGATCCGTGGCTAGTCGGTAACTTTAAAGGTGAGGTGCGAGCTTCTCATTCACTTTGCATTTCGGAAAATGGACTCAATCTTAACGGGCTGGACTGCGTCCGTCCGCAATGTTACGAAGAGCCATGGTGAGCGGTGCGTGGCTGTCCGAGGTCGTCGACCGTGCGGGCTGGTCTGCGTCCGTCCGCAATATCACGTACTTAAGATGATTACTGATAGAAATGTATGAAAGAAAAAGACGCACTGCGCCAACCGCAAATAAGTTAGGATAAGAGCAGGACGACGATTCATTCCCAAACTCAGCAGTGCTATATAACAATAAGTACAATAATTCGTAGGATTACTATACCAAAATTAAATTAGATCCCAAACAAATCCTCATATCTGCATTTGGGATCATAACTACCAATTTTACTGCCTCGCTGGCCGTTTTGCCCTACAGTGTGTATCGGGCGTAAAACCATAAACAGTTTACAGTATGGCCGCCGCCAATTATATCGAAATATTGTTCCCACTAGGTTAATTTCATAAAGTATGGTGGATTATTTCAACTTCACCGGCTTAATAATTAGTATGAATTGTGCTTTTACATGTTTATTTTATTATGGAGTGTTTTTGTTTTAATTGGCCAGTCAGTTGTGGAAAGAGGGACATAATAGTTAGGCCGCGTGTATAAGGTCATTATTGTTCTTAGAAGTTTAGCAGCTTATTATTACTACCACATCTAATATTCATCTAATAATTATATTTACACATAGGTACTATTTTTTTAAATCAATTTCTTACTATTATAGTGAGTAATGTAGTTGCCCTATTATCTGGGAATAGGTTTCATTCTTTGATGAATTTGACGAGGCAGGTCACTAATATAGCTTCAAAATAATAATGGCTTAAGAACACTCCCTTGCGGTACCCTTTATGTAATTTCTCAGCAAATGGATAGATATTTAAATTCACATTAAGGTTTATCTGAAGTTGATCTGTGAGGATGATTTTAATTCAAAATTCAAAATTCAAAATTCAAAATATTTTATTTCACATAAACCTAATAAACCTATAAGGGCACTTATGAAACGTCAGAAGCTAGATGCACGGTTCCAATTGGTCGTTTCCTATGGAGAAGAGCCGGCAAGAAACTCCATGGTTACTCTTTTAAAAATAAATGGTATTTACAATGCTTTCAAATTACAGAGTTAATAGGTATGAGAGGACAGTGTAGGCCTATCAACAAGTACCAGGTACTTAGCAAGATAGAAAATGGTCGATAGATCTACAGTCTGTTAAGCCTACAACAGGCGCGGCGTGCGTGTATGACTAGATGTACGAACGTAAACGAGGCAAAAGGAGTACCTATGTTAGGATTTGTGTTGGTTAATAAAACGTATAGCGCAAAAACATAACACGTTATCTGTACAAAGCATCTAGCGTTTGCTAGATCGACTCTGACTTCGCGCTAGAATATAACACTTCAACAAACGAAACGTCTTAACGCACACAGCGGAGCCAGAACGGGATAGCAATATAGTTTTATAGCGCTGTGTAAGAACACAGCGCGTCGGATGAACTCGGGTGGCAGTCGGTCCGCGTCGTCTGTTATTACGTAATGCCTATGATGTAAATAGTAATTTTTTTGTAAATTCAATCAATGAACTTTTAAATACGAATATAATAAATAATAGTCTCACAAGACTTTATAATGACATTTAATCAATTTTATTATAGATAGTCTTAAACCTGGAAATTATGAAGGAAAATCGATTGAGTTCTAACGCTTCTTGAGATATTATTATATTCGTTCATGTACAGTGCGTTGTGAGATAACATTTAACGCGCATCATTAAGTTCGTCTAGCGTGTTACCAAATAAAATGATAACGTTTCCGCGTTTAGACTGCGGCTAAGTTTTGTAACAACGTGTTGTAATAATAGCGTATAAAACAACGCGCTATAAAAATATATTTTATAGTCTATAACACGTCTATAGTTTATAGCGGATTTGAAAATCACTAGTAAGGATTGTAGGGAAGAAGGCGTGAGTTTATGTATGAGTGTAGTATGAGGGAACAATATCGAGTAATTTTTCCGATTTTTTTAAAATGTTTTCCTGGAATTTGCTTGAAAGTCTAACAGGCCAGCTATTTTTTAAACATCAATTCGAAATTCGAAAAATGAGGAGGTGTGAGGGGCCGGGGGGTGTGAGTAATAACAGCCGCACGGGTCGATCGATCAGGTTAAGCTACTTTACGCTTGCCGCGGTCGGTCCATCTTAACATACCGAAACCCCTCCGTGCCTACTCGGAATGCATGTTAAGCAGTTGATCCCGGCTGTCATTCTTGGATCTTTGACAGTCGTACCGGGTCGTCAGAAACCGAAAAGTCTGACAACCAGTCTCAACAAGGGATAACGTATTACCTAGTAACTAGATTGTGGAGGTCAGATAGGCAGTCGCTCCATGTAAAATACTGGTATTTGTTCACCGGTTAGACTGGAAGCCGACTCCAACATAGTTGGGAAAAGACTACGCAGATGATGATGATGATGATTGTCAATTTAAAAACAAACAAAGAAACAGGTCAAGTGCTGTCTGACCACGCACATTGCAGGGTTCCGTAGTTGGGATGAATTTATCCCAAAAACAAACTTAATATTGTAGTTGAAAAACAGGTTCTCCCATACGGAATGTACGGGAGAACATGTTTTTCAAACTGAAAATTTAAGTTGGTCGATTATTACTCGTTAATTTGTAAAGCCTACTTAGCTATGATAGTTTTTCTTTTAAGTTCGTTATATATACTACTGCTGTGAATGTTTTCATAAATCCAAGTACAAATATTTAGCTGGCAGACACTTGACTCTAACAAGAATGTGCACTTTAAAGCTTAATATTTCGCAAATGGATCTCTGAATTGAACAATGATTTTCACACACCCACAATATTTTTGAACGACCTTTCCAACGACACCCCATACCATGGGATAGACGAGAAAAAAAATATCCCCACTTTACGTGTAGGGTACCCTCAAAACTATATATTTTTTTATTTTATTTTACCACTTTGTCGGCGTGATTAATATGTATACCCATGCCAAATTACAGCTTTCCAGTAATAACCGTATCTGAAATAAGCCGCGGACAGACAGACAAACAGTCAGATGGACATGGCGAAACTGTAAGGGTGTTCCTTGTTTAAAACGGAACCCTAAAAAGAAGCTTTCGAGCTACATTTTTTCGTTCACTTGAATGCAATTCGAAGTGATCAAAACAAAATAGCACTACCTACAGCGAGGAGGTTTCATTTTTTAAACCGACTTCAAAAAGGAGGTCATGAATTCGGTTGTTTTTTTTTTTTTTTTTTCTCAGTCCCAATATATCTCATAGTAACAAAATATAGAAGTCCAATGAGATTATCATAAACAAACAGCTGCTTTGATTTCCTGCACCTAAACTATTACTCAGTGCCAAACTTATCAAAAATGGTTATAATAGTAACTGCAAAACACGGCCAATCCCTAGGTCGGGTAGTAGTGCAATTGTGTGTTTATCTCCTGGGTCGAATTGCCCCATATAAGTAGGTAGCTATAGAGTTAAACCCTTTTACATGGCACAGAATATCGCCATAGGCGAATCGTGTTGACATGATACCCTATAAACACACACCTTTGTAAAATCAGGGTACTGTAGAGGTTTTGTTTTCATAGTTATGCCAACCAACCTGCATGAACGTTATAACTTAATGGCATATATTATGAGACTCGCTTTTCTCACGGCTTTGTCCGCGTGGAAGTCGAAAAATATCCCACGTAAACGTACTACTGGAATAAAAAAGTATCCTATGTGTTAATTTCATTCAAATCCGTTCAGCCGTTATTGCGTGATTGAGTAACAGACATCCAGACAATCATATAGACTTTCACATTTTTAATTTTATCACAAGAGGAACGTAAGATAAGAGAAAGCACAAGAAGAAAGGAATTTAAACACAAAATGGCACCAAATTTTAACATAGCTAAGCATTGTTCCAGATAATAAGCAGTGGAGTTATTTAATAGGTTACCGACTGATTTAAAATTATTAATTTATAGCTCTCACTCATTCAAAACTAAATTAAAAGCCTTCTTGTTAGGAAAATGTTTATACTCGGTATCAGAATTCATGTCAAATGATAAAAATAGTCGCTAGTTGTAATAATGGCAGTGACCAAGCTTAACTTATTAAATTATCTTTTGACTTAAACACACATCATCACTTCATCAGGACCTTGATAAAGTTGTACTCTTAATAATATTTTGACATTGAATTTAACATTATACCTGCTTAATGGTTAAATAAATTGACATTGTTGACATATTTTTAATTAATTGACTCTTGAACTAAATATTTCACTTCAATTTGAATTAAGCTTTTAAATGTAATGTTTCTGCATGCGATTATTTAATTTAATATGTAATGTTCAACACAATGTTATTTGTTAATGAATAAATAAATAAAATGAAATGAAATGAAATGAAATTAAATTTAAAAGGATAGAAAAATCAGCCAAGTGCGTGTCGGTCTCCGCACAAATTAGGGTTGATATAGTCTCCGGCACGTAACTTGGCAAGGTTTTGGCGTATTGGGTGTAAGTTTGCGCCTGTACATTTAGTGCAACAAACAAAATTACACATTGCTTGCATGTCATTATTCTATGGTTATGGTCATCATTTATTTTTGAGCATGTCTGTTAAAAAATACAAGCGAAAACGAATTCTGCGCATCTACGATTCTTGCCAAGTTGCGTGCCAGTGACTATAGTTGGGATGAATTTATCTTAAAAACAAACATAATATTGTCGTTGAAAAATATGTTCTTTCATACGTCACGGCCAGGAGAGAGCTCTAAGGAACCGTAAACCTTCGTATTTGATATTAATTTCAATTTGATACTTCCGCGCGTTCCTGAGAAAAAGGGTCTTGATAGAAAGAAAGAAAAAGAAAGAAAGAAAATACGTTTATTTGCGGTAAACATGACGCAAAAAAAGAACACTAAATTAAAAAAAGAAACAAGTTTAGGGAAAATATGCGTCACATTCACGCAAAACGGCCATCGCTCAGCATGATGCTGCGACCCTATGCAAGACAGAGCCCCAGCGCTGGTTTTCAGCGACAGCTGGCGTTGACGTTATGACGTCGACCGGTGCAGCATACCATGAAATATAATTAAGATATAAAAATAAAATAAATATACAATAATTAATTCACACAGACAGACGTACAACGAAGTGCTCCCTTAAGGGTTCCAGTTTTGCCTTTTGAGACACGGAACCTTAAAAAAGAATGGGGGGTTAGCTCGTAGAGCTAACGGCACCCGTCTAGTTGTAACAATAAGTGGTTTTACTTCTAAGAATAATTATGATATAATTACCCTTCCATATGCCTATTATTGCCCCGGTATTCCTGAACGCTAAGATCTTGCAGTATTACGTCACCCCGTTTGGTATGATTTTTGTTACTACAGTTCAAAATCTGAACGGGGTAAATTGTCATCCGGGTCGGGCACAAATTCAGCTTCCACTCTGAAAAATTCCAGATGGAAAAACCAAATAACTCTTGGCCTGACCCGGGAATCGAACCCTCGGACCTCAAGTTTAGCAGCTCGCATACTGTTCTCTATCATACCCTTTGGTGTAATCTTTCTTGCTGCGGCTCAAAAGCTAAACGGTGTTAGCTGGTCGAGGGCAAGTTCAAATCCCAACTCATGCATAAATTTACTATATTGTCTTGAAGTTACAGGAGCTCGAATATATGTGGTATCGTTTTTAAGCACTAGGGTTTGGTTTCAAAGCCTTATTTCTACCTAAGTGTTTCCGTTATACTACTTCAAAGGTATTGAAACAGTCCCACCGCAATGCAAAGGCCGCTTCTATTGATAACAGGATATTTACTGCAAACTCAAACTCAAACTCAAAGCATTTATTTCAATTAAACCATTTACAGGCACTTTTGAATTGTCAAGAAGTCGGTCAGTCAGAAATATGAAGCTAGTTGCCCATTCCAAAGCGTAGTAGGTACCTATGGAGAAGAACGGGCAAGAAACTCCACGGACACTCTTTTAAATAAAAAAAATGTTACAAAATATCGGTTACATCATTAATGTTAAAATTATACATGTGAGGACAATGTAGAAAGACGTGCACGTTAAAAGCATCCGTAATAAAAATATAAAAAACAAAGAACAATTCAAAAATTAAAATATTAAAATAAGCCATGGCAGCTAAGAGATGACCAGTCTCTACTGACGGCGCCCGTTCACGATCTGCGTCTTAGCGATTAAATGTCCAATTTCACTAAGGCGACACTTAAATGTAGGTCTAAATAAAACCACGCTGTTGGATTTTCAACGCTCGGCTCAACACCGAAAGTTGAATATCTAACAGCGTGTTTTTATTTAGGCATTCATTTAGATGACGCTCTGTGTTATTAAATTTGGAGATAAGACTGCTAAGAGTAAGTTTTTTAACCACGATTTCTCTCATCATTGTTAGTATCCTTGAAACAGGAACACATATAGGCTGCCTCGTTGGTCTAGTGGTCGCAATCGCTACCGCTGAGCATGAGGTTCTACGTTCGATTTCCGGGTCAGGTAAACTGTTATTGGGTTTTTTTCATCAGAAATTTCTCAGTAACAGCCCGGAATCTGAATATGTAACCGGTTGACGGCAATAGGCTCGCCCCCTATTACATGGGACTTAAAAGTAACTGGCGAAATGTGGGTGTACTATAGGTACACTTCTACCTAAGCCTTCGAGGATAATAGGCGTGATGTTATGTTACATAAAAAACATCTCAGATACTACCATAACTATCATACTACCTTGTACTTATAATACAGTAACTTATAACAGTTAATGTTGAAATATTACAAAAATCCCAGTGTTAACAGATTAGAATAATTACTCGATTCAATCACTCCATTATCACAATCGATCTTTCACTCGTTCGATCATTCGTTGATGTCGGTCATTCAAATATTTTCTATCATATTATACAACGTGTAACGTTAAATGCGCAAAACCTCAGACATCCCAACTGATTTTTAATTCAATTGATCAAAAAAACCATTAATAAAATTGTAAAGGTTTTATGTGCTGTTTTAGTTTTACTGGCAATTCTGATCGTTTCTTGCGTCTGCGACGACGCTCTTGTCTTATTCATGGTACTGTATGGAAGATTCGTATTTGCATTGAAATAAAAGCTATTATTATGCCGCGTATGAGAAAATTTAAATTGGTCGACAACAACTTGTGTTTATTTACCTATTTTGGCGGGTTTGCGCATGTGATGGCTTGACCTATTAATAAATAGGTCAAGACACGGCAACGTTTTTACTGAAGATTTTTTGTAAAATGTGACCTATATTAAAAAGTGGTTCAATTGATTCTGCTCGTTATTCTGATCAAACCATTTTCAGGTTTTGCGCATTTAACGTTACACGTTGTAAATCGGACCGTCAAACAATACACACGTCTTTTCTTTCCTCCTACGACCTATTTCCCACAGCTGGGTACAAAAAAGCCCTTGAGCATAATCAGCGCCCTAACAAGCAAATATTCAAGCAACTTCGCAAAAAAATACTGAATAACTAACACAAATATTGTTATTGTTCATACAATAATTGGGCCTATAGATCGGCTCCCAAACTTTTCTTCGTTGATATATCAATACAAAACGTGCAGACACCGGTTTAATCTGTATCGGTATTCTTTCAAAGCCGTTGTTAGTATTCATTGCGGGCGGTGGGAACATACTGCGAATTTCTAACACCCCTTGGGATTTGCGTAGACGAGCGACTTCAAAGACAAAGGGGGCATGAAAAAATTGCTCAAGATTCGGCGTAATTAATTTATTTATTTTATTTCAGATAATTAAAATCCATATCTTGTTAGTTTATATTAGCAACATTCACATGAACAGTAATGGAAAGTGGAAAGTCAATCTGCTAAGCCATTTCCTAAGTATGTTGGGGTCAGCTTCCAGTCTAACCGGATTCTGAATACCAGTTTTTTACATGGAAGTAGTGGAAAGTCAATCTGCTAAGCCATTTCCTAAGTGTGTTGGGGTCAGCTTCCAGTCTAACCGGATGCTGAATACCAGTCTTTTACATGGAGCGTCTGCCTATCTGAAACCCACAATCCAGTTACTCGGTAACACGCAAAAAGATTGGTTGTCAGACTTTTGGACTTCTGACTACACGTAACGACTGTAAAAGATCAGGGACCAGCGGCTAAACTTGCTTTCATTATGTAATGGATGGTCATCCATCCCCGAACCGACCGCGGCAAGCGCAGCTTAACCTTTAATTGACCCGTATGGCTGTTATTATTTAGCTACGAGCTCTCGAAGTAGTGGAAAATGTTTTTGGAAACTGTTATGGGCAACTGACTGCCATCACAATTTTTGGTGTGTTGCATCTTTCGTCTCGCTTTCTTGCAAATCTTTCCTCTCGCTTTCCTGCAATCCGTGGAGTAAAAAAACAGTGGAAATGATTTCGTGAAAAGGGACGGAAGTATGTAGCCGGGGAAACGCACGCTATTTGATTTGACCAATGAGCGCGCGCAGTGTCAGAGTTGGCCTTCAGATGGTACAAACCCATTTTCCGAAAGATTGGTACTGTCAGCCAAGATGTCAGATGTTGCACATCGGCGACTTCTGTAAGGCTCGCTAGTTTTTTGTATTTGTTCTAAGAAAACTAAGTGAATTACGAGAATAGCTGACGCCCGCGCCTTTGCTAGACAGCAAAGTTGGTATCGTGCCTGACTGAGCAATGTGGGTACGAGAGACTCCAGAAGTTACAATACTTATGTACCTACTGCTGGTGACTTGTGGAGGCAAGTTACAATACTTAAGTACCTACCGGTCACTTGTGGAGCCTCTTGAACATGATAATATAGAAACTTTACCTTAATATAATTACTGGAACCGTATTTTTCATTTTTTGTTGAGAAAACTATGTTAAATTTTATTGGATTTGGTTCATTCTAATTTATTTATCTATCTATTAATTTAATATTATTATTTTAAATTAATTATATCAATCTATCAAATTTATCTGTTGTTAATTATTTTCTTGTTATTATTTTAAATGTTAAGCTGTTGGCCATATTGTTTTGTTTTACTCGTATTTTTTACATGTCGACATATCTATATTGATGAAATGTGTTTTTGTTTGAAACTATGAAATACAAATGTAATTTATCTTAATGTGTCAACTGTAATTGTGTAATTTTTGTGTTTAAATTCAGATATAAATTAATTGTTTATGAATAAATGACTATGACTGGGATTCTTCTTAAAAACATGGCGTGCACTATGCATGCACAACACATACGACTGCGACAGCTCGGTGACTAGATGCAACGACAGGCTGCGGCCATAAATCTTGTTCAAAGCGGGCCTCGACAGGCAAATGGAGTCGCACGCTTTTGTACTTATCGCTTGTCGCAGCGACTAGACGCACGGTGCACGCGCATACCCGACGGAAGTCGCATGTTCAAAGAAAATGATCGCTTCCTGCACGACGTTTGTCGTAACAACTAGTCGCAGACGCAAACGACAACTCTGCGTCTTGTTACAGCGACAAGACGCACCGTGAGCACTGGCACTTGCCACCGGCAGTTGCCGTTAGTTCTAGCAATTGTGGCAAAAGGAAACATGTTTTTTTTTACGCCTATTAGGGTTGGGGTAGACGAGCCACGTGATAAACAGAACAAGACGATGAAAAGTTGCACAAATAATTTCTTAGTTAGTTAATGAAAATGTTGATTGTGTAGTGGGTTGTGTTGTCACAGAGTTTCTCTAACGCTTGGTCTTGTAAATCGTGATGTTGTGGCGGCATCGCCACATGCGAACTACGGATCAAAGACCTGACGTCACACAAATCAAGCATCGCGCAATGAATTTACCGCGCGATCGACTTAAATACAAGCTCCCAACTTCAACCATTGGACAGTTGCCCGCCAGACACAACACCCGTCTGGTCGCAGGATCCTCCCTTTTCTATAGGATGAGGGAACTTTATACCCTGTTTGTCATGCCTTTAAAATTTCATCATTCTCTTGCCCTTGTTCCAATTTATTTGTGGTCGTAACATGTCTCATTATATTGAAAAAAAGTTCCATACTTTTCTATTACTCGTCATCTCGGTAGTCACCCCCTTTCTAGTCATTTCACACAGTCCATCCATCGATTTTTTGGTCTTCTTCTTATCATATAGCCATTCACATTCAAATTCAAAGCTTGCCTCACGACATTTTCCAAAAATATCATGATTCTGTAAACAAAAATTTTGGAAATAATTATTGAAAAATAAAATGGTTGTTGGACACGATGAGAAAAAAACACATTTATATTTTGACCTCGTGACATAATATACATAACGAGAAAAAAAAATTGTTTGCAAATACAATAGTAAAACTGGCTTACTCCATTATTAAATTTACACCTATTAATTCATATTTCGATTTGCACTCATTATTTGAACTAAGAAAATCGAATCCGTTTCCCTTGTTCATTTAAAATTAAAATAATATTTCCAGCGCCATATTCAATACTCATTTCATTGAAAAATATTTTCCACTAAAGTTTTAAATGTGCAGTATTTTATTCACAAACTGTCCCTAGTTTAATTAAATATTCAGTGTTGCCGAAGTTTCGTTATATTGCAGTACCGTATCGAAACTGGTGCACAAACAAAGTTGGCTCATATATCGTAATTTTAATAACTAGACGCTGTACCTGCCATTAATTGTCGCTAAACTTTTGAAAATGAGACAAAAGTATAGAATAATAGTGTTATTATCTGGTTTGATAAAGTTTGAACTATGATTAATCGGGAAAATTGTTTTGTTTAAAAAACTTCCGATGTAATGAAAGTTACTTAGGATTACTTAAGGCAACGTTACGGTTTAAAAGAAGTAACAACAATTTAAAAGAGTATGCTTGGATGGTTTGGTCATGTTGACAAGATGAATGAAAGGCGACTTACAAAAGGTATTTACAAGGCAGATGTGAGTGGAAACGCCGGGAGAGGACGCTCCAGAAGGACATACATATATTTATTATTTTATTTTATTTAATACTTCAAGCACAGAAAAGTACAGAGGCGGACTTAATGCCATAGGCATTTTCTACCAGTCAACCTTTGGGTGATGCAGAGACAAACAGTGGTAGGTGCAATTACGAGAAATTGAGTATAGTCACCATATAGTGACCATATTAGTGATATTCTTCAGAAAGGTTAGGAGCATAGTACTCGCAACCGGCGTGCGCGTATGACAAAGATGTATGAACGTAAACGAGGCAAAACGAGTATTTAAGAATCGTAGCAGGTGGAGTTCTGTAATTTCTGGTAACCCTTATGGGAAGGTGGCGTGACTTTGTGTGTATCTAATGACAAAAAAGTATTGTATATTATATTACCACCTATCTACTCTATTGATTTGTCTGATACTTGTTATGGAATTGGCTTAGTTTTTTATGTATTTAGAGAAAAAGTTAGTAGCCATCCTATTTTTACATTATCTGCCTAGCCTTTTCCCAACTATTTTGGAGTCGGCTTCCAGTCTAACTGAGTGCAGCTGAATACCAGTATTTTACATTGAGCGACTGCCTATCTAATCCCCAAAATCCAGTTCCTGGGTAACACGATACCCCTTGGTAAGAGTGGTTGTCAGACTTTCGGGCTTCTGACGACTCGTAACAACTGTCAAAGATCTACAAATGACAGCCGGGACCAACGGCTAAAAGTGCTTTCCGAGGCACGGAAAGGCTCTTGGTATGTAAAGATGGTCACCCATCGACGGACCAACAGCGGCATATTTTTGACAACAGCAAGGTAGAAAAAAAAAAACAACCGGTAAATTAAAAAGAAGTTGCTCGTCTGCAAAATCCTCAACACAGAAGGCTCAACGAATAATACGGGACACAAGATTCCGTCGAATTATGCAATTGGTATTCAATGTCTGCTGTATGCGGCTCGGGAACCGAAGAATTTGTCTGACGATTCCCCAAATGTCCAGTTTGTACTATATTTCGTCCCGTGACGAAGGTAGGGACGTTTCTTTTTTGATTACAGTTTTTTCGGGTTACAGAAGGCAGTTTTTCCTAATCTCTAGGTGTTTTATCACTAGGGGTAGGCTTTGTATTGCCTACGTTCGCAGACAGCTGCTAGCATTTGTGATAATGTAATAAACAGAAATGTACTATGGAATATTTCTTTGCGATTCTTTTTCTTTAAGTGTGGTAGTATTTTATGTCTTATTTTTTGGCAGTAGATTCTGGTAATGTGTCCTGGTAGGCCGGTGATTTATTTTATTTCTTGATTTATTTAAGTCGACATTTCTTCGTTGTTGTTGCGACTGTTTAGCGTGGGATGTCTAGGTTCGATGTTTAAGTCTGGTAAAGGGTTTTGCATTTCAACATTTTCATTACCAGGCATGTCAATAGGCTCACTTTGCATAGACTTGAGCAGTGGTAGCCCAATAGTAACGGCCGCGGTTTACGAGTTGTAAGTCATCACCACTGCTCTCAAAACGGTGAAGGCAAACATCGTGAGCAAGCAAGCCAGCATGTCCGAGAACAAACTTCGAAGACATGTTTCAGACGCATGAGAAACAGGGTGTAAAGTTCACTCATCCTCATTAGAAAAGGGAGGATCCTCCGACCAGACCAAAGATTGTTTTTTTTTAACTATGGCATCTCGCAGGTGACCACTAAGGTCGTGGCTGCTTAACCGGACTATCCTGTGGCTGCCTTTAGCTTCTACACTAAGAGCGTCCAGCCAGGTGCATATGCAAACTATTCTAGGTTAAAACTAAGCGAACGCTCGCTAAGGGCACCCCCTGTGGGGTACGAACCTCGGCTTAGGGCGTCGCTGGGGGGAGGACAGCAAAATGGGACAGGCTGGATCAAGGATGCATCATTATTATTGAGCGGGTAATTTAAAGCCACACGCTCAGCTGCGGCATGGGCTGGCGTTTCATCGGACAAGGACCAACGATTGATGTCGGATAGTCTTATATATATCATTCGCGCGGTAAACTCTAATTGCGCGATGCAGGATTTGTGTGACGTCAGGATTTTGTGTGTTTTAAAGACCATTTAGATTTGCTTTGTTTGAAGACGGTCGAAGTTGGAAATATATATATATATAGATTTTATATTAGTTAGTTTTTTATTAATTATAATTAAAGTACTTTGAATAAAAGAATCATTTTCAATTGGGTTCGTCCTATGGCAGAAACAAAGGAGATGTTTCATTTTCGGCCATAAAGTAATGAAAAAAAAGGAAAAAATTCCACGAATTGAGGAAAAATATTTTTTCCTGAATATTCCTTTGATTTCTTCGGCACAAAAAGTAATAGTAGTTTATCAAATTATTGCTATATTCTATTGATCATGACGTCGTCGTACTTGCACACTGCTTTCGTCCAGAAGTCATGTTACATTAAAACATAATAATATCACGTAGACGTTATTTAAATAAATATGAAAGGCATGTATTTCTGTGCTATTAAGGTTAGATAATAATATAGCTATCTTAGACAACTTTTTGATTAAATAGAAAGTGATTTATCATTAAAAAAACTACTTTTGAGGATTGTAGATTTGTAGGTACTTCTGGACGTAAAATTCAAACATATTTTTTGCATAACGGTGCGTTTGCACTGGCGAAACATTCACAACAAAACATGTTGAAATCTTTAGTTTCTGTCAAAGTTCCATACAATATTTGACAGGACATTTCAACATGTTTTGTTGTGATGGTTCGCCAGTGCAATGCACAGTTACATTATGATACGCAAATGAATAAATATGAATATGAATTGGTATTTGACATCACATCTGTCAGCCTCGTTCGTCTCGACTTCGTGGCTTTCGGTGTTCATTTGCGTCATTTTGTTTTTTTGACAGTTCTAGGTTATGTTATGTAAACATCATTTGTCCAACCAACCTATCATGGCTGGCTGTCGATGGTTCTATTTCTCCTGACCAACGTCAAACATTTAGTTTTCCAGGTTTTCTAAAGTATACATGTTATGGCCGGAGTCCCATACAAAAATGAAACGACTCCTTTATAAAAAAAAAAACTACACTTGACTTAATTAATTTTTTTTTTCGCAAGCTACAATGTTAACAGGTTTCATACTTGACTGATGGGAATTTTGTTTAAACTATTTTGATGTTTTATTCGTTTCTGCTGCATTCAATCAATTTTTGAAAAGTACAGAATTAATCTACATTCAATTATCTATACAATGGTATATAAATTAAATAGGTTCTGTGTACCTACTAACAGGAGTGTAACAATTAAAACAGTTGCAGAAATGAGGCAAAACAAATTTTTCGATCGCAGAGCACTCTCTAATGCTTCACATTATGAGTCGTGCAAAAATAAAACAAAGAAAAAGTAGAAAGTGCGTTGAAGAAATTTGCAGGAAAGTGTGCCTCGCGGCTGCGCCAAATAGGCCCAGTTCATTAAAAATGCCAGCCAACTAGTGCCTGACGCAATTTCCTATTCTACTTTACAATTTATATCAATCTGAAGTTCAACATAACCACTCCACAACAAAACCTTTAATACACTCAGAATTAAGCTGGCACACTTGAAATCCCCTAATGAGCTGCCAAGTGCCTACTCGTAGGTATCTTTTACCAGCGCTTGGAAAGGCGGTATTATGTAAATGAGGCTTTGTCCGTCCGTCCGTCCGGGCGGACACACGAATATTATCTTCGCGTCGCTGTATGGCGAGTTTGCATAAATTTCACCCCTCTTAGCGGATTTGTTGTTTTGCGTGATAGTGGACTGCTGATGGAGCGTATTTTGTTCGTACCCCCTTGTTTATAAGTACCTCTCCATAAGCTATGACAGCTTGGTAGTTTTGGAACTTGTTGATAGGCCTACACTGTCCTATACACACTATACCTATTATTTGAAAACATTGTAAATACCATTAAGTTTTTAAAGAGTAACCGTGGAGTTTCTTGCTGGCTCTTCTCTATAGGAAACTACCCATTGGAACCGTGCACCTAGCTTCTGACGTTTCATAAGGTTTATGTGAAAATAATATTTTGAAATGAATTGGGTTCCTGTTTCTTCTATGGTAACAAGTTCCGATCGATAGTACAGATGTAGATAACGATTGGTATTTTAAATATAAAAATAAATAAAATTAAAGTGTGTTTGTAATTTCAAAGTAACAGCTTTTTACTACATGCATATGAAAGTATATATACGATACTTATTTAAAAAAACTTTTGTCTGCCTGTCGGTTTGCTCCGGCTAATCTCCGAAACGGCTGGACCGATTATGATTGTGCTTTCGCTGGCAGATACCTGATATTATAAGGACTAACTAAAGCTACTTTAAGGAAAATGAATAAAGGTCTATGCGGGCGATGGCCGTCCAGTAGCTAGTTGTTGTAAAAAAACTTTTTTTTTTTTTTTAGTATCTACGATTGTATGTATGTATGTAAGTATATTCTCATATAATTTGTTTTATTTTATTAAGTGAATTGTTTTAATTTTATGTATTTTACTTTCTCTCTACTCTTACACACGGTGTCTACATCTCTTTTTACCCTCTGTCCTATCGCAAGTATGCTGGAAGAGATTTCTTTAGAAATAAGCATCACCTTTGTACGTATTTTTCTGTTCTTTTCTTCTTGTCTGTTTATATATAATAATAATAATAATTGCTTTATTTTCAGGCAACTAAGGCCCATAGACAAAATACACAAAATAATAAACTAATACATAATAAAAATAAAAATAAACATCACTACTAAATCTAGTTACTACGTTGGGTCGGCGACGTATTGTGCTGAGTCGTGGTGTCATGTAGCCTTCCGCGAAAACGCCGATACACGACACCCGTCGGCCAAAATTCCTCCTTCATAAAAGTCTCCAAGTGATGAGTCGGAACTCGCACCACAAAAGATTTGAAGTTAATCTTATGGCGCGACTCCAACTTCTCGACTCTCAAGGTGAACTTGGTCTTCATCCTGATGTACTCCACGACCTCCTCTACCTTCGTGGTGTGATGTAGACGTGACACGTACAGCTGCGTTGTTGGAATAGCGGGACGCAGCAACATGTCGGGACCAGTCATTGCGGTACCGCACTGATTGCGACAAGCAGGCTTCTTCTTTTTGCTCTTCTTCTCCACACGAATGAAGCCTTCTTCATCGGCTTGTCCTTGGCTTGTTACCGGCGGCAACGAGCTTCGAACTGCTTCGGAGGGCCGCTGGGCACCCCTCGTATTACTAGGTTGCCGCTGATGATTTGCGGGAGCTTTATTAACGGCAGCCGAGTAAGCACGTCCCGGTGTTGACGTGCTAATATTGGTCGGCGTCCCAACGATGGGGGACGCGGCGAGGGCGGGGCGTGTTTGTGCATCGCTTGCAGTGACGGCGGCCGGCGACGAGTCAAATTTTGCTGACTCGAAACTCAGCTGCGATGCGTTGAATGCGCCGTGACGTGTGTTGACGCTGGTAGCTGGCTCGTGTGACCTACATACCGTCTTGCGTAAATCTGCTACTTCAGTACGTAGATCACTGATGGTAGATTGCGATGCTTCCAACTTCAACTGCATCTCGACCAGGCTTGATCTTAGGGTTGTGATATCCCGTAGCAGCCTGGTGACGTCAACGTGGTCAAATGTGACTGGGGGCAGCTTGCGCAAATCCTTCGCCACGAAAGTCGGCACGTCGTCCGGGTCGGTCTCTTTCAACACTTTTATTATGTCTTGTAGACTCCTCTCTCCCTTTTCATCCCTCCTGCGGGACGGTATATGTGTGTACATAAATGGTTAAATAAATTAAATAAAAACAAAGCCTTTTTGTCACTAATGGTTACTTTATCCTCGAATACCGTTGCCGTGGCATCGTTGGTGTTGATCGCAAGGTCTAGTGCTGAGCATGAGGTCCTAGGTTTGATTCCCAGGTTGGGCAAAATGAAATTGGGTTTTCCATCAGGAATTTCTCAGTAGCAGTCTGGAATCTGGATTGTGCACGGTTGATGGCAATAGGCTTGCCCCCTGTTATATGGAACTTAAACAGAACTGGTGAAATGTGGGTGTACTATAGGTACACTTCTGCTTTACAGATATTACAGGCGTGATGTATTGTTGTTGGTTGTTTTATGTGAAGTTTGGCTGTAACATAGAATTTAATACATTTTAATACATGACACTTCATTATTTTACTTCCTTACTGGAGAAATGTGTGTTCTACCTACTTTAGGTAGGAACACCTACCCCCTCGGAGAAAACAGACGTGATGCTTTGCAATTTGTTATTTTTTAATATAAAATTGTCGTATCTAGAAAGAAAGAAATAAAGAAAGAAAAATATTTTATTTGAGACACGCACAGGAAATAAAAACAGTAAAAAAAACATAAAAATTAAATTAAAAAGTAGCATATAAAAAACTAATAAAATAATAACGACCTGTGCGAGGCCAAAAAGGCTCTTTCAGCATAAGGCGATATTTAAAAAAAAAAATATACCACCGTGCGTCCGCACCGCGTATTCTGATAGGGCCCACTGTGATGCCACGGACACACCTACGGACTTAGATAAATTCCACTAGAGGATCACAAAAAAAAAAAAACAATAAAAATAATAACAAAAAAAATATATATAAATAAAACCGAAACTATCTAGCATAGTACCTACCGGCCTCCAATGAACACTTCAGTTACTGGGATATTCGTAAAATAATAAATGGAACAGTTGCAAAATAAACTAGAAATCTGTGTATGGACTGGGTTGTTACGGAATCTTACATCCGCAAGAAATCGTACCTCCGAATCCGCCACCGCATCCGAATCCGTCTCCGCAAAATTTTAACTCAAAGCATTTGTTTCAAATAAACCAATTACAGGCATTTTGAATTGTCAAGGGGTCGGTCAGTCAGAAAGATGAAGCTAGTTGCCTATTCCAAAGCGTAGTAGGTTCTGGAGAAGAACGGGCAAGAAACTGCACGGCCACCCTTTTAAATCAAAATATTGGTTAAATCATTCATGTTGAAATTATACATGTGAGAACAATGTAAAGAAAAGACGTGCACTTTCAAAGCGTCTGTAATAAAAAGATAAAAACAAAATGAATAAAAAAAGTAAAGATAAGTCGTAGCAGCAAAGGGATGACCAGTCCTTACGGTGCTTCACGAACATGACGCATGGATCAGCACCATTCAGCTCAGCTAAACGGAAACTTAATGGAGGTCTTGTAAAGAAAATCTTCTAAGCAAAGACCTTTAAATGTGGTGGAGATATAACTCGAAGTTTCAAGCTTTTCCTCAAGTGAGCAACTGTGATTACCAAAAGGTCGAAGAAAAATTCCTTTAATTTGTGTTTTATTTTCCGCCTTCGCCTTTGCCGTTCAGTCACTCCTCCTCCGCCCCGCAAAGATGACCTTCGAAACATTCCTAATATGGGATAGAAAAGCATATTTACCCATATTTACCAACTTACGTGAATCTTTTCAAGCTTATCCCACAACACCACAAAATCGAAACTCAAATCATCCAATCATAAAAAAAAGGTTTCAAACAAATACAAACTTAGTTTTATCATCCACAAAGGGGTTTTTACGTTTAAAACCAATTTCGTTTTTTCGCAATCGAAGCGGTAGGTACCTACAGGAAACTCTGTATTTACATACGACCACCGTTTCAGTTCAAAGGATTTTTGTTCTTTTAATACAGGGATAACGCTGGTTGATCATAATGTTGGATGGTATTGGCCGATACCAAATTATTTGGTTTCGGCCAAATTAGCTAATCTTTTGGTATATTTTTTTGCGTCGTCTTAGTGTGTGTTTGATAATCGGGCTTAGTTACATAAAATATACCGTCCAGAAACACACAGCCCAAAAATATTCAGTCCAAGAGGGAACCCTTCTTTTTGAATACAGTATATACACTACGTAGATATCTATCCTATAATCATGTTTACAATATTTATTTATAGGTACTAAATTAAATAACTAACTATACAAATAAATACAAACACAAAAGGACACTTAGGCATCGAAGTACTCGTCCGCATCGCTGAAATCCAGAAACGCCCAGAATACTGGCAGCATTGCCACATTGAATGACAATGCTAATTCTTGGGCCAAAGAACGAGCCAATATTCATGTTAGTAATTAATGTTTTGGAGTTTCTGTATAAAATAGCTAACTGGTTTGACTAATAAGTAATACAACAAGAAATATATATGTTAACATTTACCTTTATTTATTTTATTTATTATTTATTAAAACTTTATGCACAAGTAAAAAAATACTGTACAAAGGCGGACTTAATACCTTTACCTACTTTCTTGGATTTTCCGAGTTATGGGCTAACAAAAATACCTATTGTGTAAACTTGTTTCACCTAGCTCTTCTTACAGAAAACTGTTTCAATGGCTGCAATCTCTACATTTTGTTATTTCATTTTCTTTTACATTACAAGTACGATTCTGTTACAGACTTTGTTATCCGCTTTGTGAGTGAAAACGTAGTTTGGTCTGATTTAGACTGTTTGTAAGTGAATCAATGAAATGGTTGACAATGTTGAGGGAATAGATTTCGAATAGAAAATTTTACTTAAATTGATAAATATCTACAGATATCCTATAAGTCGCAAGACAGCATAGGTAGATGTCCGTAATTCACGATCCCGTATTTGTACCTATTAATAATTATTATACACGTAGAAAGAAGCAGAAGGCAAACACTTCAATATGAGCATTAATTCTACGATCTAACCGTTTCGTTACATCGTTTACTTCGCCATAAAAAAAAACTGGTATCAAAAGCCGAAACCAATTTAAAGAAACGTTATTAGCCGATACCAATATCGTGCCTCGTCCATCACTATTACGAAGTACGTACTACTGATCCCAAGAATCCAAGGAAATTACTTCAAATAAAATTTCCTGTGGAGCCCATTCCGTATCCAATTCCATACTTCAAAAGACTTGTTGCTATTGATAGTCCATCTTTTGAGATTAGTTCTGAAACACATTATATTACTGGTTATATTTGTTTCTAAATTCGGTTTGAGGCAAAATAATAACAGCGGCATGAGTCTATCGCAAGTTAAGCTACGCTTGCCGAGGTCGGTCCGTGGATGGGTGACCATCCATTACATATCGAGATCCTTGCGTGCCTCAGAAAGTACGTTAGTCCCGTATCATTCGTACTTCTTTGACAGTCACTAAGGGTAGTCAGAAGCCCAAAATTCTGACAACCAGTCTTACCAAGGGGTATCGTGTTACCCAGTAAATGAGTTTTGCAGGTCATATAGGGAGTCGATACTGGTATTCAGCTGCAAAAAAAAAAAATGTCAAATAATTTATTTTAATTAGGCACAAAAAAGGCACTTTTGAACGTCAACATTTAAATAATAATTGATTCTAGTTGCCCCTTCCAAAAGGTAGTTTTCGTATGGAGAAGAATGGGCAAGAAACTCCACCGTTACTCTTTTAAAATGTTTTCACAATATCTTGTATACATCAATCATATAATTATATGTGAAGACGATGCACCTAGAATAAGATTACTATACCACGTTAGGTAAAAATAATGAAAAATTAAGGAATGACAGATAAATATCATGTGATAGATGCATGGTGCTCACATATTTACAAACATTGTAAAATTATACGATATTCCTATTTCCTGCATCCAGTTGACCTGGAAGCTGACCCCAACATAGTTGGAAGAGGCTAAGCAGATTGATATTGATCTGAATTGCTATTGAAAAGTAATGACTTGTTACTTGGACATGAACAGGGTGAGTATTGATGTTAATTCTTAACTAAATCAATTATCATCGTTTTCCTAGTTTGGCTAATACTCAAACTCAAAGCATTTATTTCAATTAAACCATTTACAGGCACTTTTGAATTGTTAAGAAGTCGGTCAATCAGAAATATGAAGCTAGTTGCCCATTCCATAGCGTAGTAGGTACCTATGGAGAAGAACGGGCAAGAAACTCCACGGTCACTCTTCAAAAAATTGTTACAAAATATTGGTTACATCATGAACGTTGAAATTATACATGTGAGAACAATGTAGAAAGACGTGCACGTTAAAAGCGTCCGTAATAAAAATATAAAAAACAAAGAACAATTCAAAAATTAAAATAAGCCTAATCTAAGAGATGACCAGTCTCTACTGACGGCGCCCGTTCACGAACATGACGCATGGATTAGCACCATTCAGCTCAACCATTTTGAAGGGAGCTAAATGATCCAACACACGCAATACAGAATGATAGTTGTTTATACCCACATGTGTTGCATACGTTTGTCCGTTTGTTAGTGTGCAACTTGAGAACAATTTAGATTTGGTATATTTTATTTAAACTAGCTTCTGTTAATTGATAAAATATAATTATCCTATGACACTCGGAAATACGAGTACTGTAGCTTCTCATTAATGAAAGAATTTTCGGAATCGGATCTGAAGTTCCGAAAATTACCCCTTGACCTCTTCTTACACATACCTACTGATTTTAATATCGGGATCGTAATTCAATTCAATTAAATAATGTTATTATGATCCCAATATATTAAAATAAATAGGTACCTATGTTACGTTAAGTGACAATCAATCTTCCTTCCAGCCTTTTCCCAATTAAGTTGGGATCGGCTTCCAATGCAATAAAAATACTAGTAGTATTTTACATGGAGCGACTGCCTATCTGACCTCCACAACCCAGTTAATGGGTACACGATACCCCTTGGTAAGACTGGTTGTCTAACTTTCGGGCTTTTGACGACCCATAACGATGTTACGTTAAGTGACAAAAGCATGATAATAGAGAAACAAAACTGTTTTTTTTCCTGAAGCAGCAATATCTACTTGTACTCAAGAAACTGATTTATTCGATAACCTATCCGATAGATAAAAGACAACGTTACTGATAACAACTGTTACAATAAATCTATCTATCTTCATTATGGTCTAAAAACAAGTTTCCGACAGCAATCTCTGGACTATTTGTAAATGATTTCTGGTCTAGTGAACTGCGAAATTTCGACTGATAAAGACGGAGATTTGTGCCAAAAGTATTTTTTGTTTGGAGAAAAAATATAGCTGTTTATATTTTCATCGTAGTTACAAATTGGATTTACTGGTATAAGTTCAGCGTAAGGTTTTTACTATACGAACTACACTCGTATGAAATGGCGAAAAGATGTTGTGTGAGATAAAACAGTTTTTGTACTTGGCCTTTCTTATCTGGGCTGTGTTTTTCTATCTCATTGGCTCGATTTATAAGAAAATAATGGATAATGACGTGGTGAAAATCTTACCGAGACTCCTCCATGCCTACGAAAGCACGATAAGCAGTTGGCTGTGGCTGTCATTCGTAGATCTTTGACAGTCGTTACGGGTAGTCAGAAGCCCGAAAGTCTGACAACCAGTCTTACCAAGGGGTATCGTGTTACCCAGTAGCATCCAGTTAGATGGAAGCCGATACCAACATAGTCGCAAAAAGGCTAGGCAGATAGATTTTTGACGTGTTGAAAAGATTATTCTGTTGGTAAAGTTAGTGGTAGTTTCTACAGTCACTTTTAGGGTTCTGTACCAATGGGGTGCTAATGGGAGCCTAATGCTAACCTTGCGGCGTTTGTTTGTCTGGCTGTTACTTTTTAACCGTTACATACATAAAACAGTTAAAAAGTTACAGTATTACTTGAGAAAAAGAAAAGAAAGAAAGAAAGAATAATATTTATTTGGACACAGTTCGTGAAACACATAATACAAAGATAAAAGTGAAAATAATTATAAAGCAATAATAGTGTGTGCCTCACGGCTGAAAAAATGATAAAGATGAAAAAGATGTGAGTTTATGTATGTCTTTAACCAGTTTAAATTATTTCCCAGAATACGCTATGATGCTATAATAGCCTCTATCGTAACAAATAAAAATACGTTAAACTATTAAAGTTTCGTGGTACGAAGCCCTAAGCCCGCGAGTTTTTCTGTTGTTATTTATGTATATTCCTATGTTGTAAAAAAATAAATAAAACACAATAAACAGCAAGATTTACAACAAAGAGATAAAATTAATATAAAAAACGCGACTTCAAAAGAAAATAAGAAACAGACAATTGAAACATCGTGCACTTTCAACCCTGTAATAAAAAGGTAGGGTGAACCCGTAAATTTAATTTGACCGCGCATTAGAAGGGTTAAAAGTCTTGTTACAGACTTTATGACGTGATGGTTTTCATACGATACTGCTTACTTTGGAGGTCCTTATTATTAATTTGTGGGTAGCCTGTGACATGGCTTTTATCTTAAATTCATGAATAATTATTCTTTTTTGCAATGCCCGGATCAGGAATGTGATATATTCGGTTGATTTTATAAATACTAGCTTGTATTATTATAATATAAATATCCAGGTCTGGTTTTATATTATACCAGCTTTGACCGCGGCTTCGCCGCGTGGATGTCGAAAAATATTCCATGGAAACGTACTAGCGCGATTAAAAGTACCCTATCTGTTAATCCAGGTTGTAAACTATCTGTGTGCCAAATTTCATCCAAATCCGTTCAGCCGTTTTTGCGCCAATCCGGAAAATACTTCCAGACAAATTGAGGAATGGACAAACATTCAAAAAACTATATTTTTGACATCAGACTCATTCCAGTAGCAATTTTTTTTTTAAATTATCATGTACAGTTTTGACTTCGTAACTATTTTATTATATTTTATTTTAGTCATTATTTAATCGTACTTTTGTCTTTTGTGTGCACCAAATAAACGATCTATCTATGTATAATGCCAAAGTAACTCTGTCTGTTTGTCTGTTACCTTTTCACGTCTAAACCACTGAACCAATCGTTATGAAAGATAAGCCTGGAGACTACTTTTTATCCTGGATAATTTTATAAAAATAATATTAAATACAAAATACAAGCAAACGAAGTCACGGGCATAAGCTAATTTATCACAAATTTTCGAAAATGATCGATAAATATGGCTATAACATAATAATGATACTAGATGTTCGTGCAGAATGCCCCAGAATTTCATTGCGCTGCATACACTTACAATTTCCCGAATTTCCTCTAGAGCTTTTGGATATGGTAATAAAAAGCAAATAAAATATGAAATTCAACTCAATATATTCAAATTAAAACACCAACCACATGTGAAATTATGGCGATATTCTCAGAAAAAAATTTACCAGCCTGTAACTCCGTCTCGTCTCTGTCCCGGGTTCGTCCCTGAGGGCCCCGATTCCGCATGTACACGTCCCGAAGGGCCACGACCCCGCAGGTACACGTCTCGGAGGGCCCACAGGCCACGTATTGCTGATTGTAATGATTATAATTCTGTAAAGCCATAATTGTTACGGTCGCGAATCATATTTTAATCAAGAAACAACCTGACATTCCATTTTGCCGGCTGTCGCTGAAAACCAGCGCTGGGGCTCTGTCGCATAGGGTCGCAGCATCATGCTGAGCGATGGCCGTTTTGCGTGGATGTGACGCATATTTTCCCCCAACTTGTTATTTTCGTGTTTTGTTCTTTCCTTGCGTCATGTGGGCCGCAAATAAACGTATTTTCTTTCTTTACATTGTCCTGGAAACTGGAGAAAACGTAAGAAAATTATAATTTCGCGGGCTACCTTAGCGCATCCTCCAAGGTCGTCGGTCTATCTAGCTGCGTGGAGTCTCACACTACGCTTGCCGATACGCAGTCTCCTCTCCGAGACTCGTCTGGTCCACCGGCCATCGGTCTTTCGCTACACATGACAAGCCCACTGCTATCGTTATAGTAAGAAAGAAAGAAAATAAATGTATTTGACCCGGGTTAATAACGCGGTATAATAGCGTTGCTGTTTTGCACAGAGGAGGCATGTATCCCAATAGTGGGTAACATTATAGGCTGATTATGCTAAGCGTTAGAAAGAGACTATTCAACAGGTACGAGTGACAAGGACGACGCTCTTCAAAGTCGAAGATTTTATGAATAATTTCATCTGATTATTATTATGAAGAGCTTGAGGCTAAGTAATTACAGCCACTCGGGTCAATTGATGAAGTTAAGTTACGCTTGCCGCGGTTGCTCCGTGGATGAGTGACCATCATTACATACCAAGACCCCGTGCCTTGGAAAGCACGTTAAGTCGGCCCAATCCCGGTTGTCATTTGTGAATCTTTGACAGTCGTTACGGGTCGTCTAGAACCCCGAAAGTCTGACAACCAGTCTTACCAAGGGGTATCGTATTACCCAGTGACTAGGTTGTGGAGGTCATATAGGCAGTCACTCCATGTGAAATACTGGTATTCAGATGCATCCGGTTAGACTGAAAGCCGACCCCAACATAGTTTGAAAAAGGCTAGGCAGATGATGAATAGCGTTCCAATTTGAAGGGTATGGGTACTTGCGGGAAAGTCCGAAAGGGATACCGTGGCCCCTGGCAATGTAGAGGCAACGGAAGGAACGCGGGTGGGTTTTAGTCAGTAAGAGGCTGACACGCCCTCCCGCTCCACCCAGAGCGGGAGAAGTTATGTGATAATTTCCAATCAAAAAAAAAAAAAAAAGGGTATGGGTACTGGTGCAATTACAAGCACATTACAAGACATTGAAGGTTTACCTCTAGGATGGCAACGACCTGTGATGCCAATGGTACTTGAGACATCACAAAAACAAAACACTTGTTAAAAAACAGGTCTTAGTATTTTCCGAGAATTTTCTCAGAACACCGTGAGCCGAGCACGAACGTACAGACAGAAATTCTCATTTTGCAAATAATATTTACTTAGTTTAAAGTGTTTTTGTCGCAAGAAATCAAAGCAAAATGCTATAGAAAGTGCACTTGTATATTTATAACGTGACGATATTATCGTGGATGTCCACGTCACGTTATCACGATGTCACAGAGAAGTAAAATGTATGGAGTACTAGCTTTTGCTCGTGGCTTCGCTCGCGTTGAGGTCGGAAATTATCCCACGGAAATATATTAGCTGGATAAAAAGTACCCTATGTCCAGGTCATGGGTCTACCCATGTGCCAAATCCGTTTCATCCAAATCTGTTCAGCCGTTTTAGTGTGAACGCGTAACAAACAAACACTTTCGCATTTAAAGAAAGAAAGAAAAGAAAGAAATATGTCAATTCTGTACAAACAAAACGCACATTTCAATAAAAAACACATAATACACAAATATAAAAGTAGCCAAAAGCCTCGTATTTAGCCAACAAATAAACTCTAACTATTTATAAAATGTTGTTCATTGGTTGATGTCAAGGCCACGGACCAAGACAATATTGCGTAATTACTGTTACGACATTACGTACTCTGTATTTATAATATTATTAAGAATTATAGTTAGGATATGAAGACGCTTATAAATTTCCGTTCACGATAACATTATATCGTGCACGTACCTTTTACGTACGTACATTTTATAGACATGAACGTGGACGTCCACGATAATGTCGTCACGTTAGAAATTATAAAAGCGCACACATTCGTTTTATTTTCGATTCAAAACACATTCGAATTTAAATTACGTTTACGTCGCGCGTTCGTGCTTAGGGCCTTTGGATAATTTCCAAAAACTTGAATCAACTCTCGAGGGTCTCAATATAACACAGAGCTCCTAACTGCTCTGAAAAATCTACTTTTTGGCTAAAAAAGCGATTATAGAGTTTCATTCGGTCTAGACGCTTCAAATTACCGGCTTGAAGCAATTAAAACCAGATTTGGCCGGATAGTACTGGATACTTTTAGAGCTTTTTTCGTAAATTATAAGTTTTTAGGGTTCCGTACTTCAAAAGGAAAAAAACTGAGCCCTAATAGATCACTTCGTTGTCCGTCTGTCCGTCCGTCTGCCTGTCAGTCAAGACTCTTTTTCTCGGGAACGCGAAGAGGTAGAGTTGAAATTAATATCAAATACGAAGGTCTACGGTTTCTTGGAGCTCTAAAAAAATCACTAACGCAATAAAAAATTACGGCCGGTATTTATGCGACATATTTTGATACTCGCAAATGAATCAAAACCTATAGGGTAGTTCCCGTTGACCTGGAACCGTGTTTGCAAGAAGCAAGGTCTTACAGCACAAGTAAATGAAAAAGTCCAAAAATCGTTACTTTGTAGTCTTAACACTTTTTTTTTTTTCGTTAGAAACACTGTGGTTGGAGAATTGAGCATGACGTATATCGATGTATGGGAGAACATGTTTTCAACTACAATGTTAAGTTTGGGTTTCGGTTAAATTCATCCGAACTACGGAACACTTCATTGTGCGAGGTCCGACACGCACTTGGTTCGGTTTTTCTTTCTTGTTTGAGGGACTAAGTTTTTAAAGTACGGTCACGTTGGATTGAGATGGAATATAGAGCTTTAAAAAAAAAAAAAATTCTAGGAGTTATTTGTTAAAGAAAAACCGGCCAAGTGCGTTTCGGAGTAGGGATGAATTTAGGCCAAAATCAAACTTAAAATTGTAGTTGAAAAACATGTTCTCCCATACATCGATATACTCGTATGTATATGTTTTGAGTTATTTGCGAGTATCAAAATATGTCGCATAAATGGCCGTATTTTTATATTGCATGTCTTAGAAGCTTGATTTTTTCAGAGGTCTAAAGGACCATAGACCTACGTATTTGATATTAATTTAAACTTGATACCTCCACGCGTTCCTGAGAATAAGGGTCTTGACAGACATCGAGGTGATCCTATAAGGGTTCCGTTTTTTTCCTTTTGAGGTACTGAACCCTAAAAATAGATAGAGTAAGAAGTTATTTAAGGGAGATTTAGTTAAAATAACTCCCAAAGTATGCCCAGTAAGACAGTGCGCATACAAGAATCAAAATAGTTTGCCTTATGTTAATAGTAAAAGACAAATGCTCTCATGGGCATCGTCGTTTGATGCTCATGAGAGAGAGATATCTGGTTATCTACCGCACGAGTGCGAGAATGTAAAGTTAAAAGCATGCGTGTTCAATAAACTGCATTGTGAACTTAAAAGTCGTGCAATACGACCCATTTTTCGAGCAAGTGTTGAAAAATCATCAAGTTTTTCATCAATTTTGACAACACTGGAAGCCGACCCGTTGATGATGAGTCATCATCATCTGCCTAGCCTTTTCCCAAGGGGTCAGTTCCCAGTCTAACCAGATGTAGCTGAGTACCAGTATTTTACTTGAAGCGATTACCTGTCTGGCCTCACAAACCAAAATCTTTTTGACAACTTGACTATTAGGCTGTTTTGTTGCAATAGTGCGCTTCATCACTGTTTTATTTGGTTTTGGTACATACATAAACACACGCCTTCTGCCCATGGAGGTAGCCAGAAACTATAGAACGCCACCTGTTACGATCCTTACATTCTCCTTTTGCCTCGTTTACGTTCATACATCTGGTCATAAACGCACGCTGGTTGCGAGTACTACTCACCCGACCTTTCTGAAGAACATCACCAATGAGGTATAGTTTTAGTAGAGTGAGAGTGAACCATAGACAAATATCTATGGTTTTATCGTTTACGACGCTACTCAAAAGTAACGTGTTACAAACTTAAATCAACAACAATGAGTTGCCAGAATATTAAAGCACTAGTATTACAAAGGCGGTTCGTACGCGATCCGTCTTATTAACGCGTTATTATCTAATGACCGATTCGTATAATTTACGGATCGTTTTGGTAGAATTATGACTCCTGTATCTTTACCAGTTATGAAGCAAGGACCTCATAGCTTTGAAAGAAAGAAAGAAAGAAAGAAAGAAAGAAAGAAGAAAGAAAAAGTATTTAATGGGACAAGCACAGGAGATCTTAATTAAACTAAACACACACTCACTAAAAATAAAAATTGAAAAAACAAACAGAGTAAAAATTAATATAAAGTGGAAAGTCCTGTGCGAGGCCAAAAGGCTCCTATCTCAGCATGATGCTGCGACATTCAATAATAAATGTCGCAGCGCTGGTATTCTGATAGGGCCTGCAGTGATATCACGGACAGAAAGATTCATATACATAAATACTAAATAAGAGTAATTAAACAGATGTATTAAATACATTAAAAAATAAAACATAATATTGTCCGCGTGTCAGCACCCGACGTAACATCAGTTACTTGTCTATGCTTTTACTGTCTGTGGCATTGTTGTGACAAGTAGAGAGACGCAGACGCCGACACCGGCCAAAAATTGTTTTAAAAATTGTTAGCATTACATAATAGACCTTCCCTTAAGGAATTAGCTATCACAGGTAAAATTAGCTTTTTAATCTATGTTTATGCCCAGTTTGGCAATAAAAAATAGTACCATTGGTAAGCAAAACGATTCGTTTATAACCGATTTCTAAAAGGAGGAGGTTATCAATTCGGATGTTTATATGTTTTTTTTTGTTTATAGGAATCGATCATAGGTTGTTTGTGCAAAGACATAATGACTTAACATGAACATGACATAGTGACTTAACCGTTACATGACATAATGACTTAACCTTTACATGACATAATGACTTAACATGAACATGACAAAATGACTTAACATGAACATGACATAGTGACTTAACATGAACATGACATAATGACTTAAAATCAACATGATATAGTGACTTAACCTTTACATGACATAATGACTTAACATATGTAAACATAATATCTGCAGTGCTATTCTGTAACCATCTCACCGTGAGAACTTAGGTGAAGTGAGCACGGAGTGAGCTGTCATTCCACCTGCTGCTAGGGACTGACAGCTCACTGCGTGCTCACTTCACCTAAGTTCTCACGGTGAGATGGTTACAGAATAGCACTGCACGTCTGTAATCCCCGAAGGGTTAGGTAGAGGTGTACCTATAGTACACCCATATTTCGACAGATATGTTTAGTCTTATATATGTATGTATAGGAGGCGAGTCTATTGCCATCAAGCGTGCACAAATGCAGGCTCCGGGCTACAAATTAAAAGTTCCAGATTCACAAACCCAAGAACACTTTGCCCGACCCGGGAATTGGACCCAGGACCTCATGCTCAGTAGTAGCGCTTGCGACCACTAGAAATACTAGTGCTGTGACATTCTGACTACTCATTGGTCATTTTAGTTTGTAAAGGCCTTAAAGACAGTCTTGACTCAGTCTGCGCCCATAAAACTATACACATAATCATTGTTTTTAATAGCATCTATTGCTTATGCATAGCTGTAATTAATTTCTTATCTCTTCAACACAGAATGGCCCATAAAATTATTATTATTCATTAACTGAGCCCATTAAAGACGTGTGAGGTTACCTTATGCTCATGCATAAGTAGATAAATTATATCAATCTGCCTAGCTTTTTTTGTTGGGGTCAGCTTCCAGTCTAACCGGATGCAGCTGAATACCAGTATTTTATATGGAGTGACAACCCAGTTACTGGGTATCACGATACCTGTTGGTAAGACTGTTAGACTTTTGGGCTTCTGACTGTCCGTAACAACCATAGAAATATAAATATAATTATCTGTGGTAACAATTGTCTAAAATTTACCCGTGCGGCTGTTATCATTTAGCCACGAGCCAAGTAAGGAAACTAACAAGAGATAATACATACATAATCTCACGCCTTCTCCCCATGGGGGTAGGCAGAAACTACAGAACGCCACCTGCTACACCTTACATACTCCTCTTCGTTTAAGTTCATACATCTGGTCATACACGCACGCCGGTTGCGAGTACTACGCACCTGACCTTTCTGAAGAACATCACCAAAAAGGTCACGTTCGCGTTTCCACTCACACCTGGCTTGTCTTCCTCTCAACATGACCAAACCATTTAAGCATACTCTTTGAAATTTTTAGCAATTTTTTAATAATAATTAGCAAATGGGAATTACCCATCGATCACTAAATTACCATGTTCTTGTGTCACGAAGCGTATGGTTCCCAACCACAGGCCACATAGATGGTTCGAGTGGCAATTTACATAAATAAAACTTTTATATTGATAAGCTATGTCATCGTCATCATAATTTCAGCCGAAAGACGTCCACTGCTGGACATAGGCCTCCCTCAAGCACCGCCACTTCGACCGTTTCTGTGCTTTCCGCATCCAGCGGATTCCTGCGGCCTTCACAAGGGCATCGGTCCACCTTATGGGGGGAGGCCTTCAACGCGACGTGTTCCGGAGCGCGCACAAGCTACAAACTATGTTGCTGCTCTATCATCGTTTTATTATGATTAGGTATTGGTACCTAATCATACATCATGTCTGTGAAGTTTCACGAAGTAATTCAACAACGCTGTAGAGTAGTTAACTATTCAATGTTACCGACGGCGTATTCGATTAAGCTTTTGACCTTGGCTTATTCAAGTAACATAATTAGGAACAAAGTTATGTTCTAAAATTATGTTACTTACTAAAGCCACCGTATAAACTGATTGAGTTTCTTATTTAACTTATTCAATATTATAAAAAGAAAGAATGAAAAATTGGTTTATTTGTCACAGAAACACGTGCATACAAAAAGACAACAATATAAATATAACAGAAATATTCGGCAGCTGCACGTCATGACTGTGACAAGAAGGCTTCCACTCAGCATAATGCTGTGCTTTGGGGGACCCACAGCACAGCGCCACGTACGTTATAAGGTTGCCTTTTCATTGAGGCGGAGTGTTGCCAAGCTAGGAAAACACTGACCAACAAGGCGTGTTCCCGATGGGATTTACCATCGGCAAAAATAACAAACTTCCATGCCCTATTTAACCCCTTTAGGAAGCATTTTCAAAAATTCTTCCTTAGTGCTCACCCTCGTTATGTAAGAAAATCTTGAGCAAACTTTCTTGTTTCTGGATCTAGCGGCTTAGGCTTTGCGTTTTAATAAGTATATTTATGTAGTAGACACAATTTAAGGGTAGTCGAATTATTCATATTTTTTTGTAAAAAAAAAAATATATATAAAGTGACTCGCCGTCAGAAAAGCCGTGCTTTGGAAAACACGATAATCCGTTGGTCCCGGCTATCATTCGTGGATCTTTGACAGTCGTTACGGGTCGTCAGAAACCGGAAAGTCTGACAACCAGTCCTACCAAAGGGTATTGTATTACCCAGTAACTGGGTTGTGAAGGTCAGATAGGCAGTCGCTCCACGTAGAATACTGGTATTCAGCTGCATCTGGTTAAAGTGGAAGCCGACCCCAACATAGTTGGGAAAAGGTGATGATGAAAGTGACTTACGAAAGTTGTTCACCTACTTAATAATTACGTATGTTTATTTATTAAATCCAATCATTTCCTACTATCCTACGCCTTATTATTATTTCCACCCACAGATATATATTTATTTCTATGTTGCCACCCAATATGGTCTCCCCATTTTGGGCAAAACATATAACTGTACAGAATATCTATGTACAAAATAAAATTAGTCTTGGCCAAACTCGAAACGGGACTTGGCGAAATTCGTTTTCGTATCCCAATACGGAACGCTAATAAAATAAATAAGCCAATTCGTTCTCACACGGTCGTTACTTTAGCTGTCTGTTCGCACTGAATACTGATATGCTGTGACTATATTTGTAAGTTGTTGTACTAGATATTTTAGGCTGTGTCTGTGTTAAATGGCTTATGAATTTTGATGTGAGATACAATGTGGAATTGGAGTTTGTGTCAGTATTAATTTGTTATTAAACTGGGGCTTATTAAGTGACAATACAATACAGCAAAGAAGTAAATAACATGTCGTAATCTTCTTGCTCTTCTTCTTGGTCACGTACTTCATTAAAGAAGGTCATGTCTCTGAACAGCCTTTCGTGGCTTTATGTATGATGTGGTTCCACATCGTTCGGTTCTCGGCTTCTCTCAGGGCGTTCGTAAAAGAGTCCAGTGGTTACTTGGTCTGACCAGCGGTCAGGTGATCGGCCGCGAGGTCTTTTCCCATCTGCCTTGCCCATCACCACCAAGTTTTCAAGGTTATCTGGTTCCGGACGAGCAATGTGACCAAAGTAACCGAGAATCCTTTAGTAACAGATCGTGCAGCGTTATCAAAAGAGTAAAATAATTTAAGTAATAAACAAAGACTTAATGCGAAGAAAAGGACCTAAGTTATTATACTCGCAGATCAATTTAACAAATACTTACCCACATTTTACGTGCGATTCTATCGATATTATCATAAGGTGAACTCCTCTTAAAGACCCATTTTCGCGAAATATGTTTCTGCCAAGAGTTAAAAATGATATTTTTTCCGAATTACATCAAATGAAAAGGTTAAAACTCACCCTGTATTGTTACAGAAATTGTCCAGCGTTAACTTTCAGTGTCCATTATTTTGAAAATGTTCTGGAGATAAAGAATACCGTGACATTTAATATATCAGATGGTTATTCTCGCGGGAATTGCAACTGTTTACCCACTTTTAAGCAGAAATGCACAACTATTGTGCTTCTTTGTAAACGTATCCGTTTTGTTGAACTTTTTATAATAAAAGGACTATGCTTATCTTAGCGAACGTAGATGAAGCAAAAGGTTTATGTAAGAAACGTAGCACGTGGCTTAAAAAAACGATATAATTATACTCACTCATTATAAACTCAGGCCTTCTTCTCATAGAGGTATGCAGATACTACAGAACTCCACCTATCACGATCCTACATACTCCTTTTGCCTCGTTTACGTTCATACATCTGGTCATACACGCACGCCGGTTGCGAGTACTTCCCACCTGACCTTTCTGAATAAGATCACTAATAAGGAAACTGTATAGGCTTTAAAAAAAAAAATACTATGTGGGAACCGATCCCATGACCAGAAGCCAGCCACTATGATGCTACACCAAGGCACTTATCAAAATTAGTTACAAGTTCTAAAAGTTTACATTTAGCGGGCGTTGCCCTTTGAGTGACTTTAGCCTTCTAATAAGGCTCATTCTGATTCCCATGAAAGTAACGGAAAAGAAAGTAGTTCCATTCAGATAAGTTTTAATTAGGTAATACTCAGTCTGAGAATAAAAAAGTATAATTTTTTGTTACTATACAATCGTGGAACTTACTGGACAACAGACGTCCAAACTGGAGATTTTCCCACCGGCAATGGAGCGCAGCATAATAGGCGTCAAGCGAACAGATCGCGTTAGAAATACCAGCCTGCGCTCCATAACACAAGTATCAGATATTGGAGAAAAAATAGCCAGGCTGAAGTGAGAGTGGGCTGCCTACATCGCACGAATGCACCCGGAGAGACGGGCAAAGATCGTCTGGACGCCTGAGGGAGGACATCGCCGACGAGGTAGACCGTGGTTTAGGTGGTATTACGAACTAATCATGTCTACGGGGCCAACATGGCCAGAGATCGCACAAAAAAGACAGTTATGGAAGAAAAAGGGGAGGTCCAGCATTGGGACAAAATAGTGGTGCTATGAAAAAGTTAGGTACGTAAGGTCCGATATTAGGTAGATATTTACGATATTGTCAACGTATAAAACAGACAAAACGGAATCAGTAAATCAGTATTACTCGAAACTATCTCTAAGCACTTAATAGTCGAGTAGATAGTCTTAATCGGCCATCAAACAAACGGGCCGTGTTATTACATTTTAACAAGTGTACATCAGGTCAGGCGCAAGTAAACAATACCTGTCATAGATAAGGATGTCATATTATTTATGACCCCGAATTCAGCGCTTGCCTTTTTTCGCTACCATTGCGTAGGAGTGAGTTAGGAGCGGTTGGCGTTTTGGTTTTGATTTCTGGTCAAACTGAACATTAAATATTAAAAATATCGTGTAACAATATCGATATTCTTGATATTTAATGTCTGGATTTTAAAAGAGAGTTACCCCTTTGTTTGTTTCGTTATATCTTCTCAGGGATAGTCAGATAGGAAATGTTGACTCAAAGTGTGAATTTAATACGCGTTTTTAATACAGAGCCATCTAGTATAAGTTTTTAGAAGCTCTCATAAGGTTACCGCACACGTGTGTATTAAAAACGAGTCTGTGGGTGGGTAAAACAGTTTATGCGAGGTAAAAGAAACTTTGAATAAAAATGTCAGTTTCAAAGTCTCTAGTTTCAAGTGTCAAAAGATTTTGTTTTAAATTATACGTGAGAAAGAACTTCGTTCCAGACAGGGATCCGGCAGCACACGATTTTTTTCTATAGAACATAACACATAACATAAATAACATACATCACGTCTGTATCCCCTTAAGGGTTTGGCAGAGGTCTACCTATAGTACAACCACATTTCACACTTCGCATTTTGTTTTTTATGATGTGTAAAAGTTATTTCGGTATCCTATTTTCAGAATAAATAATTTCATTTCATTTCGAGCGAGCGAGCGAGCGGAACGGGGGACGAAATTCACTCGCACCGATTATGTCAATTAATTTGTATGGGGGTGTCCAAAGTGGCGCGAATAGTCGCGTGACTTCCTAATCATCAAAACAATCGATGAGCGCAGGCGCGTCCCGTATCCCTCTCGATCGCTCGCTTCTGTCTTTACTGTAGCATTATCAGCCTATAATGTTCCAAATTTTGAAATCCGCGAGCTAAATTAAGGAATCACCTTAAGTAAGAGAGCAAATAAACAAATAAATGAATAATGCTATAGTAGAGTTTGAATAGTGATACACTTCCAATTCCCATAATTGCAACATGAATGATGGAACCAATATTTTGTTTCAAATGTTTGATTTAACAGAGTGTCCGTGGAGTTTCTTTCCCGTTCTTCTCCATAGGTACCTACTACGCTTTGGAATGGGGAACTAGCTTCATATTTCTGACTGACCGACTTCTTGACAATTCAAAAGTGCCTGTAATTGGTTTAATTGAAATAAAGCTTTGAGTTTGAGTTCATAACAGAAACCAAATATAAATCCTTGTCGCCAACACCAATTAATCAACAATCAACTCAACCTATCAGCAGTCCACTGCTGGGTCTACTAGACATAGGACTCTTCCAGGCTGCGCCTCAACCCTATCACCTTCCGCATCCAGTCTGTCTCAGCTACCTTTAAGGTCACCGGTTCATCGAGCTGGCGAGCGGCCCTCACTACGTTTCCGACACGCCTGTCCTAATGCCTGTCTCTAATCCAGGTCTCGTCTGCTCCACCGGCCATCGGACCTTCGAAAACATGACAGCCCACTACCACTTCAGCTTGTTTACTCTGCAAGCTATGTCGGTACAGTGCGTGCCACTGAAGATGAGGCTTGACACGCCACGTGCTTTGACTTGCGCAGTAGACAATTTATGAGGTTTGCGCCGGTCTGCGGCGTCATCGGGGCGGCGGAAAGAGCGCGGGAGGCGCGGTAAAGTCCCATCTTTCGTGGAGCGTATTGAAATTCCTATCTCTAATTTCTCACCCCGCCACTACTTATCACTTGTACCAAACCCCCCAAATAAATAATTGCTACCGGCACACAGCGCGGCCGTTGTTTTATCTCCTGGCGTTATGCTACGTTACATGTTACAGCTACATGCTTCATATGCAAGCGCTTCCGTTCTGAACTTTGTCACGGACTCTCTGGTTATACTTTTTGTAGATTAATATTGCTTATTTTTAATTCGAGGCACATGAATTTGGAAAATGGCTTTGTTAGATATTAAGATCAATATTTCGCTTTATGTTCAGTGTGGGAATTGGATTTTTGAGGAGCCTATTTTTAATACAGGGTGTAAAAAGACCCATCACGAAGCCGTTATCCACATTCTGCTCATCAAACTAAGTAATTTTGTGCAAAAATGATTACTGGGTTTTTTTTTTGTGAATATTTTATGTTTACGGGTAGTACGCAACGTTGCGCTTATGGATGCATGCAACGGTACAGGTACCGTGGAAGTATTTAAAGTTAAGTTTAAAGTTATTTACATTTAAAACTTTTCGTAAAAAAAAACGACATGAGAAGTTGGAACTTTGAAAAATCACCGTAATCAGATCCATTCCAAAATATATTCAAAATGAGGGGAAGAATAAGTGACTCGGCTTCGTTAAGGGTATGTTTACACCCATTATAAAACATATGAATCTTTTATCTAGTTACAATTCCTATACTTGGTAAATTCACTAGTCGTCACATTGATTTAACAGCCCTCGCTTTTTTGACTCTCACTATTTAGATTCTTATCTAAATAGCCCTTCAATGCCAAGTCAAACGTAGTTTTATTTCCCACTACACACCCTGTGCGTGTTCACAGGACGTAACTCACATGCTATTAACTTACTGGTACTTCTTTCTTTTCGGATTATACAGGGTGAGTGAGAAATGGCGGTTAATCTGCTTTTGGAGGGCTTAATTGGGCAGTCCGTTTCAATTATTTTGTTATTTAGAAAGTGTGGCTTATAAGTTCTTTTTTAGTATTATGACTTGGTTTTGAAATAAAGCCGGAGGTTTCGGGAAAAGGATAATTTTTGGGGTTTCGAAAATAAACTATAGTGTTTCTAGACAATATTTCTTCTGTCTGTTCATTGTACAGCATGTATAAATTACGAAATGTATGGTTTGTTTATCTAAAATCATCATTCTCCTGCCCTTATGCCAATTCATTTGTGGTCGGTGCAACATGTCTTTTTCTTCTATACTTCTCTATTATCTCTCTATCCCTTTCTAGCGATATCATCTTCCACACAGTCCATCCATCGTTTCTTTGGTCTTCCCCTACTCTTATAGCCATTGACATTCATACACAAAACTTTCCTCACGACATTTTCCTCATTCCTACTCATCTCATTACTCATCTTCAGACTTCCTCTTATGTACTCATTTCTTATTTGTTTATTTAAAATATGAATACAAAATGACAAGATCAAAAACATCAATCAATCTACCAAGCATTTTCCCAACTATGTTGGGGTCGGCTTCCAGTCTAACCGGATGCAGCTTAATACCAGTATTTTACATGGAGCGACTGCCTATGTAACCACCACAACCTAGTTACTGGGTAACATGATACCCCTTGGTAAGATTGGCTGTCAGATTTTTGGGCTTCTGAGGACCCGTAACCACTGTCAAAGATTCACGAATGACAGCCGGGACCAGCGGCTTAAAGTGCTTTCCGAGGCACGGAGAATTAAAGATGAGGAGTATGTAAAGATGGTAACCCATCCACGGACCAGCCCCGGCAAGCGTAGCTTAGACTGATGGATCAATCCGTGCGGCTGGTATTACTTAGCCACGAGCGATCACAAGAAAATGAATAAAATCGTATTTACCCTTTCAATTCAATTCATATACTCGGAATAAACAAACCCATAACTGTAGACTATACAAATATTTGTACCCAGCGGAAATCGAACACACGACCTTCATCGCAATCAGAACGAAAATATAATTTCCATAAATGTTTACTCAATCGGCTACAAATAACTTTAGCATAACTTGCAAACACCCTGTGTAAAGGCAAAGTTAAATTGGTTGAAAGCAATATTATCTAAGCTGAATAATGTATCAGAAACCAATAATACTAAGCATAACATCACGCCTGTTTATATCGAAGGGTAGGCAGATTCATCATCATCATTTCAGCCGAAAGACGTCCACTGCTGGACGTATGCTTCCCCTGTGGAGTTTCTTGCCGGCTCTTCTCCATAGAAAACAACCAATTGGAACCGTGCACCGCTTCTGACATTTCATAAGTGCCCTTGTAGGTTTATGTGAAATAAAAATATTTTGAATTTAAGCACCGCCACTTCGACCGGTTCTGTGTGTCCCGCATCCAGCGGATTCCTGCGGCCTTCACAAGATCATCGGGCCACCTTGTAGGAGGCCTTCCAACGCTACGTACACTTCAGAACCTTTTGGCCCCATCGCCCATCTGTTCTGTGAGCAATGTGCCCTGACAACTGCCAGTTAAGTTTAGCAATTCTTCAGGCTATGTCGGTTACCTTGGTTCTCTTGCACCTTTGGACTCGTGGTTGCAAGCGCGACTGCTGAGCGTAGGGTCCTGGTTTCAATTCCCGGGTCGGGCAAAGTGTTATTGGGATTTTCCATTAGGAATTTCTTAGTAACAGCCCGGAGTTTGGAAGTCGGCGTTGTGGTACCCCCGTGCCTCGGAAAGCACGTTAAGCCGTTGGTCCTGCGCCTGATCTCTCTCCGGTCGTATCGGATTGCCGTCCCATCGGTCTATGAGAGTGAGGGAAAAGAGGGTGGACCTGTGTCTGCGCACACACTTGTGCACTATAATTTAAACCCAGTTAAATCCAAGTACATTATGATGGGATCAAGAGATTTTCATAATAAAATGTTAGGGTATAATCTGGACTTGAGGATTGACGGGTGTTCTATTGATAGGGTGCAAGAAGCCCGTAATCTTGGGGTGGTGTTTGACGAGCACCTGCATTTTGAGACACACGTCATGGAGGCTGTGCGCAACTGTTTTTATCGGTTAAAGCTTTTGTACCGTGTAAGGCCCTACATAAGTGTGGATATGCGTGTCATGCTGTGTGAGTCACTTGTTTTATCCAAGCTGAACTACGCTGACACTGTGTATGGTGCGTGCATCCTCGGTAGAAGTGAAAAGCTGATCCAGCGAGTGCAGAATGCTTGTGCGAGATTTTGTTTCAACATCCCTCCTCGATCTCACATAACTCCATTTTTAATCAAGGGTAATTTGATGAGAATGTCAGATTGCAGAAAGCTTCATCTGGCTACCCTACTCTTTGGCACCATTCTCACAAAAAAACCAGAATATCTTTATAAGAAATTGACCTGGTCACGTGACATAAATAAAATTAAAACTAGAGCATCTTCTTACCTTCTGTTGGCTTCAACGCACAAAACTGCTGCATTCCGTGGAAGCTTTAAATTCGCTGCCTCTCGCTGCTGGAACGATTTGCCACCTCCTTTTCGTGCTATAAAAACAGTTGGAACTTTTAGTACTAAATATAAGCAACATTTGTTACGAGTACATAAAGAAACCAGTTCTTAAACTCACCCGGGGACTGCACGCGTTTGGTATTGGTGATCTTGGCGGAGTCTTATATCCTTAGCAGCATGTTTTTTGCTTCAATCGCTTTGTTTTACTCGGTGACTGAATCTTTTTCTTCCGATTTACACAACACAGTCAGTCACAACACAACGATACCAACATTATTCATTTGCACCACTTTCTAGCCTTATTTTATATTTATTCACCTATTGTTTTATTTGTATCGTTACCTCTCGTTAAAAAGTAGTATAATCTTTGATCCATAATATAAAATTTATATTTGTTTCCAAAATTTACTTTTTGACAGCCAAATGCTTCGCAGATTCGCAGTGCGCCCGCGTCCCTTCGCTTGTCACCATAGATAATAGTCTATACCATGGACAAGTGATGTTGGAACGTCGGGCGTCATTGGATTCTCAGATTATTTATTGTACGAGTACATAGTTTCGGTTTTTATTTATATATATATTTTTTTGATTGTGTTATTATTTTTGTTTTAAGTTTTTTGTAATCCCCTAATGGGATTTATCTAAGTCCGTAGATGTGTCCGTGGCATCACAGTGGGCCCTATCAGAATACCAGCGCGGTGGTATTTATTATCGCCGTATTATGCTGAGATAGGGGCCTTTTTGGCCTCGCACAGGTCTTTATTATTTTGTTAGTTTTTTTTAAACTTAAGCTCCTTTTTATTTAAGTTTTTATATAATTTTGGTTTTTATTTTTTTAATTTTTACTGTTTGTATTTCCTGTGCGTGTCCCAAATAAAATATTTTTCTTTCTTTCTTTCTTTCATAATATCTCCCGCGCCGAAGGCTAGTCTCCTTTGAGATTGGCCGCCGTGGCCGAAATACGGTCTGGAGGACTATATATATCTCCTGTGGATCTCTTCAATCTGATTCGATCACGTAAGCAGATTACACATACATAATTATGTAGGTAGTTGTCTATTTCAATTTCACCTTTTTCAACTAAATTATTACTGTATCAAAACCAACCTGCCAAGTCTTTTCCCTATTATGTTGGGGTCGGCTTTCAGTCTAACCGGAAGCAGCTGTGCCTATACCAGTATTTTACTTGGAGTGACTGCTTATCTGACCTCTATAACCCAGTTGCTGGGTAAAAGGATACCCCTTAGTATTACTGGTTGTCAGACTTTAGGGCTTCTGACGACTGCCAAAGATCTACAAGTGACAGCCGGGACCAACGGCTTAACGTGCTTTCCAAGACATCGAGAGGTCTCGATATGTAATGGATGGTCACCCATCCACGAACCAACCGCGGCAAGCGTAGCTTAACCTTCGATCGACCCGTGCGGCGGTTATCATTTAGCCGCGAGCCTTTCTTTTATTATCACTGTATATTTGTATAATACTCTTCATCAAAATGAAGGAACCTATTGTTAAAGTCATCACAATCATCAAATGTGTACTAATATGTATTCTGTGTTTATTATTTGTAAAAAGGCCAATACTGGAATATTCCAAAAGATTATTTTAATTTCGTGTTTTTGTTATACATAAGCGGTTTTACACTCTGTAAATGGACTGAAAAAGCCCGAAACCATTAATTAACATTAACGCCCTGTTACATACAAAGCGTACACTTACATACATTCAATATTATCAAAATATGATACAGTCAACGGCAAAAACTTGTGAAAAAATATATCAAACTCAATTCAAGTGCTATAAAAACTAGCGTTGACAATCTTACAATTTCTATGCAAATAATAATGAGAGATTAAAATCTTCTTTAAGTTACATATTTTTTTACCAACAACGTTTCTCAAAGGAATAAGAAAATAACATAGCCTATTGTTATCACAATATTTTAAAACGGCTACAATACATAATACAGTATATTGTTGTGTAGTATTATATTGTAGTTTTTACCCGACTACGACAAAGCCAAGGAAGGGTTAGATTTTAGCAGTCTATGTATGTATGTTTGTTTTACGTGTGTTCCACGATAGCGCCTAAACTACGAACAGATTTTGATGAATGGTCCAGGTGATATAGGCTATATAAATTGTCTCTAAATATAGCAAGGTGGACAAAAAAAAATGAGATAACCATACCATAATGCATTTTTCAACATTTCTTTCTCATTTCTCCTATCGCAGGTCTGCTGGAAGAAATTTCTTAAGAAATAAGCAGTACCTTTGTACTCATAATTATGATTATGTCTTATCTGTATCTATTTTTCTGTGCATAAATAATAAAATAAAATAAATAAATAATTGATATCAAATGAAAGGTCTTAACGAGTAAATTACAAATATGTATATATATCATATTGTCTAAGTAAATAAATATGTTTAAATTGTTAAATTAATTAAAAACAAGCAAAAGTGGGACTGCGCTACGTACGGCGCGGCTGTAAATTTAATACCTGTTATACAATAATAAAAAGAAAGATTAAATAAATTAAAATGTTACTAACGCGCAGTTAATCAAATCTTAATAAATACTAACGATTTGTCATGACACTACTTTAGTACCGAGAGAGGAACGGTAAAACTAAAACACCCTTTGGAACTTGACAACTAGACGATTTGGGACGGTGTGGCCTCTTTGTTTTAACTTACATTTATTTCTTTTTTCATCATGGCATGTCTACTGTCAAAGTCAAAGTCAAAGTCAAAGTCAAATAATTTATTTAAATTAGGCACAAAAAAGGCACTTTTGAACGTCAACATTTAAATACTAATTGATTCTAGTTGCCCCTTCCAAAAGGTAGTTTTCGTATGGAGAAGAATGGGCAAGAAACTCCACCGTTACTCTTTTAAAATGTTTTCACAATATCTTGTATACATCAATTATATAATTATATGTGAAGACGATGCACCTAGAATAAGATTACTATACCACGTTAGGTAAAAATAATGAAAAATTAAGGAATGACAGATAAATTAATCATGTGATAGATGCATGCCGCTCACATATTTACAAACATTGTAAAATTATACGATATTCCTAACTTTTATACAAGTAATATAACTCAGTGTGTGAGTTCGAGTAATCACAGAATGTAAAACCAATATTAAAAAAAAATATATATATATATATTATACAATTAAATTAGCAACCAGTTAGATTTTGTCTAGATTCTAAATTGTCCTATGGAGCAGGACCAGCATGTTTCCAAGCATTTTTATCTTGGATATAATCCTCTAATTTGTTATATTACTGTTTGTCACTGTCATATTATAAAATCTATTGAAAACAATATTAATATACTTATTTAGTTAAAAGATACATAATACTCGGATAGATATTTTCCTCATTCGAGTTCTGTCTCACGAAGTCGTTTGCTAGTATTGGTTTCGGTGTTTAAAAGCAGGTAATAAAAATAGTGGTCAGTCGGTTGTTCTTGCTAGAAAATTATTTTTCTCTGAATATAATTATTTAGATAAAAGATACATAATATTCGGCTACATATTTTCCTCATTAGATTAATTACTGACTTATTGTATTACTCTCATGTTAATGAGAGTTCTCGAAACGTATATCAAGCGTTAAAACGGAAAAGTATAAAATATTCTTTTTTGTTAAAAAAACTGTAACTAAACAGTTTTTTAAATTTAATTTTTTATTCGTTGTAGAGCTTTTCCAAAACCCCATGATCTAACAGGTGCGAAGTTTGCCTCTCCCTCACGCGTTCCGCCTCCTCCTTCGCGAGCATTACTGCTTCGTAGAAGGAGGCGACAGCATCCCATGCCCTCTTGCTCCGTACCATGGCCTGGACCAGGGCCGGATGCGAGAGATCAGCGCCGCCGATCGCCTCCACGAGGACACGGGAGTGCCTCGCCCAAGCTGGGCAGACCTCCACCGTATGCTCCACACTTCCTCCGGGCGTTTCCTCCCGCCTTATACGGAACAGGAACCTCCCGAAGCAACCAGGTCCGGTGAGAACCAGCGTCAAGCGGAAGGTGAGAACGCCATGGGGCCTCTAGCCACTCCTCAAAGAAGGGACTTATCGCCGCGATTATGGCGTGCCCAACTTTAAGTACACGTCTGCCTAACCTTTCGGAGAACACAGGAGTGGTGTTATGTTATCTTAACTAATATTATAAATGCGACAGTGAGCTTGTTTGTTTGTTTATATGTTTGTTTGTCACGCTAAAACGGCTAAACGGATTTGGATGAAATTTGCCACAGAGGTAGACCATGACCTGGGTTAGGATATGGGATGGTTTTTAACCCGATATTCTACTTATGCGGGTGAAACCGCGGGGCGTAGTTAGTGTGTTATATAAATGACAAAAAATACATTTATAAATCTAGTTGTCCATATCGCTGACTGTCCCAACATAAAAAATTCAAACACCAACGACAGTTTCAATTACAAATGTCGGTGATACTCACGGAATTATTTGTGTAGCTTTGAATTACTAATGAGATTTACTTCGAAACCTATGATTAAATGGGCCTTCCTTTCCCTTTTAATGAAACTGGACTATATTCCATTTGAAATAAGAGAAGACATTTAAACAAACCTTGTTTACAGTCCGTTCAACTGATTCTGACTTCTATACCGTAGGCACGAGGATGGCATTAACTGCAAAAAAAGTGGTTACCACCAGTGTATACCAACTGTTTACTGCAGCTGCCATTTGTCATGCCTCCAATATTGTGGTCTAATAATATTATTATTACTAGCTTCCACCAGTGGCTTCGCCCGCGTGATATCTTTATAAATTATAGCCTATGTTACTCAGTGATAATATAGCATTCTACTGGTGAAAGAATTTAAAATCGGCCAATAGTTTTTGAGTTTATTCATTACAAACAAACAAACAAATATACATAAAATCTAATCTTTTCTCTTTATAATATTATTTTAGATAGATTATTAGAACATTTAATTATGTACTAATAATCTATCTAAACTAATATCTATCTAATAAGAAATAAAAAATAAAGTTCTGTTCAGAATTTTATTTTTTATTTCTGCTTAATCTCTTTGCTTTCAAAGTTTTTTTCGGTATATTGGCGTCTGCTGATAAAATAATTTAATTTAATGTTTTGTGTTTCGTAATGTTAATTACTTTTTTTATTAAAAAAAATAATAATTATGAAACAAAACAAAACATCACAAAAATGTCAAGAGGTTTGTCCGGATGTTGAAACACTTTTAAGTAAACCTAATACTAACGGAATATATAATTTATGGTTAAAACATAGTTTATAGTGAGTTAGTTTGTAAAAATAACTAAAAAAAGTACAAAAACGACGAAGGCGCGGGTCAGAAAGCCCGTCGATGCTAATTACTTCGTATATAACTTAACAAACAGCTGTGCTGCTGGGGAGTTTGAACCACTTCTTCCGAGCTAAAGCACTAGGAAGTGGTGAAGGGCGGGCGTTTTTGGGGGACTGTCTTATGTAATCTTGACGTTTAGTGCTGATTCACACAAAAACGTCAAGATTACATGAGACCTAGTTTGAATAAAGGCCTATTCAAACCTGAGCGATATTCGCTGCCGCTGTGGGTAGAGGTACATACCGCGCGGGTTTCGCTCAGGTATTTAGTATCAAGTACCGCGGCTAGAGCGACCTGAGCGATATTCGCTGCCGCTGTGGGTAGAGGTACATACCGCGCGGGTTTCGCTCAGGTATTTAGTATCAAGTACCGCGGCTAGAGCGACCTGAGCGATATTCGCTGCCGCTGTGGGTAGAGGTACATACCGCGCGGGTTTCGCTCAGGTATTTAGTATCAAGTACCGCGGCTAGAGCGACCTGAGCGATATTCGCTGCCGCTGTGGGTAGAGGTACATACCGCGCGGGTTTCGCTCAGGTATTTAGTATCAAGTACCGCGGCTAGAGCGACCTGAGCGATATTCGCTGCCGCTGTGGGTAGAGGTACATATCGCGCGGGTTTCGCTCAGGTATTTAGTATCAAGTACCGCGGCTAGAGCGACCTGAGCGATATTCGCTGCCGCTGTGGGTAGAGGTACATACCGCGCGGGTTTCGCTCAGGTATTTACCTCAACGTTATTGCTAAGCCTTCTTCAGGGCATATGGGTTCTCGATATTTAGTGAATGATTTGCTGATATTTTCCTTTATCATATTTAATATTTCATCGAAGTTCTCAGTCGTCATTCTGAATGCATTAAAAAACCGATCTTCATCCAATCTTAATCTTGGATATAAAGTGTGGAATTCCCCATGAATTCGGTGTTGTCTGTTGATGTCATGGATCCAAATTCTTTTCTTAACTGGTGAGTCAATTAAGGCTAATAAAAGTAAAACTTCCTCTTCATCACTATCCATCACTAAAATCAGATGCTCTGCAGAAATTATGTGACTTACGTGTATATTCTTTGGCGACTCAGAAATGACTAACTGGCGAAAATTTCTTACCTCTCTGAGCGAAACTCGACTACCGCGCGTTATTCTACCCACAAGGATAGCGAAATCCGTTTTGGTGTGAACAGTAATATTACCGCATACCCACTGGGTTTTCTCTGCCGCAGACGGTAGCGAATACCGCTTAGGTCTGAATAGGCCTTAAATGACTTTAGATTTTGGATTTTGACAATTACGCGTGTTTTGTGTAAAGATCGGTCGACCATCCCTAATTTGAACTTCACAACATTGAATAACCTTGAAAACAACCCTAAATAACCCTTCAATCCCGTCTTTATTTCCATCATAAAGCCAAACCCTTTACAACAGGAAATGAATAGAAACAACGACAATAATTGTACTATTGATTTTCGAATTCAAACATGAAACAAGCGAGTACCGAGTCGACCGGAAGTCGGTCGGTTCACGCTCGACTTCTGAATGGAAGTCCATCGTATTAACTGGAAGTCCCTTGAGGCTATCTGTGAATAGTATTTACATTTTATTGGTATATTTGAACTCCTTTTAGTATTCTGAATGAGGCTTTATTTTTGGAATGGATTTCTTGAAGTCGTGTGACTATGAGATTTTCGTATATTTTTTGGTATGAAAAGACTGCCTGTCTCCACTCTTGAGTATATGGAATAGTGAATAAGGAAAAAGCATTAGGATTGCAACTTGCAGGTCATTGTTGTCAGCTTTATTTGTGGAAGCTTGTTAATCGTAAAAGAACCTAAATGTTTTTTTTTAAGTCATTAATGTAGATATTAGTCTATAAGCTTTCTAAGAATAAATAAATAATAGCCTCAACAGGAAAAATCGTTAATTTTAAAACGAATGAAGAATGAATGTATCAAGTCAAAACGTAGATGCAATTTTAATTGAAAATACTCGTTTTCCACATACTTAGTTTTAAAACTTTAGGGCCTTATTACATTTGTGCGGCGATTTACGAGCGTGTTTCCAGCTAAGTAATCTTTCATCGCGCTCGCTGCGTGTGTGTAGCGAGCACGCCGCGTATGCGCAACGTGTTTGCCTCATCTGCGTAACGAGAGTAATTGACGTGAGTGTACAAGACCGAGTGAGACAAGCGAGTGTGAGTACGTCGCGTAGGCGCGGCTAGCTCGCTTCGCACCCGCGGAGAGCACGCTCACAAATCTGAAACTGGAAAACACGCTGGCAAATCGTCATTGTGAAATCACTCGTAGTCGTATCTATGGGTGATACTAAGTGTGCTTGTCGCAAAAAAAACTAACGAAAATGATATAGAATAGTTTGCGCTAGTGCCTCTGCAGTCACTGCCGTAAACATACCTAATAATACATTGTTCTAGGCCTCTGATTAGAACTTCTGTACCTAATTACTTAGTGTTTGTAATCCCTGGTATCGAGTACCGTGACATGTTGCAACATAGTGACGTATTGAATGACGTCACCGATATCCCGGACAATTTGTTACCAGTGCGGATGCATCGACATGTAGGTAATTATGTCGCCTGTTGGATTACAGGGAGAAATTAAATGTTTGGAACAATATTTTAAAACTAGGTGGCGCCGGCCTTTTCTTGCTGACCGATCCCTGAGAAGATATGCCAAGAAAAACTCACAGGTTCAGGGTTACAGTGTAAGTTACCGGGTTTGAAACCCAGGACGAGTCAAACAGTTTGATTAACCAATCTGATATTCTTTGTCTTTACAGACTCTTTGAAGCAGTCTAACAAACAGTTTAAAATTAAGACGAATTGCAGAAACTAAGTCACTTAAGTAAGACAACAAATTAGAATAGTGTTGTCATTGTGCTAGAGTTCAATATTCTGTTGATATTCATATGATGCTCATATTCATCTTTATTGACCAAAATATTTATTAATAAACTGTTTATCAAACACACAGGTTTGCTCGTATTTCCAATGCAGTGTTACCTTTTCAAAATCCACGCATTATTTTGGTATATAGTCATAAAAAAAAGTGTCACAAAAATATCTGCTGTTAAATCCGGCTCGTTATATGAAAAACGTAATAACGGGACAGACATGCTGACAAAGCTTTAGTTTTAACAAGGGCCTGTGACATGGTACTGGCATTTGGTTGGTATACTCGGTTATGTAGGCTGTGTACGTAGGTATGATGGTGAAATCTTTATTTTCTTTATTTTTTCTATTCACCGTGTAAGGCTAAATATGCCGGGAAATCTGATGGGAAAAGAGCCCGTTGACGACCACCAATAACTTGGCTACGAACAATAAAAATCTGCCAAGTGCGAGTCAGAATCACACACGAAGTGTTCCGTATCACCGTGCAATATTTATAACCAAAAAACACGTGTATGGTATCCCCTTCATTTTTAACTTTATTTAATTTTTATTATTTGTTGTTATAGCGGCACTAAAACTACGCCATTTGTGAAAATTTCAAATGTCTACCTATTACGGTTCATGAGATACAGCCCGCGACCGCGAAAGAAGCGGACTAACGGATACAAAGTACAATATTCTATATGATGTTTTTCGAGAATATTCCAAGTCCCAAAATAAATGACGGGGTTGTTACACGACCCAAGCAACATGTTGCGCCATTGAACGGAAGGGCATTGGCAAAGAAATAGTGTTGGTTGATTGATTGAACAAAGGGGCTGAATGAAGGTACGGTTTCCTAGATAAGCGGTTCCGTCATATTATAACGGCCGTCATAAAAATCCGTCATTTTCACCAGTATTTGACAAGTCGCCGATCAGTCACGTCAATTTCAGGGTGGTGTGTGAGCAGATAGTCAGTCGGTCAGTCATAGCAACGCTATGTATAATATATAGTCCTCCAGACCGTATTTCGGCCACGGCGGCCAATCTCAACGGAGACTAGCCTTCGGCGCGGGAGATATTATAGTGCACAAGTGTGTGCGCAGACACAGGTGCACTCTCTCTTCCCTCACTCTCATAGTCCGATGGGACGGCAATCCGACACGACCGGAGAGAGATCAGGCGCAGGACCAACGGCTTAACGTGCTTTCCGAGGCACGGGGGTTTCACACCGCCAACTTCCAAACTCCGGGCTGTTACTAAGAAATTCCTAATGGAAAAACCCAATAACACTTTGCCCGACCCGGGAATCGAACCCAGGACCCCACGCTCAGCAGTCGCGCTTGCGACCACGAGACCAACGGAACAATTAAACGGGGCAACGCTATGTATATAGCTTTTATTTATGGTTCGTTAGCATAGCTAGCGAACGAAACATGTATGGATATGCGAGTTTTTCTCTTTTCTGTTATGTGGATTAGTAGTCGGCTTTTCTCGTATTTTTTAAAAATAATTTGCTTTATTCTGAAGGTGATAAGTAGAAACTACAAACGCCACATTCAGTGTTATCAAGACTTACTAGGAAGAACTACTAGAATAGAAGAAACCTAGAACTATAACTACAGCTACTAACTAGAACCTAGAAGCATGTCCTAGGAGTACCTTTGTACTCATAATTATGATTATGTCGTATCTGTATCTATTTTACTATGTGTACATAAATAATAAAATAAATAAATAAAATAAATAAATGACCTGAATGACCTCATAAATTCTAAATATCTATCTACCCTATAAGTTAACACGAGTTATGGTAGAGAAGGGGCAGAGGGGCGCCCTGCCCCTTCTCTATCATAACTCGTGTTAACTTATCTTTTTTAGGACGGTACCCTAAGGCTCCGCTGTCCGTCGGTCTGTCACAGGGCTCTATCTTTTGTACCGTAATAGGTAGACAATTGACATTTTCACAGAAAGTTTTTATTTTTTTGGTATGGCGGCCAACGTTGTACACTTTGGCCACCATACCAAAGAAATAAAAAATAGGGGGACCCTTAACATACAAGAAATGTGTTTTTTACTAAAGTATGTAAAAAAATATGTAGTGTTAAATATTGTACGGTAGTACCAAACTCTTCGCTTGCGAGTCCGATTCGCACTTGGCCGCTTTTTATATGCACGTGATTCTGTGACAATAAAACATTTTATTTTATTTCTTTCTTTTCTTTCCATAACATAAAGCATGGTCCAGACAGATAACCCGTTCTCTGCAGTAGACCAATAAAACGGCGGATCAAGTTAAAAGGATTAATTTAAATAAGAAAACAGTCGCTGACTATGCACCTCGTTGCCTCAGTTTCCTTTAGAATATATTACCGGGAGTTTATATTATATACATAGAAGACTGTTGCCTTAGTTTTGTGAATGCGTAAAGAAAAATTACGATTTCAAAGAAAATGCTAACGTTATGCCAGCCGAGGGGTTACCTAAAAATAACTTTTGAAATTATTTATTGACCTGCCTCGTTGTCGCTACCACTGGGCCACCACAGCTCACCTGGGCCACCACTGCTCCCCTGGGCTACGACTGCTCCCCTGGGCTACCAATGCTCCTACTGGGCCACCACTGCTACTACTGGCCCACCACTGCTCCTACTGGGCCACCACTGCTCCCCTGGGCTACGACTGCTCCCCTGGGCTACCAATGCTCCTACTGGGCCACCACTGCTACTACTGGCCCACCACTGCTCCTACTGGCCCACCACTACTCCTACTAGGCCACCACAGCTCCTACTAGGCTACCACAGCTCACCTGGGCCACCACTGCTCCCCTGGGCTATGACTGCTCCCCTGGGCTACCAATGCTCCTACTGGGCCACCACTGCTCCCCTGGGGCTCGACTGCTCCTCTGGGCCACCACTGCACCTACTGGGCCACCACTGCTCATATTGGGCCATCACTGCTCCTACTGGGCCACCACTGCTCCTATTGGGCCATCACTGCTCGTACTGGGCCACCACTGCTTCCCTGGGCCACCACTGCTCCTACTGGGCCACCACTGGTCCTACTGGGCCACCACTGGTCCTACTGGGACAACACTGCTCCTACTGGTACAACACTGCTCCTACTGGGCTACCACTGCTCCTACTGGGCCACCACTGCTCCTACTGGGCCACCACTGCTCCTACTGGGCCACCACTGCTCCTACTGGGCCACCACTGCTCCTACTGGGCCACCACTGCTCTACTGGGCCACCACTGCTCAGCGGTATATGCGATAGATGGTTTGATGGTTTATGCGGTACTTGATGGGAAACATCTAAGCCTTATTCCTTCATAAGCCTAGTCTTGCTAACTATGTTGGGGTCGGCTTCCACTATAACCGGAATACCAGTATTTTATATGGATTGACTCCTTATCTGACCTTCACAACCCAGTTTCTGAGTAACACGATACTTCTTGGCAAGACTGGTTGTCAGACTTTCGGGCTTCTGCCTACCATTGACGACTTTTACAATTGTTGTAAATATGTGAGCACCATCTATCTCATGATTAATTAATCTGTCGTTGCTTCATTTTTAATTCTTTTTACCTATTGTGGTATGGTAATTTTATTCTAGGTGCATCGTCTTCATATATAATTATGTAACTGATGTACCTATACAAAATATTGTAAAACACTTGCCCATTCTTCTCCATACAAAAACTACCTTTTGGAAGGGGCGACTAGAATCAATTCAATTTTTTTGTAATTTTTGACGTTCAAAAGTGCCTTATAAGGGCCTATTTGAAATACATGTTTTGACTTTGACTTTGAATGTCAAACATTTACGAATGAAAGTCGGGACCGTCGTTACTTTCTAAGGCACGTCCTATCTTAGATTTATATCTATAAAAACACGCCAAACACATTCCCTATTCATTTTACATTGCATAATAAATAATATACTAGATCCGAATCTGACGGTCCGTATAACGAGGTACTTGAACATCATCCTACAAACCTTACACCATTGAAATAGAGTTCATATTCGTTTGCAAACGATATTCCTGATAAGTATATTGGTAATGAGAAAATAGGGGAGGCAATTTTCCGCTGTAACCGCTACAAATACGTTTATGTACCCAATCGTTATGTATTAGCGGATTTGGTATCTTATTGGGGATATATTTTTGTTTATTTAGTTATTTTATTAGCTATGATTGCGTGTTTACTGAAATGTGAATGATTGGCTGCCTCAGCATTGTTTCTGGGTGCTTAGGATGCCAATTTCCGGCATAAGATGCGATGTAATTAAATAAGTATCGTTAAGGCTTAGATGGTTTGGTCATGTTGAGAGGATTAATGAAAGGCTACGAACAAAAAGTGTGATGGTCCAAAAATGCAGATGTGAGGGTCCAAAAAGGCACATTTAGTCACCTTATTGGTGATGTTCTTCAGAAAGGTCAGGAGCGTAGTACTCGCAAACGGGGTGTGTGTATGACCAGATGTATGAATGTGATCGAAGCGAAAGGAGTATTAAAGGGTCGTAGTAGGTGGCGTTCTGTAGTTTCTGCCTACACCTATAGAAAGAAGACCTGGTGCTATGTATGTATGTATTGATAGTAATAGTTGTAGAGCACTTTGTAAAGAGGCTCGTTCGTAGAACTACTGAAGTACCACACTACCTATTTCCACCGATAGTGTAATTACAGGTACTTACATAAGTAGGTAGTACCTGGGCGATCGAGCTCTGCTCTGGTGAAAATAGAGAATTTTCATTTAATAGTATAGGATAGTTCATACATACTAATTCCATGCTGCCATGTCATTATTCTTAGGTAGCCATCTTGTTCTAAACTTTGGGCGACCGAGCTCTGCTCGTGTGAAAATACGGATAAAACGAATTTTCCCAGATATGAGACCTAGCTAGATCGATTTTTCGCCCCCGTAACCTCTATATTGCAACTTTCATCTAAATCGTTAGAGCCGTTTTCGACGACGTGAGTACAAATATATCATATATATATATTTCGGACTTCAAAGGCCTATAGCGTGTTAGTATTACAAATTACTTAAAATCTATGTTAGTATAACAATTAGGCACACACACAATCATGAGGGTCTCCTACTTCCTTACGTATCTGAATGCCGGTCTGTGTGCCGCCATCCAGTGACATATTAGGAGACCATCCACCCTGCCGGTTACAGTAGCCACGAGGCTGTTGGGGCTGTCGCGCACTCGACGCGTCAGTGATGCGATTCGCAGACGCAGCAGCTAGCCGAAATCCGGAACACGTGCGTCCGCGAACATCCCCGACGCGCTACAGAAGCGCGGCAACCCCAGCATTACCCGGAACGCATTATTATATTGGACTCGTAGAGCATTGTACGAACCCTGTGTATAACTGACCCACAGGGCGCACGTGTACAGCGACTGGCAGTAGGCCCTGAACAGTGTTATTTGAACCTGTCGCGTACACCGTGCGAGCCTGCGGGCCAGCATGTTACACCTGACCGCCAATGCTCTACGTTCCCTCTCTAAATCGGCGTCATCCGACATCCTATCGACCTATATATATGTACAAATATTGGTCATTTGATAGTATAGGATGTATTTCAGTTTTCTCTGGGATAGTATAATGCACATTCTCTAGTATTGTAGATGTTCATATAAAATATATTTTATGGCAGTCATTTTACCGACCAATGCTTTTAAAACTAGAAAAGAAACTAATGCTGCTTAGTGGATGTTCAAATATCACGTGCCAATCTATAGTAATTAAGTAAGTATCATAACTATACGTGCATACCTATACAAAAACAAAACGACACTTAAGGATCATGCACACACGTCAGTCACGTCAACGTCACGTTGCCAATCAGTCACTTCAAAATATATAGTAAGTAGAAGTTGTAGGACGTTGGCTACACACATCAGTCATGTCACTACCGGCGCGTCTCAGTCGACGTCACGTCATATATAGCATTGCTATGACTAACTGACTGTTCACACACGTCTCTGAAATTGACGTTACTGATCGGCGACTTGATCATTGATGTGACTGACGTGTGTGCATGAACCTTAAGGCGTCGAAGTACGAGGGATAATCTGTAACTCCTCCACGTCGCTGTCAAATCATTTATTTAAAATGTACAAGAAAACAGAATTGATTTTAGTTGCCTCTTCCAAAAGGCGTATAGTTCTGAAGAATAGGCAAGAAACTCCACAGTGACTGTTTTAAAATGTTTTATAATATTTTGTATACATTAATTATATAATTATACATATGTGAAGGCGACGTACCTAGAATAAAATTACTATACCACAATTATAGGTAACGAACCCAGAAGACCATAGTTAGTTATACATACTTATTACTTTGCATTTAAATCATTTTACCGCAAGTGTTAAATCACAAACTCCTAATTATTGTCGAGGACATACAAAACCTACTTTATGATGAAAACAACCCTTTTATGATATCAAATATCGTCACCGCTGGGGTACTTTCAACCCCGGAAGGAAAACTTCGCACTTCAAAAATGAAAGGCGTTAAGTCAAGCTTAAGGTGCGTTTACACGGGCACTATAGATTGCGCAATCCCGGGCACTATTCGTCAACTTTGACATCGCAACATCATTGAGCAATTAGCTGTCATGCTACGTAGCAATTGTTGCTGGGGATCATCATGATCATCATCATCCAGAGCTGTGGATGTATCCTTCTTTTCTTGTGCCAATACACACGCTCCTGTGCCATCCTCATGGCGCTGGGGTAAAACCTGGATGACCAGGTTTTACCCGCGATGGCACTAACGTCGTCCGTCCATCTCGCCGCCGGACCGTACTAAGCAATCACCTTACAATATTAAGTGATATAGAACAACTTATCATAAACTAGGCAATCCGCATTTAGAAACCAGAATGATCATCATCACAAACCTACAGCAGTCCACTGCTGGACATAGGCCACATCCACAGCAAAACAGAGTCATAATAATAATAATTCATTTAATTTCAGCTCGAAATCGCCTACAACTGGCTTTCTTTCCTTTCTGATATCTCGGTTTTTTGCATCCGCCAGGCCGCGTCTTAACCAAAGCTACAAAAACGCTACAATCGTCGCGCGAACACAAGATTGTAGCGTTCGTTTCATTCGGCGAACCCGAACGCGTCGTCACGCCTACAGAGGGCGCCATCCGGTTTTCTTAACTTGAGAATGCGTCGATCATGTATTCGCGCGACGAATCGCATTGGTTGGGACATTCAGGTTTAGCCCGCAGTTCTAACGATATCATCTGTCTAAAAAAATTGCTCGTGTACGAGCAGCTTTAGGATACTGACACCCCGTCGCTGGGGAAGATTAACGGAGTAATATTATTAAATAATAAACTAGTCTGATTCAGGGCCGCTCACGGGATAGCGGGAGTAGTCTGAATAATTCTGTCTGGTAACATCCCTTTCTGGTATTGATGAATTTTTGGGTAAATGGGTTTTTCTGGAATGGTGATTGCTTTGCTGTTGGTGAGATGAAAGAGGGGTTGGTAAAGTGGTGTAGCATTTGAAGTGCTGTGGGAAGGTTTTAGAACACCAAGAAATGGTAGCAGTTATTTTATCCTGAAAAAATGACGACTTCAAGTCGCATCTCATAAATATAACCTCTCAAAAATTTAGTTTTTCTTGCATGATGTTGAGACAATGAATAAAAAAGCAAAAAAAATGGAAGAAAATACGTTCTTTATTTTTCGTATGGTAAGTGACTAACCTGGTGTCAGAGTTTTTATGCCACCCATGGGCCTCTGACTTGGTTTCACATGCCGTCGTCGTTTATGCGGGAAACATGACGCAAAGAAACAAACACAAAAAGAACAAGTTGTGGGAAAATATGCGTCATCCACGCAAAACGGCCATCGAAAAAAAGAAAAAAGATAGGGGATTATCAAAATGAATTTGAAAGATCTTGTAAATCACATACAACGACACAAGTAATATGTAGGTATCTTATGGGTGATTAAAAAAAAAGTTCATTTGCGAAGTTAGTATTCGCCATTGATTGATTGAGAACTGCATCCTAATTGCGAAACACACGATCAATCATAATCTGAATCATTTTGAAGGATATTGCTAATCCACTGCTTCATGAGTTCTAAAAATGTGTCTGCTCAACAACGTAAATAACGCAATGAATGTTGTTGAATTATCAAAATGAAACAGATTGTGATTGATCGTGTGTTACGCAGGGTGCTGAGTTGCTTTGAGGATGTAAAGTTGCTCTATCAAAATAATGATTTTATTCATCACAAATACATTACATTTATACTCTACGAGGTCGCATCACAGATTACGCAATGTAATTTGACACCAAGCCATACATGAAAAAACTTCTACTGCTTGAATACGCTACGCTTTTGGCTACTTTGTATGTGTATTTTATGTCATTTTGTTGAATGTGCGTTTTGTTTGTGCAGAATAAACTATTTTTCTTTTTTTTTTCGAAACTTATCCCTGTGGCATCCCGATAGCTAGCCATAGTAAAAGTGTACAAAATTAGTGAACATATTTTATATAAAGCTCGACAAAGGGTTTACGCACCACTTGTTATTACTCTGTGCGAACAAAACGCTGGTTAATCAGCTTTTAATTAAAAGTATGTTCACTGATATAATCTATATTTAATAATTGAGTGCGTACGTAGTGAAGTTCAACCGTTATGACAATGGAGTTGTGTTTAAAATATTGATTACTAGCTGCACCTCATCGTTTCACTCGCATAAGTCTCGATCCCTTGAGAATATCGGTATAAAAAGTATCCTGTCCTAACACAGGTCATGGTCTACCAAAGTCAAAGTCAAATCATTTATTTCAAATAGGCCCTTATAAGGCAGTTTTGAACGTCAAAAATTTACAAAAAAATATATTGATTCTAGTCGCCCCTTCCAAAAGGTAGTTTTCGCATGGAGAAGAATGGGCAAGAAACTCCACCGTTACTCTTTTAAAATGTTTCACAATATTTTGTATTTATTTTTTTATTTTATTTATTTTATTATTTATGTACACACAGAAAAATAGATACAGATAAGACATAATCATAATTATGAGTACAAAGGTACTGCTTATTTCTTAAGAAATTTCTTCCAGCAGACCTGCGATAGGAGAAATGAGAAAGAAATGTAGACAATAGTGTGTGAGAACAAGAAGAGAAAAATATAAATATGCGAAGTCTTAAACTAAAATATTGAAATAAACCTACACGTATAAAGTAATAAATGAATATATACTTAAATAAATACATAGAGCTTAAATATATAAACATACATACTATAGGTATATAAATACTCACAGTTGAGAGGAAAGGTAATGCTCTTTTACTCGAAATTTGAATTGTGAAACAGTTTTTAAATCACGAATGCTAGGTGGAAGTGAGTTCCACAACCTTACTGCATGGACAGAGAAGGAATAGGAATAGTAGCTTGTTTTATGAGGATGAGATTTAAGGAGGGATCTAAGGTGTGATCTACATGGTGCGTCGCTAGGGCGAGCGTAAGAAAAACGCTCACGCAGGTAGGAAGGATAAGACGGGTTGTGTAAGACGTTGAAGAGGAGACATAAGATCCGAGTGTTCCTGCGAAGGCGGATTGGGAGCCACTTGAGTTCTTTGCGAAGATGAGAAACATGGTCATACTTTCTAAGTCCGAAAACAAAGCGAATGCACAAGTTTTGCAAGCGCTCAAGCTTGTTTAATAGCTCCTCAGTAGCATCCAGGTAGCAGGAGTCGGCATAATCTATAATCGGTATTAGTACATTAGTTATATAATTATATGTGAGGACGATGCACCTAGAATAAAATTATTATACCATAATAGGTAAAAAGAATTAAGAATTAAAAATGAAGCAACAACAGATAAACTAATTATGTGATAGATACATGGTGCTCACATATTTAGATACACAACAGAGACGAAAAGCGACTTTAGTTTATAATATCTACCAGCTGCATCCCGCCGTTTCACCCGCACAAGTCTCGATTCTGTGGGAATATCCGGATAAAAAGTATCCTATGTCCTAATCCAGGTCATGGCCTACTCGTGTGCCAAAAGTGAATTACATCCAAATCCGTTCAGCCGTTTTAGCGTGAAAGTGTAACAAACAAACTCACTCGCATTTATATATTAGTTAGGATATAGAATAAATTTGTGTACACATAACACTTAATACAGAAAAATACATGACGAGCTCAAGAAACTGCTTATTTCAAAAGAAGGTTATTCCAGCAGAATTATAAAAATACTACCTTCTGGCAAATACATCGGCGTGAAAAAAAAGAAAATACTTTTATTTGCGGGAAACATAACGAATAGAAAGAACAAATACACGGAAATAACAAGTTCGGGAAAAATATACGTCACATCCACGCAAAGCGGCCATCGCTCAGCATAAAACAGTGAACAAAAAAAATAAAAAAAAATACAATAAATATCATTTATTCTACCTAGGCTGAGAATCATCACTTTTCGAACGTCAAAATTACATAAGACAGTCCCCCAAAACGCCCACCTTTCACCATTTCCTAGTGCTTTAGCTGGGAAAAAGAAGTGGCGCAACAAACTCCCCGCACAGCTGTCTGTTCAGTTAGAAAAAAAAATATTCTATATAATAGTATGCAAAATAATTTACATTACGCAATACAAAACATAATTTAAATTATAAATTAATAGCCATATGACTGCTAGCACACGCCAATATACCAACCAAAAACATCGAGGACTATACTCAGTCAGAAATAAAAATAACTAAACGAAAACAATATCTAAATAAAAGCCTCCAGGCATACAGGGCGTGCCCGCTTACATATAGCTGTAACTAGTTAAAGTTAAGTTATATTATATTGTAATGAGTAGATTATGTCAACAGAATCTATTGTAATGAGTAGATTATGTCAACAAGATCCTTTGCGAGAAGATACTGGTTTTCAGCGACAGCTGGCGTACATTTCTTGCTGCCCACGGTATTAGTTCGTTTTCGCTTAGCGTTCTTTCTGACTTTTTTCTTTTTGCTCGGCTCCTAAGGGTCGTAGCGTGATGTTAAATAGCCTAAAGCCTTCCTCAAGAATTGGACTATCAAATGCAAAAATATTTTTCAAATCCAACTGGTAGTTCTCGAGATTAGCGCTCTTTCAAAAATTCAAAATTCAAAATATTGTATCTCACATAAACCTACAAGGGCACTTATGAAACGTCAGAAGCTAGGTGCACGGTTCCAATTGGTCGTTAAATAGTAAGTCGTCTTTTCATACAAAAACCGATACTATTTCATGCAGCGGAAAGCTTCTTGAACATTTGGTTTTGGCGCAAAAATGTCTAAGATTCATTTAATAGCTATACGAAATGAAAAAAACCCACTCAAGTTTTAGTCGGACTCGCACACAAAGAGTTCCGTACCACCGTACTTACAATATTTAACAAAAAACGCAGAATGGGGAACCCCTTTCATTTTGAACTCTATTTCATTTTTATGATTTGTTGTTATCGCGGCAATAGAAACACATAATCTATGAAAATTTCAATTGTCTACCTATTACGGTTAAATAGGTACATCCCGCAGACAGACAGGCGGACGGACGGACGGACAGCGGAGGTTTAGTAATAGACTACCCTTCGGGTACGGAACCCTAACAAAAATTAACTTCTGTCTGGTTCAAACCTGCATCCTCATACTCACGAACAGCAGATAAAACCTCTGGGCCATCGCAAAAATATAAAATTATCTTTGATTCCCTTTTTTTTAAAGGATTATTTTAATATTTACAAGTGTGTCCATAACAACTTATAACTAATTAATTAACAAAAATAACTAAAAATAACAAAATAACTATTCACAAACTAGACGAACTATTAATTAATCAGTTTAAAACAATTCATAACAGTGCATCAATTTAAGCCTGTACCTACACACAGTCAAAAACAGGCTGTTAATTAAAATAATAATCACTATCCAATTAATATTTTACCCACCTCAATTATTTAGTTTTGGTAAACTTTGGTTAGCTTTCAACAGGTACAATAAAAGTGGATTGACGTAGCAATTACTGAAATAGGTTTTTTATTTACCAAAATATGATAGGAGTTTTTGCCCGGTGCCGAGTACGCGCACCGCTGACTCGTGCGCTGCGCACTCTGAACACGTTGGCGGATACCATAGACCTATTCACCTGTACACTGGGTGAGTTCACAAGGGCCACGTACTGTGTAGCATCTAAGGTTTGTCGCATTAGATTTATTATCTGTAATGGCAAAGGAAACATGTGATGTGATAAATAAATAAATATTTCTCGACGGCATGTGAAGCCAAGTCAGAGGCCCATGGGTGGCATAAAAACTAAAAAAAAGAAGAACCCACGGGAACCTACTACCTATTAATTTAGGTTATAAAGTTATTAAACTAATTAGTAGGATAAGGATCAATATCATGATACTACTGTCATAATTTTCCGATTCTATGCGTGTTTTGATTGAGAAATTTGAACAAAAAACGGTTATTGTGACTTAATTACCTATAATAGTTAGACATATAGCCTCGCGAACTTTTTTGTGTGTAATGATAAGTACTATAAACATGTAGTACAGTCACGAGCTTTAATTTGGGACCCACCTAATGTTGAATATCGTGTAGCAAACTTTCGCCATTTAGAGCTATTATGTTAACGCTGTCACTGCACAAACAATAAACGTCATAATGTTTACCATCGACAACTTTACGTTTCTAGGGGCTAACGTCAACTGGAGCGAGGGCAAACGATCATTACCGATTTCCGAGTAATAATTACTTTTTGGTCCTGTGGTCCCATAAGAAAAAAGAAACAAATAAAAAAGAACAAAATTAAGTATATTGTCAATATATGATAGCTAGTCAACTAACCCGCTTATTCTTCAAACCTATATTAGTTAAAAAGTTTTGTCTCTTTCTCAAACATAAATATCAAAGTGACGGACCAAAACAACATATTTAAAATAAAATAGGTTTAAAGGCCGTTTATGATTATGGGGGCTTAGAAGATTTCAGCTAAAATATTGATTAATAAAATCTTTACAAAAACAAAGTTTTTTATTCTTTATATTTATTAAGACATTTATGACACAAACCTCAATCTTAACACAATTATATAGAAAGCATGGTTAGCGGTGCACAAAATAAACACTTATCACCGAAGGCTACGACTAAATTAATTTAAATCTCTCCAGTAATTTTTTTATCATAAATATTCAAAACCGCGTATATCCACCTTCATTGTCAATCACAGCCTGGAGCCGGTTACGCATGGATCCAATCAATTTGTCACATATGTCAGTACCCCTTAAACTTTCCCAGACTGTGAGGCAGTGATCCATAAGTGCTTCTCTAGTTTTTTCGTTTCTATTTGACCATTTTTGAACCATTAAGCCCCATAAATTTTCTATAGGATTTAAATCGGCACACTTTGCAGGCCACGGAATACGATTTAAATTTGCTCTATTATTGTCGAACCAAGTTCTAACGATTCTTGCCGTATGAATTGTTGCGTTATCTTGAACAAAGTTTATTGGAGCAACATCTTCTTGTGGATAATATAGTTGCAATGTTGGAAGGACACTCTCGTCTAATAAATCGACATAATCTTGAGCAGTGGCCCTGGGTGGTAAATTTATTAGTTCTCCAATGCCGGCTGAACTAATCCAGCCAGACATGTTAACTGTAATGCGACCAGACGCGTTGTTAGCTATGACGTGGTCTTCCGTGTATCGCGTCCTGTCAATTCGCCACAAATGTAGTCTGCCCGTTTGGGAAGATTGAAAAGTCTTTTCATCGATGAAAGCCGTCGTCGTCCAATCAAAATTTAGATACTGACGTGCGAAAATAAGTCGAGCAGCTTTATGGGCATCCGTCAACGCAATTTTTTTTGCAGGCCGCCTGTGATGCAGTCCCACAGCTTTAAGATGCCTTCTAACTGTTGAAGGGTGGACTTCAAACGCTTCTGCAAAATGCCTCGTTGGCGTAAATCCATTCATCAGGTATTGCCTTTGCATCAAGCGGCTCTGCTCTTGTGTTATAACTTGCGGGTGATGGTTGTTTCGTCGTAAGTCAATAATATTTTCCTCGTTCCCGTGGCGTCGAACCCAGCGGCGAACTGTGTTTCTTGTCACATTTATTCGTCACGATATCTCGTGAATGCCTACTCCTTGTTCGTGCAAATCAATAATTTGGAGCCTTATTTGGTCACGATTAGCCGCAAGCATTTTATTAATTGGTAAATTATATTTTGTGAAAATATCACATTAAACTATTTTCTTAAATGACACTGACACGACACATGTTCGTAATTACAAAATCGTAATGATAGGTTTTTGCAACGAGGTTATCATTTCATAGGTCGATTAGATAAGACATTTTATGTCTTAACTTGACATTCAACATTTCAACCTTAAAGCAAAGTTTCAAAGTTTCGACCTTATTGCATTATGATTGTTCTAACAACATTTAACGGAAATGGGTCCCAAATTAAAGCTCGTGACTGTACATTATTTTATGTCTCATCAATAGTTTTCGCGGCGCACGCCAAATAATGACTTGTATAAGCAAATTGTTGATACCTTGGGTTACATTATTGCAATTAAATGAAAGAAAATTTAAAACTCATATTAAACGTACACTTTTTAAACAAGCATATTACAAATTAGAGGATTATATCCAAGATAAGAATGCTTGGAAACATGCTGGTCCTGCTCCATAGGATAATCTAGAATCTAGACAAAATCAAACTGGTTGCTAATTCAATTGTATAATTTATATATTTTATTTCAAATATATTACATTGATTTTACATTCTGTGATTACTTCCTCACACGCTGACTTATTAACTGTACAATTTTAGGAAAATCGTCTACTTTTACAATGTTTGTGAGCACCATGTATCTATCACATAATTAATTTATCTGTTGTTGCTTCATTTTTAATTCTTAATTATTTTAACCTATTGTGGTATAGTAATTTTATTCCAGGTGCATCGTCTTCATATATAATGAATACAAGATATTGTGAAAACATTTTAAAAGAGTAACGGTGGAGCTTCTTGCCCATTCTTTTCCATACGAAAACTACCTTTCAGAAGGGGCGACTAGAATCAATTATTATATTTTTGTAAATTTTGACGTTCAAAATTGCCTTTTATGTGCCTAATTGAAATAAATTATTTGACTTTGACTGACATGGCATAAATCGTTAGATGACTAATCGATTATTAATTCGAATTTAATTAATCATTGAGAATCTCACTTGAAAAGCGTGTAAGATTATTTTTTATAGGTGCCGTTATTAATATCTATGGAAAAATGGAATCTATGGAATCTATGATAGTCCGACAATATTGTATTGGAAGTAAAGTGACAGCCAAGGGTACTAAAATAAATTATTTACACAAATACCTACATAAACTCATGCCTTCTTCCCACGGGGTAGGCAGGTACTACAAAACGCCACCTGCTACGATCCTTAAATACTCCTTTTGCCTCGTTTACGTTCATACATCTGGTCATACACGCACGCCGGTTGCGAGTACTACGCACCTGACCTTTCTGGAGAACATCACCAATAATGTGTCATCGGAAAATGTCCAATTTATTTCTATTCTATTAATAATTACCTCATTTAATAACAATAAAAGCTTAACCATGTTCCGTAGGCCAACCTTCAAAGAACGATAGTATGAAACGATAGCCATGTCGCTACGGCGTAGCGGACAGAATGATGTCACGGCTACGCACGTAGCCACCTTGTAGCACCAATACAGCATGCTACGAGAATCAATTGATTTGTTCCTTACATCAGAAATGCATTTTGTATGCAAATTCTATTTCTTAACTTGGCTTATTCGGTAAACAAATACCAATGATGTACTGAGATTTTGAAATTGAGTTTAATTCATTCCGTACGTGCCGCTTTCAAAGATGAATGCAAACTGTGATGGTTTTTGTTTATTAAAGAAATATGAGATAAAATACACTGTACTTGTTTATTTTAAATTAACGTAATATTGAGATTGGAGATTTTTACGTACAAATAATAATATTATTGGTATTTTAACTACGTGGAAAATTAAATGATTAATTACTCGTACATAATATTTACTCATTCTTTAAACGAAAATGTTAAGCGATACAACGAAAATTGTAAATGCTTTCGTTTTATTTTCAGTACATAATTGTTGAACAATATTCATGGAATCGTCATGTTGCCAAACTTTTCGACGAATTGACAAACTTTGTCAACAAATCTTTGGCTCCACACTGCTGCTGGTTTCTGGTGTTGTGCAACGTTTCTCTTCTACGATCTGCGCCTTCTCAATTGATTACTGGGGCAACTCGCTTGCGCAAGACCAGTTCAACCGATTCGTGACCAATCAATCTGCCTACTATGATGCAGCTGAATACCAGTATTTTACATGGAGTGACTGCGTATCTGACCTCCACAACACAGTAACTGGGTAATACGATAACCCTTAGTTCTAACCCTTAGAGACTGGTTGTCAGACTGTCAGGCTTCTGACGATCCGTAACGACTGTCAAAGATCCACGAATGACAGCCGGGACCAACGGCTTAACGTGCTTTCCGAAACACGGAAGAGTCTCGAAATGTAAAGATGGTCACCCATCCACAGACCAACTCCGGCAAGCGTAGCTTAACCTGATGGATCGACCCGTGCGGTGGTTATTATTTAGCCACCGCACGGGCCTCACCGCTCCAACCGATTCGCGACCGTAAAAGATATAAATCACGCGACACTAAATTGCTCGAAGGACCAAATGTTGGGGTTGTAATGTCCAACAGTGAAAATGTTATGTAAACTTGTGAGATATGTTATGTTATGTTATGTAAATGAGAAGACGAACGATTCTCTTGACGGATTTATTGCTACTAAATATAATTACGCAATTGTGCCACTTTAATGCTATGTTAGAGAAATGCACACCTAAACAATATCGATATGCATTATTGAGTATGACGTACAAACTACCACAAAGGTCAACATACAGCGTTGTTCGTACATAAATTATTTAATTAATTTATGTACATTAACTCTATTTACATTGGTCGATAGCCTGTAGTTATTTAAAGAGAATTAATAATGTTTTCATCGAAAAATGCAACCCATTTGCGGGAATAATACGTAGGTTTTTTTCTCAACGTAAAGGAAAAACTTGTATATTTTTACAGCAATTACGATTTACACGAGAATAAAAATAATTGGCACATGAGATATTTAGTAAAATCAGCCCATAGTGTTCCCACTACTGGGACACACAGGCCTCCTCTCTGTGACAGGGAGTGGGCCGTAAACCACCACGCGGGCTCAGTGTGGGTTGGTATATATATATATGTCACATGTCTTCGAATTCTTGACTCTAGAACATAGTTTCCTTTACCGTTTGGCAGCAAAACGGTGATGAGATATTTAACAGTCATAAAATCAGCCTTAGTTATTTAATTTATTGGATTGGTTGTTTACACAAAACATTTAAAATAAAATATTATAAATTGATTTTTGTATATTTTTTTGTAATGAATAAACTCAAAAACTACTTGACCGATTTAAAAAAATCTTTCACCAGTAGAATGCTATTATTATCACTGAGTAACATAGGCTATAATTTATAAAGATATCACGCGGGCGAAGCCGCTGGCGGAAGCTAGTTTAAAATAATTTCCTTAATAGTAGATACATTCTTATGCGTTGGTGTAGCAGTAGCAAGTACGCCTGTTGAGCATGGGTTCTAGGTTTGATCCTCGGGTCGGGGAGTGTTATTGGTATTTTCCATGTGGAAATTCTCAACTGCAGCCCTGATCCTGAATTCTGCCTGTTCGGTGACAATAAGCTCGATCCTATTGTAGGATTCAAACATGGCTGGTGAAATGTGCGTGCAATAACACTGTGTCTGCTTTACAGTCGTGATGTTATGTCTTTCAATACAAGATACAAACGAGTTATTTTTATAGGAATTTAAATGCATGAGTTATTTATTAATATCAGCCGTATAATTAACCTGCTGCATGTGTCTCTTCCCAACGAAATAAAACCAAATTGAAATTGGGTCATCGTTCAGGTAAACAAAGGATTATTTATTGAAGGTGCGTCCACCCCGCGATCATTCGCTTGTGTTTTTAACTACGAGCATTTGTGTATTTAACTGAGCATCTCAAAGATCACAAGTGAGCAGTTTCTTTGACGAGCATTCGCGCAGGCGAATGATTGGCGGCTATCTGCTGATCGAAAGCGATTGATTGGCTGCGATCTGCTGATCGCAATCGAGTAATTGGTTGCTATCTGCTGATCGAAAGCAATTGATTGGCTGCTATTTTCTGATCGAAAGCGATTGATTGGCTGCGATCTGCTGATCGCAATCGAGTAATTGGTTGCTATCTGCTGATCGAAAGCAATTGATTGGCTGCTATTTGCTGATCGAAAGCGATCGATTGGCTGCTATCTGGTAATCGCAAGAACATGGTTGGCTGCTATCTGCTAACCGCAAGCACGTGATTGGCTGCTACCTGCTAATCGCAAGCGAATGATTAACAGCTATCTGCTGATCGAGTGATTGGATGCTATCTGGCGATTGCAAGCACATGATTGACATTTGGTTAGGCCGCAAAAAGTACGCAAACTGCCAGACAAATGTTAAAAATGAAATGAAAAAAAAAATACCAACATGGTCCGCACATTCACAATAATTCTAATAATAGTCCTAACCTATATTATAAATACGAAACTGAGTTTGTTTGTTTGTAACGCTTTCACTCTAAAACGGCTGAACAGATTTGAAATAGGCACATGGGTAGACTAGACCTGGGTTAGGACATAGGACTTTTTTAATAGTAATTTAGTACATTACTGTCGCGGTCAGCAATAAGGGCATTGGTGGACGATCGTGAAAATACATGAGTCCATCAATGCCTGGTTGCGGCTTATAGTACTTTTCTCAAACAATGCGCGGAAATCCAAACAAAGTAATTTAATTATAAATTCCAGAATTAATTACGAACAAAGAAATAAAATCTTTGATAAATTACCTCCTTGGTTGCCATGGGTCGAAGTAAAAAGTTCGTTCCTTTTTTAAATAACACGACAATTATGGAGTTTTCATAGTAATTTATTTGGCCGCCAAACACGACAGTTATGGATTTTCATAGTAACATTGACAGCCAGCTACTTGCTTGTTTTTGACCAGTAAAGCAATTTCGATTTATCTCGAAGAAGTTTGTCAAAATAATATTCGTATTTTCAAGCATGTTTGAGAAAAATACTTTACAAATTAAACAGCATTAATTGTGGTTAAAATTCCTGGGTCAAATTGACGTTAGGACAAAATCAAATTGACCCAATTTAACCATCACGCTTGCTCTCCACATGTAACCGATATCAGAAACACATCCAAACGATATTTAAATTACTAACTTTGAATATAATTGAACCCTTCGTTATCCGTCAAGCATCATTAACACTATGTGCGTCGGTTTAAGTAGCGTTTTCAAATGTCAAAGGTTCTGTATTTGATATTTGAGGTATTGGATAGTGATTCGTTTTGGATACTACATTACAAGTTTTAATTTTTGAATTGTTTTTATCTTTTTATAATGGACGCTTTTTACGTGCACGTCTTTCTACATTGGTCTCACATGTATAATTTCAACATGAATGATGTAACCAATATTTTGTAACAACATTATGATTTAAAAGAGTGTCCGTGGAGTTTCTTGCCCGTTCTTCTCCATAGGAACCTACGCTTTGGAATGGGCAACTAGCTTCATATTTCTGACTGACTGACCCCTTGACAATTCAAAAGTGCCTGTAAATGGTTTAATTGAAATAAATGCTTTGAGTTTTGAGTTTGAGTTACAACATAACATTGTACACGTTTTTCCCTACAAAATAAGCAGAGGGAAATACAACAACATTTCCCTAGTTATAAGTCCCATGTAATAGCTTGGGGTCTATAACAAAAACCTATGAAGTAAATCAGCGTGCAAAAATTGGCACAAATCCAGATTTCAGATTGGTCCTATTTAAATAAATATGTAAAACACTCAATTTTCGAAATTGCACCTACCACTGTTTGTCACTGCATCACCCAAAGGTTGACTGTTAGAAAATGCATATGGAATCAACTCCGCCTCTGCACATCTTGCTTGAAGTACTAAATAAATAACAAATTAAGCCTTGGAAATCCAATACTTTGTTTGACTGCTGAGCATGGGTCCTGGGTTCGATTCTTAGGTCAAACAAAGTATTGTATAAATAAATAATATTGTAAGTATAAATGATTTGACGTAAGCTTTCGGCCACTAGACCAACGAGCCAGTCATGTATGCACAATATCCTACATTTAACGAGTGATTTAGACGATGCAAGATTCTTTCCTGTGAATTTTGTTTTTTTTTTTAATTATGAATTTTCTGGCATACGATAAAATTGAAGTAACAAATGAAACCATTTACGCCGGTAGCATATCTCCGCCACGAAACCATAGCAGCGAAACCGTAGTAGTTCAATTCAACCGACTCGCGTCATGTTCCGCTATTCGAAATTCGAGTAGCGGAACTCGGCTAGCGGAACATGACGCGAGCCAGTTGAATTGAACTACTGCGGTTTCGCTCCTACGGTTTCGCGGCGGGGGTGTGCTACTGACGTGAAACACTGTTAAGACGGTGCAATTTTTATAGTTGCCTCAACATAAGGTAACAAAATCGCACCGTGTAACATGCGTCCAGAGAGCGCGAGGCATGTGTTTCGAATGGTAAGCAACTTGTGTGACGCATGCCTCAAACTGTCCTTAAGGGGGATGCCACAAGGTTTTTGCAATTTGCAGGTCAGTGTTTAAGAAAAGAAAGAAAGAAAGAAAATACGTTTATTTGCGGTAAATATGACGCAAAGAAAAAAAAAACACCAGCATAACAAATTGGGGGAAAATATGCGTCACATCCACGCAAAACGGCCATCGCTCAGCATAATGCTGCTGCTTGTTTGGTTGTATCTTGTAAAATATGATTCGAGACCGTAACAAATATGGCTGATATGAATCGTTTAGTAACAAAATCGCAATCAAAAGCTAAGTGAACACTTCATTTTACTCATTACTGTACCTGTTATATACGTCTTCCATAAATTAGTTTTCTTGTAAGTAGCTTTAATATCTCCTGGCAATTTACAAATAAATTAAACATTAAAATAAGTAGAAACGGAAATTGTGTCTTAGGATCCTTCGTTTCAAGGACTATACTCGTAATTTATCTTATCATATAATTTGTTGTGTTGGTACTTTTAAGATAATAGTAATTATAAAAAATTGCCTAAGAGATATTCTCGACGGCATGTGAAGCCATTCAGAAGCCCATGGGCCGCATAAAAACTCTAACAACAGCTTAGTCAGTAACCATACGAAAATGAAGGTAAAATATTTAAGGGGAAGACATTTATAGAAGGTCGGTAAGTTTTGTATGAAACAGCAGATACTTGTGCATATTAAACGCCACTCAATGCAAAAACAACACCCTCCTTTTGGGATTCACCGCAGTTGGGTAAAAAGAGAAAGCTTTCAAAATCGTGCTATTTGCGTCCATAATCGAGGTGTATGTTATGCCTAGTCTTATTTCCATATGAAGTATTAGTGCAAGGAAATTTCTTCATAATGGGCGTGAGATGTCAGAGCCTGAAGTTTCAGTTTAGGTACAATAAAATCGGCCAAGTGCTTGTTGGACTACGCACAATGACTCTGTTCCGTAGTTGGGATGAATTTATCCCAAGAACAAACTTAACATTGTAGATGAAAAATATGTCAATTCTTTTAAAGCCAATTATTTTTAAAAGAGTAACCGTGGAGTTTTTCTCTTCTCCATAAGAAACAACCAATTGGAACTGTGCACCTAGCTTCTGACGTTTCATAACTGCCCATGTAGGTTTATGTGAAATAAAATATTTTGAATTGAATTGAATGTTCTCCCATACATTCCAATTGCAAATGTAAGTGTACGCACAATATTAAGAGATTTACCATGTTCTTTTAATACCATAGACTTCTTATAGGTTTTCATGTATTCTATAAGTATAGAACTATTATCTGTACTGTTTTCAATATTTTAGGCATAGAAGTTTCGGAGACAACGGAAAAAAGAAACTGTTTTCTTAAATAACTTGAAAACTATTATTTATTTTTTAAATTATTTAAAAAATGTTTGAGCTCATTTGATAAGTCACACGGTACAGTTAGCAAAACATTTTCTTTTACATTTCTAATTTGTCCCCCAAATATGACCCCCATATTCAAAATTCATTTATTTACGTTACACGTTCGTGTGTTGTGTGGCAGATGATGGCACGTTCGTGTTTGGGTCATAGAAATTCATATGTAGGTATACCAAATTTCAACTTAATCGGTGTTATTATACTTACATACTTTCGTTTAAACACCGTCAAACTCACCATCACATGATCACACACTTACACTCACACTCATTCACAACACATGATCACATATTTATACTTACACTCATTCACATAATTGCGTTTTTTTTAGTTTTATTATTTTATTTTTATTCTAGATTTGTTTGTTATGTTTTCTTTAATTAAAATTTAGATTTTTAGATTTTTATTTAGCTTTTTTATTTATTTTCTGGTAATCGGAAAAAAACCTTTTTTTTTACTTTTATTTACTGAACATTTTTTTATAAATGTATGATAAATTTTTAAATGGTAAACCCTCCATATTGGTGCCCAAGATACAGGCGTGCCTAGTATGGGGCCAATGGGCCCTTTCTAATTTTTTTTTGCAATAAAGATTTATTATATATATATTTTTTTTTTTATATTGATTTTTTTTTTTAATTAGATTCGGAGCAGATTTGCTGTGACAAACGGATAGACAGCCAGACGAGTGATCCTATAAGGGTTACCTTATTCATTCGGATGAACGGAACCCTAAAAACCTGAAATACTTTAATACTGTATGCCAGATCTTACAAAAACCTTTCGTACGTCGCCATTACTCGTCCAGTCTTACAACACAAGACAAGACCTCGCCGTATGTTTACCGGTAGCGGTACCGGTACCTAAATACTGGGACGGTATTAGATACCGCATTGTGTATTCACAGATATGTTAGCTGATGTATTTCGTATCAGTCTTGGCACTGTTTTCGCTTGTTATACCAACTTGGATTGAGGGTTCCTGATACATAATGTATTAATTATCTCTGTTTCAGTGGTTATTCACACATAATTAAGTTTAGCGTGACTTTGTACGTGCAATGCTTAGGTCGAGAAGTGTTTCAGGAAATCTGATAGAATTTTATGGTACGTTTGGCGTAGTGGTTTAGCAGTTTACTTTTGCGCTAGGAGTGACAGGTGCGATGTACAAAATAATGTAATTTATGAATCACAAAGAATGGTTCTAGTTTTTTATTAATCTGAAAGTATTCTCTTGTAACCACCATTGCTTTCAAAACGGTGAAGGAAAACATTGTGAGGAAACCGGCATGTCCTAGAACCAAAAGTTCGAAGACATGTGACATCTACCAACCCGCACTGGCCCCGCGTGGTGGATTACGACCCACTTTCTCTTGAAGAGAGGAGGCCTCAGGGTGTCCCAGCTGTGGGAACATTATAGGCTGATTATACAAGGACGCATTCTTTCGTGAAGCATTCTGAGTTCAATTCCTAAATCACGCAAATGATTATATTAGAATAGCTGTTTAAACTTTTTGGTGACTCTCGTCCTTATTAAGTCCTCTATCCATCGAAGATACTCTGAGCCTCGGAAGGCTGTTTGCATCTGTAAAATATCAAGGTCAAAGAAAGCCTTAAAGAAAAATAACGTACAGTTCCCCAGAATCACTTAGCAGTTTAGCCTCATAAGTAAAAACTGAACGGCACTCCATCCGGGCCGTAACTAGATAGCGTCCGTTCCATTTCCGATTCGCATATGGCTCATGTTTATTCACACGACTCTGAAACGGCTGCAAAACGGTTCGGCCGCAAAATTATGACCAAAGAAACGTGTATGGACTGTATTCATGGTTTGTTCAAAGTTTTATAAGCTTGTCAGTTTTCTTTTCAATAATATTAGATGGTTCAGTATCTCTGCTCTTATTTTTTTAGTGTACTATTCATTGTTTGGACGGTATACAGAGAAATGTACTCTTAATGATTCGAGGTTAAGAGCGTTTATTCAGAAAGTGGGCAAATTGGCCAATAGCTGTCAAATATTTCGCTGTTTTGATTAATTTGGCAATATTACCGTATGGAAATAAGAAATATGGCTAACTAGTGAATATTAATATCGTAACACTGAGTATTTAGTTTTAGATGTAAAAAAAAAGTATTTGGAAACTTTCCAAATGCCTTTTTTACACCTAAAACGGTTACAACATCAAATTTAATATTACAATTGCAATTCATTATTAATATTCTAGTTCACTAGTTAGCGATATTTCATATTTCCATACAGTAATATTGCCAATTTAATGAAAACAGGTAAATATTTGACAGCTATCTGCGACGTTGCCAACTTTTTTATGAAAGATCTTAAGTAAAAAAATAACACATACATAAAATAACATATACATAAAATGAATATTCTTTAAAAAAAACAATAACGCTAATACCGTTTGCTGACGCAACTTGGTTAAATATTATGGTACCCACTACTAGCTACGCCGTAGCAGATGTCACTGCTACTAAGCTACGACAGCGTAGCAAGCATCGGAGCACACCGTTACGCGTCAATTCATTTGGTCTTAAATTATGTAGCAATAACAAATAAAACACTCCGTTTTAAAATTAAATGTCGGTCATTTGAATTAAGTTTGGTTTTCAAACAACGACATGCCAATGTTTGTTTTTGAAAAACCATTTTATTCACTGATAAAAAAAATAAAATAAAAAATAGGTTTATTTGTCACACGTGCATACAAAAAAACAACAATATAAACATATAAGCAACAGAAATATTCAGCAGCTGCACGTCATGACTGTGACAAGAAGGCTTCCACTCAGCATAATTCTGTGCTATGAGGGACCCACAGCATAGCGCTGGTTTCAGTGGTCACCCGAAAAATACGTACGTAATAGTTTCGGGTAATCTCAAACCTACCTGATAACCAACATTATTTCCTCAATCAGCTCACTAAAATTTAGTACACACCATGTTACTAAAAAATACGGTTCGAACAGCAAGTGACCCATTTGCTTGCTCCATAAAATGTAATGATTTCGTAACGACTCCAGCACTCGATAAAATGCCCGTGTAGATGGGCACTACTATATATTTTTAAAAGGAAAAAAGACGGTTTTGCTATTGGCGTAAAGTTGGTAACGATCTTGTTTACTTCAATGATTGTATGAAGTTGTTAAATGTTTATGTGTTTTTTCTACGGAACTGCTGAGCTGGTTTTGATGCAGTCTTGGTTAGGTCTCCATTAGAAGAAAAATAAATTTATTTGCGGTAAAAAATGATGCAGAGAAAAAACACAATCAAAGAAAAGTTGGGGGAGAATATGCGTCACATTCACGCAAAACGGCCATCGCTGAGCATAATGCTGTGATCCTATGCGAGACAGAGCCACAGCGCTGGTTTTCATTGATGTAGTTTGCCCAATTCCTTGGTTAAGTGGTCGTGCTTCCGTGGCTACTATAAACATGTGGATAAGGATACTCGTTGATTTTTTGTTACTACTTACTTCAAGCTCGGAGCTTGTGGCTAAGTGATAATAGCACCAGTTGGTCCATTTCCGAGACTCCTCCGTGAATCGGAAAGCACGTTAAGCCGTTGGTCCGTGTCATTCGTAGATCTTTGACAGTCGTTACGGGTCGTTAGTAACCCGAAAGTCTGACAACCAGTCTTACCAAGAGGTATCGTGTTACCCAGTAACTGGGTTGTGGAGGTCAGATAGGCAGTCGCCCCATATAAAATTCAGCTGCATCTGGTTAGACTCGAAGCCGACCCTAACATGGTTGGGAAAAGGCTAGGCAGATTGATTGACTTATTTCAAAGCATTTATTTCAAATAAACCATTTACAAGCATTTTAAATGGTATAGGAGTTGGCCAGTTAGAAAGTTAAATCTAGTTGCCTATTCTAAAACATAGTAGATTACAATGGAGAAGAAATGGCAAGAAACTCCACTGACACTCTTTTAAATCAAATTATTTTTGTAATGTTGTGTTAACGAAGCAAAAGGAGTACGTAAGGATCGTAGGAGGTGGCGTTCTGTAGTTTCTGCCTACCCCCATAGGAACAAGGCATGAGTTTATCTATGTATGACTAATAAGTTAAGGTACCATTCTGTGCCCGACTGCAGGCGACAACTGCAGGCGACGTGTCGCGGCGTCATGTCGCTGCAGTTATGATTCCGAACCCGACCGCAGGCGGCAGCAGCCCGTATTCCAGTCGGTAGATAGAAGATAGAAAAACATGTTATCGCTCGAGTGTTGGTGGCACTACTGGTCTGTGGTCGACGACGTCAACGACGTCTCGCTAGCTGCGGAAGGCATTTCATAGAAATTCATAGAAACCAGTTGGTCGCGGCGACACGTCGCCTAAAGTTGTCTCCTGCAGTCGATCTTACAAAACTTGGTCCCAAAGTGCAATTTACCTTGCCTGTTCTTTAAAAAAAAAACAATTGCAAAGGTAGGTTGGTAACTTCGAATCGTTGTGTTTCTTCGAGTGGATTTCCAGTAGTTCGGTGCTTCTGCCAAGTTAAAAAGAAAAAGTCTTGTTTATTACCATCGATACGAAAGAACTATTGAAATAACAAAATACGAGTGTTAGTAGTACTAGGCACGCTAGTACAAATAGAAACTATTTATGTTGAACTATGTACGAGTATTACATGTGAGCAAGAGAAATTACATTGTTGTAGAGAACTACACATTACTTTTGTAACATAAAAAAGAACCTCTTCTTTTCGAGTGGTTAGTGACTAATCTGGTGTCAGAGTTTTAAAGCCGCCCATGGGTCTCTGACTTGGCTTCACATGCCGTCGAGAAATATTTCTCAGGCAAACCGGTTTCCTCATGATGTGTTCCTTCACCGTTATTAAAGTAAGTAAAGAGGTAATTTTTTTTTTATTTTGAATGGAAATAAGCCGTTTTATGCTTCTTAACCTTTAAACGATTATGAAGCTCCTTCGCGTATGTCAAAATCATCCCATATCATAATTATATATTATCAAACCTTGAAACTTCATCATCATCATCATCATCATTTCAGCCGAAAGACGTCCACTGCTGGACATAGGCCTCCCCCAAGCACCGCCACTTCGACCGGTTCTGTGCCTCCCGCATCCAGTGGATTCCTGCGGCCTTTGCAAGATCATCGGTCCATCTTGTGGGAGGCCTTCCAACGCTACGTCTTCCGGTACGAGGCCGCTCCAGAACCTTTCGGCCCCATCGGCTATCTGTTCTGCGAGCAATGTGCCCTACAAATTGCCACTTAAGTTTGGCAATTCTTCGGGCTATGTCGGTTACCTTGGTTCTCCTGCGGATCTCTTCATTTCTGATTCGATCACGTTTTGAAACTCCAAGCATAGCCCTCTCCATTGCCCTTTGGGTGACTTTGGAAACTTCATACCATATATTAAATCGGTGTGTCACAGTCTAAAGTTTTCAACCAAATGCGTGTTACATCCTCGTTGTTTTCTTCCTTGTTGTTGAAATGATAAAACTGCATTGTCATCCGATTTACATATGCATGCAAAATTTCAGCTCAATCGGAAACAGCGAAGTGGGTCATATTTATGTTGCAAGATTTCATTACAGACAGGCGCCGGGACAGGTGAGACTAAATAAAAGCCTGTAATAAAAACACGTCGTATTTCCCCAAAGGGCAGGAAGAGGCTATACACTTACATATCGGTAACTTTTTATAAGTAACTAGCTGTTGCTCATGAATTCGTCTGAGATCAAGGATAAAAAAATAGCTTATATTCTTACCCAGCTCATGGTCTACCTGTGTGCCAAATTCCATCCAAGTCCATCCATCCGTTTTTGCGTGATTGAGAAACAAACAAATAAACAAACAAACTCTCTTTAGCATTTATAATATTAGTGAGGATTTATTTATAAGTAGTTACTTAGCCTATTGCACTTAAAACGGGAACAAATACTCTCAGTCTAGCCTGTTGCTAAAATAACCTAAAAGAGAAAACCAAAAACATTTTTTTCTACTCAGGAATCGTACCCGGGAACTTACGTTCAGCAGCTACATTGGCGACCACAAGGCTAACAAGGCATATTATTTTTGTTCATCTAAAATCAAACAAAATAGATATTCAGGCAATCTTTGCATGCCTATAATAGTAAAAAATATAGCTATCGATAAGAGAGAGGTCGTAAAAACATTGCTCCCCTGAATAATGACTCTGTTGCAGCACTGTGGCTGCTAATGGCATTTTACTAGATGTAAGTACATACATAACACAAACATAAACTCACGCCTTATTCCCGTAGGGATGGACAGAAGCTACAGAACACCACCAGCTACGATCCTTACATATTCCTTTTGCTTCGTTTACGTTTATACATCTGGTCATACACGCACACCGGTTGCGAATACTACGCACTTGAGCTTTCTGAAGAATATCACCAATGGGGCGTCCCCTCCCGGCGTTTCCACTCACATCTGCCTTGTAAATACCTTTTGTTGGTCAGTTCATTTATTCTCTCAACATGACCAAAGCATCTAATCATACTCTTATTAATTGAAATCATTTTTCCTTCTTGGGGGAATTGACCTAGTTATTGATTTTAAAAGTAAAATAGGGTTGTTGTCTTACCTAGTGTCTGGGTTGGGGGGTCAGATAGGCAGTCGGTCCTAATAAAATACTGGTATTTAGCTGCATCCGGTTAGACTGGAAGCCACCAACATAGCTAGCATAGGGAAGAGCTTACGCAGATGATGCTCATGAAGTCAAAAATGTTTGATATTCTACAGGCTCGCCTCCTTTACCTACATGGGACTTACACATAACTGGCGAAATGGCGTAATATACAGCATAATCAGCCCCATAATCGTTCCCACTGCTGGGCCACAGGCCTCCTATGGGTGAGAAGGAGTGGGCCATAATCCAAGAATAAGTCCTTTTTCGAATTGGCCATCTTAAGAACTGGTCCTTTTGCGAATTGGCCATTTTAAGAATTAGTCCTTTTACGAATCAGGCATTTGTCGAATTAGGCATTTGTAGAATGCTAGTCAGTATACGAGTTGAGCATTCATCGACTAAGCCCACCACGCGGCCCCAGTGCGAGTTGGTAGATGTCACATGTCTTCAAATTTTTGGTTCTAGGACATGCCGGTTTCTTCAGGATGTTTTCCTTCATCGTTTTGAGAGCATTGGTGATGAAATAATTTACACAAAGTAAAGTGCCTGTCTGGATTCGAACCTTTAAGTCGTAGGTCGCGGCCGTTACCACTGGCCCACCACTGCTTTCACCGCTCACGTAATATATATCTCTGCCTAACCCTTCGAGGAATGCAGGCGTGATGTCATGTTATGTTGTTACTGCACAATTAATGCTGTTGAACAAGAGAATCGTTATCGAAAGCAAGAAAGCCATATAATACATCTATATTTTTCACCAAAAATCACAATGCAAAACCCACGAAAATGACTTCTTCACATCCAAAAACACAACGATTTAACAATAATAACAATACCAGGACTAAATATAATATCCTTCCCACGTAGCATTATTATCTTAAATAAGCTGAACGACATATTCTTATATCGTTTTACAAATGGGGCTCGTTCATTCGCCTTAAGCGGGGCATTACTTCGGCGGTGATTGCCCAACACAGATGTTCTTAATACTTATCATCTTGGTTGAGAAAATGGGGGTGGTAAATAGGTACATGGATTTACAAGTTGTGGGGATGATGGTATGGTCATCACCATTCTTTACGTTGATGAATTTAAAGTTAACTTTACCCGTGTATTGTTTGAAGGGTAGGCACAGGTTCGCGAAGGAAGAGGCAGAACGCGTGAGGGAGAGGCAATTTTCGCGCCCTCACGCCCCTAGCCGCCACAGGAGACGCCCTGGGCGTCGGAAATCGCAGGCCGTTTCCCAACCAACGTAGGCGCGGGCTTGCGGACGGTGAGCAATGGGTAGCTCGCCGTCCGATAAGGACCCGGCCCGGGTCGACGGCGCGTTGTGTTCCACGCGCGCCACAAAGAGATGTCAGCAAGTGAAGGGGTCCGATAGGACCGATGCCTGCCGGGGTTGCGGGAAAGTCCGAAAGGGATACTGTGGCCCTGGCAACGTACAGGCAACTGAAGGAACACGGGTGGGTTTTAGTCAGTAAGAGTCTGATACGCCCTCCTGCTCCACCCAGACCGGGAGAAGTTATTTGATAATTTCCCACCCCAAAAAAAAAAAAGGTAGGCACAGGTATAGGTACTGTTTGTAAATTTAGAATCCGGGTTATTATCGTGATTTTTCGTTTGGAAAAATCTTATAACACTTTTCCCGCCCCCGGATTGAAGCCAACGCTCTGAAGTAACCGTAACAGCTTGCGGCAACTAGACTAACGTGTGGATTAGAAAAAAAGTAATAAGTTCACCCCCTATTACATGAAAAATTATTTTATTTCTGTAAGTAGGTTTGGACAAACACGTTAATCATATTTTTATAAACTAGACGACGACGTGGGTCATGGGTCTTTAACATAACGTAACTTACGAAATGTACCTCTGCCTGTAATTCGCAAATTATCGGAACAAACAGACAGACAGAAAAAAATATATATATAAGTATCTCATATACTTTCATAAGCATTTAGTATAAAGCTGTTATTTTGATATTACAGACACTTCAATTTAATTTATATGTATAGATAATTATGATCTAGTAAAAAATATACTGTTCAAAGGCGGACTTAAAGACTTAGGCATTTTCTAGCTGTCAACCTAGGGTGAGACAGAGACCAAACACGGCAGCAGTTATTTCTGTACGAAACACGGTTGCTATTTTTTCAACTTTCGGATAGATAAGCATCTAACGTAATGTTCGGTTCCCTATCCATTTGCATAAAATTTTAAGACCTAATATAACTTAGCATAATGTTGTTTGGCATAATTATATTTTCGCATAATATAATTACGCATAACAGCATACGCATAATTTCTCTAACCATAATAATGATTAAGCATAATATTCTAAAGCATACATTTCTTAAGCATAAAGTTAAAGCATGCAAGCAAACATGCAGCATGCAAGCAAGCATGCAGCATGCAAGCAAGCATGCAGCATTCAAGCGAGCATGCAACATGCAGCAGGCAGGGTTTCTGTCACGGCTCCGGCGCTGCGGGCCTCCGGCGGCCCCACGCGTGCTAATCGTCGCAGACGGCTTTCGCTCACCACCACAGCTTCGGCTTGTTGGCCGGCTTCGCCGGCCAGCCTCAGCCGCCTGCTCCTCAGCCTGCGGGCCGCCTCACCCCTACGCGCCTACGCGATTTTAAATTACACTCTAGGGGTAGGACAAACAAGACTACGTGGAGTCGGTTTTGCAGCAATTCGGTTCTTAGGCCTACTAACGTTATGCGAATCAAATTTATGCCAAAACAAATTAGTCTTTAAGATGATTATGTCAACATAAAATGTATGCCTAAAAAAATTATGCCGAAGTATTATTATGCCAAAACAAATTGTGCCAAAATCGTTATGCCGAAGTATATTAGGGCAAAGAACATTATGCGAAAAGAAGGTATCCCGTAATGTTCATGTTATTTATGTTACCGTCAATTCGTCTTTGAAACTTCGCCAATAACTTAACTTAAATTACATTGAAAATATTTACCTTTTTCTGCTACAAATGTGTTGGCTCACACCACAGCCATTCAATCGGCACCAGTATAAAGAAAATTGCTTCGATACCTCCCCGATTGAGATAACATTACCGACTGAGATACGAGCTTGTATTGCGTCGAGTTTGTTGGAGGTTTGCAAAGTAGGTTGTAGTTAAAGACTGGTTGATGATGATGATCATTATCATCATGCCCTTGTTTCATGTTACGTGGGGTTGGCGCACACGTTTTCTTCCTCCATTCTCCCCTGTCAACCGTCACGCTATCATTGACTTCCTTCTCTTTCATATCATTTCTTACACAATTTATCCATCTTTTCTTTGGCCTTTCTCTCACCCTCAATCCATAAACATTTATATTAATCGCTCTTTTAACTCTCAAAGTCAAAGTCAAATAATTTATTTCAATTAGGCACAAAAAAGGCACTTTTGAACGTCCACATTTACAGAAAAATAATAATTGATTCTAGTCGCCCCTTCCAAAAGGTAGTTTTCGTATGGAGAAGAATGGACAAGAAACTCCATCGTTATTCTTTTTAAAATGTTTTCACAATATCTTGTGTACATCAATTATATAATTATATGTGAAGACGATGCACCTAGAATAAGATTACTATAGGTAAAAATAATGAAAGATTAAGGAATGACAGATAAATTAATTATGTGATAGATGCATGGTGCTCACATATTTACATTTTTTTTTTTAATAACAGTTCCAAAATTGACCGCCTACGCTTTAGTACTGAAGATAGAAACATAATATTCCTGAGATAGTGACCAACCAACTAATTGACCAACCAGCACACCCCGCGTGGTGGATTATGGCCCACTCCCTCTCATAGAGGGGAGGCCTGTGCTCCAGCAGTGGTAACTATGGCTGATTAGCCATGCTGAATTACGTGTACATAATATTGGGAAAAAAAATATCTTTAGATAATTATCCTTGAGTATAGATTTCGATGTTTTTTGTTGGTATATTGGCGTGTGCTAGCTGGCATATATCTAATAATTTGATTTAATGTTTTGTGTTGCGTAATGTAAATTATTTTGCATTTTTTGTTGATGTAGAATCAAGTTTTTCTTACTGAACAGACAGCTGTGCTACTGGGGAGTTTTTTGCTGTCTTATGTAATTTTGACGTTCGAAAAGTGCTGATTCTCAGCCTATTTTTAATAAATTTAAACAAACTTTTTATTTGCACATCTGTTATGTTATAGTGTTAGGAGATGAGCATGAGGTCCTGGGTTCAAATCTCAGTTCGGGCAAAGTGTTATTAGGTTTTTTTAACTGGAATTTCTCAGTAGCACCCCAGAACCTGGATTTGTGCCCGGTTGGTGGCTTTAGGCCCCTAATTACATAAGAATAAAACTTATCTGACGAAATGTGGGTGTACTATAGGTACGCCTCTGCTCAACCCTTTGGGGAAACAAGGCATGATGTTATGTTATGTTGTTATACTAAGTTTATTGATTTTAATGCAAGTGGTTATGTTGGAAATTTCGAATTAGTCCCTTAGAGCAGCTCATCATCATTTCAACGGAAAGACGTCCACTGCTTGACATAGGCCACTCCCAAGTACCGCCACTTCGACCGGTTCTGCGCCTCCCGCATCCAGCGGATTCCTGCGGCCTTTACAATATCATCGGTCCGCCTTGTGGGAGGCCTTCCAACGCTACGTTTTCCGGTACGCGGTCGCCACTCCAAAACGTTTCGGCCCCATCGGCCATCTGTTCTGTGAGCAATATTGCCCATTGCCACTAAAGTTTGACAATTCATCGAGCTATATCGGTTACCTTGGTTCTCCTGCGGATCTCTTTATTTCCGATTTGATCACGTTGGAAAACTCCAAGCATAGCCCTCTCCATTGCAGAGCTCTCCAGCAGTTCATGGCTAGACAAAATAATAATCATTGCTCAACACTTGATCAAACGTGAGAAAATTCCGAACAATAATCTAGAACACTGCCAGTAATCGGCCACTTGATCCTTAATCGGTTTAATTGACTAGCAATTTGTGACAAAGCACTAATTGTGTCTTTGTTTGGCACGGATACCAATGGCTTAGAATAGATCGCAAGGAATCGATGGTAATATAGTACGATATAACCTTTGTTATTGGGTGGCAGTAACACACAGTGTACAATACCTTATTTATTTATTTATGTGTACAAACAATTGCTGCATCTTTAAAAAAAAAACAATTAAAACCAAATCAATCTGCTAAACCAAATTAATAAAAACTTAATAAAGTGCAACAGTTACTTAAAGGTCATCACATGACCAAAATTAAATTATATTAATTGACAGCTTGGGCACATGTCAAGTTAACAAGCAAACTTAATACTAATGAGCTAAATACAAAAGCATCATAAATGCTTCATAACAAATCAGACAAACAGTTAAGAATTTCAGATTTCTGCTGTTTGATTGCTCCAGAAACCATTGCTGCTTATGAATTATGAATTTGCTTCAAAATCCTTCGGATTGTGCGTAAAGCTATAAAAATTAACTAACATTAAACTTTGTTTTGGTACGTAACATGGACTTAGGCCGTTTCCTCATTGGTCGGTAAGCATTGAGTACCGAAACGGTACCAATCACCAAGCCACTGCTTTCCAATATCTTTTGCGGAATACTTAATGTAAAAATAATTTAAAACTAACTTCCACCAACGGCTACGCCCGCGTGATATCTTTATAAATTACAGCCTATGTTATTCAGTGATAATATAGCACCTTACTGGTGAAAGAATTTTTAAAATCGGTCCAGTGGTTTTTGAGTTTATTCATTACAAACAAACATACAATAAATCAAATGTTTTCTCTTTATAATATTAGTTTAGAACAATACCTTCTAAGCTCGGATTTCTATTAGCATAGCTTATTTTACTAACTAACAATATTGTAGGTACCTACTTTAACTTCAAACCTACCCTAGCCATGAATATTTACTTTGTAAAGTATTATTTTATTTTATTTATTGTGGGTCATTGTTTTTTTTTCATTCCTCAGTTAGTTTTAATCATGGACTGGCAGTTTGAGCAGTAATTTATGTGGTCAAATGTCCTTTATTTGTTATTGTTCGTCAAATCGTTGAGCTCCTTAAGTTCTGAGTTGAGCTGAACGATTACTGACAAATGCGTGCACTGACTGGACAGATCGACTCAATCTGTGTGGTTCTTTCCTCAAAAGACCATTTCAGACACCAATCTACATGGTCTTCACAAGATCTGACCAATTTTATGTCTGGACATCGGTAATACTAGAGGTATTGGAGATGCGTAGTCATACCAGAGCCAAAACTGAAATGACTTCATTCGCCTTTAATTTACACAGCGACTCTGCTTGGGGGTGGAAAAAAGTATGGTGGTAGTACCCCCCCGGACGACCTTCTTCACAAAGAACTCGAGTGCCACCTGCAAAAATATCCACCTAAAATGAAATTCTAAAAGTACTCGAATAAAACCGAGTTTGCACACTACCGAATTCAAACGAGCGCATTAAAGTTAGTTCTACACTAAAAAACTCGTCGTGCGACTACATATTACGAAACGACTAGCCAAATTAAAAGTCTGTGTGTCCCAGCACTTACAAATTGTTCTAACCTCCATATTGGCAAGATCTTTTACTGGGAAACGGTAGAGAGAAAACCAACCTTGTGCGTTGGAAAATAAGACTGAATTTTCAGTTTACAGAGAGTAAAAATAAATTTGCATCAACGTGTCTGAGAAGAAATGGGAACGTCTGTGGTTCTTCTTTCTTAGGTTTCCTTGTTGAAATTTTACCAAGGTAAGCTTTGGTAAGGTTTATTCCGGTTAAGGTGCGTACAGGAGGATTTAATTGGAAGTTAGGTGGTGATTTCCTAGGACGAAATAACGAAGGGATTATGTAATTTCCATGGTTCAGGTTTCCCGTATTTTTTGTGGGAATATTTCAGTATTTTGACCGAGATTGTGATATGTTTGTTTCAGTGCATCCTGCTCAGTAGTGGAATGAATGATTGAGAATTTAGTGGTGACGTTAAAACTCAAACTCAAAGCATTTATTTCAAATAAACCATTTACAGGTACTTTTGAATTATCCAGGGGTCGGCCAGTCAGAAAGATGAATCTAGTTGCCCGTTTCAAAACGCAGTAGGTTCCTATGGAGAAGAACGCGCATGAAACTCCACGGACTCTCTTTTAAATCATAATATTGTTACAAAATATTGGTTACATCATTCATGTTGAAATCATACATTTAAGAATAATGTAGAAATATATGCACGTTAAAAGCTTCCGTAATTAAAAGGATAAAAACATAAACAAACCAAAAATTATTAATTATGACCAGACCAGACTGACGGCGCCCGTTCACGAACACGATCAATGGTTCAGCACCATTCAGTTCAACCATTTTGAAAGGAATATAATGAACCAACACCCTTTTTTTATCGGGAATGACCAAAACTATCGTTGTACTGAAAGAGTTCTTCTCTACTAACTGACCATTTCGAGTTTAGCTGCTTCCCTCCTCCGTGATTGGTTAAATTTTTCAGATTTTTATGTGATAAACAAAGAAAATACAGCCTGTATAAATAGGATAGGATAATGATGATATAACGTTATTAAACTAGTTAGCTGGTACCAAAACAAATCCCGGGAATTATCGTCCAGTTTCAGTCCTACCAATATTATCTAAAATATTGGAAAAAATAATATACATGAGGTTAGACAAATACTTGACTGAAATTAACTTCATATACGATCAACAATATGGCTTTCGACCCAAATCTAACACCCTTGGCGCAACTATTGACTTGATAACTAAAATAAAAACAAAGATTGATCAAAAACAAGTAGCACTAGGAGTCTTTGTTGATCTAAAGAAGGCATTTGATACAGTCAGTCACACACTTCTATTACAAAAACTGGAAAGTATTGGTATAACTGGAACCGCTTATAAAATGCTAAACTCCTATTTAAGTGATCGATATCAGGTTGTAAAAATTGGAGCTTACCAAAGCACGTCTAAACCCCTAACATGCGGCGTACCACAAGGTTCTATTTTGGGTCCCTTATTGTTCCTAGTGTATGTAAACAACTTACACCAAGCAGGCTTACAAGGTCACCTTGCTCTTTATGCAGATGATACGTGTTTATTTTATTTTGGAGACAACATAAATGATATCACAAAAAATGCTCAGCATGATTTAAATATACTACAAAATTGGTACCAGTGCAATCTTTTAACTATAAACGCTTCCAAAACCTCATATATAATATTTAGAGCAAAAAATAAAAAACTCCCTAACTACCCTAATCTAAGCTTAAACGGAGAAGTATTGAAAAGAACTGATCAAGAAAAATACCTCGGACTAACTCTTGATAGCAATTTGACATGGAAAGCACACCTTCAACACATTAAAAACAAACTTTCATCATTAGTAGGCTCACTGCATAAAATTGTTAGATGTATTCCAAAAAAAGTACGGCTAGTAGTATATAATTCCCTTGTTAAGCCTCATTTATTATATCTTATCGAAGTATGGGGTAACTCATCTAAAACTAGTTTAAAACCAATCCAAATTCTACAAAATAAAATAATCAAAATACTACACAATTATGATTTCTTAACACCGTCAAAAACTATTTACAAAGAGACGAAGCTATTAAACATCAAACAACTTTATATATATAACACATGTATACTTATCTATAAAATAATTCATAAACTTATACACTCACGCATTACATTCACAACAGAAGGGGAAATATGCAAATACTCATCTCGTCGAGCCTGTCACCTGGTATTGTCTAGAGTAAGAACTAACTACGGTAAAAATAACCTAACCTATGGGGGAGCACAGCTTTATAATAAACTTCCAAAGGATGTAAAAGAAGCGACTTCACTCAACATATTTAAAAATAAATTGTTCACTTTTATTTACAACGACGAAACACTATATTAATTGTGTTGTGTTTATTTTTGTTTAAAACGGTGTCATCTTTTAACTTGTACCACCACCTTATCTTAGGAATGCAGTGAACTCGCTTCCAATTTTGTTGACAATGCTCATACTTATTTTTCTTCTACCCGCACTGTTATAATGTAATTAGTAATAAGATTTAATGTTCTCGTGTAAGTGACGATTGTCTTAATGAGAATAATAAAGTTCTTTAAACCGAACTATACAGGTTGTATCGTATTTGTTGTTTAAAATATAATATGCCTTATAAATTGTTTTAATTATTCAATGTTATATGTAGGTTTCCACCTTAATCAAGCAAATATTACCAATATCCTATTCCCTTGTATATCAGCGATCGCATCTCATGTTTTGTATCCCCCTGATAGTATGTAAGCCGCAGAGCACTCATGGGAATCAATGAGGTAATCTCATCTTAGATTGAAAACCACAGGGTTTAATACAACACAGTGAAATAGAGATATATTTTACACTGAGATCGCATTTCCTTGGTTTATTTATATCGGAATAATTGAAATAAAAATAAACGCAAGTTTTGAGCGGTATTCGTTTTGGACTGACTATTGATTTCAGACATTTTAATAGTATTACAGGTTGGAGATTTTCGTGTAATAAAGTCGGTTTCGATTCCTGTGTAAACAAGAATCTCTTTCAAACAACATGTTGATTAATTTTCACCTTTGAACGCATAGACGTGTTGACCACTTTGATCTCTTTTTCAAAGATTCAGTTTTTGCCATAAAGTTCTATATAAAAAAATCTCCTTGTATATTAAAGAAAATAGAAGAACAACAAAAAAACAAATGGTATGTATTGTATTGATACTTGATACATTACGATATCCTGGGGCTATTGGCCGTACTATTTGATATTGACTTAAAAATATTTAAGCCTCTAACTATTTCTGAGAAAAAAAGACATGACGGCCAGACAGCTGGACAACAAATCGATCGTATAAAGATTTTGTACTTATTTAATTATGTTTTGTATTTACAAAACAGGCCTTCTTAAACTAGGTGAAAGTACCTAATAACTTAGGCCTTATTTTAGAGTAATTAATTACTCTAAAATCCTTACTCTGTCAGATTATGCGGTCACAATACAAACTATACTTAACACATTTGTGTGGTTACAGCAACTATTTCAATGCTAAACCACAAACGTTACACTGGAGTTGTAACATTCAAATCTTTAATATTGAATTTATAATATGGAAACAGCTGCTGAATAAAGGTATTTGGTTACAGGTACTCGTAACGGAATTAGACTATTCGTAATTTCGGTGTTCGAGTTCTAAATTCGTAAATTATTCTGTATAAAGATGGCGGAAAATTTTGGAAGGAATGAGATATTTTAGAGAGCTTGCGTCGACGTTACATGAATTATTTTAAGCCTAGGAGACGAATTTGCTGGGATAATATACCAGATTTGTTTATCAAATAGTAAAAAAATGTTTTGTTTATTTTGCGGCAAATACAGGGTTATAATAAATTAACTAGCGGAACTCCAAAGACATGATGGGTATCGATATCTAATGACGATAAAGGAAAAAAAAACAGGCCAATTGTGTGTCGCACCACGCACAATGAAGGGTTCTCCCATACATTCCAACTGCAATTAATGTAACTATGTACGCACAATATTGAGAGATTTACCATGTTATTTTAAGATTTATAGGTTTTCCTGTAATCTATGAGTAAAGAACCATTATCTGTATTTTTTTGAAATTTTAGCTTCATTAGGTATGTAGTTTCGGAGATAAGGTGAGAGGAATGAACAATTTCTTTTTTGGAAAATCATTTTTTTGTTTTCCCCATTCCATCTGCGTAGTTTCGCTAGCAAATTTTATTTGACCCTGTATAGAGCTTTATAATTTAAATATTTTTTTGCCAAAAAATATAGAACAAAAAGTAAGAAAGAAAAATATATTGAAACATTCTGTTTGATCTGTTTGCGAGGTAAAGCTGCACTTGTTGCAGTCAGACCCCAGATCGGTGATCATTTCAAGTTCCTATTTCAATTCAAAAGGCTTCTACAGTTTTTGACATTGCACAGCATAGTCGGTAATCAAGGGACAAAGGTCAATTAACAATTACGGAAAGAAAAGGGCAGCTTACTACAAACTTGGTCCAATGAATTCGGTAACCCAATTACCTATAGCGGTGTTCGAAGTTTAAGCTTTAAAATGGGGAAAAGTTAGGAAACATTTTTCGGACACTTATGACTGACAAAGTTAATTATGTTTACATAACTTAGCATAATATGACGCCTTTCCACGAAGTCTTAGGCAGAGTTATACCTAAAGTACAGCCACATTTCGCCAGTCATGTTTAAGTCCCATGTAATAGGGGCGGACCTATTCCAATTTACCAGGTACAAATCTAGACTTCGGGCTGCTACTGAGAAATTCCTGACAGAAAAACCTAATAACAAAAATTCAAAATTCAAAATATTTTATTTCACAAAAACCTACATGGGCACTTATGAAACGTAAGAAGCTAGGTGCACAGTTCCAATTGGTTGTTTCCTATGGAGAAGAGCCTGCAAGAAACTCCACGGTTACTCTTTTAAAAATATTGGGCTTTTACAATATTTTCAAATAACAGTGTTATTAGGTATGGGGGGACAGTTCTTTCAACAAGTACCAGGTACTTAACAGAATAATGATGGTCAACAAATCTAAAGTCCACTGGGCCTACAACAAACACACACACACTTTAATCGACCTAGGAATCAAACCCAAGACATCACGCTCAGCAGCTGCGCTTGCGGCCACTAGACCAATACTATTCCTTTTTAAACGTAAATATTAAAGACAATATGTACTTAATAAAACATCAAATTATACTCATTTTGCTTTCCTAAAGATATTATTGAACCCTCTAATATTTATCTCTACTAGATCTCAAACGAGCTTTTTCTCGCAGCTTTAAGCTTTGTGCAGACTAGCGCGACGCGACACCGGTTATTGTTATACTGTGAAGTTTTTTTTTAAATTGTATTGTTCGAGTCGCGTCGCGCCGTCGCGTCGCGCTGGTCTGTACGAGCCTTTACCCTCGTGGAGGTCGGAAATTATCCCACGGAAACGTATCTACTACCATGATGCACACGCCAGAAAAGCTCCCAGTCGGCATGATTCTTTCCGACATCTCAAATTCAAATTCAAAATATTTTATTTCACCTAAACCTACATGGGCACTTATGAAACGTCAGAATCTAGATGCACGGTTTCAATTGGTTGTTTCCTATGAAGAAGAGCCGACAAGAATCTCCACGGTTACTCTTTTAAAAATAATTGGCTTTTACAATATTTTCAAATAACAGTGTTATTAGGTATGGGAGGACAGTGTAGGTCTTTCAACAAGTACCAGGTATTTAACAGAATAATGATGGTCAACAAATCTACAGTCCACTAAGCCTACAGCGTTCTCACATTCACAAAATAGAAAAGAATCTATACACGGTGACTATATCTTCGACAATCATCGTCATATTTCAGCCAATTTACACGAACCCTTAATGAATGATACACTTAAACCTTCCTCATTAATCACTCCGTCCATTGGTGAAATCCGTTCAGTAGTTTTTGAGCTTATCGCGTACAGACAGACAGACGCGGCGGGGGAACTTTGTTTTATAATAAGTAGTGATGAATGCACCTCTTTTTGTGAACATCAAAACTATTCCTATCCTATTGGGATCATAAAAATACTAAATAGTCAAGTCAAGTTACTGCAATCAACTTGGATATAGCGGTTGGTCACAGTTCTTACCGAACCTAACCCATTTGGTCAGGGTACCCCTAGATTACTTACTGCGACCAACTGTGAAAAAGGCCCATTTATTTAAAAAACTGTGCACCATTAGACGGTCAATACATTTTTAAAGGATCAATTAAGTATTTCCCAACATGTCGATGTATTACACGCCTTCACTTCTTCGCTAGATTCTAGACCGTACCATGAGTCCAATAACTCGATTCTGTCTTAAGTTTCTTATAAATTGCACGCTGATACCCGTAACGACTATCAAAGATCAACGAATGACAGCCGGGACCAACGGCTTAACGTGCTTTCCGAGGCAAGGAGAAGTCTCGGTATGTAATGTAATGGTCACCCATCCACGATCCGACTGCGGCATGCGTAGCTTAACCTTCGATCGATATATGCGGGTGTTATTATTTAGCCACAAGCCCCGTCGGATCCCCTCTACAATCTCTGTGTAAAGCTTAATCTTAAAACCTCTGTAATTCTCTACGTATTAAATGCTTACATTACTTCGCTAGATTCTAGATCGTGCCATTGGTCCAATAACCCAATTCTGTCTTAAGTTTCTTATAAATTGCAGTAGACGACAAGTTGGCAGGATTAATCGAGGGAATAGCATACATGACACATTGCCATGCTGGCACCGGTGGAATCAAACATGAGTTATATGGAAAATTTTGTTAAATATTACGATTGTAGTTTTTCTTAGTGGTGAGCTTTTTGAATTCATGAAAGACGTAAATTTTCTTCTATATATATATGTGGCAGGTGAATTGTAGATTCCGCTGTTTTACAAAACCGCTAGTTGTTTTACATAACAGTTCCGTTTTGTAAAACAACTGAACGACGTTCAGCTGGATTGACATTGCGTTATGTTTTACAAAACAGCTGCCCACGTTTAGACGTAATACAGAATGGCTTATCTGCAGTTACAATAAGCGTTTGGTGTGGCTTCTAATACCAAAATTGCCGCAGTAACTAACGTAGGGCACCCTAATCGGTTTAGGTTAGGTTAGAGCAGTGACCAACCGCGAGCGAGCCGAGCGAGCGAAGCGAACGGTGCCTCGGCAGCGGCCGGCGAGTGCTACTTCCAACTTGGTCGCAGTTACTTAGCTATTTAGTATTTTTAGGACTGACTCTCAAAAAACTCTGATAACTTTATGTTAAAACTTTCCTTAAAATCACTGTTTTCACTCATATTACTCGTTTTATTTATTTTTATTTCGGACGCTGTTATTGTTGTTATGATGCACAGAACTACGAGAGACAAAATTTTGCTAAAATCTACAATCTGACGTTTCATTTAACGCTGTTTTACATAACGTCTAAACGTTGACCCGCTGCATTGATAAATGCAAAACGTTTATACAATCAATATTACAAAACGGAGTCGTTATGAAAAACAACTAGCGGTTTTGTAAAATAGCATATTCTACAATCCATCTGCGACATATACATATTATAAATTAAAGTCGCTTTTTGTGTCTGTCTACGCAACGGATTTTAATGCGGTTTCCCCATCATTTAGAGAATTTATTTCGGAAGGTTTATGTGTATAATGATGCTTTTTTTTTTTCACGTCGTGAAAACCGTGCGAAGCAGGTAATTATGGAAGATAAGGTTATTCTTGACATTTCCCGGGACCCTAGGTCCCGAACCTTTGGAAGGCGTACGAGGGGCCGAAGCCAACTCGCAGAGGCCCGTTAGACGTGTTTAATTAAACGGAGCACCAACCGACAATTATCCCTGTACGCATTATGCTAGTGCACCCAAGGACAACCCCCGGTTGGTGCAGGACTATTGCAAGATATGGAAACAAAGATATTGGATTATGGATTTGGGTGGCTAAGTGAACTGGTTACCTAGAACTATGGAAAGACTATGACTATTTTATTAATATGATATTTAACTTTATTTTAACAACGTACAATATATAAAAAAAGTTTTTGTAATCATTTTCTATTGTTTGTTTTGAATTAGCTTTCACCTAGAAGACTTAGATTAACTACCTAACCAGAAAAATAAATTAGCTTGAGAAAATTCAGACTGTATTTCTAACACAAAAATAGAAGTATTATCGCGTAACTGTGCTCGATTTAACCTTACTTGAGTTGAAGTCATAACTAGTCAAGCAAGTAAACCAACAACAACTACAAACAAAAAACACACACGAAAGAAAAAAAAGAGGGTGTGTCCTTATGACCCTACAATAGAAGTGAAATTTACCACTGGAGCCGTATACGCGATTCAGCGTCACCGTCCGATTGGACCCGAGCATACACGATTCAGCCTGAGCGTGACGGTTCAGTTTAATTCACTCCTCAGAAAGAGCGCATAGTGCGCTAAAGAAGTTTCCACTTAAAAAAATAGCCAAATTCAAATGCAAAAGTCATTTATTCAAACTAGGCTGGAAATCAGCACTTTTCGAACGTCAAAATTACATAAGACAGTCCCTCAAAAACGCTCGCCCTTCACCACTTCCTAGTGCTTTAGCTGGGAAGATGAAGCGCAACAAACTCCCCAGCAGCACAGCTGTCTGAATAGTTAGAAAAACTTGATTATAACCCTCCTTGTGACTTAATCGTAGTCGGGTAAAAAAAAATTTTCTTCTTTTTTCAGATTCAGTAACTAAATTCTATGCATAAATTCCTTTTCTACATAAGATAGAACAGCCAATATAATTTTATAAAACATAGTTAACTTATAATAAAATAATAACATCATTTCCTTCTAACATTTCTTAGTATATATTATTACATCTTAAAGAAAACATAATATGTTAATATGATATCTCTCCACTGTTGGTTTGGGCTCAAACCCGTACTGAAAACGTATTACGACTATATGGTATTATTTCAGTATTATGTATCTATACATTATACATTTATTTCGTCTGAACAGGTGGAATCGTTTGTAATGATATTTCGTTTATCTTTAGAATCGTTTGCTTTGTGCAAATAAGAATTCCTAACATGGTGAAAAATTCGGCAGCAAATCAGACATAATAGGTACAAAAACTAACGCACACACTCGCACACACACGCACACAAACGCACACACGCACACACACGCACATACACCTACTGTTAGGTACACACATTTTATGTAATTGTTGTGAACTTTATCATTATTATTAAGACCTTGTAACAAATGTGTTATGCGATACAGATTTTCAATTTTCAATTAAAAAAAAAATGCTAACTAAATTATTTTCATCAATTGTCAATTCTGTAAAAAAATAATTGCGAACAAAATTAGTTTTTACTATTTTCAGTTTTCTCAAAACAACTGCAAACAGCTTTGAACTAAAAAACAAATTTTCTAAGAAATAAGATTTGATATCAAAACACGTCTTGTTTGTAAAAAAGTAAATTTAATAGAAATTGGGAATCATGGCGTCAAAACAAACTTAAAATAATAAACAATTCTAAGAAAACTGAAGGTGTATGGAAGACGATGACTCCATCACCTTTCATTTCGTTGAAAAAAATTAATCCTTTAACTTCAAAATATAAACGCCACTAGCTCAAAGGTAAGGCAAGAGTTTCGTGCACGGCCTCTTAATTACTTGTATGCATTTAAATAGTTTTTAAGATGATATAATTCATTATTATGATGATGTTTGAACGTCATTACGTGCCAGTTCCATTTACTGACCTGGATCATAGATTAATATACCTGGATCAGCCGGTCTATTCTGCAAAAATCATACCGTGAGCTGGGTGTAGCGAGTTTAAAGTTAGCTGTCATTCTGACAGCTCACTTAAAACTCACTTCAACTACAGTCCGGCCATTGAGAGAATGCGTTCCTGACACCTGTCAGTTGAACAACTGCTAGTAGTAATAAGGATCAAATTAGTAAAACATAATTATTCGTTTGACGAGACTGACAGGTGTCAGGAACGTTTTCTCGACGGCCGGACTTTAAGTTTTGTTTCCACCGTGTGATTTTTTTTTGTAGAATAGAATGCTATACTATTCTTGGTTCTTAAGCCAAGATTACACTACCCCTAACAGCTTCAAAAAAAGATCAAGTCTATTAAAAGACAGTCGATTTTGTTCCAGTGTCGACTGTGGAAGTCGAAGCTGTGGTGGGGCGGACGGCTTCCCTTCCCTGCGACATCGAGCCGGACTCAAATGAGGACCGGGTGTATATGGTGCTGTGGTTCCGGCATGCTGGGGGAAAGCCGCTTTACAGGTCAGTGGATTTCATTTGTTTATAAAGTACTGTGTGTGTTTGAAGTCATTAAAAAACAGCTTAGCCTAATGTGTGCCAATTCGTTGACATCCTGGTATAAATGAAGAATTTATAAGAATCACGTTCTAAAAATCTCGGAGAAGTTGGTGTACATAATTATGTAGATGAAAACCGCGTGGAATACAGAACCACTTTCTTCTTTGAAGTTGGTTACTCCTGCGTAACGGATTGTGGGTTATATTCCGGTAAAAAACAAAATAATTTATGGCCTATGGATATAATTATTCCAGCAACCTATTCGCATAACATATTTACAATGTCAGTGTCTTTAATTTTGACAATTCAACAATATTCATTGTGTTACGATGTGTTTTTCAATGGATTATGATTTTGATAAGTATTTGGGATGCGAGCCTATAGGATAAATATGAGATTAGTAACAATTAAAGTAACATAAAACACAGAAGTTTCTAAGAAGGGTTCGATTTGAATTTTTGTTTTGCAAACGTATTGAGTTTGATAACCTCTCTCGCCAATACCTTACGGTGGACTTTTGCGTCCTCTATCGAGCCATCTTTTCCTCTTTTTAGTCGCCGTGTGTTTTATATCGTTTGAGTAAACTTCCAGGTCACTAGTTCACCGTGTAAGGACAGTGGCCTACTTCTTACGACTCACTCATGCAGCCAGTAGCGCAAAGTAAACAGATAATGTTTGTTGTTTTATTTCGATTTCTGATCTATTATTGTATTATCTATTTGTGGTATTGATTTTGAGGGGCTCGTATTTATTGTTTAGAATTACTAATATAAGGATTTTGAAATAAAATAGCGGATCATGATATTAGATTAGATTACCCTGTTAATAGTACCTCCTTTCGTAGTAAAACAAGAACTCCATTATTACAATAAGTTAGTTTCGTAAATACGAGTTTGCGCGGCGGCACTAAAAAAAATATGTGACAAACATTAGATATATTGTATCTCGTAAAAATAAGTCTGTTATAAGTTAGACTTTTTCTGAAAAATCGTACGCATTACTTGCGGTGTCAAGAATCATAAGACATATGTCCTAGTAGTTTTACTGATACTTGAAACAAAATATTTATTTATATATATGGTAATGGTACATTACTGTCGCAGCCTGCAACAGGGGCACTGACGGACGAACGCGGAAATGTGGCCGAGGCGAAGCCGAGGCACACATACGTGAGTCCATCAATGCCTGGGTGTGGCCAAGGCTTAAATAAGTTGTACTTTAAATAATGCGCGGAAATTCAAATTAAGTATATTAATTATAAATTCCAAAATCAATGACGAACAACGATAATTTTTCACGCCCCAATATATTATGTTTATTTGTTACTTCTTTACTTTATTCAGCTCTATTTGCAAGCCAAATCGAAATTTAAATAAAACTTTGATAAGTTACCTCCTTGGTTGCCATGTGTCAAAGTAAAAAGTTCGTTCCATTTTTAAATTACAGATATGACTTTTCATAGTCATTTATTCAGTCGCTAAACACGACAGATACGTCTTGTATAGTAACATTGCCGGCCGCCTTCTCGCATTTATTTCACCAGTACAGCATTTTCGATTTACCTCGAGGCAGGTTGTCAAAATAATGCTCGAATTTCCAGGCATGTTTGAGAAAAAAAACATTATGCTCTACTGTCACAAATTGCCAATATTTGTAGTAATAGCCAGTGAAGTACTTGCAAGCTTTCATCGATCGCCTCAGGAAACGGCTGCAAAATTTTATTTATAACAGGCTTATGAAATGGCAGTAAACGACATTTTAAATTGAGCACAATTTTGTTTATGCAGCCATTCATTAATTGAGATAAAATCAACTTTATGGGCGATTCAAAGTGTCTGGGGAGTTCCTAGATATTACCCAAGGCGGAAAATATAGTCGGCTTGTTTTTTTTTAGGATATTTTTTCTGGATTTGCTTTTTAGCAAGCCTCCAAATTGATGTTTATCATATTGTTAGTATTTTTTTAATTAAATAATAAACCGCTCTTGTAGTCACGCATTTTTTATATTTTTTTGTCAAATTTTAAATATAATAAACAAATAAATAAACAATAAACAAGTTAATACTAAAATATGTACATCATGTACATGGCATAAAAAAAGAGAAGAGCCCATTGGGCATCAAAAATTCAACTTAAGAGTGAGAGTATTCTTTTTTTGGAAAATGTAAGAGAATTATTTGCCTAGAAAATACAATGTCTGTTCCAATCCGGCTTATAATTACGATAGTCATTGAGCCAGTCATTTAATTTTATTTATCTTTTTGCAGTAAGAATTAATTTTACGACATGCTTTTAAAATATTTTCTCGCGATATTCAATCTGAAGATTTAAGTCTCTTAAATTTTAATCAATTGACAAGCAGCCGATTACCAAAATTATTATTTATAAACGCTATTTAGCGTCAAGAGGTAAGCAGTTAATTAATATCTGTCAAAATTTAACACCATCGGTGCACTGTTTAAACCTTGCTAAGAGCTGTGATGACTCAGTGGTAACGATAGGTCGTAGGTTCGAACCCAGATAGGCGCTTTACTTTGTGTAAAGCATTTCATCACCACTGCTCTAATAATGAAGGAAAACATCGTGAGGAAACCGGCATGTCCTAGAAACAAACATTCGAAGACATGTGACATCTACCAACCCGCACTGGGCCCGCGTGGTGGATTACGGCCCACTCTCTCTCACCGAGAGGAGGGCTGCGTTCCAGCAGTGAGAACATTGTAGGCTGCTTTGTAGTGCTGCTGAGAGGCAAGATGGCGGATTTTATTTGAATCAGCTGATCGACTCAATAAGTCTAGCAGTTTTAGCAAAGGGAATAGTAATGATTTAATTATTTGTTGTTGATCTATTACTAGACAATGGTTATAATACATATACTTATTTACCTATAATTATTTATTTCAAACACATTTTAATCCATTTAATTCGATTATTTTATTCACACCTATGCCACTATTATCATAATTAGATTAATCATTTATACAATATACATTTATCTATTTAAATAATCAAGTAATCAAATACACAATAATCATCTAACAGGAAAATTTCCAAATGCCAAAATTTTACTGTAGAATACAATATTTAAATGCGGGTATACTTACATTTCACTCCGCACATTTCACTTTTTCACAACACCAATAACTAGTATATTTATCTCATCTACTCGACGTCCGTATGTCACTGCAGGGATTCAGCAGAACATCAGCGTCAGGTATATTTGCCTGGCACATGCTGAGCTGGAGCCATTTGGTGCAACCTTGAGACGCATACCGCACTTTTTTATGTTCGTTGTCAATCCATTATTTTAAAGTGTGTCATAGCCAATAGTGTCATCACAATGTATTGTTTTCTTCCTTTTTTATTTGTTTTTATATTGGCACCTTGCAGCTATTTCCTAATAGCTAATTAGTCATTATTTAATCGTGTTTTTGTATGTTGTGCTGTTTTTTGTGTGCACTAAATAAACCATTTATCTATCTATCTATTAGTTTTTACCATGCCAATTTTAAAAGGTGGACAGCTGAACTTAGTTTCAGAAGAGACGAAAGTACAAATTATAATGAACTTTGCTTTCCGGTTCAAAGTTTAAGAGGTAACAGTTGCTAAAGACAGCCAAATAATTAAAACAATAAACGCCAAATGACCTAATTTTGTTACTTCAGTCTGTGATTATGAAGCCTGAATGGTCTCACGGCTCATTATCCCGTAATAACATAATATGAAAGAGAATAATATCCATGTTTGTGTTAACACGATGAAGATAAATAAAGAAGGTCAATATGAAGTCAGTTATGGATTCCGGATTAAAGTCAACTAACAGTGCTTGCTCTAGCAAATGACGATTCATCTATGAATCGTCATTTTCTTCTTTTTTTCTTCTTTTTCGAGTGGTTAGTCACTTAACCTGGTGTCATAGTTTTTATGCCGTCCATGGGCTCCTGACTTGGCTTCAAATGCCATCGAGAAATATCTCTAAAGTATGCCGGTTTCTTTACTATGTTTTCCTTCGCCGTTTTTGAAGCTAGTGATAATTATAAAATACGCGCATGAATCCCGAAAAGTCAGAGGTGCCTCTTATTCGAACTTGAGACCTATGACTTGGCAGTCCGACGGTCACACCACTAGGCTATTGCTGCTAAAATGCTCTCTCTGCTCATTTATTTAATAATTACCTGACCCAACAGACGCTGTTTTGTTCAAATTTCAATAATTCATACAGAAATCCCATAGAAAATGGGAATGGGTGAATTTTCAAATTTTCCGGAAAATTTTAACATTTTTGTTTACATAAAAACCTTATTGCGACTCTACATTTTAAAAATACCATCAACCAAATTGGTCTAGCCAAGTGATGTGCTTTCCAACGACGCTTTTAAGCAACGATGCCGAAGCCTTCATTCCGAAGCATTCATGTGCTTTTCAATGGAATCACATATCTCCAGGGTATTAATGAGACCATGTCAAATAATCAACTGGCATTTCTTTTTTAAGATAACTTATTATTTCGATGTGTGTATCTTAGTTTCATTGATAAGTATGAGTAAATCATTTTCATTAAAACCAATCATTCATTTTGTCTCCTAAGATATAGGACTACCTAGTTTAGGAGACAGGGTTACATGATCTGTGTAGATGTATGTAGATATACCTTGTTATTTTGTACATCTGCTATTCTGTATCATGAATCTTGTGTGTTTCATAGTAAAGATTATTATTATATTTAAAGGTAAGAAAATGCGACGCAGTTTTATTTTAATGCTTGTTTTTCTCTTTTTTTGCAGTTTAGTTTTTTTGTTTTTATAAATAATTTGCCTTATTACAACGACTGGTTCTTGGCAGCTCTGGACAAAGAGAGATGGAAAGAGGTAGGCCTTTGTCCAGCAACGATATAAGATAGAAAAAAAATCGCTATTGACTGTGTGATCACTTGAGAGAGGATAAAAAAAAAACTGACAGAATAGCACAACATATTTTCTTAGTAAATTCCGATCCGATAGACTGGAAAGATAGGCAATCTTTCTTAAAATAAAACAGTAAAATAAGTTTTTTTTATGACCTGATTATGCCAGCTTTATGTCTGTGATGTGTTGCTTTATAGCACTTTGTAAAGAGTTATTCTTCTAACTTTTCTGTTTAATGCTTTTTGTTTATATGGCACTTGTAGGAGTGGTAATGGAGTGTTTTGTCAGATTTAAGAGCCATTGTGTAGATGCGTGGCTAAGATGTTACCATCATGGTCGCTTTTTCATCTCCAGTATTTATTTTGCTCCTTGTTATTAGTGGTCACAAGTCTGAGTTCTGAAATCCAATGCTCGTACTTAACAAGACGTTTACATTCAAGTCACAAATATGTGAGCAGTATAATGATTGAAGGTCATAACTCATAAGAGCACCGCTTCAATTCAGCAAATAAATTGTCATTTGTCTTGAGCAGAACGTTCTCCGGCGAAGAAACGCCTGCAAGCCACCTAGTGACACCTAGTGACAACTAGTGATACCTAGTGACACCTAGTTTCGCCTAGTGACACCTATACTACATATTAGATAGCTTAATCTTTAATTTTTTTTTTTTTTTTTGAGTTTATGGCCTGGTAACACGGCCTTTGAGCCAAACGCGGCGTGTCTTCTCCCGAAACCCAAGAATGGGACGTTGACAGATGGAATGTTATATGAGTAGGTGAGAAATTGGATTTTATTTACTCACTATTATTTTAGATCAAGTATGTACAAATGTTTAAAATTAAATTTTATTTAAAATATCGATAGTTTATAGTCTATGGTCGCGATGATTCATCGCCCATCACTAATTAGGTCGGCATTCCCATAAAGTATGACATTGACAGTAACTGTCTGTACTATTATGAAATTCAGGACTTCATAGGCGTGATTTCACTGACAACTGTCGCAGAGATCAAGCACACATCTTTTATGAAGTATAAGTCTGATTTCTTTATACATCAGGTTCATGTTGGTTTCAATAGTTCAGTAGGATCAACAGAAATAACATACTCTCGTGGACCTACTAGTAGGCCAAAAAATTAAGTCCACGATAAAACACCCAAACTTGTCAAGAATTTTGGTAATTTGATTGTATTTTTGACAGATTGCTAATGAGATTAGAATGCAAGTGTTTTTAAAAATTACGGGAATTGCCCTTCTGTTCTAAGGTCGGACGAAATTTTATTAGTTTATTACTTTTATATTATTATTGTGCCTAATAGACTGGCTCGGTCGTCTGGTGGTTGCAATCACTACTGCTGAGCATGAGGTCCTTGGTCCCCCGTCGGTTGAGACTGGTCATCTCTTATCTGCCATTGCTTATTTTTAATCTTATATTTTTAATCGTTTTTGATTATTATTTTATTTTACATTGTTCTCACATATAGAAGCAACAAAAGTAATGTACCCAGGATTTTGTAATTTCTATATTTAAAAGAGTGTCCTTGGAGTTTCTTGCCCGTTCTTCTCCATAGAGATCTACGTTTTGGAATGGGCAACTAGCTTCAACTTTCTGACTAACTGACCGACTCTTTGACAATTCAAAAGTGCCTGTAAATGGTTTAACTGAAATAAATGCTTTGAGTTTGAGTTTTGAGTTTGGTTCGATTCTCAGGTCTAGCAAAGTGTTATTGGATTTTTCCATTAAGAATTTCTCAGTAGCAGCCCGGAGTCTGGATTTGTGCTTGGTTGATGGCAATAGGCTCGCCCCCTAGTACCAGGAACTCGAACATAACTGGCATAATATGGCTGTACTATAGGTTAGGTACGCCTCTGCTTAACCCTTCGGGAAAAACAGGCGAAATGTAATGATAATAGTTTATTCCAGACATATTGTTATAATGTCCATTAGGAGATTCTTAGTATCGGGTATCAGTCTAGTATTTCATAGTTCTGAAGCAATACATAGTTCATTTATAATGCATGAGTTACATAAATGCAGACAAATATTTGTTTTATTTTTTGCACAGACGCAATAAAATACATACGTCGAAATGTCATATAACTTTTGATTACAAAAGTACGGACGTTGAAATAACAAATATTTTATTTCACAGTTATTTCTGTTTCTCTTTTCAGTTTAAGGGGTTTATTTATAAACGTTGCTAAAATATAAAATGATTAACGTCTGCTTAACCATACAACAGACATGACATATCTACATGACATAATTATGTCAAACGCCTATTGACGCCTGAAGTTTATGTCACAGGTAAACATTTGCTATGAAGATTCCACAATTCGATTGTGTTTTTACCGTTTTGTAACATCTAATCCTATCTCTCCTAAGACACTGCAGTCACACAGCAACATTTCCTAGCTGATTAATGACGTGTCAATCATACAGTGGATGCTTGGCTTGTTCCGGGCAGTAACGTCAATGTGACAGATGATGTCTCAAGCCGGACGTACGTAGACGATATCGTTGTTTCGGAGCGAGTAATTGATAAGCGATCGAGTATTGAAATCTGCAACAGTAGATTTTTTAGATTATTTAGTTACATACATAGTATAGTTATTGACGGCACGGTTGGCGCAGTGGTTAAGCGATTGACTGCTGCGCTGCGTGTCGCGGGTTCGATTCCCGCACGGAACAAATATTTGTATGACCTACAATTAGTTGTTCCGGGTCTGGCTGTTTGTGTATGTGAGTTTAAATGTTTGTAAACGCACCCACGATACAGGAGAAATTCCTAGTGTGGGGAAAAGTTTAAAAAAAAAAAAAAAATACATAATATATATAATCAATCAATCAATCAATCATTTATTTTGTTAAACATAGGTATGGTTACAGATAGTATATTGTCTAAAATATGTGCACTATGTTTTGCCAATATATGGCGTACAAAATTAACATAAACAAGCAATTACAATAAAAAAAATACAATTTAAAATATGTCAGGTAAACAGGTCATTTCAATTTTAGATAAATAAACACATACTTAACCAATAAATAAATCACAAGTGTTTAATTAGCAAGTCGGAATCGTCATACCTCTGTTTGTCAGTAGTAAACTCAGTGATGGAGTAGTAACATCTATCTAAAAGGAATCTAAACAAGGACCTCTTAAAGGATCCCATACACTCTTTGTTTCTAATAGCTGCTGGTATACTGTTATATATCCAATAATAATAAATAATAATAATAATAGTAATCTCACGCCTTCTCCCCATGGGGGTAGGCAGAAATTACAAAACGCTATCCTTACATACTCCTCTTCGTTTACGTTCATCCATCTGGTCGTACACGCACGCCGGTTGCGAGTACTACGCACCTGGCCTTTCTGAAGAATACAAAATCAAAATCAAACTGGTTGCAAATTTAAGTGTATATTTTATTATATGTCATTGATTTTACATTCTGTGACCAATTCCTCGCACACTGACTTATTAATTGTAATATTTTAGGAAAATCGTCTACTTTTACAATGTTTGTAAATATGTGAGCACCATGTATCTATCACATAATTAGTTTATCTGTTGTTGCTTCATTTTTAATTATTAATTCTTTTTACCTATTGTGGTATAATAATTTTATTCTAGGTGCATCGTCCTAACATATAATTATATAACTAATGTACTTATACAAAATATTGTAAAACATTTTAAAAGAGAACGGTAGAGTTTCTTGCCCATTCTTCTCCATGCGAAAACTACCTTTTGGAAGGGGCGACCAGAATCAATTAATTTTTTTTGTAAATTTTTGACGTTCAAAAGTGCCTTATACGGGCCTATTTGAAATAAATGATTTGACTTTGACTTTTGACTTTGAATATCACCAATTAGCTTACTATGTCTTCTAGGGCGTTAGTTAGTCACCTATAGTTATAAAATCGCTTATGTCTGGGACTTTTTTGGGTGAAATATCTTGTTTACCTTTCGATAATTGAAAGAATTATTTAATCGGATCAGAACATCAAGAAATTACCTTTAACAAAAAAAAAAAAACAGTTCCAGCTAGACTTAATACTGATGACAGAAATATATAAAACAAAATAATATTTTATCCTAGGGGGCTCGGGAATAATGTACTGAAATTCTGATCAATTGTCTGATCTATCGCAAGTCAATTATGGAAAATTGCCAAATATACTCGTTTCTATTGATTAACATTATTTTGTAGGATTTGGTTTGATCCTTATCAGCAGTAATATTACGTGGAGCAACAACAGAATGGTAAAACGAAATGGCTTGTGTTCGATTCGACAAAACATATAATTAGCCTATAATGATCCCATTGCTGTGACTCAAACCTCCTCTCTGGGGGAGGCAGTGGGTCGTAATCCACCACGCGGGTTGGTAGATGTCACATGTATGTATGTGTATGTACACAAAAACATATCAAATTTTAAGAAAATGACCGATAAACCGACACAACCTTACTGTACATCGCATACGTCTCCGCAGAGTAGGCAACTCGTTCATGGGTGTATACGCTTTTACAACAAACTTCCCATTGACATTCGAAAATTACCCATTAAACGATTTAAAAGCTGTTTTAAAACCAAACTGTAAAAAAAGGTACTATAAAATTTCTGATATTTAAAATAAAAAAGCGTGGGATCGAGCTGCTCGCTCTGCTAAGCCAAAAAATTGACATTTTAATTATTATGTAAATCATTAAAAATACCAGTTTTATATACATATTGACACTGTTGAAAATTATATACAAATAACATGATTACTTTGTAAAGTATTATATTGTTTTAATTATTGTGAATGTGGATATTTTATTTTTATTTGTTTTCCTCTTTCTTTAATTTTTTCTTTCTCAGTTAGTTTTAATGATGGTCTGGAAGTTTGAGTACTTTATGCGGCCTACCCAAATGTTCTTTCTTTGGTATTGTTCGCCGAGTTGAGCTCCTTAAGTTCTGAGTTGAGCTCCACGATTACTGACAAATGCTTGCACTGACTGGACAGGTCCACTCAAATATGTGTGGTTCTTTCCTCAAAAGACCATTTCAGACAATAATCTGAGAGTTTGTTTCGATCTTTCTTCTCTGAGTAGTCAGATAGGAAACGCCGAACTCATCTAATTTTTTTTTTATATGACGTGTAAAAGTGATTGCAATATCCTATTTACAGAATAAACCATTCCATTTCTTCGAATTTTTGGTTCTAGAACATGCCGGTTTCCTCACGATGTTTTCCTTCACTGTGTTTTGAGAGCAGCGGTGATGAAATAATTTACACAAAGTAAAGTGCCCATCAGGGTTCGAACCAATGAGCGTAAGTCACGGCCGTTGCCATTGGGCCATCACTGCTCACTGGGAAACAAAAATTATTTTCCAAAAGGAATTTGTCACTCTTTTCTGTAGGCACATCTCGTAGAGGTCATTCATTATTTCTGGTTTTGGTCGCAAAAGCATACTGTATTATACGTTACCCAAAACCAGAATGAACGTTGTATTCCATTTATATTAGACATTCAACATTAAATTCACAACCGAACCACACTATCCTGAAAATCAGCACATAAGTACAAAATTCAAACCATAAAGGTAGTTGAGTAGAATTTACCTATCACAAACGATAGCTTTAATGTACGAGTAAGCCCGGAACGATTGTCAATCGATTGTCGTTCCGATATGACGGGATATCGATAATCCGTTTTGCGGAGCGCGCCCTCGTTAGGGTGCATCACTAACGAGAATGGGTGCCGCCCTAGCTGTTCTAATTTTGAAATATTCACAAATATTTTGTTGACATGTGAGGGTTTGCTATTTTTGGAATAGTTTTTGTATTGTTTGAAAATGGAACAGATGAGGCATTATATTTTAATCAAGGCCGCGTGCACTTTAAGACACGAATTTTTATCGTACGTAAACGTACATTGAACTCAAGAAAAATCCCAACAAGTTCTGATTGTTTTTGGACGGAACTATAATCGACATCTTTTTAATAAAATAAGTGATAGACATCATTTTAATACTAGAAATAAAGATAAAATAGATCAACCATTTTTCAGATTATCTAAAGTACATACATCTTTTATGGGGTACTGTGTCAAATGTTACAACAAAATACCTTGTGATATATTGCAATTAAATTTTTTTTTTTTTTTTTTTTCCTGTTAGTAAGAACAGAATTCTTAATAATTAATTACGATCTAGCCTACATAATTAAAAGACTAATAAGCAATTTAACTCTAACTTAATATGTTACGTGATAATGTTAAACTAAGAATAGTGTCCATTTGCACTTTTACACAAGTCCGTAGCACTTTCTTAGAGTCTGATATAATTTATATAAACACTATGTTCATGTGTTATTTCAATAGCACAACATTGTTACTATTATTTATTCACTTTGTACACTACACTAATTCAAATGGTTTAGTTCTTTTTAGCCTACGCACTAAGTCTGTGTTGTCTAGCAGCTGGATAGCCTCAACATTCACGTGTCGGTGGAGTCTGTGTTCGTGGGCTTCAGCAAATCTTTGGATAATAGTGGTGACGAACTCCATTTTAAGGTCACGGTGAAGGTCGTCATTTCTTATGTACCAGGGTGCATTTACAGCATCCCTGAGTACTTTATTTTGGAATTGTTGGATTATTTTGACGTTGCTTTGTTTAGTACAGCCCCAAAGTTGGATACCATACGTCCAAATTGGCATCAGTATGTGCTTGTAAATGGTTATTTTATTATGTATTGATAGACAGGATTTCCTTCCAAGTAACCAATACATACTTTTATAACGTATGTCGAGTTCCTGTCTTTTCTTTGCAATTAAATGAAAGAAAATTTAAAACTCATATTAAAAGTACACTTTGTAAACAAGCATATTACAAATTAGAGGATTATATCCAAGATAAGAATGCTTGGAAACATGCTGGTCAAGCTCCATATCAAATCTTGCAAATTTAATTGTATATTTTATTATTATTTTTTATTATATAACATTGATTTTACATTCTGTGACCAATTCCTCGCACACTGACTTATTAATTGTAAAATTTTAGGAAAATCGTCTACTTTTACAATGTTTGTAAATATGTGAGAACCATGTATCTATCACATGATTAGTTTATCTGTTGTTGCTTCTTTTTAATTCTTAATTCTTTTTACCTATTGTGGTATAATAATTTTATTCTAGGTGCATCGTCCTCACATAGATTAATATAACTAATGTACTTATACAAAATATTTTAAAACATTTTAAAAGAGTAACGGTGGAGTTTCTTGCCCATTCTTCTCCATGCGAAAACTACCTTTTGGAAGGGGCGACTAGAATTTATTAAATATTTTTGTAAATTTTTGACGTTCAAAAGTGCCTTATAAGGGCTTATTTGAAATAAATTATTTGACTTTGACTTTATACGTACGACTAACTCGCACCCAGTCTGCGCGCTCCCTTTGTACCTGGAAGGTTCGTACGAAGTGCTCATACGAGCGAAATTCGTACCAAAACGCGTCCAAAGTGCGCGCGGCCTAATGCCTTGATCACACGTACCGAGTAGGTGGGCGACATAGCAAAATGATACTAGGCTGAGAGTTTGGTGGACGAATGGGTGTTTACACGTATTTTGTAACTTGGCACCACCGAGTCAGTCAGTCGTTTCACAAAAATCGCACGAAACGGTAGCGTGCTGCGAGCAACGTGACTGCGCCGAGTAGCGAATACGGACCGAGTACATGTTTATACATGCCAAATGGGCAAGCGAGTCAGTGCGGGGAAGCGCGGGGGTGGGCTCTAGGTCTAGTAAATGGAACAGGTTCCGAGTGACTGTATCGCCCTCTAGCTCGACCGAGCACTCGGTGATGTGTTAACACGTACCAAGCATTCGGCCGAGAGCACCTGTCTCGCCCATCTACTCGGTACGTGTAGGTAATCAAGGTGTTATACTGCCGTGGCTAAAGCTACGGTTTTCTAAGAGCGGTGGCCGCCACATAGTCACTTACACGTTATTAATGAAAGTAAGTTGGTGTGTTTCCTTAGAGAGCGTTTTTGGACGCCATAAAGTCAAACCCCGCTGCCATCATTTTCATGACGGCTATCACTGCCATCATTTTCGTGAAGGCCGGCACAGCGGCCGTCATGTGGCAGCCACCGCTCTTCTAGGTTTGGTTTCTTGGTAGGTTAAAATATTTTGTACATTGTCCCATGACTCAGTAGGTAAATATAGTAAGGTATGTAGCTACTTTAGAATAAAAAATATATATTCTTTCAGAAACATTACCTATGGCGTATTTTTCTAAGAAAACTTCATAATAATTTCAGTCCCTAGTTACACTATTTGCAAAAACCGGTCGAAGGAAGGGTACCATATTTAGCGAAAAACATCGAAAAAACACGTTTCTTGTATCCCCCCTTTTAATTTTTAACTTTGTATTATTTGTCGTTATAGCGGCAATAGAAATACACAATCTGTGAAAATTTCAACTGTCTACCTACTACGGTTCATGAGATACAGCCCGCTGACAGACAGACGGACAGCAAAGGCTTAATAATAGGCCTTTGGCATCCATAGGATGCGGGACTCTAATAAAAGAAAATTATCCCAGCATAAAATGAAAGGCAACATAAATACCTAGTTTTCTATTTGATATATTATTTTATCTATACTAGAAAAAGGAAAAAAATGAGATTCGGAGGAAACAGACAAGACAAAGAGGTAGTTTATTTGTAACCCGCGCGACTCGTAAACATTTACAGTACTGAGAATTGGGACAGCTACCCTGAAAACTATTTTGTTTTATACTTGTTATATAACCTGGTTGCGCTCAGGGGGTGAAATTCAATAAGAAGAAATAGGTATACATATCTATGAAATAAAATATAGTCCTTCAGACCGTATTTCGGCCACGGCGGCCAATCTCAAAAGAGACTAGCCTTCGGCGCGGGAGATATTATAGTGCACAAGTGTGTGCGCAGACACAGGTGCACTCTCTCTTCCCTCACTCTCATAGTCCGATGGGACGGCAATCCGACACGACCGGAGAGAGATCAGGTGTAGGACCAACGGCTTAACGTGCTTTCCGAGGCACGGGGGTATCACACCGCCAAATTCCAAACTCCGGGCTGTTACTAAGAAATTCCTAATGGAAAAACTCAATAACACTGCCCGACCCGGGAATCGAACCCAGGACCCCACGCTCAGCAGTCGCGCTTGCAACCACGAGACCAACGGAGCAGTTAAAATAAAATAGTCTGTAGCGATAAGTCGTTCTGTGAGGTTAAGCTGCGCTTGTCGCGGTCAATGCTTGGATGGGTCAGCATTTTTTTTACAAGAGAGACCCCTTCGTCTCTCACCGCTGTCTTAAGAATATAATGCTAATATATAAGGTTTAATCGAACACATCGAGACCCCTCTGTGCCTCAGAAAGCACGTCAAGCCGCTGGTCCCGGCTGTCATTCGTAGATCTTTGACAGTCGTTACGGGTCAGAAGCCCGAAAGTCTGACAACCAGTCTTATCAAGGGGTAACGTGTTATCCAGTAACTGGGTTGTCTAGGTCAGATAGGTAGTCGCTCCATGTAAAACACTGGTATTCAGCTGCATTCGGTTAGACAGGAAGCCGAACCCCAACATAATTGGGAAAAGGGTACGCAGATTGATTGAACCAAATTGATTTTGAGCCGATGACATTGATATCACTTTAATATGCACAATTTGGTTACTTTGACCTAATTGAAATACATTTTAGTAAACCGTGTATTATTGCCTTCAGACTATCGTTACGGGAAGTCCTTGATTTGTCCTTCTCCCTTTAAATCCACCATCTAAAGGTTGTCTTTAAAATGAAATTAAATGAAATTGAAATGAAATTGTTTATTCTGTAAATAGGATATAGGAATCACTTTAACACGTCATCTTAAAAAAATAATTAAAAATTTGCTAGATGAGTTCGGCGTTTCCTATCTGACTACTCTGAGAAGAAAGGCCGAAACAAACTCAGAGGTCACAGTCTCTTTTAAAGTCCAGACATAATCTTGGTCAGGCCATATGAGGACCATGTAGGCCATATGAGGACCATGTAGGCCATATGAGTACCATGGTCTTTTGAGAAAAGAACCACACAGATTTTAGTGGACCTGTCCTGTTCCTGTGACCTCACCACGAATGAACGTCGCATGCGATGAGCGCCGTGACGTAGAGCCCACCCCCGCGCTTCCCCGCACTGACTCGCTTGCCCATTCGGCATGTAGAAACATACTCGTATATGTACTCGGTGCGTATCGCTACTCGGCACACTCACGTTGCTCGCAGCACGCTACCGTTTCATGCGATTTTTGTGAAACGACTGACTGACTCGGTGCCAAGTTACAAAATACGTGTAAACACCCATTCGTACACCAAACTCTCTCAGCCTAGTATCATTTTGCTATGTCGCCCACCTACTCGGTACATTAGGCCGCGCGCACTTTGGACGCGTTTTGGTACGAATTTCGCTCGTATAAACACTTCGAACGAATCTTCCAGGTACAAAGGGAGCGCGCAGAGGCAATAGAAAATTATATCGCAATGTCGCAGCGCATTTAGCGGCTAACAGTTGGAAGCAATTTTTCGACGAGTTCACAGTTTTGACTGTCTATATAATAAACTCTATTTATTAGAAAAAGAACACGTTATTTCACGATAAATATGAAGTAAATTAATCTATTTACATTAAAAAAAAACACTCAACAATATTACACAATAACAGTCGTTATATAGCCATTATTTTTGTAATGCTATAATTAATGGAGTATTGACATTTATATCTTAAGATGTACATTGTACATAGTAAAGTGTATTTTATTCTTTTCGATCTTCTGTGTTCTTATTTCTTATTTTGCACTCGATTTCATGCGACATGTTCGTAAACGGGCGCCGTCAGCTGAGACTGGTGATCTCTTAACTGCCAGGGCTTACTGCTACTTGAATGTGCCCTGGCGACTGAGAGTATGTCATGCTCACTCAAATGTCTCGCTGGTGGTGGCGTGTGTGTTGGATCGTTAAGTTCCCTTCAAAATGGTTGAGCTAAACGGTGCTGATCCATGCGTCATGTTCGTGAACGGGCGCCGTCAGTTGGGACTGATCATCTCTTATCTGCCACGGCTTATTTTAAGTTTTGAATTGTTTTTATCTTTTTATTACGGGCGCTTTTTACGTGCACGTCTTTCTACATTGTTCTCACATGTATAATTTCAACATGAATGATGTTACCAATATTTTGTAACAATATTATGATTTAAAAGAGTGTCCGTGGAGTTTCTTGCCTGTTCTTCTCCATAGGAACCTACGCTTTGGAATGGGCAACTAGCTTTATATTTCTGACTGACTGACCCCTTGACAGTTCAAAAGTGCCTGTAAATGGTTTAATTGAAATAAATGCTTTGAGTTTGACTTATTTTTAATCTTATGTTTTGTTTTTTTTTTTTTTTACTTTGGTCACATATATAGAAGCAACAAGAATAATGTATCCAGGATTTAGTAATATTTATATTTAAAAGAGTGTCCTTGGAATTTCTTGCCCGTTCTTCTCCATAGAGATCTACGTTTTAGATTGGGCAACTATCTGACTAACTGACCGACTCTTTGACAGTTCAAAAGTGCCTGTAAATGGCTTAATTAAAATAAATGCTTTGAGTTTTGGTTTCGCTCTACAGAATCACAATCTCCAGATCTCTCAACAAAACACAGATAAAAAAAGAAACATAAATCTTTTATCACAGCAGCAAAGTGAAAAAAAATCATAAAGATACAACCACAACCTGAAAGTATTCTCTCGCCATTTAATAATTCCTCGCTATCCGAAGCCTATCTCCAAAACGACTGTTGTTTTTAACATTTTAACTTCGAAACAGTTCCCGGGACGGAGAAACTTGGGCCCGTTTTGCACAAACAGTTTATCGGTAAAACCAAGGCTTTATTTATTGCCCGGTTTATTTAAAATGTGAAAAAGATACGTTGCAGTTCGAAAAATGTATTGATCGGGTATTATCTTGAATATTGATTTATTTACTAGGTTTTCCGGACGTCAATTTATTTATTACTAGCTTCTGCCCGCGTGATAACTGTATGAATTATAGCCTATGTTACTCAGTGATAATATAGAATTCTACTGGTGAAAGAATTTTTAGTAGTTTTTGAGTTTATTCATTACAAACAAAAACACGTAGCTTTTCTTTTTATGCACCTGGCTTCGCCCGCGTGGATGTCGTAAGATATCCCATGGAAACGTACTACTAAAATAAGGTCATCGTCTATCCATTTGCCAAATTTCATCCAAATCCGTTCAGCCGTTAACGCGTAAACATGTAACAGACAGTTACTTTCGCATCTACATATAATATAATATTTGTATGGAGTATGGATGGATAGTCAACGCACTATCCCGCTATGGCCTTATTGACGGGCTAACGCCGAGAGCACTCCAGCTAGGCTTAAGTTATCACCATAGTCTATTGAAAATTACGTAGTTTAAGGGTACGCTAGTTTCATTCGTCCATACAACGTATGACGTTCGACGTTCAAAACTAAAAAATGTATCAATTTGTCTTGTCATTATCTAACCCTGTACGGAAGCAGAATTGGAAAAAAATAATTGTTTAGAAGTTATAAGCGTCGAAACTTCCATATTTCAACACTAATTTTAACTCGTCTTTGGGCGTAAATAAATAACTTATGTAGTAAAAAAATGGCAAAATCCGTACACGTAATTACTGTAATTTATTCAATAGTTCAAATAATTTTATTTTGAGTAAATACATCCAGTAGTTTCTCCATAATATCTATACCCCCAAAATGCCTGTTCGTGAAATTTTACGCGCTCGTTTTCGATATAAATCATGGTCTATTTCACTAAATAAAAACTAAATAAATAAAACAAAATAAATAAATAATTAGACTAATTAGCATGCATATTAGTCACGACCACCAACGAGTTCGAGCCGTCGACTAGTGTACCCTTAATGTCAACAGCTCCCCTAGTTTAATCGCCAAAGCGCAGCGCGTGTGTGTCTTATACCTTTTCTCGTTAAAGCCTTTATTCTGCATTGAGTTAATTGTCTACAGGTTGCTTCTAAATGTAGGTATTTATTTTATTTTTCTCGTACCACACCAAATATTCTAAGGTAGATCATAATATACTGGCGGCCTGCCCTACTTCCCACGGTTTTAACGACTTGACTAACATTTTTATTTGTTTTATGAATGTATAATTAACATAAGCCTTTCGGAATAAATTCTCTAAATGATGGTAAAATCCACATCAAAATCTGTTGCGTAGTTTAGATAAACAACAGGGTCACACAGACAGACACGAAAACCAACTTTAATTTATAATCTAATAATACAACAAATACAATGTTGAAATAGCAAATATTTACATAATATAAGTATAAGCTTACAGTCTTTACAAATGTCCTTTCTTTGGTATTGTTCGTCGAGTTGAGCTCCTTAAGTTCTGGGTTGAGCTCCACGTTTACTGACAAATGCTTGCACTGACAGGACAGGTCCACTCAAATCTGTGTGGTTCTTTTCTCAAAAGACCATTTCAGACACTAATCAACATGGTCCTCATATGGCCTGACCAAGATTATGTCTGGACTTTAAAAGAGACTATGACCTCTGAGTTTGTTTCGGCCTTTCTTCTCAGAGTAGTATTTCATTTCAATTTCATTTCATTTCTAAAAATAATAATAATAATAATATGTACATGTGTAAAAAAGGGAGGGGAAATAATCATATGGCAACAAAAAATTCGTCCGCATCGCTGTCAACACGAGATGTCCAAAAGGCTGGCAGCATTGTCACGTTGTATGGAAATGTCTATGGCAAAAAAAAAATGTAGAAAACTATTCTACATATGAATATTTTATGTAGGCAAAGTAGTGACTGCCTAGATTCAGGCATCTTAATAAATACTCCAGCCATTTATTTGAACCTCCAAACACTCAATTTCCTTCAAAATAACCGATATTAATATACAAAGTACCGAACTACCCAAGTAAAAGTTCCGGTAAATACCGTTACGTAAGGAAGACACGTGATAAATTGAATGTACCGAAGTATGTTCAAATTACGTGCATAAGTTCGGGAATGCAGTTACGGAGTCTTGCGAAGTATTTCGGCATTGTGTCGGGCGCTCGCTCTGACGATCGACTAAACTGTCTTGTTAGCGTGATGTTTGACAGGACAACGACAGGTTCTGGCTCCGGGAGGGATGTTCGGAAGAGTTTTTAATGAATTTTTCTTGTTGATCGAATACTGGGTTTTTACCTACAGCATTTTAGAGGATACAGAACCTTTAAATTCAGTTTTTGATGGTATTTATATTGGTTTTCGAAAATATGTGTTGTCTTTTCCAATTTGTTGTTTGTATAACTAACTTTGTAAAATGGACTTTTTAATGAAATGACGAGTCATTTTGTTTCCATTTGTAGCTTATAATTTGTTTAAAATATTTTATTAAAATAGGTGTAGAATGTCAACATTCGCTACGTTACTCAGCATCTCAAAGTAACTTATTGAAACAAAACTGTTCCACATCGATCGTTATTCTTTTCTTTATATTTCTCCACAATATTTTCTCAACACAAATTATTCTATACACATTCCGCAAAACAAAATAAAGTTATTCCCAACAGCGAGTTCATTCAAGTGAAAAGCAAAAACACATTATTATTGACAGAAATCACGTTTTAGTAAAACGGAACGTTTTTCCGAATAGTTGACGGAGCAACATCCTGTATTGAAAGGTCGCTTGTCCTAGGCAAACTTTAACTCTATGACTTGTAAGTTAGAGTATATTTTCCTGTGTGTGGTGGAGATAGGGTGTGTATATATTGAAATTTCATTGGAGAAGCGCTCGGTAGACAAGTGACGCGGTACCCTTACGGCTCGTTACCTATCTATCGGTATGTGGGGTGCAAGTTATAACATGCAGCGGTACTTACTCTGCTTTGACTTCCAAAGGAAAATGTAGTGAATTTATTTGCTTGGTATTTTTCTTGGGTTTGGCACAAATGAAGGCTTGTATATAGTGACTGGTTTTTGATCACTGTGATGTTAGATAGATGGAATATTATTTATTGTATACCAAAATGTAAATATGTATGTATGATGATAATGAATGGATTCTTTTTTCTAGAATATGCTATGCTCTGTAATATAGGTTGAGTTAGTGATAGTTTTGAATTACTTTACTTACTTGTAAAGTTCTTTAATGCAGCCTTGCGGTAGGAATAAACTGGTATAAATCGTCACGTTACTAAAAAGCGTTATGCCCTCTGCATCTGACTTTCAGTGTGGATTTGGTCAAAATGAAAATCCAAGATAGCGGCTACGAAAATTTACAAATTGTTCATCGTGAGTGTCGTTTTCCTGGTTTTCGCGGGTGTTAGGTTAGGTTAGCCGTGGTTAGCAGTGGTGGCCCAGTGGCAGACCGCGAGTTCTATGTCGAAAAACTTAACTTAACTTACCTATTATAACTCATTTGATGTTCAAAATTATTCCTGTAATTTATACATTTTATACCTTCACTTATTGTTCAGTGCATCACCTATGCTGGTGTTGCAAGGTATTAAGGTTGCTAAGGCGGAGGACATCGTGGAGTACGTGCGCCAAAAGACGAGGTACATGCCAAGGGGAACAGCTACTAGAATCGCACCGGAACGTCAACTTCAAGGCGTTCGTCGTGCGAGTACCGAACTGTTATGTGCCCCTCGTCATGGAAGAGGACTTTTGGCCGCAGGATGTGGTGTTCCGTCGCTTCCGCGGACAAGTTCCACAAGACAGCACAAAGTCAAGCTAGTGCAAAATGAAGTGCTACTAACATAGTCTAAGCCTATTTATTAACACAAGTTTTTGTTTATATTCAAATATGTATGTTTAGGTTAAGGTATTTTTCTATGGGCCACTGTTGCCTAAAATAAATGGTATTATTATTATTATTATTTTTTCTCTCTTTTGTTTTAAATTATACTACTTATAAGTTGGGCACAATAACATCGCCTATAATAATAACGAGGGTGGACGCTGATACCTGTAATTACAAGATATTAAGTTATCTTAGTTTATTGGTTGAAACTCTAACATACAATCATACTTACCTTAAGGCCTATTTTGATTTTTTAAATTGTAAACCATCTTATATTACTTAAAGGTGCAAATAAACTATTTTTATTTTTTATTTTTATGTCGTGGGTTCGAACCCGAGCAGGCACTTTACTTTGAATAAAATTTATTAATCTTTTAGCAAAGTTCTTTCTTATAGTTCTCCCTTTAATAGAACTGTGTGTCAAGATAGTATAGGAGGCACATTGTAGTTCAATCCCTGTATCAGACGAAATCCCTGCATCAATACGCCCCATTACTCTCAGTTGACTCAGACTACTAGTGCGCACTGATAAGATTAATACAACACAGCTTTCTAACAACGTTACCTTAGAATTTTCTAACATAATATCACGCTTTTTTTCCCCGAAGGGTTAGCAGAGGTATACCTAAAGTAAACCTACATTTCGCCAGCTATTTTTAAGTCCCATGTAACAGGGGCGAGCCTATTACCATCAACCGGGCACAAATCCAGACTCTGAACTACTGTTGAAAAACCTAATAAGATTTTGCCGGACCTGAGAATTGAACCCAGGACCTCATATAATCAGCAGTAGCACAGATTCTAACTATATAGTTGTGCGGATTGATAAGATTAGTTCTTACAACACAGCGTTTTACCTTAGAATCATTCTCTTCCTTTTTATTTTTAGAAATCTTTCGGCAACTGAAATTGGGATGAACAAATAAAATAAAATCGGCACGGTTGGCGCAGTGGTTAAGCGATTGACTGCAGCGCTGCGTGTCGCGGGTTCGATTCCCGCACGGAACAAATATTTGTATGACCTACAAGTAGTTGTTCCGGGTCTGGCTGTTTGTGTATGTAATTATAAATGTTTGTAACGCACCCACGATACAGGAGAAATTCCTAGTGTGGGGCAAAATTAAAAAAAATAAAAACTATTTTACAAAAAAAAAACAACCGACTTCCAAAAAAAACACTTAAAAGAGAAAAATAACTTGAATTTCGGAAGTCGGTGGCAAAAACGAAAATACAGATCCATATAGTTATATTTTAAGATGGTTCGCAGTTCGCATAGTTGAAGCCGTGATATAGTTATATCCCTAAATAGTTATGAATTGCTTTCATATATATTACGGTAGGTATATTTTACTATATATGTATCTAATAAAATACTATTGTTTTTGCCACCGACTTCCGAAATTCAAGTTATTTTTCTCTTTTAAGTGTTTTTTTTGGAAGTCGGTTGTTTTTTTTTTGTAAAATAGTTTTTATTTTTCACTTTTTAGTTGTGTTTATACCTACCCCGCACAAATTCGTATACCAGTCGAATAATGGAAACATAACAAAAGATTTTTCAAAAATTAACGAATCATTCCAAGCGCCCCGCTGGTGGGGCAAAGAGGAATGCCTAAAAATGTTCAGTGGAATATGCCCCACTAGTTCGACTTGGTGGGGCAGATTCCACTAGTCTAAAATCTTTATGGATTCTGCCCCACTAGGGTTGGCACCTTAGAAATAACTATAAGTCCATGTTTCCTCACAATGTTTTCCTTCCCTGATGTCAATAATGTCCAAGATAAACTCAGAAAGTTCATATGAATTGAAAAAGTCACATTAGAACCCACAACCTCATGCATGAGAGGCGAGGCCTTAACCTCTGGGCCATCATAACATATTAAATTACCAAAAAATATATATTTTACTTAACTATACATTTCTTTCTTTTCCAAACAAATATAAAATACGAGCTTATCCCCTAACCTTCTAACCTTTCACTGTAAGTTCCTATATGTACTGTTCACCGATGAGGAGTTCCATGCGGTATCTTCGAAGACTATAATTAGTTCACCACGGATGGATAGATAGAACCAGCAATTATTTTTGATCTTTAGTACAATATCCAAATCACATTACGTGTACTGTTTGTTTTTGAGGAGTTCCTTCGTTTATCTCCCAAAGTATACATCAAATCTTCACAAAATTAATATGGGACCACCTCAGGAGTATACCCTTACGAATAAAAAAAGAATTTTCAAAATCGGTTGACAATTGGCGGAGAAATCGGTGAACATACATAAAAAAAAAAAAAATACATACAGTCGAACATATAACCTCCTTTTTTTGAAGTCGGTTAAAAATATATATATCTGTGATCTGTTCCAAAAGTGTCTGAACAAAATGTAAACAAATGGATCAGAAAACATGATCGTGGTTGCCAATTTTTGTGGTGCCACTCACAAATTGAGATCTTTATCTAAATACTCAAACCCGATATTCTTATTTTAAATCACTGAAAGATGTTTTTCATTTGACAATTGTAGTTAATTTTATGACCTTAATTTTCGTCGACAATTTTTCAATTACAGTTTATTTTATTTTATTTTATTGAGCAAGGCACACCAACGACATATTTACAAGAATAAGCAATAGGTAATCACAAATCTTCAATACTGTGTAAATTACATCACTTATAGGCATGTACAACTTTCTTATTAAAAGATGAATAATGTTAAATTAAAAATTAAATTTTAATTTTATATCGTTACAATATTTTATGTAATTCTATTTGAAAATATTTTAATGAAAAAATTGTGAGATAAAAAGCTAAAACCTCCATAATACAGATGAATGGGTTACTTCTCTTTAGTGAGTGATTACGTAAGAATTTAACCAAAAAAGGTAAACAGGGTTTGTTCACAATTTTATGAGATAATTTAGGAGCAGACAGTAGTATTTTGTTGACCGTCCGTCTATCTGTCTCAATTTCAAGACCCTTTTTTCTCAGAAACAGATGTAAGTAAATAAGAACAACATTTCAGCAGACTGTAAGTCTAATAAAGTCCGAAAAGTGGTAGACTGCCTCCGTTAGTGTAGAGGTCCAGAACATGACTGCAAAGACCTGTTTTTGATCCCCAGGCCGAAAAAACTGATATTGGTTTTTTTTATCAGGACATTCATAGTAACAGTACGGAAGGTTTGCATCCGATTCCATGGGGCTAAAACATAACTGTTTGTGAGTTCTTAACACCTCTGCCAAATGTAATATAGAAGGGATATAATATTATATATTGGAACAGAAAGTAAGAAAAGAACAAACAAACAACGTAAAGAAAGAACATATACACGAAAAAAATCGGATGAGTTGGGGGAAAAATGCGTCACATCCACGCAAAACGACTCGGCATAATAATATGCGAGATAGAGCCCCAGCGTTGATTTTCAGCGATATAACGTCAATCGGTGCAGCATATAGTTAAATAACAAAATAAGAAATAAAATACATAATCCTAAATGTTTATATAAATATAATATTCTAAATGGCAACATTCCGTACGTTAGAGATTCTTCGGTACGTTCAAAAAAAGAACCAATAAAGGATTATTTTGTTGACAGTACGTCTATCAGTCTGTCCAGACCCCTTTTCACAGCCAAGGATGGAGGTAATAAGTCAACAGCCTTCTTCTAACATATTAGCGCCGTTTGTGAGTTTATAACAGATCAGTGGTGGATTTAGCTGTCTTTGATTTTAAACGCCTCAATTACGCAATGTAAATTGTCTTTGGTCCCTGGCCAAGGAATAGATAACATTATCGAACTTTTACTGCTTGAATACGAAGCTTTTGGCTATTTTTTATTTGTGTATCATAAGTAATTTTTTGTAATGTGCGTTTTGTTTGTGCAGTTTGTTTTTCTTTCTTTGGTTAAACCATCCATATCCATAATCAAAACTTTAATAATAATTTTATAATCATACCAGGCCCGCATTGCATCGCACATTGAGATTTCTTAGGTAAACGTAACTTTAATATTAACGTATTATACGCATAAACCTTTTGGAATAAATTCTCTAAACGATGGTGAAAACTTTATCAAAATCTGTTGCGTAGTTTAGAAGAACAGCACGGACATACAGATTAACGAGAAAAGCGGCTTTATTTTATAATATTTATAGATTATTTGCGAAGCTTGAAATATAGTAGAGGTATTGCGAGAGGGGGTCAATTGTTAATTTATAGTACAACCACATTTCGTAAATAAATTCAGTCTAAATAATAAGAAAAGTGACCTTATTATTAGCGACGACGATTTTGCTACTGAAAAGCCAAATAAAAAATGGTACCTTTAAAAAAACATCATGTTGGATTCCTGGTTCAGGAACAAAATGAAAAAAAAAAACGCAGTTTTTACTTTTTCCCTAAACCCAGATCATACGGTTCCTTTGACCACTTTGCTATATTACCCATAGTTTCGGATTAAGCCCTGATGTGCATCGCAAAAATCATAAACTGATATAACTCAGTTCGGACTGATTTTCATAATTTACCGTAATACAATATTTCGTTACTATATAATCCTCCTTATCCTTATATTTTGATAACGGCCTATGAAATTATTATTTCCTAGACTCACCAGAGCGTAAAATTACGCGCAGCAAAATAATTATGGCTGACGGCGCGCGGCGTGGCCCCATGACTGACAGGGGTCAATGACCTTTCCTCGGCTATTAAGGAACTGATTATTGAAATTGATTTATGAATTGAATTAACAAAGTATTTGGACGTCCACAAATGGCGAAGGACTCCCTTTTTTTTTATATATCCAGTTCAACGAAATAGTAGGACCATCCATAGACATTAGACCACTTTTGTTTTTTTTTATTGTAAGGCCCGTTCACACGGCGATGATCAGAACGATATTTTGATCATCCGGCAGTTTCATACTGCATTTGGTTTTAACCGTATGAACATTGGATGTTGACGTGAGCATCAGTACATTGCACCCATGCGAAGCAGGGGCGGGTCACTAGTAACTAATACAATAGAGTTGGCCGGCAGAGTTAGAGAGAGGTCATATAGGAGGGCTTAGGTATTTCTACGTATTTGGCGTTTTTCGGTTTGTGTATCGAGTCGCTTTTCTTCTGATTTTTTTTCATTTTTGTACACAGTAGAGCGCCAAGAGGACGACCTATGTGAAGCGACCCTTTTTTATTTTTTGATTCGGGTCGAAAAATCCTCCTGAATGTCCTCCACCCCGGGGCGAGTGAAGGGGTCTGTCAGACTCTTAGACCGGAAATTATGAGATCTTGTGCGCCTTCTATGATCCCCAACTGGTCGGCCGGCTTGCTTTTCGGGCCACCTCTTCCCCGCGGGGGGAGTGAGGTGCGAGATTCTCCCGCGACGTCAAATAAGCGCGCCCGCGCATGGAACACTACGCGCCGCCACCTCGGGTCCTGCTGGATGGGGGCAACGAACGTCCCCGAGTCCGCCGTCCCTTTGGACCTGTTTACGGGGGCTGGAAGAGGGCGTAGTCCGCCCTCCGCCGACGCCCGGTCCATCTGCTACGGATCAGGAGACTGGTCTCGATCTCCCTGTCCCTTTCCGCAGCATCCTTCTGAAATGACGGTTTCACAGAAGAAGATAACCGCATCCCACGACTCAGCGCTCCCGACCATCGAACGAGCGACAGCCAGCAGTGACAGGTCGGCTCCAACTCCTGATATGCAGTGTATGCTGCGCCGTGTCCTCCCGACATTGGATACAGTGATGGCACCGAGCGTCCGGCAACAGCCATGTCCCGAGAGCACCTGCGTTGCCCGAAACGACAGGGAGCCATGCCTCCTCCCGAGCCATTCGTCAAGCACTGGTCGGGTCGCGTCGACGGTAGCGAGGCCAGCGATAGGGCACAGAAGCTTGTCCCGCCATTCCGTCACTATTACCTCGCGGAGCTGTGATCAACGTAGCTTGACCTCCGGCTGCATCGGTCCACCGCTCCGCGTTCGCGCCTCTTCGTGCCACTGGTACAGTGAAGCGAGGGCTCTCACTTCTTTGTACCAGGGCGGGGATCCGGGCAGTGCACAAGCCGCCTCGTAGGAGATCGTGTGATATCCCGTGATAGCTCTGACGACCCTCTGCGATTTTCGTAGTATTGCCATGCTGCCGGCCGTCAAGTCAGAAGCCCACACCGGGGCTCCGTACAGGCTCATAGATCGCACGATCCCCAAGTACAACCGCCTACAGGCGGTGCTCGGGCCCCCCAGGTTGAGAAGCAGCGTTGACAACGCACCCGTGGCGCCCATCAACTTGGGCGTCAGCCACCGTAAGTGTGGGCCGAAGTTCCATCGGCTGTCGAGCACCAGACCTAGGTACTTCATGGTGGGCTCGTCAGCAATTCGGGCCTCCCCGGACTACGATGTGTGGTCGACTCCGTGGTGGCGCTCCCAACCTGTTGGATTTCGTTTCTAATGTTGTATTGTACCTAATTTATAAAGTTTCAAGGCCGGCTAGAATAACAAGGCACCTAGCACAGTTCCATGAATTTTGGTCGTTGGTTTTTTCGGATGGAAGATCTTAACAAAACCATAGGAAATTGACATGGGGTCAATTAAATTTAGCTGCAGTTGCAAATTCGGAGGCAAATTTTCTCAAAAATCGATTCTGATTTAAATAAAATGTACTTACTAATATACCATATTCTATTATCAAGTCCATATCAAGCATCGATACAGTCCTGCGGTAAGACAGTTGCAGAACGTCAAAGCAGTACTTAAACCGCTTGGCTCCGACAATGCCTTTGTGAACGTACTGGCAGTCCGGTCCGCCTTGGAGAACAAACGAGATGTATTCCACTTACATTCGATTTGAAATACTGTAGTGGAATGCTATGACTCAGTTCGATTTTGCAGTGCCTATCTATTATATCTATCCTAAAATTAAGATGTTTTTGTTTTGAAATAATTAAAAAAAATATTCATCAATTCGAAAACGTGAGAATCAATAGTAACAGGTAACTTGTAGGTACTACTCGAATCGCACGCGCCGCCGACAAATGGAACAGCGATGCATAAATGTTCAAAGCAAAATAAACTCTCGCACGTGGTGATACGGCATAAACTAGTTTGCACGCAACAACAAAAACATTGATTTCAAAATTATTTCTATTATTTTATTTGTTTATAAAACGATTGTATTACCAAGACAAAACCAATTCGCTGCGGGAAAAGAACCATTAAGATTTCACGGTGTATATTTGTATCGGCGATCTCCAGAACGGCTCTAACGATTTCGATGAAAGTTGAACATAGGGATTAACGGGGGTCTAATATCTGGAAAAATTCGTTTTCTCCGTATTTTCACCGGAGGAGAGGTCGGTCGTTCAAAGTTTAGAACAAGATGGCTACCTTAGAATAATGACATGGCAGCATGGAATTAGTATGTACTAGGTATACAAGGAATTGGTATGAACTATCCTACACTATTAAATGAGCATCCTCTAATTTCACCCGAGCAGAACTCGGTCGACCAGGTACTAAATAGTATAACAGCTGAAAACCAGCGCTGGGGCTCTGTCTCGCATAGGGTCGTAGCATTATTTGCCGTTTGCCGTTTTGCGTGGATGTGACGCATATTTTCCCCCAATTTGTTATTCTCGTGTTTTTTTTCTTTGCGTCATATTTACCGCAAATAAACGTATTTTCTTTCTTTCTTTCTTATAAAAGAAAGTCACTTTTCGTGTCTGTCAGTCTGTGTGAACAGTTAGTTCTTCTAAACTGCACAATGGATTTTGATAAGGTTTTCACTATCTTTTAGAATATTAATTACGACAGGCTTATGCAAATAATACATTAATTTTAAATATACATATTGTAAAGAATAATAGGTTCAAAAATGTGTCAAGGCAATGGTGCGGTTTAAAAGAAGATGTAGTAACAAAAATCTAAAAGAGTATGCTTGGATGGTTTGGTCATGTTGAGAGGATGAATGAAAGGCGACTAATAAAAGATATTCACAAGGCAGATGTGAGTGGAAACGCTGGGGACGACCTAGGAGGACCTATAATGACCTTAATGGTGATGTTCTTCAGAAAGGTCAGGTGCGTAGTACTCGCAATCGGCGTGCGTGTGTGACCAGATATAGGAACATTAACGAAGCAACAGGAGAAGTATGTAAGGAGCGTAGCAGGTGGTGTTCTATAGTTTCTGCCTATTTTAGGCATGAGTTTATATATGTAGTAAAAAAATCTCGATGTTTTTAGTGGATTGCACCCGTGCTAAGTAGGGGCGGTCAACATTAATTGTATAACATAAAGGGAGTTTTATTTTTCTTCTTTTCGAGATGTCAGTGACTAACCTGGTGTCAGAGTTTTAAAGCTGCCCATGGGTCTCTGACTTGGCTTCACATGCCGTCGAGAAATATCTCTCAGGCATGCCGATTTCCTCACGATGATTTTCTTCATGGTTTTTGAAGCATGTGATATTATACAATACGCACATGAATCCGAAAAGTCAGAGGTCTTGGGTTCGAACTCGAGACCTATGACTTGACAGTCCGACGGTCACACCTCTAGGCTATCACTGCTCTTATTATGTTGGAGTTTTATTTTCAAGTATTTTCGTCCGTTCAGTACCTATGCGAACCAAAATATTAATTTCTAGTCAGTCTGTATATGCATATTATATTAATAAATACTAACTAACTAAAAATTAACTAACTGTTAGTTTTCGGCCCTGTTTAAATGTATTTCAATATTCAAGAACGTACTTGATTTAATTTAATAGTTGAAAGACTGTTTCGTTAATCTGACTGCCTCGTTGGTTTAGTGGTCGCAAGCGCTACAGCTGAGCATGAGGTCCTGGGTTCGATTCCTGGGTCAGCCAGTGTTTTTCAACTGGAATTTTTCAGTAGCAGCCCGCAGTCTGGATTTGTGCCCGGTTGATGGCAATAGGCTCGCCCCCTATTACATGGGACTTAAACATAACTGGCGAAATGTAGTTGTACCGTAGGTGCACTTCTGTCCAACCCATCGGGGAATACAGGCGTGATGTTATGTTATGTTAGTATTATAACTTTTTTGATGTTTAAAAATAGTCATTGTAACTAAGCAGAACTAAGAAAGAACTAAAAATGAATAGATGATTCTCGGTAGTGAGTCGGTCTATAACACAACAATATACAATACCAGGCCAGGCTAACTCCGCATTTTAGGTACGAAGCTACAAGTACGTGACGGGCTCGACTTGTTGGGCCACTTCAGTGAGTGTAATGTAGTCAGAAGATATAAGAGTCACGCGACGGAAAGGAGAGTATATAATTGTAGGTAATTAGAACTGTGCGACCTGAATTGCACTTTATTGTGTCGTAGCAAGAGTCACTATTTATTTAAATGAGTTTGCGGAGTGAGTCTTCTGTACTTGTATTCTGTGACAATACTAAGACTTATAAAACCTGTATACATCGCGTTTCAAAATATGAGAAATAATATACTTTTTACTAGCTTTTGCCCGTGGTTTCGCCCACGACCGTACACGTACTACACCGAACATACTACTGGGATAAAAAGTTTTCATTGAAATCTATTCAGTCGTTGAGCTGTTAAAAGGTAACAGACAGACAGACAGTTTAGTTCGCATGTACGGAAGTATGGATAACGTTTGAACAATCGTTTCTTGCTCATTCTTCTCCATAGGTACCTACTACGTTTTGGAATGGGCAACTAACTTCATAATTCTAACAGACCGACTCCTTGATCATTCAAAACTGTAAATGGTTTCATTGAAATCAATGTTTTGCGTTTGAATTTGATTAACAAATATTTCACTTCTTTAAAGCGTTTTTAAAGGCAAGTGTTTTTAAAGTCCTGCAGTATTTCTCCTCACAAATATTTTCCTATCCAGAGTTAACTGTCGAGCGGGCAACTATTGAATCTGCAGCGTTCGAGATCGCTCGCTCTTTTAACAATAATTTCCATACCGATGGGCAGTGAGCAAAAAAACACTGTTAAAATGCACTGAAAAATATGAGCTAACATTGTTATGTTATTTTTTTTGGGACTGTACCATCTCTATGAAGGTTGCGTACTATTTGGAATATAGCAAACAAATGCAAATGTTTTCTTCTTTTATTTATTTGGTACAGTACGACACAACTTAGATGTAGCATAAATTTGAAAATTAGCATTCTTTCATTTCGATTTTACGAATGTATTTGGTTATATGACTTTATAAATTAATGCGTTTGCGTAAAGATCATTTTCACCTAAAGCGTTAATAAAGATTGGTAATTTTGAAAGCGCACTCAGTTCGGATGGTGATCGGTTTTACGAAATTTGCCGATGTGTCGTACTGTAGTTAGTTAATGTTTTTAACACACTCAAGTCTAAAAACACTGGTGATTACTGGGGCATCTCCATTAAACTTTTAAGCAATATAATAGACATCGTAGCCCCCTATCTAGCTGTTACTTTTAATAAATGTGTTGATTTAGGAACTTTTCCTGACCTCATGAAGCGTAGTAAAGTCTTACCATTATTTAAATCAGGTAATAAAAATGACGTTGGCAATTTCAGGCCTATTTCTATATTACCAGCATTTAGCAAAATATTTGAAAAGTTAATACTCAAGCAGTTGCTAAGACATTTTAATTTAAATAGCCTCCTTCATAATGAACAATATGGCTTTACAAAGGGTCGTTCGACTACAGATACGGGTGTTGCTCTGCTGAAACACATATTTAACGCATGGGAGAACTCGCAAAATGCTATTGGGGTTTTCTGTGATCTCTCCAAAGCCTTTGATTGCGTGCACCATGACACGCTTTTGCGTAAACTGCGTCATTTCGGTGTGCAAAATGAAGCTCTCAACCTTATAAATTCTTATTTACATAATAGGTCCCAATGTGTAGATGTTAATGGTGCGAAATCTTCCGGGCTACCAGTTCAGTTAGGTGTACCTCAAGGCTCAATACTGGGTCCATTCTTGTTCTTAGTCTATATCAATGACTTACCATTCTATTTAAAGGGTATCTGTGAAGTTGTACTGTTTGCTGATGATACTTCACTTATTTTTAAAGTAGTCAGGAATAGACAAGACTTTGATGATGTAAACAGTGCACTCTCAATGGTTACGGATTGGTTTTCGACAAATAACCTAGTTCTCAATAGCAAGAAAACGAAATGTGTAAAGTTCGCCCTTCCAAATGTTAGAAATCTAGGACCCAACATCGTCTTAGATAAAGAGTTGCTTGAAACTGTAAACTCGGCAGTTTTTCTGGGCATAACAGTAGATGCCAAACTTCAGTGGGGCCAACATATATCGAGCCTAGCGGGAAGGCTCAGTTCGGCCGCCTACGCCGTCAGGAAAGTAAGACAATACACTGACGTTGATACAGCTCGGTTAGTTTATTTTAGTTATTTTCATAGCGTTATGTCCTACGGTATTCTGCTGTGGGGCAAAGCTGCTGATATTCAAATTATATTTGTACTTCAAAAACGAGCTGTTCGAGCAATTTACCAGCTAGGTGCCAGAGTTTCTCTGAGAGATCTTTTCAAAGATATCGGTATCCTCACAGTGGCATCACAATTCATTTTCGCCAACATATTAGGCATAATATACACTTATATACTAAAAACAGATGAAACACAATGTTAATACTAGAAATAAGGACAAACTACGTACTCCCTTTCACCGGCTTCATAAGGTTCATAACTCATTTGAATTTGAATTTGAATTTTTTGAATTTGAATTTAATTTAAGTCAATTTATTTTATTTTAATTTATTGTTGACATAATCTACTCATTACAATGTTTTTTTAATGAGTTGTATTGGAATATGTTAGCTAGCGTCCTAGTTTATCAATTATAACTTCTAGTTACAGCTATTTGTAAGCGGGCACGCCCTTTATGCCTGGAGGCTTTTATTTAGATATTGTTTTCGTTAAGTTATTTTTATTTCTGCTTGAGTATAGTTCTCGATGTTTTTGGTTGGTATATTGGCGTGTGCTAGCTTTCATATGACTATTAATTTTATAATTTAAATTATGTTTTGTGTTGCGTAATGTAAATATCAGTTTGCATACTATTATATAGATTCATTTTTTTTTCTAACTGAACAGACAGCTGTGCTGCTGGGGAGTTTGTTGCGCCACTTCTTCTTCCCAGCTAAAGCACTAGGAAGTGGTGAAGGGTGGGCGTTTTGGGGGACTGTCTTATGTAATTTTGACGATCAAAAAGTGCTGATTCTCAGCCTAGTTTGAATAAATGACTTTTGAATTGAATTGTAGATGGTTAAAATTTCTCCGTTTAGGAAGTTTGTTCTCGAATCCAGTTTTTTTTTTTTTTTGGGTGGGAAATTATCAAATAACTTCTCCCGCTCTGGGTGGAGCGGGAGGGCGTGTCAGACTCTTACTGACTAAAACCCACCCGTGTTCCTTCCGTTGCCTGTACTTTGCCAGGGGCCACGGTATCCCTTTCGGACTTTCCCGCAACCCCGGCTCGAATCCAATCTTAAACAATATGTAGTTTTATTTTACATAATTATGACATTGGAAAAATTGTCATCATCGACTTTACTTACTATTTTAAAAAGCAGAATAGTATATTAAATATAAATAAAACATATACATATATATGAGCGTTTATATATTTAAGTTCTATGTATTTATTTAAGTAGATGTTAGTTTATTACGTTATACGTGTAAGTTCATTTCAATATTTTAGTTTAAGACTTCGCTTATTTATATTTTTCTCTTCTTGTCTACATTTATTTCTCATTTCTCCTGTCGGAGGTCTGCTGGATTTTTTTTTTAAAGAAATAAGCAGTACCTTTGTACTCACAATTATGATTATGATTTATCTGTATCTATTTTTCGGTGTGTACATAAATAATAAAATAAATACATAGAACATAATTACATGCTTTCCCAATCTGTATTTCATAATATTAATAAAAAATCCTACTCTAAGATAATTAGTTCCAGCCTTCATCTAGAGACAACCTGTGGGCGTTACCAGGTCATCTGTAGATCAGTCTAGTCTTATAAAATATTAAACATACAAAATTATTTTTCGTAGCCACCCTTGAGCCGTGACCTAGTCTCGTTTCGGTTTTACCATATTATGAATAAAAAAACCGGCCAAGTGCGTGCCGGGCCACGCACAATGAAGGATTCCGTAGTTGGGATGAATTTATCTCAAAACCAAACTTAACATTGTAGTTGAATAACATGTTCTCCGATACATCCATTTACGTCACGGTCAATTATCCAACTGCAAATGTAAGTTTGCAAACGAAAAAAATATTTTTGTTATGAAACTACAAATTAACGATTTTCGGACTTTTTCCTTTACTTGTGCTGTGAGACCTTGCTTCTTGCCAAATTCCATGATTCTTGGTCAACGAGAAGTAGCCTATTGATTGAGTTATTTGCGAGTATCAAAATATGTAGCAAAAAATCGTATCATAATCGTAGTCGTATTTTTTTATTGTGATGACTTAGAATCTTGATTTTTTTAGAGCTCCAAAGGACCGTCGACTTACATATTTGACATTATACAACTTGTTAACTGCACGCGTTCCTAAGAAAAAGGGTCTTGACTTGACAGACTGATAGATAGACAGACAGACAGACATCGCAGTGATCATATAAGGGTTCCGTTTTTTCCATTTGAGGTACTGAACCCTAAAAATATCACTGACCTTATTCTCATAAAGGAAAACAGGTGGCTGACAAGACACGTCAGCTCCAGGCTGTAATGTTTATTATTAAAATCTAGCTTCTGCTCGTGACTTCGTTCGCGTGGACGACGTAAGACACCACAATAGGCTAAAATAACAGCCATATTTTCCGCCCGCGCTATTGCTTCGTTTTTACTTAGCGTTCTTTCTTTATTTTTGCTCGGCTCCTGAGGGTTGTAGCGTGATGTTAATAGTTTGTGGCGGCATCTACATCGCCACATACGAACTACGCATGAAAGGCCTGACGTCACACAAATCCTGCATCGTGCAATTAGAGTTTACCGCGCGAACGACATTTAAAAAACTGTCAGACATCAATCGTTGCGCAGTTGCCCGCCAGACACGACACCCGTCTGGTCGGAGTATCCTCCCTTTTCTATAGAGGATGAGTGAATTTTACACCCTATTCCTCATACCTCTAAAAGCTTCCTCAAAAATTAGGCTATCAAATTTAAACATAATTTTTGAAATTCGACTGATAGTTCCAGAGATAAACGTATTCAAACAAACAAACTCTTCAGCTTTATTATATTAGATAGATATATAATAATAGTAAAAATAGATGTCATCCAAAAAATACGACCCCAAGATAATAACTTTTATCTAGAGACTACCTGTGGCCTTTACCAGGCTATCAGAACATCTTAGTCCTACATAATATTAACATACAAAAATATTATGAATTAAAAATATTACAGAGCTAAATGAAAAGGTGGCACACAAGACAAGTTAGGTCTAGACTGTAACGTTTATCTTTAAAAATATTAAATGAATTACCTATGCGTACTTTTTACCCAACTACGGCAAAGCCAAAAGGAAGGGTTATGATTTTAGCAGTCTATGTATGTACGTATGTGTGTATGTTTATATTTATGTGTGTTCCACCGTATCGGCTAAACTACTGTACCGATTTTGATGAATGAGTTATCAATAGATTCGTAATATAGTCCGGGTGACATAGGCTATAAAATTTTTCCCTAAATTTTAATTTCATTTACAGTTTTTTAAACTTGAATTTTTATTAAGTTTCAGTACCTACCCAAAGGGTGCCAATGGGACCCTATTACTTAGGCTCCACTGTCCATTCTTTCATCTGTCACAAGGCTGTATGTGTGTACTACTATGGCCGCTATAACAACAAATAATAATAATGAAATAAAGTAAAAAAATAAAGGTGGTTCCGATACAAGAAACGAGAATTTTCGGCGTTTTTTATTTATAAAAAGTATTTAAAAAAAATAAGTGTACATATTGTACGGTAGTACGAAACCCTTCGTGTGTAACTGTGCGAGTCCGACTCGTACTTGGCCGCTTTTTATATGTTGTGATTAAAATCTTCAATTTGCCCCAAATTCTTACATCAAAGGTATACGATTTATTCTGTTCTGACTTCTTCAACGAGAGCATAAAAGATAATTCCTGTAACTTTATTCACAGTTCACTGAAAATGGTGACATTTTCGCAATCATTTTCAATTCCACAAATTAATTTATATCGAAATAATCTCCTTATTCCCAAATGAGGACCATAAATAACAATATTTGCCGCGTATCACACCGTAGCGTAACAAATTTCGCGTGTATCGATATAAATTTTCAATTACTAGACGTGTGTCAGAGCGGGACGCGTCGCGCCGTCACGCCTCGTTACCCTCGCTACAGTGTTTGGTGTAAGTGTCGGATTGCGAGCGATATTACGTTCGATATTCAAAAATGTTTTGCTTTTAATTTGTGTACAAGATGGCGGATTTATCGGTTAGTTAAAAAAAACCAAGACAGCGCTGCGAACAATACAGTGAAGCATGCCAAAACTACACCTCCGCTCAGTACATACACGCTCACACGCCCACATTTACAACCATTTACAATCAAACTACACCTCACTAAGTGCACACATGTTTATTCACACGTCACTGTTGACAGTGCCATGTCTTGATTTTTTATTTGATCTGAGGTCTGTGGTGGCTATTATCCTAAGGAACTTTTCTTATGAGTTTGGTTCGTATGTAGCGAGAATCACGTAAACCACAAAACGTAGCTTTACGTCGGTGTTATTAGAGGTGAATTACGGCAATAATTGAAATGGCAACATAAAATTATAGTGACACGTGCTATGCTAGGTCATCTCCAATTGATTGATCTTATGGGCCGCTGTGCCGAAACTTGGCAAGCTTACTGACCTTATGACCTACATCATTATTAATGTACAAGTAGATTTAGATGCACATCGTCATGGACATTATCCAAAACTTAACTACTGAAGATTAACCATAGACAGATTTATATAGACTTTACTTTAAAAGCCAAGACTCGTGGTATTCCGGTCATAAAATGTGCAAATAAGAACGAAATTCTTAGTACGGGATTGCTATAAATATTTCATACTGAGCCTCGTGTCATCTCGCTCCCACGTGTTATGACCGCAGCTACGAGTACCATGAACGTTATATCAGTCAAAATAATAAGATATTGGTTACACAACTGGATATAGTTCTCCTCTAGACCGAATTTCGGCCACGGCGGCCAATCTCACCGAAGACTAGTCTTCGGCGCGAGTGATGTTGTAGTGCACAAGAGCGTGCGCAGACATAGGTGCGCTCTCTCTTCTCTCACCCTCATAGTACGATGGGACGGCAATCCGACGCGACCGGAGAGAGATCAGGCGCAGGTCCAACGGCTTAACGTGCTTTTCAAGGCACGGGGTATGAAACAGCCAACTTCTAATCTCCCGGCTGTCACTAATAATAATGTCACGTTGTTTAAGGCGTATTGTCAAAGCTTGTATACGGGGAATCTGTGGGTCAGCCACACCAAAAGGTCGCTGGATGTCCTGCGCGTCCAGTATAATAACATCTTTAGGATGATGTTGGGGCTGCCTCGCTTCTGTAGTGCATCGGGGATGTTTGTGCTGTATCGCACTGATGGCTTTCATGCCGTCATCCGCAAGAAAACGGTATCCCCGATCCGCAGAATGCGTGGCAGCTGCAACAGAATTCTGAAGACTGTAGCGGACAGGATCTCTTCACCGTTGTGGAGAGCCTTTGTCAGAAAGGTAATTTAAATAGAATGTTTATATTATAGTTGTAATTTTAATTTTAATCAATTTGTATGGATTTAGTTATCTGAATTAAATGAATTTTATTTATTTTATTTATTTATTTAATAAATTTTTAACGGAAAACCCAATAACACTTTGGCCGACCTGCGAAACGAACCCAGGACCTCAGCAGTCGCGTGACCACGAGACCATCGGGGCAGTTAACTGGATAACTTAGTATTACATACATACATAAACGCACGCCTTCTTCCCATGGGGGTAGGTAGAAACTACAGAACGCCACCTGCTACGATCCTTACGTTGTCCTTTTGCCTCGTTTACGTTCATACATCTGGTGATACACGCACGCCGGTTGCGAGTACTTCGCACCTGACTTTTCTGAAGAACATCACCAATAAGGTCAGTATTTATGTCCTCCTAGGGCGTCCCCTCCCGGCGTTTCCACACTTTTTATATTTTGTCAGTCGCCTTTCAACAATCCTCTCAACATTACCAAACCATCTAAGCATACCTTTTTAAATTTGTGTCACTACATCTTCTTTTAAACACACCGTTGCCTTATCACATAATTCCTCAGCCTATCTTTTATAGTCACACCATACATGCTTCGTAAGGAACGTAGCAACTTAGTATATATTCCTTAGTAATAGAGCTGTGGAGGTCAGATGTTAGTCGCTCCCTGCAAAATTCTGACATTTACCCGCACCTAGTTAAGAGTAGACTGGAAATCAACCTCAACCTGGTTAAGTTAAGGCTAGACGCATGAATGGACGTATTTTATCGTAACATCGCGTTCGGAAAAGATGTAATTTTAGTGCACTCATTTTCGATAGTTATCTCCATCTCTCGTAGCAACATGGTCTTTATTAGAAAATATCATGCCATGGTATAAATATGACATTCCGAAGCTCAATGAATTCCCATTTCACTTTTCTAAAAATATCATTGAACACTCTAATATAATGTTTGCGCCTCTTTTTGTGAACCTCGAATAATTCCTATTTTAGGGACCTAAAAATACTAAATAGCCAAGTAATTGCGACCAACTTGGATGTAGTATTTGGCGGCCGTAGCCGCCATTTTCGCTTCTTGACCGGACATTCAATTATCACTACTTGTGGATGGTATTTTATAGCTTTGTCGCAACAATTCACCATGAAGCGAAGGAAAGAAACTTTTTAAAAGGAAGATTTCAAATTGAGTTGCGTTTGTGAATTTGGCTGTCATGCGATTATATTTATAGTACCTTCCTCAACACATGACGCCTGTAATCCAAGAAGGGTTAGACAGAGGTGTACCTATAGTACACTATATTTCACCAGTTACATTTAAGTCCCATGTAATAGGGGGCGAGCCTATTGCCACCTCTTATTACCTTCCTCAACCTGACTGTAAATATGGCAAATTGAGTTATAGTTTGACCGACACCGCTGTACCGCGCCTTAGGAATGCGCGGCGAGGCGGGGGGCGGGATATCGTGAGTGTTGTCGAATGAGCGGCCCACACTATCCCCCCAGCACGCCACGCACATATCTAAAGCGAGGTACAGCGATTTCGGTCAAACTATAACAAAATGTTTGGATCTTAAGAGCGTTCGTCTTTGTCACTTATATCTGTGCGATAGTCTCTAATCAAAAACGCGATGATTCCCGGGTACTATACAATTCATAAATTAATATCTATTCACTTATAATATGATATAACCATCAAATGAAACCGATCATCGCGTTGACGTCACGTTTCTAGTAATTAACTAGACTGAAATAGCGAGCGAATTGCGTCCCGTATAGTGGGAATATTCGACACCACAGTCACGTAATGTGCTAAATCGTATTATTTGGTTTATGATTTTCGGACCGAATAATAAATAGATGCCTACTAAACTGACTTATTCGTATTTAGATGGATGGACTGTACGAGAAATAATATGAAAGAGAAGGGAGTAAATGACAGCGTGGCGGTTGACAGAAGAGGATGGAAGAAGGAAACGTGTTGCTCCAACCCCAAGTAACATGGGACAAGGGCAGGAATATGATGATGTTTTGTTTTGAACTATTCTTAAAGAGTCACAAAGCACCCTGTAAGAAATCGACACGTGTTTCACCTCTCAACGAGGCATCCACGGGATGCAAGCACCGAACGCGTTCGGCGCTTGGCGTGGCAACACGTCGTGTCTGGGTTAGCAACAAGTCAATCGTCATCCTGAGGATGCCTCGTTGATAGGTGAAACACGTGTCGATTTCTTACAGGATTCTTTATGACTCTTTATGAACAGGTAAGCTGATTAGGTTACTAAATATACGTCGTCTGTTGTATTTTATAATAGATTTCCGCAATATATATATAAATTAATTGTTGTATAGTTTGGTTTTGAACACTTATATTTAACGTACGTTAATCTAAACTAAGATGAGCATGAATAGAATCCTCGACTATTATTAAACACCATTTAATACGTTCAGTGCCGGGAGGCCTCTTGGAGGGTTCACTTTAGGGCAAACGTAATGCCTGAGACCCCTTTGGAGGGTCCACTAAATATGGCACAGACTCTATGAAAAGTGGGTGGACTCGAATGTGTTAAGTTACTACTAAATTATTTTCAGTAACCATCTTAACCTAACCTTAGATAGAATTATTAAAGGAACCTCATTCAAAATATACCTACATGATTTTTTTAAACGTTTTATTTTTTTAAACGGTTAAAAATTTAAAGTTTTTCGTTTTGATAATTAAAATACAGAGAAAGCTTGTAACTTTCCAATATTCTGTGAATGTCAGGATTTTTTTGTCTTACTCAAGTTTCTAATCTCAATGGGACATCGACCTGCTTTAATCAGAGATATCTACGAACCTGATACACCTACAGGGTGATCCGTTGAGATAGGTCGGTACGGGGATATCTGTAACTATTAGACATAGAGCTTGTTTAAAAGAACCACATCCAATTTTTCTATCTCTAAAATTGTTAAAAAATAAGTATATAGGTATGGTAGATATTGTGAACTGACTACAAAAGTTACGGAAATAAATAATAAAATAAAATAAACCCTACCGAATTTTATTGTGTCAATGAAAAAAAAATCTTTAATAATGATAAATCTCTCTCTCTTTATTATTAATTTGCGCGCAAAATTCTAATTTTCTTACGCGTTTTGCGATTTGCAAATTTATTTTAGTATCAGGTGGTATGACAATAAAAAAAATGATAACATACCAATGAAATATGCATTTACAGAATAGTAATAATTAAAATTATCAATACAACTTTCTAAGTTAAAATTGACCTCAAATGTCACGTTTTAAAGAAATTGTAATTCAATCGAGCAATTTGAATTTCTTTTAGAGTTGTAAATGATGATATTAATAATTATTTATTATTCTTTATATAAACATGTTCGTCAATCTGATACTGAGCTGTAAATTGCAAAAAAAAACACATATCGCGGGCTACCTTAGCGCATCCCCTTAAAGGATAACCCTGTATAACCAATAGTCTATATACCTGCTCGTGGCGTCAATAGTTGTTATTCTGTTCGAGTTCGGACGCTGTCTGTTGTCTTATTAGCCAGCATTGGGAATTACTGCAGTACTATTTCGATACTCCGCATTGTAACTGATACTTAAATAATAATCTATAAAACAAAGTCGGGTTAGTTACGCCATTTATAACTGAAGAATGATCTTATGATCTTTGATTTGTTGGATTCGCCCTGAATAGCAGAATGAGTATTAAAACATCGGAAAAATTCACGTAAAAATAATTCATAATTAATTAATTTGGTAGGTAGATGCTAGGTAGGTGGTAGATAGGTAGGTTAGCCACTTATAAGTACTTAGACGTCTACCGACAACTACCTGTGCGAAGACGGCTAATGCTAATGCTAGTTGATAATAAAATGTTGTACATCATTATAATAACGGGAGCATTTATCGCTGACATATAAAAGCGAATGAAAAAATTAATTATCATTCTCTTGCCCTTATTGCAATGTATTTGTGCTCAGCGCTACATGTCCCTTTCTTCCATACTCCTCTATTAGTCGTCATCTCGGTAGTCACCCTCTTCTTAGCCATTTCATCCTTCACTTAGTCCATCCATCGTTTCTTTGGCCTTACTCTTATAGCCATCCACATTCATATATAACTCTTTCCTTACGACATTTTCTTCATTCTGCCGCATCAAATGCCCAAGTTAATGATAAAAAAACGATCATCATCATCTAAGGTTTTGCAGCCGCGGGTGTGCCTTAGCCTGGTCAAGTATATTTCTCCAACGTGACCTATTTCCGGCTTTTTCTCTCCAATAAACGTTTCAGTGCTCTGGTCTCGTCCATTCTTGCGACATGTCCTGCCCATCGAAGATGTTCTATTTTTATGGTTTTTATTACATTAGGCTCGTCGTACATCTCGTAGAGCTCATGGTTGTACTGCGTTCGCCATTGCTTGTTTGCCATTGTTGATAAAAAAAATACCCCCTTATTGATAAACGCGGAGTAAAGATAAGCCAAACCTAAACCTCAAAAAAATTGTTAATCGTGAAGTTTGTTGTTAATACGGGCCTAGGGTTCTTCGTGTTGTAGCGGAAAAGTCCGAAAGGGATACCATGGCCCCCTAGCAACGTACAGGCAACTGAAGGAATACGAGTGGGTTTTAGTCAGTAAGAGTCTGACACGCCCTGCCGCTCCGCCCAGAGCGGGAGAATTTATTTGATAATATCCCAACCAAAAAAAAAGGGTTATATAAGGTATAAGTGAACAGCAACGTTATAGCTAAATTCTTTTTAATTTAAAACAACACCATAACAAGTATTAGCATCTTAACATTACACTTGATTACCCACACCGAGCACAAGTCTTTACTCCGAACTTCGGACTAAGATAGCTGGGTACTTAGAAATCTATAATGAAACCACTAAATGAGCGAAAAATAGATTACAGCTAATTACTTAAAGACTTCGCAAAAGGCTTCTCCCAAAATAGCCCGTCCTTTACCTGACATTGTACTTTTAACATTGATACCTAAGGGGTGCTACACAAAGAGATATCAGCACAATTGAAGGGGTCTGATAGGACCGATGCATGCGGGAACGTCCGTAAGGGATACCGTGGCCCTTGGCAACATACATGCAACGGAAGGAACACGGGTGGGTTTTAGTCAGTAAGAGTCTGACACGTCCTCCTGCTCCGCCCAGAGCGGGAGAAGTTATTTGATATTTACTACCCAAAAAAAAAAAAATATTGGTGTTACACAATCATATCTTCGGGTCGGCAGATTAAATTCAGCAGTAGGTAGTTATAGTTTGTTCAACAACAAACCCGACATGAAACAATTACTACAGATATGCAGGTTCTTCCTGATCGGCATTTTTTTAATTATTGTCAGCTCGGCACAATTCGATCTAAGGCTTTTTTCCGGATATAATTTAAGTGGGTATCCACATATATTCTATTTTGCCCGAACAAGTGTGGAGCATCCCTAATGGAAAAACTTTTAGAGATCAATCCCCAAACTTTAAAGGGTGTCCGAAACGATCAATTACAATTGTCAATTTTTACGTGATTGATACATTGATGCGCAAATTGATCGTCTACCAAATAAATGCAATTGAAGCGATTGATAATATTACTACAATTGCAATTGATTACAATTGATCGTTTTGGGGACCCTAAACATTTTCTATAACACCTAAATATAGTAGAAAAACTGACTTTATAGATCCAGGTCAATGTTCTATCTCACCTTGGACGCAGTAATAAATCTACGAACAACTATTTTCTAGAAAATTACACTCGAAACAAAAAATAGACATGTTTTGTATTAGAAATGGAACAATGTACCTTTATTGTTAAAGGCAATTTCTTACAACCTTTGTATGGACGAGGATAAATAGGATGAATAAGAGACTAGACTTATTGTATTAATTTAATGAGTTTGATATCTGTTACAGGTTTTTTTTTTTAACGAATGAATCTGAAATTGAGTCTAAAAGGAATTAATCCATACTACTATATGCATAATATATATATATATATATATATATATATATATATATAAGAGTGCTTCAACCGTTGGGCAGTTGCCCGCCAGACACGAGACCGTCTGGTCCGAGGATCTCCCTTTTCTTTAGAGGACGAGTGAACTTTGCACCCTCATGCCTCTAATACTATAATCCTAATCCTATCTAATATAACTGCGAAAGTGAGTTTGTTTGTTTGTTAGTTGCGCTTTCACGCTAAAACGCGGCGGCTGAACGGATTTGGATAAAATTTGGCACGATGGTAGACCCTGACCCAACCCTACTATGTCTTTCTCCAGGACATAGGATAGAACTTTTTATCCCGATATTCCCACGGGATCGAAACCTATATGTCGGTGAAACCGCGTGGCGCTGCTAGTATTTAATATTTAAGGCTACGGCCCCGAAGTCAGCGGGCGCGGGACATAGGCGGCGCGGAGAGCGGGAGCGCGAGAGCATAGATTTATGTGGAACTGGCCTTGAAGGCAGCGGCGTACGAGCTATGCGTACCAGTCTAGCGGTGCCCGCGCGTCTGTATTGACGTAGTGTTCTACATTTTATTTTTTGCTTTTTAACGTCGCTGTTCGCGAACATAGACACAAATTTCTCATAACACCACACTACGCCGCTCTAGCGCCGCGCGATCTGCCCGCTGGCTTCAAGACCAGTCTGCGTTGCCGCCCCACCCGTCGCCCTCACCCCGCAATTGCTGACTTCAAGACCGAGGCCTTATGTATGAATGCGAAAGTAACTCTTAGGACATATAATTTTTATGTATCAGTACGTTCTCTTGGGATAAATTCAGCCTCCGCCTTGGCGAAGCCCCGTCAAAAGCTATCATTTAGAAGACCAAGAATCATTGTAACATGGCTTTTGACCATTTCAAGAGTATGTTTTTGATAGTTCTTGTTGCAACACTAAGCTAAAACGGGCTTCATGAGATATACAGAAAGTGCTCAGACAAGTTAATTTTGGTTTTAAGGCCGTATTCTTGGCGGCAGCGGGCAGCGGGGCGGTGGCAACAGCGGCGAGGCGGTGACAGCGGTGCGGGAGCAGCGCGTTCAAATGCATAGTTTGAGATGGAATTGTCCTCGCTTCCAGCGCCGCTGCCATCGAGAACATATCCATATAAAACTATGCATTTTAAACTCAAAATTAACTTGTCTGAGCATTTTCTGCATATCTCATGAGCCCCGTTTTAGCTCAGTGCTGCCAACAAGAACTATTAAAAACCAGCCTAAGAGACCAGCAAAATAAGGCATGAGCTTCGTACGTGATTATGTCACAATAATCTTACCTACGACCGTAAAAAATGATATGTTTCAGCTAAACCAGACGTCAGACCTTATAAAAAGTTAATACAAAATGCGTGACGTCCAAAAATGGATCTTCAAAACAGTTTTAAAGCAGAATATAATTGAAGTAATAAAAAATATCTGAATGCCTCGTTGGTCTAGAGGTCGCAAGCGCAACTGCTCAGCATGAGGTCGTGGATACGATTCCTAGGTCAATTCAATTTCTCAGTAGAAGCCCAGAGTCTGGATTTGTGCCCGGTTGATGGCAATAGGCTCGCCCCCTATTACATGGTACTTAAACATTACCCGCGAAATGTGGGTGAACTATAGGTACATCTACTACCCATACCTTCGTTGAAACAAAGCGTGATGTTATGTAATAAAAAATTACCTGATGAAAATAATGATCAAACCTCCAACTATCTTAGAACCAATTATAGCACCTTAACTATTGTAAACATACATTATGCCACCCACAACAACAGTAGGTCGGTGTATATTTATCTATTTAGCAAGTATACATTTAGCTAATCGAACAATCACAAAAAGCTTAGGTACCGTTGTGTGAGTGTCAGGAATGGTTTAGATGGCGGCAGAGTCTAATTCAATTTGCAGAACGCCGAGGAGTGAAACTCCTTACAACTATCTTGTTACTAAATTTAGTTTCTAGATTATTTCGGAACGTACTAACATAAATAGGTAGAATTTTTGCACACCATACAAAGGAAACTAAAATTATAAATGCGAAAGTGGAATATTTGTTTGTCAGGCTTTCACGCTAAAACGGCTGAACAGAGTTGGGTGAAACGGAGGGTTATGTCGAACTCCTACCGACTAAAACCTCACTGTTCCTTCTACTACCATATGTCGGGGGCCCGGGAGATACTTGTACATTCGCCGCACCCCTGATTGATCAGCCTACAACGCCTAGCGGGCCCCATCTACCAACCCAGTGCGGCCGATCCCACGACTCGCATAGAACACTGCGTGCCCCCTCTTTGGACCTGACTGTTCGGGCCACGATACACAGCCCCAACTTCGCCACCAGCAGGCCCTTCCTTATGACCTGGATTAGGACGTAGGATATTTTTATCCCAATATTCCCACGGGATCGAGACTTATGCGGGTGAAACCGCGGAGTACAGCTAGTATTTTATACAAAAGAATTGATACAGGATAAAGGAGCGGTCCTATGCCAGACAAATTTAATATAAACAGATGAATCATGGAGCAGCAGAAGAGCATCAGTAACCTAGTGGTAATGGCAGCGATTTAAGAGTTGTAGGTCGTAGGTTCGAACTCAAACAGGTGCTTTACTTTGAGTAAATTATTTCATCACCACTCCTCTCAAAACGGTGACGGAAAACATCGTGAGGAAATCGGCATGTCCTAGAACCAAGAATTCTAAAACATGTCTTGTGACATCTACCAACCCGCAGTGGGCCTGCGTGGTGAATTACGGCCCTCTCCCTCTTACAGAGAGAGAGGCTGTGTCCTAGCAGTGGCAATGTGAATCATGACGGACAAATACAATCACGCCTATATTCACATATATCACCAAAAGATCGCTGGATGTCCTGCGCGTCCAGTATAATAACATCTTTAGGATGATGTTGGGGCTGCCTCGCTTCTGTATTGCATCGGGGATGTTTGTGCTGTATCGCACTGATGGCTTTCATGCCATCATCCGCAAGAAAACTGTATCCCTGATCCGCAGAATGCGTGGCAGCTGCAACGGAATTCTGATGACTGTAGCGGATAGGATCTCTTCTCCGTTATGGAGATCCTTTGATAAGAGGGTAATTTGAATTGAATTTTAATTTTAATTTTAATGGAACTGTATGGATTAATTTATCTGAACTAAATGTTTTTTATTATTTATTATTTGTAAGCAGACGCGTTCAGTTATTATTTCACAAGTGCTTCGCAGAGTTTCAATTTTGATTGTTTTTTATTTTATTTCATTTGTAAATGTTTTGCCTATGTTGTTATAAGTCTATGTTAGTTGAATTAAATGATTTGAATTCGAATTTGATCACTACCCGCCGTGACAAGGACAGATGCTTCTGTCAGAGCAGCTGTCATAAGTTACTTATTTATTTCTTTTGTTTTTAAAAACCAAGCAGCAAATACACGTTTCATTGGAAAACCTATGAGAAACCAGCTATGTAATAAGGAACAAGCTTATAGCCACTAACCGGACATAAATACTGACTGCGGATTCTTACAGAAAATATAATAATGAGGAAACTCAACTGTTGGTACTCCCCGTCACTTGTCCATAAGGGTTAATTAGAAAACCAGCGTCAGACAGCATTTGTCGGGCATTAATGCTGAAATTAACCTTTTTGGCGCAACCGTGAGGCACACACTATTATTTATTTATAATTATTTTCATTTATTATTTTGATACTATGTGTTTCACAAACTGTGTCCAAATAAATATTATTCTTTCTTTCCATGTCCCGGCTTGGGGATCGAAACCCATGTTCGCTTAGCAGTCGCGTTTGTGATCACTGAAACCAACAAAGCAGACAGCCTCAAATTATTTAAAGACGAGTTTGGCACATATTTCATCAATAATGAAATATGTTCTCAGTATGAATCTAACCAAAATGTGTTAATTAGGATGTTAAATTTGAACAGAATTGATTGGCACATTTACTTATCCATACTCAACTACAGATGAAGCGAAAACAGTATTTCAATTAATAGGTCAATTATCTATACTTTTATTAATAATCATATAATATAATATATGATATAATAATATTATAAAGCGATAAAATTAGTTTGTATGTAGGGGGTAATCTCCGGAACTGCTAGTCGGATTTGAAACATTATTTTTAATTTTGCATCGGATGGACCAATTCTTGAGGAAAGTTATATAGGCTATGAAACATCACGGTACGACCCTTAGGAGCCGAGTAAACAGAAAAAAAAGTTAGAAAGAATGCTTAGTGAAAACGCTGTAACATCGATCTTCCAAGAAGTAGTTACATGATGACTTTTTTCAGTTTAGAGGACAATTGTGTGGATTTAAAACTAGAAACCCGCCCCAGAATTTTTCACGGATACGATCTACTGACATGTAAAAAAAATCGAGATTTCTATGCATTATGTAAGTTAAATATTACAGTATGAGATACATTTAAACCTTCCGGGATAAATTCTCAAAATAATCGTGTATGTTGCATCCAATTCTCTTGTGCAGTTTAGAAGATCTAAGCGGTCACACAAACTGACACTGAAACCGACTTTCTTTTATACATTCCGTTTCCATATTATAAATGCGAAAATCACTCTGTCTGTTACCTTTCACGCTTGAACGACTGAACAGATTTCGAGGAAATTGCACACAGGTATACCATGACCTGAGTAAGGACGTAGCATTATCAACTAGGCAGTGGGCCGTAATCCACCACGCGGGCCCAGTGTGGTAGATGTCACATGTCTTCGAATTTTGGGCCAGGACATACCGGTTCCATCACGATGTTTTCCTTCACCGTTTTTAGAGGAGTAGTCATGAAATAATTTACTCAAAGTAAAGCGCCTATCTGGGTTCGAACCTATGACCTACATTCGTAAGTCGCGGCCGTTATTTCTGGGCCACCACTGCTCAGATTAGGACATATCATATTTTTTATCCCGGTATTACGTTCCTGTGTGATAATTGCTGATCTCTACGCATGCAAAGCCGCTAGAAAAGCTAGTTTATGTATATGCCGCCTAGCGGCGCTCGATAGAGTCTACAACATAACGCTCGGACCGGCCGGAGCTTAGCAGAGTACATTGGTGGCGGTTAAGCAGTGAACACGTTTAGAAACTGTCGTGTTTCGAATAGTTGTGTCGTGTACCTACAGTGTATGAAATGTTAGTGTGATTAATTTGATCGTAAATTATAATGGAATTGTATAACTTCAATCTCGTAGTATTGTATAATTACATATCACATGTGTGAGCACTGTGACCATGTACCTTCTATAAAGCTACTATTTACTGGGTACGTTTTTCATTGACTTGAATGTGCCTTGGCGGCTGAGAGCTCAAATGTCTCGCTGGTGGTGGCGTGTGTGTTGGATCGTTAAGTTCCCTTCAAAATGGTTGAGCTAAACGGTGCTGATCCATGCGCCATGTTCGTGAACGGGCGCCGTCAGTAGGGACTGGTCATCTCTTATCTGCCACGGCTTATTTTAATTTTTGAATTGTTTTTATCTTTTTATTACGGACGCTTTTTACGTACACGTCTTTCTACATTGTTCTCACATGTATAATTTCAACATGAATGATGTAACCAATATTATGATTTAAAAGAGTGTCCGTGGAGTTTCTTGCCCGTTCTTCTCCATAGGAACCTACGCTTTGGAATGGGCAACTAGCTTCATATTTCTGACTGACTGACCCCTTGACAATTCAAAAGTGCCTGTAAATGGTTTAATTGAAATAAATGTTTTGAGTTTGAGTTTGAGTTTTGATAATTTGATCTGAGCTGCAAACGGTTTTTCTATTGCGCAAACCCAACACTACCCGAAGTACGCCCACAGTAGTTAAAATATGGCTTAAAATAACGGAAGAGACACATACTCTTCTCCGTTATATAAATTATTACATTTATGTGAGAGAGTATGAGCTGCCTATGTATGCCACCCTGTACTCTGATGCTGTAGTGTTATTTCTGTGGAAACTGTGGTAAGTGTCGTCGTTGGTTTAGTCGACGTCTAATTCAATTCGTAGAACGTCGCGTGGAGTAAAACAACTTGCAAGTAGCCCAGTTAGGTTCACTATGTTTTAGGGACTGAAATCAGAGATAATTCTATAATAAATAACGAAAATAGTAGTCTGAGAGATAAAGAACAACTGGCTCAATAATCAGGGAACTCATAATATACTACTTTTACAAGAATAAAATATTTATGACTGCCTCGTTGGTCTAGTGATCGCAAGAGCTACTTTTGAGCATGAGGGTTCTGGGAGGGTTCAGGAGTCCTGGGTTCGATTTCTGAGTCGGGCAAAGTGTTATTGGTTTTTTCCATCTGGAATGCTCAGTAGCAGCCCGGAGTCTGGATTTGTGCCCGGTTGCTGTCAATAGGCTCGCCCGCTATTACATGGGACTTAAACATAACTGGCGAAATGTGGGTACACCTCTGCCAATCCCTTAGAGGAATACAGGCGTGATTTTATGTTATTTTATGCAAACTATTTATTTAGTAAGCTTTTCAAAGAGCTCGTCCGGAAGTACTTTACCAGCATACATATATTTCAGCCACCAAGTAGCGCTGATGTGTTTCGTTGGTACGTTTGCCGATATACTCGTAATTACAGGCGCATGAGACATTTCAGCTTGTCTCTTAGATGGCAATGCATCTGCGATTCCTCTGGTATTAAAACACGGTGATGACCACTGGCCATCAAGTGGGCTTTCGGATTTGATTGCTATCCAATGACATAAAAAATTGCGATTTGATCCCAACCGAAAAAATATTTTGGTTCGAATTTGTGTCGCTACACATATCCACAATGAAAATTGTTTCAATCGTTCTTTTGCTGAAAACCTCAACTCGTGGCTTTCGAGTTTCGTTTTATAGAAGTGTACGGTTTATTGCAGTTATTGTTTCATGGATTTCAATTCATTTTTATTTTATTCAAAAGGAACAAGAAACAGCTACAATATACAGTATAGAAAAAGAAATACCCATAACATTTGAACAGTATTGTAGCCCACAACGCTGTTCTCAGATTAACTGTGGAATATGATGTGATTCATAGGAAGATACTAATACCTACGGACTACTCCAATAAACCTAGACTGTTCTATTTTTTCAGATTGTGTTTCATTTAGAAGACGTGTCGCCAATGATTTTTCCTATTGGCAAAAATTACGAACTTCCATACAAAGTTTCAACCTCGTTTTAACCCCTATGAAGAATGTCTTTCCAAAAATTCTTCCTTTGCTACCTTCGTTTATGAGGCACTCTTGTGCAAAATTTCATGCTTGACAGCGGTAGGCTGTGTGTCTCTCAGTGAATTAATGAATTTCGAGGGTCCCCGATACGATCAATTGCAATTGTCAATTTTTACGTAATTGACACACTATGCGCAAATAGATCTTCTACCAAACGCAATTGAAGCGATTGGGAATATTACTAGTATTTGCAATTGATCGTTTCAGGGACCTTTTAGATTTTTACTAAGTAGGTAATCATGTAAAAAAAAAAAAAAAAAGTCGCAAAGAACAGTCCCTCTAACCTCTCAAATTATGGCAACCCCAACACGGAACTGGAGCGGCAAGATGCATAATGCTGGCAACACTTTAGTTAGCAACGCTTACTAATTATGTTTTTACTACTGTGACGTGCATGTTAACCTGGTAACGTTAGTTGTTAACGAGTAATTATTGACGTACTTCTTAGGTAACTGGAGTGGTAAATAATGTAATGGTTAGCGCAGTGTAGTATTTTTACATTATTGTTGTTAAAAATAATTCGTACAAAAAGGAGCTCGTGGCTAAGTAATAACAGTCGCACGGGTTGATCCATCAAGTTAAGCTGCGTTTGCCGGGGCTGGTCCGTGGATGGGTGACCATCATTACATACCGAGACTCCTCCGTGCCTCGTAAAGCACGTTAAGCCGTTGGTCCCGGCTATCATTCGTGAATCTTTGACAGTCGTTACGGGTCGTCAGAAAGTCTGACAGCCAGTCTTACCAAGGGGTATCGTATTACCCAGTTATTGGGTTGTGGAAGTCTGATAGGCAGTCGCTCCATGTTAAATATTGGTATTCAGCTGCATCCGGTTAGACTGGAAGCCGACCCCAAAATAGTTTGGAAAAGGCTGGGCAGATTGACTTTTTGTTATTAAAAATAATTCTTGCATATGATGATAAATGATGTTTATTTTGTAAATTGATTTAGTAGGTAAACATTTTTTACAAGTCAAATTGTTTTAAAAACTTTATGAGGTCAGTGTTTCCTGTCCGACTATTCCGAGAAGAAGCAACGAAACAAACTCAGAAGTACTTAGGTACATTAAAAAGTTAAAATGATGAATTAGGTGAGCAATAAGTACTTCATTTTAATAGTATTTTGATATAATTTATATGAAGATGTTAATATCATCTTTAGGGTTCCGTAGTAAGCATACCTTACGTCTGTCTGTCTGTCCGCGGCTTAGCTCAGAGATTCATAAAAGGTACTAGAAAGCTGTGATTTGGCATGGTTGTCCATATTAATCACGACAAAGTGGTAAAATAAAATCATGTAATTTTTTTTTTTACCTGCCCCTGAATTGGTTATGTTTTTTTTCTTTCTCACCTATCCCATGGTGTGGGGTGCCCTTGAAAAGGAATCGTTCAAAAATATTGTGAGGGTGTGAAAACCATTTTTGGATTCAGGGATCCGTTTGCGAAATATTAAGCTTTAAAGTGCTAATTTTTGTTAGAATCAAGTGCTCCCCCTGCCAGTTAAATGGTTAGTTTTAAATATGTGAAAAAATCACGGCAGTAGTACATGTAACGAAATTAAAAGGAAAACTATCACAGCTAAGTAGGCTATACAAGTTAACGAGTAATAATCGACCAACTTACATCTGGAGTTGCAAAAACATGTTCTCCCATACATTCCATAAGGGAGAACATGTTTTTCAATAACAATGTTAAGTTTGTTCTTGGGATAAATTCATCCCAACTACGGAACCCTTCATTGTACGTGGTCTGACACACACTTGACCGGTTTTTTTTTAAACGACGTTTTTAATTATGATCAGATTTTCATAAATTTATTCATGTGGCGGGATGTTTAATCATCGATTTCTGTGTAGCTGCTAGCTGCAATACATGAACACATTCGTCCGCCGACACAGCTAACGCTTCACTGACGGTTAGATTTTTTAAATTTTTAAATAAGGCATCTGAACTCGGAGGTCATGACTACTTAACCGGGCTTTCCTGTGACTGCCTTAAGCTACTACACTCAAAGCCTCCAGCCAGGGGCAAAAACTATTCTAATTAAAACTAGGCGAGCGCTCGCTAAGGGCACTCCCTGTGGGGTACGAACCTCGGCTTAGGGCGTCGCTGGGGGGAGGACAGCAAGATGGGACAGGCTGGATCAAAGATATTTCATGATTATTCATCGGGGAATTTAAAGCTACAGGCTCAGCATCGACGCGGGCTAGCGCATCGTCGAGCAAGGGTCGGGGGGAGTTTTATTTACTCGGGAGGGTCGCGATCGCGGAGGACCTCGGCGGCGAGGTCGGAATGCGGGTCGGTGTCTGTGTTTGAGCACTGTACTTGTGGCCCTATTGCTCTCCTGGAGGAGGGTTATGGGGACGGTAAGGCTTTGCCTAGGGCGGCGGATCTGACTGATTCTACTGGGGACATAATTGGCCACTGACTCTTAGATGGAGCCTCAAAATATATATAATTATGTGTGGCACGGCGCGTGAGCACTGCGTCGAAGCGACACCCCAAGGATTGATGGTGTACTAGACTCAACTATTTTCGACTTACCGACGTATGCTTTGATTTATATATGTATGTAGGTAGTCGCTAATTATTTCGTAAATATTTTTGTATATAATAGGTTAAGTTTAGCAATAAAGATCATTCGCATCTCAGTCGTCTTTCACTCCAGACACTATCAGGGACTCCTACCTCAACACTGCTATATTTAAGTTCAATATTAATTAATTATAAACCTCTGGAATAAATGTTCTAAATTATGGTAAAAACCGCATCAGAATCCATTGTAGTTTAGAAGATCTAAGCGGTCACACAGGCAGACACGATCGATGGACGCGACTTTCCATATTATAAATGCGAAATTCACTCTGGCTGTCTGTCTGTCTGTTTTTTACTATGTATTTATATATCTATGTTCTAGATTTATAAAAAAATTGTATAAGAAACATTGTATTGGTCTTTTTCGAGAATTATTTCATACATTTACCATACAAAGTATAATTTCCAACTTTGTTATTGCTCTCCATCCAATCAGGACCAATATTATTTACATTACTATGAACTAACAAGCCTATATGTGTATATCTAACGTGAAGGTACTCTCAACAAACACACAGACAAATAAACTATGTACTTTATTTACTCTCAGTTCATTTCTTAACAGAATCTCGTATACAGGTTGAATTAATTCTTGGATATATTTCTCAGACTCCAATTGCCATAAAATAATTGTTTTCTTTGTAATATTTCAATTTGGTTTTAGTAATAGATGTGATCACTTGTTTCTGGTGGGCTACTGCCCGATGATTGATGCCGGGACGTTGTATATATGCTAGTCGCGCCGTAAACTCTGCTTGCGCGATGCAGGATTTTGCGTGACGTCGTGTGATGCGTTGTTCCCATGTGGCTATGGAGAACCCACCACAAACTCTATTATCTCTAGCTTTCATATTATTTTTAGCTATGCCAAAGTACTTACAAATAAATTGTGCTATATTATAATTATAATCATCTATCAGTTAAACCAAAAACCTTTATCAATGCATTTGTATGGTATTCTACCGAAACATAATCCGCAGTAAATTGAGAACAGCCTGTATACCTGCTCAGAAATTAAAGTATTATTTGCTGTACGCTTCATTAATCCGATCCACGCAGCTACGCCGTAGCGCCGTAGCATCGTAGAGGCGCTACGCCGTAGTACAGTGTAATAGTGATTACATCTTAGAGTGTTTAAATTAAGTTATTTGAATGTTGATTTTGCAAGATATTTACCTACGTATTTGTATCATTTTGAGCTAAATAAAGTAGGAAGATTGATCTTAAGTCTGACAACCAGTCTTCCCAAGGGGTATCGTGTAGCCAGCTCGGGCAGAGCATCGCCGTGTCCTCGTGGAGGCGATCAGTGGCGGGAATCTCTCGCGTCCGGCCCTGTTCCAGGCCATGGTATGGAGCGAGAGGGAATGCGAGGCCGTCAACTCCTTCTGCGAAGCAGTAATGCTCGCGAAGGAGGAGGTGGAACGCGTGAGGGAGAGGCAAATTTCGCGACTTCACGCCCCCAGCTGCCGCAGGAGACGCCCTGGGCGTCGGGATTCACAGGCCGATTCCCGGCCACCGTAGGCTCGGGCTTGCGGACGGTGAGCAATGGGTAGCTCGCCGTCCGATAAGGACCAGGCCCGGGTCGACGGCGCGTTGTGTTCCACGCGTGCCTCAAAGAGTTGTCAGCACAACTGAAGGGGTCCGATAGGACCGATGCCTGCCGGGGTTGCGGGAAAGTCCGAAAGGGATACCGTGGCTCCTGGCAACGTATAGGCAACAGAAGGAACACGGGTGGGTTTTAGTCAGTAAGAGTCTGACACGCCCTCGCGCTCCGCCCAGAGCGGGAAAAGTTATTTGACACTTCCCACTCAAAAACAAAAGAGGGTATCGTGTAGATAGGCAATCGCTCCATGTAAAAAACACTGGTATTCAGCTGCGTCCGGTTAGACTGGAAGCCAACCCCAGCATAGTTGGGAAAAGGCTAGATAGATTGATTGCTGTTCTTGATGCGCCTATGAGCAAACTATCGCAACAGTGCGCGTTTATTTTTGTTGTAAGACTATTTTTTTTTTTTTGCTATTTTGGCAGAAGTTGTCAAAAAATATTAAATTAGCAACGACTCTAATAATATGGCAGTAAAATTGTTGTACCAGATTTACCGTTTTTATTAATATTGACTATATCTACCTGATCCTCTTGAACAATTATTCATATAATTATTTCATTATCGAATCACGTTTGAAGGCAACTGTGGCTATAAATAAGGTAATTTTCGAGAAAACAGATTTTTGTAGATCATAACTTTCTGGGAAATAGTTCCTCAAATAAATCATAATACTTATTACTCAATTATACCAGACTTAATATAATTTGTTTATATTTGTTTCAAACGGAGTTTGGTAACAGAAAAACGCGTATAAAAACAGAAATTGTCAGACCAAAGTCAATATAATTACTAACCTTTGAAAGTTGGCCATTACTTCATAAAAAAATACTAATTATATTTATTTTATTTATTTCAATCAACATTGGATCATAGGCACAATTAAACAGAATTAAAAATTACAAAATCATCAACACAATTAAAATTAATTAATTTATTTAACTGTTTATGTACAGACATATAAACAGGCAAGAAAAAGGAACAGAAACATACGTACAAAGGTGATGTTTATTTCTAAAGAAATCTCTTCCAGAGAAATATAATAAAATAATATAATTATTAACTAATAACTTTATATTTATTCAGTAACACACAGCCTTAACCACCTAAATCGCTGGGTCTAGAAGCATGAAATTTTGCACAAGAGTTCCTTATACAGGTTGAAAATAGGGCCCTCATGTCCAGAGATATCCGAAAATACCTTATGTATGTTCCGCGATTTTTTGTAGTTTTCAAGTTTTTTTTTTTTTTTTTTGTAATTTTTATAGTTTTCTGCCGATGGAACTCAGCCTCTGGGACACAGACCTCTTCTCTGTGAGAGGAAGTGGGCCGTAATCCACCACGCGGGGCCAGTGCGGGTTGGTAGATGTTACATGTCTTAAAATGTTTGGTTCTAAGGCATGCCGGTTTCCTCACGATGTTTTCCTTCCCATTTTGAGAGCAGTGGTGATGAAATAATGTACACAAAGTAAAGCGCCTGTCAGGGTTCGAACCTACGACCTACAACTCGTAAGACGCGGCCGTTACCACTGGGCCACCACTGCTAGCAAATGGACAAACTGCGCCAATTTGCCGTGAAAGCTATTTCATACAACTGTCAAGGAATGAGTGTCGTTTTGAATATACGGACAATTTAAATTGGTAGTCAATTTGATAAACAATAAATTTCTCTGAATTTACTAACAGACTATTCCAGGAACAATATCGGACTAAGTTATAAACAACAGACTTTAAGCTTGCTTCAACGATATTATAAGTAAAAAGACGTAAATAGGTTACCTATTCAACATTAGATTAGACCACGTGGAAGTAGGACGGCATGTCGTAATTATCGCGAGCGGGAAAGAGATGACGAAGAAAATGTGACAAATTAGACAAATTTTGACGTGCCACGTGCGGAGCTTGTATAACCAATGTACCTCTTTTTTTACTTATAAAATCATGAGCTACGCCCCGCGGTTTCACCCACATAAGTCTCGATCCCTATGAATATCGGGATAAAAAGTATCTCATGTTCTAATCCAAGTTATGGTCTACCCATGTGCTAAATTTCATCCAAACCTGTTCAGCCGTTTTAGCGTGAAAGCGTAACAAACAAACTAACTTACTTTCGCATTTATAATGTTACTAGCGACCCGCTCCTGCTTAGCATGGTTTTTATGACTTGACAAAACATCGAGATTTCTTAGTACTTTAATATATACACAAACCGGAATAAATGATAGGCCTACACTGTCCTCTCATACCTATTAACACTAATTTGAAAACATTGTAAATACCATCTACTTTTAAAAGAGTAACTGTGGAGTTTCTTGCCGGCTCTTCTCCATAGGAAACGCCTAATTGTACCCGTGCACCTAGCTTATGACGTTTCATAAGTGCCCTCGTAGGTTTATGTGAAATAAAATATTTTGAATTTTTCTAAAAGATGGTGAAAACCTCATCAAAATCTGTTGCGTGGTTTAGAAGAACAACGCGGACATACAGACAAACGCGAAAAGCGACTTGGTTTTATAATATGTACGAGTATAGAAGTAAGGATTGGTTTTCTAACAGACTTATAAATAGTTTGGCAGCCGGAAAAGGCCAGTCCTTTGTCAGAATAACAAGAAACTAACACTATTGTTACAACAGTACATAATTAAAACATAATGACGTGTCTGACCACGTAATGACCATATTCTGGCCCCCATGTGGGCTATTGATCCAAAGTGGACGTACTAACGACTGGCGCCTAGACTACATTTTAGACTAAAAGTTGAGATAGAATCTAGTTATTTTACTTTGGACAACAAGTACGAAAATGTTTGTGAATACGTCTGAAAGTCTAGCACAAAACACTTAAGACGCTGACAATAGCTAAACTGTTTGACAGTGGTCAAACTGCATAGAAAAGAAAGAGAAGCGCGATGACACAACGCTTGTAATTTATTGAGCAATTATCACAAATTATGAAGCAATTGTCGATTTACTCAAAAATGAGTTGTTTAATTAAAAATAAAATACCAACGTACGTTGATATTTAATACAGATATTTTGAACTAGAACCCAAGGTCAAAGGTTAGTTTGTCATTAATTTGTATCGAGATTTTTTTTTTCGAAACGTGTTTTATTACAAACCAAGTTCTGAGAAATATGTTCAAGATTAACTTATATTTTTTCTGCTACCACAAACTATATAGATTACGCATATTTTTTTGTTCAAGACAAGTCTACTTTTAATATTTGCCTCTTGTCAGCGCCTTAAAGCACCCAATTATAAGATAGCACATGAAAGTGTACGGGCCTTACACTTTCGTGTGCTATCTTCGTTCACGACACTACTCCAAAGTAACCAGTTACAAACTCAAATCACCAATTAGTAGTCAGAACTATACAGCACTAGTAGGTACTTCAGTGGCGGTCCGTACACGACGACAAACTAGTTAATACGAGTTAGTAAGTCGCGTTTGTAATAAGTTCCTTTGAGTAACGTCGTTGACGATCGGCCTAAGTATACTCTTGACAAAGGAAAATGTTTAGAAAAACATTATATTTAATTTAAAAACAATGAAACGTTATTATACAATTACTTTTTCTTTCTTCACTCAACAGTTCTTGGGCTTTTTACGACAGTATTTCTTATTGTAATAATATTTTTTCATAATTTAATACACAATACATTTATTACGATGCCTATTATTTGTTGCTACAAGGAAATTGAATCCAAAAAATTGTGTCCTCATAAATGAGGTCAAAAACAGTCAAACTCTACAAACTACAAATATGAGAACCTGTTATAATTTAAATTATCCCGTCATCCAATCAGAGGCGACAGAAGTAAATTAGATTAGATAAAATTAAATTTAAACACAACTTATGGGTCAATAATTCGTTTCATTAACATTAACATTGTATACTTACACAGGCTGTGCAAAAATTTTCGTTTAAGATTTTATGTAGAAATCGTGTAAAAGTTTTTCTAATAAAGACCGTCTCGTTGGCTTTGATAAAGAAATCAAAAGTCATTTATTCAAATTAGGCCGAGAAACAGCACTTTTCGAACGTCAAAATTACATAAGACAGTCCCGCAAAACGCCCGCTCTTCACCACTTCCACTTCGCGACAAACTCCCATGCAGATAATAATGATGCCGCAAGCACGACTGCTGGACCCAGGACGGGTTCGATCCTCAGGCAAGGCAAAGTCTTATAAGGTATTCCATTAAGAATTTGTCAGTAGTAGCCAAATGGCTCGATATTATGTGCTTGGTTGATGACAATAGGCTCGCCTGCTATTTCACGGGACTTAAACCTAACTAGGGAAACGTGTAGGTATAACACTAATCTGCCTACCTTTTAGGGGAATCCAGGCGTGTTATTATTATATTGTATACTATCTGCTACCCGCGGCTCCGCCTGCGTGAGCCTTCATTCTTTTTCAAAAATAAAAGCTTAAGTTACTCTTTATAACATCAGCTATCTGCTTGTGAAAGTCTCATCAAAATTGGTCCAGCCGTTTCGGAGATTAGCCGGCACAAACAGAGCACAATAAAAATTGTTTTGTTTGGTTTAACTATTTTATGCATTTAATAAAAAGCTGTTATTTTGACAATACCAACGGACACTTCAATTGTATTGTAGTGTATATACATATATTGTATGTATAATGTCTATTATGTATATGGTATCACTATAAACTAGTTTTATTCCATTTCTAAGACGGTACGAAGTTTCCCCAAACAGTGATAGCCTAGTGGTGTGACCGTCAGACTGCCAAGTCATAGGTCTCGAGTTCGAACCCAAGGCACGCACCTCTGACTTTACAGATTCATGTGCGTTTTGTATAATTATCACTTGCTCCAAAAACGGTGAAGGAAAACATCATGAGAAAACCAGCATGCCGTCGAGAAATATTTCTCGACGGCATGTGAAGCCAAGTCAGAGACCCATGGGCGGGGGCTTAAAACTTTTAAGAAGAAGAAGATTAGATGTATGTGTATGTATATATGTATGTATAGATTATAGTAACATGGTGGTCCTTGTATTCTTGAAATTAATTGCTTCATAGAAGAGCGGTTACACAGTCAATTATTGTTTAGAGCTAAATTATTATAAGTTATAAATCTGTTATTGCTATTGGGAGATATATCATTCTCGCTCTCATCCCAAATTATTTGTGGTCATTTCATTTCATTTGTCTTTTTCTTCCAAACTTCTCTATCAGTCGTCATCTCGGTAGTCACCCCCTTTCTAGCCATATCATCTTTCACACAGTCCATTCATCGTTTCTTTGATCTCCCCGTACCTAACAGTCATCCACATTCATAGTCAAAACTTATATTGTCACAATCATCACCTACCTAGCCTTTGCCCAACTTGGGTCGACTTCCAGTCTGACCAGATGCATACCAGTATATCACATGGAGCGACTGCCTATCGGACCTCCACAACCCAGTAACTGGGTAATACAATATCCCTTGGCAGGACTGGTTGTCGGACTTTCGGGCTTCTGACGACCCGTAACGACTGTCAAAGATCCACGAATAACAGCCGGGACCAACGGCTTAACGTGCTTTCAAACGCACGGAGGTGTCTCGGTATGTAAAGATGGTCACTCATCTACGAACAAGCGTAGCTTGACCTGATCGATTGACCCGTGCGGCTGTGATTACTTAGCCACAATCCCCTCATAATTATAATCGGGGGAAATTATTCACGAAAAACTTCGGTTTTGAAGTGCGTCGTTCCTGTCATTCGTACTTTTCTAAAGCTTAGCATAATCAACCTATAATCTTCCCACTGCTCGGACATAGGCCTCCTCTATGTAAGAGAGAGTGGGCTGTACTCCGCCCCGCAAGCCCAGTGCGTTTTGGTGGATATCATAGTCATGTCTTTGAATTTTCGGTTCTAAGACATGCCAGTTTCCTCACGAAGTTTTCCTTTACCGTTTTAAGAGCAGTGGTGATGGAATAAATTACATAAAGTAAAGCCTCTGCTTGAGTTCGAACTCACGACCTATAAACTCGTAAGTCGGGACCACCACTGCTCTCTGAAGCTTGAAGTATCATGTTTATACCCGGGCAATGTACACGGTTCTACGTACATTGCATTAAAATACACATACATACAAAACATCACACTTGTATTCCTCGAAAGTAAGGCAAAGGGGTACTTATAGTACACCCACATTTCGCCAATTATATTTACGTCCCATTTAACAGGGGCGTATTGCCATCAACCGGACACAAATCCAGACTCCGGGCTGCTACTTACTGAGAAATTGCAGATGGAAAAACCCAATAACACTTTGCCCGACACGGGAATCGAACCCAGGACCTCATGTTCAGCAGTAGCGCTTGCGACCACTTAGCCAACGAGACATTCGAATATTGTGTTTTTTTTCTTCAATTTATTTTTTGTATCACATTTCAATTTCATATCAAATGCACATTTAGCACACCCTATACTTATAGACTACCATTTTAATTATTGTAACGCTGCCGGTATTCATTAATGGGAAATCGTCGTTTTCAGGCGTTTTCAGTAACTAAGGCGTAGGAGGGTGTCCTTTTCGCTTCAGTAGTTCGAATTTATAATCGTATTTAATTTACTTCAGGGACGAATAGAGATTTATGTAGTAATATCAAAACTTTCAAATCTAGGATATGTTTTCGAAAGATACCTGATATAAGGGGCGATAATTGGACCCAAAATTTATATTATATTGAAAATGTGTATATATATCATATTGTCTAAGTACTTAGAATTTTATTTACACATGATTTAAAAACTAACAGACTTAAAATAATAATAATATGTACAAGTATATAAAAATGGGGAGGGGAATAATCACAGGGCATCAAAAAATTCGCTGTCAACAGAAAAGGTGTCCAAAAGGCTGGCAGCATTGCCACGTTGAATGGCAATGCAGATTCTTCGGCCAAAGAATAGGCCAGCCCTCTGGCCACGTGCAGAGACGACCAGAGCGCTGGCTGTTGAAAATTATATTATGTAATAAATTTATATAATAGGGGTGGAGCTTATTGCCATCAACCGGGCCAGAACTCCAGACTCCAGATTCCAGAATCCAGATTTTATACTATTAGTTTACCACAATTCGGCGGTTTGGGAAGCTTTTATACTCCCACTGGTGGTATTATTGTGTTATTACCAGTGATCGGAGTAGGTAGATTGATTTTTGGTACTTATATCATAAAGGCACCCAGAAAGAATAACATGGATAAGCCATTTTTCCGGAAACCAATTCCGGTATTTCCGGATTCAATTCAATATTGTTAATGTTGGTAGTGATATTATTTTCACAACACAGTAACAAACAAAGAAGCGCACTCTACGAACCGAAGTAAACGATTGAGCTACCTGGCATGTCGTCGGCGGGCGTACGCATTGTTTTGATAACCGGTTAGTGCACCACCCATGATCCTTTGTTTTGATTGGTCGTTGGATTGTGTCAAATCGTGACTGTGTGTCGTTAAAAAAAATATGAAGAATATAATATTGCTCATTTTAATACAATTCCTACCTAAGTTTCGGTTTTTTTTAAATAATCAACCAATTCCGGAGGAATGTCCATATTAATATATACGTTTCGGATCAATGACCCCAATTCAATCTACCTACTCCGATCACTGGTCATCACATATCGGATCGCTTCCGCTCCTCGGAAAGAACGTTAAGCCGTTGGTCCCGGCTGCCATTTGTAGATCTTTGATATTCGTTATGGGTAGTTAGAAGCCTATAAGTCTGACAACCAGTCTTACCAAGGGGTATCATGTTACCCAGCAACTGGGTCGAGGAAGTCAGATAGGCAGTCGCTCCATGTAAAATACTGGTAGTCAGCTGCATCTGGTTAGACTGGAAGCCGACCCCAACGTGGTTGCGAAAAGGCTCGGCAGACGATGACTTGTTATTAAACGAACTACTTTTTAATCCGATATTTTTAATCGGTTTTATTTGCGGAACTAACGTGTTAATCCCATTAATTTAATACTATCATAAATCTGACATACTCGCTTTTGGTAACTAGCTAGCTCACTCATAAATTGGTATAAAAAAGAAAAGAAAGAAAGAAATACGTTTATTCTGCGCAAACAAAACGAACATTCAAATAAAAAAACACTAAATACACAAATACAAAAGTAGCCAAAAGCCTCGTATTTAGCCAAAAAATAAACTAGCTATTTATAAAATGTTGTTCATCGGTTGATGTCAAGACCACGGAGCAAAGACAATATTGCGTAATTACTGTTACGACATTACGTACTCATATAATATTGATATTTTATTTATCCCCGGGGAAGTCCCGGGTTCGATTCCCGGGTCGGGCAAAGTATTATTGCAAGAAGATAGAGGATAGGTTGGGTGGGTGATTAGGTAGTATTTTTGATTGTTTTTAGTATTATTATTGTTTTAGGTGTATTTTTTGCTGAAATGCCAATAAATGCATTTTTCTTTCTTTCTTTCTTTTTCTTTATTGGGTTTCCCATCCGAAATTTCTCAATAATAGTCCGGAGCCATCTGGGTTGATAGCAATAGGCTTGCCCCCTATTACATGGGACTTTTAAACACAACTGTCTTAATGTGAGTGTACTATAGGTTTACCTCTAACTAACCTAACCTACTGTTGATTGGTACTGATGAGTTTAATAAAAATAATTTTACTAGTTGAGCCCCGCGGCTTCACCCGCATAATTCTCTTTCTTTTGAGAATATCGGGATAAAAGGTAACCTATATCCTTCTCCAGGACATGGTCTACCCGTGTGCCGAAATTTCATCTAAATCCGTTCAGCCGTTTTAGCGTGAAAGCGTAACAAACAAACAAACTCATTTTCGCATTTATAATATTAGTTATATGGATAAATACAGATTTGTTACAGTCGCGAATCATATTCAGATCAACATACAATCTGATACTGACCTGCAAAATGCAAAAATATTAAGAAAATTTGAATTCCGCGGGCTACCCTGGCGGTTTCGCATTTATAAAACGTTCACAGGAACAACAAATGTTATATCTTTCCGCTTTATTTTAATTTTTACTTTTTTTTGTATTTTCTATTTTTAATTTTAGTGAGTGTGTGTTTAATTTAATTAAGATCTCCTGTGCTTGTAAATACTTTTTCTTTCTTTCTTTCTTTTCTTTCTATCATCACGCAGTTTCCCCTACCAACATAAACAGAACTCTCCAACACAAATACGAACTCAGTACATCAACATCGAAAGTCGTTTGCAATAACTTATTGGGTTTTAAGATAGCAAAAGTTATATTTGCAAGGAACGATAAATCGGTTGAGATTAATCGTAATGGGATCTAAGATTAAAGGGTTCCGTTAAACGCGAGGAGACGCGATTTAGTCGAGGAGTTAGGTGGGCGTGTTGGCAGGAAAAGGAATATTCGCTCCTTGACTATGGTAAAGCTTTACTTTAGTAGAGGGTATCGATCGAGTGAGAGCTTAAATTCTTAGTTAGAACAAAGTTCTTTATCGCGGCTTGCGGTACGTGTAAACTGGTAGAAGTCGTCACGTAACGATAAATTTCTCAGTTATCAGTTATCAGTTATGCCCAAAAAAGTCAGTTCTAAGTGTCAAAAGGTTTTTGTTTTTTAATACAGAGCCATCTAGTATAAGTTTTTAGCAAGCGAAAAGCAAAAAACACTTGAAACTTGAGACCGTACTAAATTGCTCTGTAATAACAGTGATCGGATTAGGTAGATTGAATTGGGGTCATTGATCCGAAACGTATTTATTAATCTGGACATTCGGAATTAGTTGATTATTAAAAAAAACGGAATTTAGGTAGGAATTGTATTAAAATGAGCAATATTATATTCTTCATATTTTTTTAACAGCACACAGTCACGATTTGACAACCCAACGACCAATCAGAACAAAGGATTATGGGTGGTGCACTAACCGGTTATAAAAACAATGCGTACGCCCGCCGACGACATGCCAGGTAGCTCACTCGTTTACTTCGGTTCGTTGAGTGCGCTTCTTTGTTTGTTACTGTGTTGTAAAAATAATATCACTACCAACATTAACAATATTTAATTGAATCCGGAAATACCGGAATTGCTTTCCGGAAAAATGGCTTCTGTGTGCATTTATGATACAAGTACCAAAAATCAATCTACCTACTCCGATCACTGGAATAACACATAATATACAACGACAGGAGCTTCGTTAACCAACCGGGTGTCCCACGACAAAGGAATTAAAAAAAAAAGGAATCAACTCTTTTCTATAGTAAGAATTTTTAAACAGGCCTCCAAAAAGCACACGTGTTTCAAAAAAGTTTCAGAATACTGTGGAGTTCTCGAGCAGTAACATTGACAATGACATGAATTTTAACTTTATATATATTATCTTATTTTATTTATTGTGAATGTGAAGACTATGTGGGTCTTTGTTTTTTTTTCTTAGTTGCGTAGACAAATGCGTGCACTGACTGAACAGGTCCACTCGATCTGTGTGGTTCCTTCCTCAAAAGACCACTTCAGACACCAATCTACATGGTATTTACATGATCAAACCAAGATTTAGTCTGTACTTTAAAAGAGACAGCGATCTCTGAGTTTGTTTCGGCCTTTCTTCTCAGAGTAATGACGTTAGAAACGCCGAGCTAATCTACTTAAAAAAAAAAAAAATATTGAACTGTAAAAGTGTTTTTACAAACCAATGATGTACGAGTATCATGGTTAATTTACAAAATTAAATAAAAATATTAACCATCTTACTAATGTAAGTTTTTTTAGTCACTCCCTATTCGAAACATAAATACACACATCAACACGGTCTAGGGATATTTCATACTCAATTAAATAACTCGAAAAGTACTGGCCGCATTGTAATCTTTCATACACCGATTTGTTTGTAATTTATCTCAGACTAATTCCAAATTCAAATTTTAAAAAATTATTTTGTTTCGGTGGCATAAAAATGTCTTGATGTGTAGGAGAGGGAATTTTCATTTGTGCGAAATTTAGAAAACAATACGAATTACGTTTAGTTACAGTTTTTTTTCATTTTTAAACGAAAGATAAAGTTAAAATTGAGGTATTGTAGCCATGCAACGCCAACATTTGACGAGGGCGGATATGTTACGAGCTGTGGGAATGCTGGAAGCTGGGTCTGTTCAGCGTAATGTTGCTGAGGCCATAGGGACCCACCAAAATGTAATTTCAAGATTGTGGACACGCTATCGTGCCACAAGTGAAGTAGCGGAGAGGCACCGGGGGCCAAGTCGCATCACTACACCCAGACAAGATCGATTTTTGCAAATTACTGCGCGAGCTCAACCAAATGCAACGGCGACTCAATTGGTCCAAAGGCTGCGAGTGGAACACCAAGTGCTTGTGAGTGACCAAACTGTAAGAAGGCGACTGCATGAAAGCAATCTACGCTCTCGTAGACCACTCCGGGTCCCACCTTTACGGAGAGGCAATCGTGGACGACGATTAGAATGGGTTCGGAACCACGTGGACTGGGGCCGTGAGCAATGGTCCAATGTGCTGTTCACGGATGAATCCAGGTTCGGCTTCCATCCAGATTCACGAAGGACGCGTGTTTGGCGAGTTTCTGGACGATTGAGCTGTCTTCAGAACCCTCAGGAAGTTCACCCATACCAAGGAGGAACAATTATGGTTTGGGCAGGAATTCGTCTTGGAGGACGGACGGATCTCGTTTGGGTGCGGGGCAATATGACGGCAGAACGATACGTCCAACAGGTGCTGGGGCCCGTAATCTTGCCCCACAGAACACAAATGGGGCAAGATTTCCTGCTCATGCACGACAATGCCCGGGCACACACGGCGAGAACGGTAGCAGCTTGGTTACATACACACAATGTTAGGGCCTTAGACTGGCCTGCTCAATCGCCAGATCTAAATCCCATTGAGCATGCGTGGGATATGCTGCAAAGAAGAGCTCTGAAGGAAGTTCCTGAAAATCTGGCTACAGAAGATCAACTTTTTGCGCACCTCAGAAGGACATGGGACAATATTCCGCAGCAAGACATTGACAACCTTGTTCTGAACATGCCGAATCGTTGCCGATGTGTTATGAACATCATGGGCGCTTTCTCAGACTACTAACTTCAAGTTTATAAACACAAATTAAATGATTTTTCTATTTTTTTCAGTTTTTACTCATAAATTAAAAGTTAATTCATATACGGTTTCCGTCTATGCTTCATTTTTTTTCCATAAAATCCTGAAATTTTAATCGAAGTACCTTAACCATTATTAAAAAATGGTAGAATATTAAATAACGTATCTTTTAAATATATACATGTCATATAAATAATTAACACATTGATAGTAATTCGCTTTTTTTAAAAATATCCCTAGACCGTGTTGATGTGTGTATAAGACACTAGCTTCTGCTCGGGACACCGTCCGCGTGGTAGTCAACTATACCATAAAACATAATATCCAATGGCACTCAGCAATAGTGTAGCTTGCTGTCAGTGAAAGAATTATAATAATCGGATCAGTGCTGGAGGAATGCTTAGTTTGGGCTCAACAGCGCTGCACCCACGTCAAGACACTTGGTGCGGGTGATCTCTTGCTTCCGGCCGTGGTTCAGTCCATGGTCAAAACACGCACGGAACTAATATGTGTATGACCTACAAGTAGTTGTTACGGGTCTGGCTGTTTGTGTAGGTATGTGAAATTAAATGTTTGTAAACGCACCCACAATACAGGAGAAATTCTTAGTGTGGGGCAAATTAATAATGTAAAAACAAAGCAAAAATGCATCCTATCGCCTCTTTTTGCGAGGAGGTGATGCATGCAGAGGAGGCGGCAGAGAGGCAAATAGAGCATACCTCTCACTCCACTACGTACTAGGAGAGCAGCTGGGAGTCGAAGGGCGCTTAACGATCTCCGGCTACTATAAGGAGGAACTTGCGGGCGGCGAAATTGGGGCTGTGTCATCGCCCGAACAGACAAGGCCCAAAGAGGGGGCATGCAGTGTTCCATGAGAGCCTTTATGGGAGGACGTGCGGTCGTAGGATCGGCCGCACTGGGTGATGGGGCTAGGCAATGCGGGCTAATACCAGTCGGGATCTCCCGGGCTCCCGACACAAAAGTCAAAAGTCAAAGTCAAATCATTTATTTCAAATAGGCCCGTATAAGGCATTTTTGAACGTCAAAAATTTACAAAAAAAAATTAATTGATTCTAGTTGCCCCTTCCAAAAGGTTGTTTTCGTATGGAGAAGAATGGGCAAGAAACTCCACCGTTACTCTTTTAAAATGTTTTACAATATTTTGTATAAGTACATTAGTTATATAATTATATGTGAGGACGATGCACCTTGATGTACTTTTAATATGAGCTTTAAATTTTCTTTTATTTAATTGCAAAATATCACAAGGTATTTTGTTGTAACATTTAACACAGTACCCCATAAAAGATGTATGTACTTTACTTTTACTTTATACACAAATGGTAGAAATAGGAACAGTGGAGTTTTAGTTGGTAGGACATAGCCCTCCGTTCTCCTAATTCGGAGGGTATGCATACGCAAGGAAAAAAAACTGATCAGTACTTACAATACAACGATACTACCTTATAATACTCCTCCAGACCGAATTTCAGCCATGATGGTGACCAATCTCAGCGGGGACCAGTCTCCGGCGTGGGATTTAGTGCACAAGTGTGTGCGCAGACACAGGTCCACTCTCTCTTCCCTCACTCTTATAGTCCGAAGGGACGGCAATCCAACCGGAGAGAGATCAGACGCAAAGCCGACGGCTTAATGTGCTTTCCGAGGCACGGGGGTATCACACCGCCAACTTCCAAACTCCGGGCTGTTACTAAGAAATTTCTAATGGAAAAACCCAATAAAATTTTACCCGACCTCAAACCGAACCCAGGACCCTAAGCTCAGCAGTTACGAGACGGGGCAGCTGCAGGCCTACCTCCTAAAACATATAAACAAACAATTTTGCTTCTTTATAATATTTGTTGAGATAATATGATCAAATAAGAGAGGACATCCTTTCCTCACAGGCAAAATCACAGCCATTAAAACAATATTCAACTAAAATAATAAGACAATCTCTTCTGTGCAGAATAGATCCATAAATATGTTAGATTTATACGAGCCGACTTTAAGACATAACTCCCAACTAAATTGAGAACTATAAAAATGATATAAAATCATTGTAATGACTCTATTTGTCACGATTTAGTGTTATCTTATAGATATTTGCCGGTAATGGGGTTTGGGACTGTTTTTTGTGTTTCCGGGGTATAAAGGGTCACCATATCTGCCAAGCTGAAGGGATTTTCAACCCCAAACGGGGTTTGTAAAGATTTTATTAATAAGTTTTTTTTTTAACAAACCCAATAGCGACTCGCCACTGTTTAACATGGTTTTTATGACTTGTTAAAACATCGAGACCTTTTTATTAATATGTAAGTATTGCGGTGAAACCAACAAAATCCGTTGCACAGTTTAGAAGAACAGCGCCATCATAAACCCACAAAAAGCGCTTTTAATTTATAATTTATGTATGGAAGACATCGATTAATGATGATGATCGTCAGTAAATGAAAATAATTCGGTTTAGTTTAAAGAAATAAGAGTAACAGTAGCTTTCATATGTACCTTAAAGCCTTTTCGGGTAATACACTAAATTACATTCGGTGCAAACTATACCCAGTCTATTACCCGGTCTGCAGATAGGTACCTCGCTGACGGATTCCTCTATCTGGCAGAATCTTGATGCGCCGAAATATATTTGGCATAACACATTTGGGATAATCTTTTTTAAACGAGTATTTTATAGACATAAAAAATATTTAATATCATTATTGTTTGGCCGAATATTTATATGTCCGAATTTACAATGGCATACTTTTAAGATGGCAGAATTTTATTTTGAATAATTTTATTACCATTTTTATAAAATAGCATTATGAATCTTAAATTAAATTAAAATATTGTTAAAAAATATGTGAAAATATTGTCAAAATTATGAGCTTTGAATTATGATGTATGGATAAATGAGTGCATGCCAAACGATTTTCTGCGAAATGATGTTTATGCTATCCGCTGTTATGCAAAATAATATTATGACATAAAAGAATCTGCTTTAACGGGTAGACCCTTCGCTGACTGGTTAATCTTTTTACCAGAAAAAAAGAAAATACGTTATTTTGAGGTAATTATAACGTAAAGAAAGAACAAACACGAAAATAACAAGTTGGGGTAAAATATGCGTCACATCCACGCAAAACGGCCGTTGCTCAGCATAATGCTGGGACTCTATGCCAGACAGAGCTTACTTAGACTGCATGAGCTACTTCAGTTGCTCGTAATGAACACGAAAGTAGAAGTTTCTAACGTGAGGGCCTAGACATCCCGGGTCGACGGCGCGTTGTGTTCCACGCGCGCCTCAAAGAGATGTCAGCAAATGAAGGGGTCCGATAGGACCGATGCCTCGGCAGGCATCGGTCCTATGCGGGAAAGTCCGAAAGGGATACCGTGGCCCCTGGCAACGTACAGGTAACTGAAGGAATACGGGTGGGTTTTAGTCAGTAAGAGTCTGACACGCCCTCGCGCTCCGCCTAGAGCGGGAGAAGTTATTTGATAATTTTCCATCCCAAAAAAAAAAGAAGGGCCTAGACATAGTGACATTCTATCAAAGGAGATGGAAAGGTCAAAAATGCACTGGATTGACATAAGCTACCGAAAAGCTTCTGTGAATCCCGTTGAAATTCGTAGAAATACGAAACGTTTTGAAAGCGATTGCTGCTTGCCTAAGCCCTCTGTGCATTAATTTAAAATTGTCTACTTATTGTCCTTTGTCCAGCCCAGCGATCAAACACCGGTCTTCTAAATCCAATAATTAACCACCGGCCAGCTCAGCACGCACAATTTTCCAGAAACCCGAACACCCACCTAACATCCAACATCCAAGACGGTTCGTTAGCCATCGAGTTAACGAAGCGTTAAGCGTACGTGAGCTATGGCGCCGTATTTAACTAAATAGAATTCCTGTTCAATTGATGACTGGCTGTTAATTTGAGGGGACTCTTTAACTGAGAAAAAAAATTGGACAAACGAGAGTTAAAATTACTTGAGGGCAATGAAAGTCTCCGCGATCGACGGTACTACCGGTATACTCTGAATAGTCAGCCTCAATGGAAATCCCCCAATCGATCATAATGGATAATAATAGTATTCAATTATCGTCCCACTGTAAGGATAATTTTCCCACTGTAAGGGGTATACTCATAAAGAGAAGGCATTGATCGCGGATTGACGATTTCAGATTTATATTTAGTGTGGATAATCATTACAGGCGAAAGATGTCCACCGCTGGACATGGGCCTCCTCCTAGCGTCGCAACAGCCACCGATCTTGTGGTTCTCGCATCCAGGGCATTCCCGCAACCACCACCAGGTCATCGATCATATGTAGTGAATAGTTTGTTTGACTGTGGATTGATGTATTCAGAATATTATCATAAATAGACAGGTGGACACAGCTGTCCTATTTTTTAAGGTAGTTAATTAGCCTTGAGCATCATTTACCCAAAGCATAAGCATGATCAGCCTCTAAAATTCCAACAGCTGGACAGCAGACCTCTGTGAGAAGGAGTGGTCCATAATGCACAACGCGGGCCCAGTGCGGGTTGGTGGATGTCACATGTCTTGGAATTATTGTTTACCAAAAATGGGTAGAACATAGCTGGGCTGTTTTTCGTTGGCAACATATTTTAAAAAGCTGCCTGAATGAAAAAATAATCTTTCAACTTAAAATGCCAATGAGAGCGTCCATCAGCCGTATAAAACGAAATTTTTAAACGCTTTAAGCCGTAAATAAAGGGACTTGGTAATTAAGAAAAATATCCAAAATTAACAAACTAATAAAATATGTATAATTTCCAGTCGATTTAGTATTCATAAACAACACTTTACTTTGGCATCTTTACACCGGGGCATTATGAATAATTTAATTATTTTTACGCTAATTTTGTCTCGGAGGATGGGTTGAATCTCGAGTAGTTAGTAACGATGTTAAGCCTACTGTATATTTAACACAATCTTTTGTAAGACCTACGCTTTTTGTGATAGAAAGTTATTCTTTCTTACTTTCTTAAAAAACATACGGCGTAGTATAGTTTAGTTAGTATACATTTTTAAAAGGTAATAAAATACCTATTTTGAATCCCGATTCGATAATAAACAGCCTGTAACTTAAACTGTAGCGATTATTGAGGGAGAATTTTCAATATTATCAAGCTTGTCTAATCAATATTTGGTCACGTGGAGGGGATTTTTTTAAATATAATTTTACATCCTATCCTATACTATTAAACGAGCAATATTTGTATATATATAAGTCGGAAATACTTTACTGAGTTGACTAATTGGGACGCCAGCACCACCTAGCGGCACTCGACGGAGTCTACAACATAACGCTCGGACCGGCTGGAGTTAAGTAGACTTCATCGATGGCGGTCAAGCAGTGAAGACGTTTAGAAACTGTCGCGCGTTTCGAATAGTTGTGTCGTGTACCTACAGTGTGTGAAACATGAGTGTGATTAATGTGATCGTAAATTATAATTTGATCTGAACTGCAAACGGTTCTTCTATTGCACAGTAACCAACACTACCCATAGTACGCCAACAGTAGTTAAAATATGGCTGATAATAACGAAAGAAACAAGTACTCTCTCCGGCATATATAACGGAGAAGGGTATATGTCTCTACACGGAACGCACGACATCTTCTCGTATTTACTGCTTGATCGCCACCGACGAACTCTACTTAGCTCCGGCCGGTCCGAGCGTTATGTTGTAGACTCTGTCGAGTGCCGCTAGGCGGCGCTGGCATCCCAATTAGTCAACTCAGTAACGTATTTCCGACATATATGTGTTTGTAATCACGTTATCGAAAATGACTCTAGCTGGGTCTCCTATCTGGGAAAATGACTTTTTAACCGTATTTTCACCCGAGCAGAGCTCGGTTGCCCAAAGTTTAGAACAAGATGGCTGCAGTAGGACCAGCCGGGAAAAGCCTCTTCTCTTATAGAGAAGGCACGAGAATTGATCACCACGCTTGCTCAAGACAGGTTGGCGATTTCAGACTTATAACTATAAATCCAGTGGGGTAAGTGACCATTGATCACAATTCATTTATTAATGTTGTTAAGCAGACGAATTTTTAAAGCCTATAATGGAATGAATTAAAAATTTCCTTCAAAACCCTCGGTTTGTGTTTGAAAGTTTATTACGCAATTAAAGTGCTGGTTCCCATCAATCAGGACGTTTTTCCATCACCGATGTCAGTAATTTTCTAGACATATAATCGGAAATATATGTCGGAAAGATATGAATTGAAAAAAACTGTGTGTGTCTGCTCCGACGTATGACTGGAGTTTACTCCTTATTACGATTGTCTTTGAATATGCAATAGGCAAGAAGGGCATCTCTTAAAACAAAGGCCTTAAGGAGTAAACTCTTAAAAATCACATTGGTGAATTCACAACCTCAACCAACCATCTTTGCTTACTGCATATTAATAAAGCAATATCTTTAACACAAAACATGCCACGTTTCCAAAAACCCTCTCCAATCTGACTTAGCATCATACAATTTATAGGTTTACTTGTGTTAAGTATCTATACATTATAATTATAAATCACGTCGTATACACATAACAGGCTAGGTGTATATCGAAGCAGTTATTTATTACCCGGAGATTATCGAGTATCGCCGGGTGGAGGCTTAGTGCGATGTAGTCGACGGTGGCTAACGAGGCCCATCGTCTGCACCTAGGTTTATACTGTACATTGCTGTCAATTAGGCATGAGGTATACGGACCGCGAAAATGAAAATGGAATTATAATTAGATATTTATTACTTTTATTTATCTTTTTGCCGCGCATCACGTTTTTAGTACACGAACGCCAATTCCCATAAATGGGGCGGCCAGACAACTGGAGGAGGAGTATTATGGATTTTCTTGCCCATTCTTCTTCATACAAAACTACCTTTTGGAAGAGTTAACAGAATCAATTCTATTTAATTTTGGCATTCCAAATTGTCTTTTATGTGCCTAATTGAAATAAATGATATGATTTCTAAACTGATCTGCTTCAAATAAGAATTGATTTATTTACTCTTTTATATGTAGATGACTTTTCCCATGGCTGTATGTAAACAACAGAACTCTATGTGACGATACCTGAGCAGAATAAATTTTAGCATTTTCTTTTTTCTTATTCTTTTCTTGCAATCCTTACAGGCTCCTTTTACTAAGTCAACGTTCATATATCTGGTGATAGACGCTATCGGTCTTTTCTATAAGTACTTTTTTATTTGCTGCTTCTTCTTCATAGTGTTTCGATGGCAGTCTACAGAGGGACGATTAGGTTATCACATTAAATAGTACAGCTGTTATTACAAGTTGTTATCAGTCTGATAAAATCATATTTTTTACTAAAAATAGAAAACTGATTATTTTCAAACAAATAAATAGCGTATAAATTGGCACGAAATAAAACACCCTTGATAATAAGGCACTAGACATGCGCGGTGCGATGGTATTAACGATTCAATACAAAATTTATACTAAAACGACAAAAAATGGTCCCACGGCTAGAACGTTAATTGTTATCAATTATTTTAATAGTGTATCGCCACACTGTATATTGCAAGGTAAAATTTGGTAGCGTTGGTAGGTTCCAGTATGCAGACCCGCAGGACTTGATGCCAAGTATCCATCGTTTGCGGATCCACTCTGAAATGACGCGCCCCACTACCGCATTTTACGCACACGGTAATGCGGTAATATGGCGCGTCATTTCAGAGTGGACAAGCTATACCTGGTGTGTGGTTACAATAATGTTTGAAAACCACATGATAATGTAACCTGGACTATGGCGGAGTGATGTCTTAGTACATCGTTCTCGGCGGCTGCTAACGAGACTGATCGTGTATACTCGTGTTTATGTTGCACAACGCTGTAATTTAGGTGCGGGCTACACAGGCAGCGGTAGGAGAGAAAATGATCGTACGAATGACTTATTATTTACACATTTTGTTCTAGTAATAAATATGGAGAAAATTTTGTTACCCAAAAATATATGCATGTCTTACCTTTGGTTTTTCTTGACTGAGGCTAATAAGATTCTTTTGAATGTCTAAACCATGCACTTGTTTAAAAAAAAACTTTCCAAGGTTTCTTTCTTCACATAGTAAATGATTACAAACCAGAATAAAAAACGGGCCTCAAAGTAAAAGAATATCTGTGAAATCAGATATAACTGCCATTAAAACCACTGTTTAGTGTCACAAGGAACAAAAAGTCTTCATTAAAACAGGTAAAACATCAACACTTCAGAAAAAGTGCTTGGAAATAAATTAAGTACCGTTTTTTTTACAAAATATCACTTTCAAAAGCCTTCGTGTTGCTGCTTGCTCGTAAAAAGATAAACGCTTCACCTATTTAAGTACTGACAAAAGGCAATAAATTCTAAGCCTTGTACTTAAAACTAGACCTTTTATTTTCTGAAGGCATTTTAAGTATTGATTACAAAAAGATGGATCTACTTTCGTATCGAGTAGTTACTAGATATATATGTATGTATATGCCACCGTATAAAAATATGAACTTCGTTAGTTCGGAAATAAGCTATCAGTATTATTTCTGTTAGATTATAAACTGTTGAAAAATTGTGAACTGCAACAAACCACTTACTATTTAACGAATTATTTTTCAATAGTTTATAATTATATCCATTAGAAACCAACAAATTGTGAACTGGTATCAAACTTGCTTGCGACGTAACGGACCTTGCGCTATACTAAATAGCCTGCCTAGCGGCGAGCAACTTGGAAGTAGCAATTGACGGCCGCTGCCGCGGCACGGCTCGCTTCGCTCGCTCGACTCGCACACAGTTCTAATGTAACCTAACCCATTTCACCAAGTTCACAATTTTTCGACAGTTTATAATCTAAAGGAAATAATACCGATAGATTATAAACTAACGATTCTCACAATCTTACGGTAAACTAACGTGAGTTCGCAAATTTTTTGATCTGGTTAGCGGTGGATTAGACAGTGCAACTTTTATGGTTGCTTTAACTTACGGTATACCACATGCCCTTAAATCAAACCCTGTAAATCTTCTAAATTAAGTGGCCTAAAAATGTCTTAGAAACTACAGTCCAGCCATCGCGATCATGCGTTCTTGACACCTGTAAGTTTCATACTAACGAATATGTGTTTTGCGAATTTGATTCTTATTACTACAAAAAATTGTCCAATTGTCTGACGGGGTGGAGGTGGAAGGTGTCAGGAGCGCATTCTTTCAACGGCCGGACTCTACAAGATCTGTGTAGAAGATTCGTCTTGTCTGCTAATAACCAATTGTGATCACTAATACGTCAACCAAGGGTGTTGATTAAGACCATTTTCCCTTAAACCCATAAATTAATGCTATAATATAATTGTTTGGTAGTGGTCGTATACATCCTAAGCATGTCTATTTTTTCCCGGTTTTAGATTCAGTTACCAATATTACAATAATAAGTAGGGCGGCTATTGCATGCATGCATGCGATGCATCGTGGGCAGTCTGCTCTGCTGTCACTTTAATGACTGCATCACCAGTGCAGCAGACGAGTCCTGGAGTGCAGATCGCGTATTTCGCAAGCGTGATGTGGGACGCCCCGCAGCGAATATGGACCGACAATTCTAATGGCTGAATGGTTAATACAATTTTTGACCACCGTATGGATTATTCGTGAAAATACGACAGAAGAAAAAATTGTTACGAAATATCGTGTCTGAAATAATTTCCTTTTACGAAAGTATCAAGTGAATACTCCTGAGTAGAATAGAAACATAACTTGCACAAGACAGTCTAATAAATAGCCAACAAAAACTAACACACAGCGTTTTTCTTTTCCTTTAGCAGCACAAAAGCGATACTTACAACACATACAGACAAACAGCAATAAATCTAGGCCCATTGTTCCGTTACACTACAATTACTAGGTATATATCTAGAATCTAGTAATACTACTAGTCGCAAACAACCGGAAACTTGGCGTGACTACACAAACGGAAAGCGCAAACTGAATCGCTGTCGCCCGCTCAACGGCGAACTTAATGGCCCAACACCCATTGTCTGCAGCACTGCTAGATTTTGAACTTTAAGGCTTAGATTTAAGGTGGAATTTAAATTGTTGATGGTTGATGTTACGGTGCAACGTAGACAGAACATTGATAAATACACAGCGTTTAGATAAGGCGTTTTAAAAAAGGCTCTCTTTTGTCGGTTTTGATGAAAAATGTTGCGGTTAAAGGGTGAAGGGTCTGTTTTAAAGGGTAGTTTAATTGGGATATCGATCGTCGTGTCATTCGGCTCTTTCTTCAAGGTGAGACAGAAATGAATTCTGATAATGTCGGTGATTTTTCGCGTGTTTTGTAAATAATAGAGACCATTATTTGGAATTTATCCTCAAAGTCAAAGAATTCATTATGAAAAGGTAACTTTTTTAACCAAACGAAGTCGTTTTTTTTGTCATTTGTAATATTAGAAGGTGGGTTCTCATTGTATTTGATATTTCGGATTTAAAACGCTGAACGTGTCGCTTTGGCGACATTAATTTAACACACGTTTTCGGTTTCGCGTTTTCGTTTTATGAATATATTTTAATTTCAGGGTCCCGAGACAAGTGTCACAGACAAGTGTCGTGTGACACTTGTCTCGGGACCCTGGGGTCCTGGACCTTTGGAAGACGTACGAGGGGCCGAAGCCAACTCACAGAGGCACGTTAGACGTTTTTAATGCAATGAGGCACCAACTAACGATTATCCCAGTTCGCACTATGCAAGTGCAGCCAAGGACAACCCCCAGTTGGTGTAGGACTATTGCAGTTTATGGAAACAAAGATATTGGATTATGGGTCTGGGTGGCTAAGTGAGTAAGGGGTTATCTTGATGAGTAAACGTTATTATTATTATTATTATTTTTTTTTCAATTTTCTAAAATAGTTTGATAGAGCAACCTGTACCTACCTAAAGAACTGTAGCGCAGAGCTTATTTTCCAGGGTCAATTATAACATTGCATCAATGAAATAAAGACGAATAACGTGCAAGGAGTAGGCGAATTGAAGGAAAGAGAGAGCTATAAGTCGGCGAGCGTTTGAAAATTTTTATTATTCAATTTCCGAATTATTTTATCTTATTATAATTTTTATGATTGATGGCCACTAGCCCTACCCATGTGTTAAATTAATTTCGCCATTGTAGTGGAACGTTTAAGGTACTTAATTGCTTATTCTTCACCGCATCGTAGGAAGAAATGCTACAGTATGCAACTAGTAGTGCGTTGTCGTCTGCAAAGTAGGTAGGCATAGTACCTTTACCTCATTTTTTGGAATTACACACCTTTGGAAGCTAGTCAAACAAATACTGTTAATAATTTTCAAACAGTGAACTCTAAATAAATTCATTTCTCATTGGATGTGGCCTCGCTGTGGGGAGAAGTATTTATGTTGTGTATGTTTTTTTTATTTTAGATTAATATACAAATTTTATTGTGGATTTCTTTCGGCTAAAAATAATGATGATTTAAACATTACAAAATAATCCAAAATCAAGAACACCTAGCCAATTAATTTTAATTAACATATCTTCGGTCGGTATTGTTAGAGTCGTTCATCATTTGTATAATTATTTATTAACGACAAATATAACTTTTTTGTATTTTTCATTAATTCATGTCTTTATTCATTTTTCATTCATTCATGTCTTTATTCATTTATTCATTCATTCATGTCATTATTGTCATGGGAGGCTGTGGCGTGACGGTGTCTCCCTCACATATACCGTGCACATTATTTTTTTTTTTTTTAGTGGTCTTTTTTTATTATTGAATTTCTCAGCAGCTGTTTGGAGTCTGGATTTGTGCCCGGTTGATGGCACATGGTTTTACATGGGACTAAAACGAACTGTGGATATTTACGCACATACACCTGTATCTCACCCTTTTGAGAAAATAGGCGTTATACTATTTTATGTGTATCTTGTCAAATTATATTATTTTACCCAACTCTCTCATCTTTTGTCCCCAGTTTCGACGTCCGCGGCCGCAGTTTCAACAAGGCCCTCCATTGGTCGGATCCCCTCGCCTTCGGACGAAGAGCCTACTTCGTCACTATGTCCCGACCCTCGGCCCTCACGGTGGATGCAGTCCAGCTTGATGATGAGGGAATCTACAGATGCAGGGTGGACTTCAAGAACTCTCCGACCAGGAACTTCCAGATTAAGCTGAATGTTGTTGGTGAGTTTACTTTGACGATTTCAGGGTTAATTAAATATGTTACTATTTTGTCTGCTTAAAGAGTTTGTTAAAAACTCTTTACTGGCGTTTATTAGTTATTAATGCATCAATCTATAAAAAAATTGTTACTTACGGGAGTAAATTAAATGTATACATAACACAAATATAATAATATTTCTGCGAAACAATGGAGATATCGACAAAAAATTTTTTTTTGCCCGTCAGGTAGACTATAAAAATATTGGACATGTATTTTTTTCTTTTTTTACGTACCTAATCAAAAGATTACGGCAATACATTGAGATAAATGCGGCATGATCACTCACCGGTAGATTTAATACTGACTTGCGACGTAGCGAGCCCCCACTCCACAACTTTAATGCGTTAATCCAAACTATTTTTTATTAATATGATAAAGCAAAAAATACGTGTCTCATATTTTTTTATTATCTGACTGACGGAAATAGATTTTTTACCCCAGTTAACATCCCTATTCCGAAATTCGAGGAAGAACACTTCGAACACACTATGCCCCTTAATTTAAAACGCTTCTTCTAATATAACTCGACTTCACTCCATAAGTTTCAAGAGGATTTAAAAAAAAAAACAAAATTCTTGACTGAGTACAGTAAGGCCCATATTCCACGGCACTACTCACGACTTACTAAAGCGGTATTAACTAATTAGTTTGTTATTGGTTGCGTTGTGTACGGCCTTTGAAATACTAGTGCTGTAAGTGAAAACGTCGATTTTTAGGGAAACGACTGTACTGTAACGCTCAGGCTTAGTAGCTGGTCACTGTTGAATAGCGTCGTAGATAATAGGCCTAAGTCTTCATTCAGAAAGACAATACTCTTTACTAAAGATTATCTTTATTTTGTTACAGTACCACCACATCAGCTGCTCCTATACGATGAGCAGGGTCGAGACGTGGCCGGTGTGGTCGGCCCTTTGGAAGAGGGAGGCAACTTCACACTTCTCTGCGAGTTGAGAGGAGGTAAGCAGAAAACATTCTTATTTCTTTATTTTATTTTATCATGTTTGAGTGGCACAGCTATCAATACAGAAGAAACATTGAGGTAATTGACGACAAGCCATTTAAAAGCGTCTACAGTTAGCAATAGAGTTTTGTTGTACACATTTTTAAATTGATTAACTATTCATAAACCATAACACTAAGTATAAGATTAAATTAAGTACAATTAGTAGCAAATATACTAACTAAATATTATACAAACTAAAATATAGCGTCGAAAAATTCATCCGCATCGCTGTCGACTGGTAGTGTACCCAAGAGACTGGCCGCATTACCACGTTGTATGGCAATGCTTAGCCTCTACCCAAGGTAAAAGCCAGCCCTTGGGTCACGGGAAGTGTCAACCAGTCGTTTGGAGATTTCATTGAACAAACCATGAGCACTCGGACCCCACGGCCCTAGGGTTTCAACCACAAACGACTCGAATTTATAGTTACCTATAAGGTTATTATACTTTCGCCGCTTGAGGTTTTAAAGGTTTTTTCAGAGGCTAAGCATTGCCATACAACGTGGCAATGCGGCCAGTCTCTTGGGTACACTACCATTTGACAGTGATGCGGATGAATTTTTCGACGCTATATTTTAGTTTATCTAATACTTAGTATATTTGTTAAGTTTAATTTTAAGATTTTTCTGTTTATGCTTAATATACTACTGTTTGTTTTCCCTAGTGAAATAAATTTTAGTCATAATTTTAGTTTACAATATATTAATAATGAAAGTTTCTGCTCAGGCAAAGATGCATGCGCCACCGTTAGAATGAATCAGCGACAACTTAATAGTGTTTAGATAATGGATGCTAAGCTGCTTGCAATAAAAAATGCAATAAAAAAATAAAAAATGCTTATTCTTAACAATAGAGACGTTGCCTGGGAAAAAAGAGAAATAGACACGTATTTTTTGCATTATCATATTAATAAAAAAATATTTAGATAAAACGCATTAAAGTTGGGGAGTGGGGGCTCGCTACGTTAAAATTCAGTAGGTATAAAATCTACCGAAGAATGACGTCATGCCACTTTTTAACTCAATGTATTGCCGTAATCTTTTGATTACGTAAAAAAAGAAAAAATACGGTTCCAATATTTTTTAATAAATGATCCGACGGACAAAAAAAAATTTACTCATCATCCTTATTTGGTTAAATACTTTGTCTGATCGAATCATATAGATAAGAATCGCTTTAAAGAAACAAAGGGATGAGGTTTATATCCATGGGGTCGGTACATGACCAAACCCTAAGTTTCTCCCAAGACCAGGAAATGTTTTTATTATTCTGTTGACAAACCCAACTCTGGAAAGCCGATACAATCAACACCCCAATTACGTTACACACTTTCAAACACAATCCGAAGGATTGCTTCTTATTTTGTTTTAAAAATCGTCTGCATGACAACGTTAATCTTTTTTTTTTAGCATACACACTAGGCATTTCTCCTATATTGTGGGTGCGTTTACAAACATTTAAACTCACATACACAAACAGCCAGACCCGGAACAACTACTTGTAGGTCGTACAAATATTTGTTCCGTGTGACACACAGTGCAGCAGTCAATCGCGTAACCACTGCGCCAACCGTGCCGTCAAATAATATATTATATTTATCAAAAACAGAGTTTTATTTTTTATAATATTAATTTTACTATTTATATAGATAAATAAAATAAAAAATGAAATGCTGTTGGCTGGTAAGAGCATAACTTGAGAACGTCTGAACCAATTTGGCTATTTTTGTTTTAAAACGTCTGTAATTAATCCGATTTTTTATGGAAATTAAAATTTGAGTAGCTTACCGGAACATTTTCAAATTCGAGAAAAACTGAAATTCTATGGGATTTTTGCATGAAAATTGAAATTTGGTCACAAAGTTAGGTCGGGTCAGCTAGTAACACAATAAATATTGTTGAAGTATCAAAATGATTGGTACTAAGATTATGAGTCTGTTATGAAATTACCCGGCTGGTTTTCCGAAGCTGAAAAAGTACATTTTCCTGAGTTTTTCGAAAAACAAATTTGGTGGGAATATTTTTATTTTAACCCATCTAGAATTGTCATTTAGGTTAAACAGTGGGTAAAACACGAAATAAAGGTATTGTAAAGTAAAAATGGCCAACTGTAAACTCTAACGTCCCCTAACCTTGTTTCTACTACAGCACAAGATTGGCTCTTCTGAACTCCTAACAGCTTGTTTAGCGCGAAACAGCTTAACTTTTGTTTCAAGTTTACAATTGTCAAGCAATGTGTTTAGTTCACTGTAGTCGTTCTTGGAGCAAATCTGTGTGTTTATAGAATACTGGATGTGTCCTGCGACTTTCTGCGTGTATTTTGAATTTCATCTTTTTTTATATACATATTTAGGACAAGCTTCCGCCAGCGGCTCCGCCCGTGTGATATCTTTATAATTTATAGTCTATGTTACTCAGTGATAATATAACATTCTAGTAGTAAAAGATTTTTTTTTAATCGGTTCCGTTGTTTTCAGTTTATTCATTACAAAACAAAAATACAAATCTTTTCTCTTTGTAATATTATTACTTGCTGTGCCCCGAAGTTTCACCCGCATAAGTCTCGATCCCGTGAGAATATCGGGATAAAAATATTTTATGTCCTAACCCAGGTCATGGTCTACTTATATGTCAAGTTTCATCCAAATCTGTTCAGCCGTTTCAGCGTGAAAGCGTAACAAACAAGCTAACTTTCGCTATTATTAGGCCTACAAGGGGCCTCGACTCGCAGAGGCCCGTTAGACGTTTTCAATGAAATGAGGTACCAGCCACCATCCAGACGACTATCCCTGCTTGCAGTATGTAAGTGCACCCAAGGACAACCCTCGGTTGGTGTAGGTCTATCGCGTGATATGGAAACAAAGTTTATTATATTATTATTATTTTTTATTTGTTTCTTGACATTTCTCGGGACCCTGGGGTCCCGGACCTTTGGAAGGCCTACAAGGTGCTGAAGCCAACTCGCAGAGGCCCGTTAGACGTTTTTAATGGAATGAGATACCAACCAACGATTATCCCTGTTCGCACTATGCAAGTGCAGCCAAGGACCACCCCAGGTTGGTGCAGGACTATTGCAGTTTATGGAAACAAAGATATTGGATTATGGGTCTGGGTGGCTAAGTGAGCTGGTTATCTTGAACTGTGGAAAGACTATGGCCCCTGCCTGACCAATGTTTTATATAAAATACACAGATAAAATGGCAGGGGGTGACTTGCACACTCAATAATGGGCCCCCGGAAACGGTCGCTAGCACAAAGTGTCGTAGCGACAAGGGGGCAACATGTCCTGAGGTACTTATGAGGCGTAAAACGTATTATTTTAAGTAGTGGATTCTGGAAAAGAATAAAACTTAAGAGGTACAAAAGTGCCTTACTTAGCTAAAAGCTTAGCGACTGTGGTAGATACAAATATAGCCATATTTTTGTGTTGGTATTGACTAATTAGGGTGCCCCGTACTTGAGAACCACCACTTTTGGTTGCTGGAAAATGCACTTTAAATAACAGGCACTGATTAGATCCACCAGGGGCCGTATTATGACGTATTATTATTATCACCTTTATTCAATAATTATGTATACATATATTTTACATTTTTAAATATTTTTATAAAAACAAACAAAAACAAAAACATTTAAAAATATAAAAAATAGTGTTCCGCCGGTGTCGGGAGCAGGGTCCAAGCTACCGGTAGTTAGGGCTGCAGAGACAGGAACCTCCTCACAATGCGAGCCGTATCGAGGAGTACTGCCTTCTGAATTAGGCCCTTGATCCAACCGCCTAACGAGAGCCTCGAAAGATGTTGGTCGAGGCTTTCGGCCATCAGTCCATTGGCCGTTACGACAATCGGTACAATGATAGCCGAGCTCACATTCCACATGTCGACAACCTCGTGTGCTAAGTCGAGATATTTTATTTGTTTCTCTTTCTCAGCTTTCACGAGGTTCTCGTCATGTGGAATGGTAACATCTACTATCATTGCGCGGCGCGCTAATCGGTCTATCACTACTATATCAGGCTTATTGGCAACAATAGTCCTGTCTGTAATGATAGACCGATCCCAGTACAACGTGACATGGTCATTTTCGAGAACTGGGTCGGGCACATACTTGTAGTACGGTACCTCAGAATCCACAAGTTTATATTTCAAAGCAAGTTGCTGGTGAATAATCCTGGCCACTTGGTTATGCCTGTGCAAGTACTCGCCGTTAGCCAGTCGAGAACAACCTGAGATAATATGTCTGATGGACTCACTCGGACGGTGGCATGCCCGACACACGTCAACCGTCCCATCCTTCATAATATATTTTCGGTAGTTATTCGTCAAGATAACTTCGTCCATAATTGCACAGACGAAACCTTCAGTTTCCCCGAAAAGGTCACCAAAACGTAGCCAGGATACGGACGCTAGGAAATCTACACCGGGCTGATGAAGAGCCCGATAGAAGCGCCCGTGAAGCTCCTTGCTTTGCCATACTACCTTGCGGTCCTCTGTAGTAAGTACCACAGGTTTGCGCCAGTTCTCTTTAGCCATGGAGAGCGGGGTGAGCCCCTTGTCCACTGCGACCACATCACGGTGCATACCCACTTCGGCTTTTAAGAAATATTCCCTGAGGCTGCACACCTCGCGGTTGTGGAGGGTCTTCGCATTTAAAAAGCCTCGACCCCCGTATTTCCGCGGGATGTACAGTCTCATCACCGATGAACGTGGGTGATGCATCCGGTTTGCGGTCAGTAGTGTACGGACCCTCCTGTCCAGGGCATCGAGTTCGGTCTGAGTCCATTTGAGTATGCCGAAAGAGTACATCAAAACCGGCATGACCCAACCGTTGAAGGCGCGCACCTTGTTTCCGCCCGAAAGAAGACTAATTAATACCTTCTTCAGGCGACCAAAGAAGCGCTCCTTCAACGATTGCTTCATGTCAGCAACGTTGATGCCTAACGCTTCCGACATACCCAAATACTTATAGCTTTCTGCTGAGGAGAGGGATCTAAGGTGTATGGAGTCCGAGAGTTGAGTTCCCTCGGATTCCATAATCTCCCCTCGCTTTACATGCATGACTGCACATTTGTCCACACCAAATTCCATCCTGATGGCGTTACTGAATGTTTCAGTTAACTTCAGTAACTCCATCAGTCGCAATTTGTTGGGGGCAAAGAGTTTCAAGTCATCCATGTAGAGGAGGTGAGATATGACCTGACCACTTCTCCTCAACTGATAGCCCAGTCCTGAATTCTCCAGCAGTGTGCTTAGAGGATTCAGGGCTAAGCAAAACCAAAGTGGACTCAAACTATCACCCTGGAATATTCCCCGTTTAATCCATACAGGTTCATTATTCCCCTGGATCTGTCGACATCCTGGATAGCGAAGGACCGTCCTCCATTGCCCCATACATGACATCAGGAAGGAGCGCAGAGTTGCATCTATTTTGTTGCATTTATTATTATTATTATTATTTTTTTTTTTTCTAAAAGTTATGTACATAGTATTTATGCGCAGCATTTACAGCGTAGGACTTACAAGTGCACAGAAATTTGATCAATGACCCCCATGCTAGGTGGAACCTGTGTTACAGGGGTCATCCATCCGTCCATTATATGTATACAAGATTACAGGTAAGTTAGCAGTACTTATTTTTAGGGGTAGGTACAATCATATGTTTTATTCTAGTGTGAAAAAGATGTGGTGAGTGCATGTGTGAGTGTGTGTGTGTGAGAGAGTGTGTGCGTGTTTGCGTGTGTGTGTGTGTGTGTTTGTAGGGTTTCGTGTGTGTGTGTGTGTGTTTGTCTTAATGCCACCATTATTCCAGTGTGGGTGAGAGACGCAGCTATACAAGGCCGCTTGCACCATCCTTTTTTCGCAGTGGAATAATGATGGCATTAATACTTCATAATAAGGCCCCTGAAAACCTGCTAAAACTATTTTAAATCAACCTTAAATAAAGGTGTAAAGTTCACTCATCCACAATAGAAAAGGAAGGATCCTCCGTCCAGACGGGTGTTGTGTCTGGTGGGCAACTGTCCGACTGATGTCGGGAAGTTATTTTTGTACTGATCGCGCGGTAAACTCATCTTGCGCGATGCAGGATTTGTGTGACGTCAGGTATTTGATGCGTAGTTCGCATTTGGCGTTGTAGATGCTGCTACACCCTTTTTTTTGTGGATTGTAAATTATCAAATAACTTCTCCCGCTCTGGGTGGAGCGGGAGGACGTGTCTCAGTGTCAGTCTCTTACTGACTAAAACCCACCCGTGTTCCTTCCGTTGCCTGTACGTTGCCAGGAGCCACGGTATCCCTTTCGGACTTTCCCGCAACCCCGGCAGGCAACGGTCCTATCGGACCCCTTCACTTGCTGACATCTCTTTGAGGCGCGCGTGGAAAACAACGCGCCGTCGACCCGGGCCTGGTTTTTATCGGACGGCGAGCTCTGCTACACCCCTAAACCTTTAAAAACGCGAGCAAAATGCATAAATTACACCATCACAAAATGAAACAAAAACAACTTACACCAGCAATTTCTTTGAACAAATGGCCGAAGAAAATTCAAACATTAATAATGAAATCTAAATGCGAGTAATGCTTACATTCGACGTGAAGTAGCAGCGGAGCGCATTGCAGATATTTTCTGTGCCAGCCATGACCAGTAACTGACATTTAGATAAGTAAAGCTTACCTGTTCACGACAAGGATTGATTATGTGTTTTTGTTGCAATTTTTCAGGAAAAAATATGCTGAAATATGTACCTAAAGCTGGAGTTTTGTGAGTTATATTGATTTTTGTTCAAATGTGAGATAATATACTCTATTCACGCTTATTTACTGCAGGCCCTATCAGAATACCAGCGCTGCGACATTTATTATTGAATGAGATAGGAGCCTTTTGGCCTCGCACAGGACTTTTCACTTTATTTTTACTCTGTTTGTTTTTTCTATTTTAATTTTTAGTGAGTGTGTGTTTAGTTTAATTAAGATCTCCTGTGCTTGACCCAATAAATACTTTTTCTTTCTTTCTTATTTAACAACATTAGATACGTTGCTTTTGCTGACTTAGGTAATTGTTTTTAACTTGTACTAATTTGTGTAAAGTTGGTTTAATATACGTATCTAAGTAATATGACATCACGCCTGTTCCCCGAAGGGTTAGGCAGACGTGTACCTTTAGTACACTCACATTTCGCCAGCTATGTTTAAGTCCCATGTAATAGGGGCGAGCCTATTACCATCAATCGGGCACAAATCCAGACTCCGGGCTGCTACTGAGAAATTTTTGATGGAAAATCCAATAACGCTTTACCCGACAAGGGATACGAACTCGGGACATCATGTTCAGCAGCAGCACTTGCGACCACTAGACCAACGAGGCAGTATCTAAGTAAAATCTAGTATTAATCAAGTAGACTAGATTAGTAGGTATTAGATTGTATTCACGTATTCAGATTGATTTTTCTATCACCAGAGAACCACATAGATTCGCACGGTTTGTACGATTTAACAAAACATTCAGATTCTTTATAATATTTAAGTACATTAAGAATGTACTTCATACACATAAACCTACTGGAATAAATATTCCGAATTATGTGGAAAAACTAATAGTGTAATTTAGAAAAACTTTACACTCACACAAACAGACAAGGAAAGCGACTTTATTTTATCTATAAGTCGAGCAAAAACAAACAAACAAAGAAACAGCCGTAACCAGCGCTGGGGCTCTGTCTTGCATAGGGTCGCAGCATTATGCTGAGCGATGGCCGTTTTGCGTGGATGTGACGCATATTTTCCCTAAACCTTTTTTTTTTTATTTTGTGTTCTTTTGTTTTGCGTCATGTGTACCGCAAATAAACGTATTTTCTTTCTTTTTTTTCTTTTCTCGAAGCCGTTCAGGACATTTTCGACACCCTTGTAACTTCGTTGTGGGTAAAGCTAGAAGTCTGAATTTTCAGTGACCAAATGGGCATGATATCATCATCATCATCATTTCAGACAAAAGACGTCCACTGCTGGACATAGGCCTCCCCCAAGCACCGCCACTTCGACCGGTTCTGTGCTTGCCGCGTAATATAACTAGGTATATTCCCAAATTATACTATTTATAAAAGTTCAATTCAATTTATTCAGTAACAATCTACATTGCGTTCGAAATAATCCCACATGAAACATACACAAATATTACAATATGACGATGATACAGATTATTGTTATTATTAAGAAACATGCAATTCAATTTAAATTACGAAATCATATTTAAATAAACAAAATTATAAAAAACCATGCATACATAACTTATAAGACTATATGTCAAAATAAAAGCAAACAATAATAAAAAAAAAATAACATAAAAAATAAACACAAATAACACAAGTTGCAAGGACAGACTCTGATAAACTATTGTATTTTGTTATAAACCTAAGAGCTTCTAATTGACAACTTCAGAAACCTCAAAACCATACTCAGTTTCAATGAAGCTTGTAATTAATACCAAAGTAAGTACACTTGAGATTCTACTCAAGAAATCAAGCGAAAATCCTCTCAAACACATTATGTGTTTTTATTCGTTTTACTTTTGCGAATGCTCTCACAAAAACAATTTTAAGCTTCTAAGCTTTAACTTAAGGTTAGGAAAAACAAAGATTACCTGAAGTTTCAAATTGACTGAAGTAAAATGTTAACATTGGCTTTAAACGTATAGAAAATATTACCCTTGTCTTGGCTTCGTCGTAGTAGGGTAAAAGTTATACAGCCTAATCAGGGCACACATTTTTATGTTTGTTTTGCTTAGCTCGAAATTGCTTGCACAAGTTACAGCTAGGCAATACTTGGGCAATTATAAGCTCATACGGGAGTAATTATTAACTCTAATGAGGCAAATCAATTTCAAATTCTCATTTGCATTCAAAATTACAGTTTAAAACTAGCGGTTAAATGCCTGCTGATTGAAGTTTATAAAATTTATATGGTTTATAAATAGTGGTTTCGTATTGATTTTTAACCGACATCTTAAAAAAAGGAGGTTATCAATTCGACACGTATGTATGTAATTGTCTAAAACTAGCTTACCTAAATTTATTATTTGCCATTATAGCGACTGTAGTTGCTTCATATTGTCTGTGAAAGCGTCAAATTACGGTTCTAAAGATATAGCCCTGAGAGAGATGACAGACAGACAGACAGACACACAAACGGCGTATTGATAGGGTCCCATTTCCACCCTTCGGGTATGGAACCCTAAACACTTAAAAAGAAAGCGTTGTAGGTATAAATTATATTATGGTAAAACACTGTTAGATTTTGAGTTTAAGTCAACGCTCCATAAATTTTCTAGAATTCCATAGGACTCTATGGAATAGGACTTCTAGAACTCTATGGAATTCTATAGACAACCAAATAATTTAGTTAAGTAAACAAACAGTTGCACCAAAGTTATTTGCACGTTATGTATAACAGAAGCCAGTGAACTTGCCATGAAGTTATAATTGGCGAGTTCGATTCCCACAACATTGTAACAATATATTTATTTGACGTTTTGATACTAGTAGTTTTGCACCGGTTGGTCCGTGGATGGGTAACCATCTTTACAGACTCCTCGGAAAGCACATTGAGCCGTTGGTCCCGGCTGTCATTCATGAATCTTTGACAGTCGTTACGGGTCGTCAGAAGCCCGAAACTGACAGCCAGTCCCATCAAGGGGTATCGTAATACCCAGTAACTGGGTTGTGGAGATCAAATAGGTAGTCGCTCATAGATCTGCAGTTCTCGTACTTAAAAAAACGCTCATATTCAAGTTGCGATTTCATCTCAGCATCGATGTCAAAAACTTGTCAAAAATGTAGTGAAATTGATTGCTCTTATGACAGATTGCGACAGAGATTAGAATACGAACATAACATTACATCATCATCACGCCTATATTGATAGGTTAGGCAGAGGTGTACCTATTCTACACCGAAATTTCTTCAGATATATTTAAGTCCTATGTAATAAAGGGCGAGCCTATTGCCATCAACAGGGCACAAGTCCAGACTCCGGGCTGCTACTGAAAAATTACGATGGAGAAACCCAATAAGAATGTGCCGGACCCGGAATCGAACCCGGAACCTCATGCTCAACAGTAGCGCTTGCGACCACTAGACGAACGATAACGCAAACGAGATTTCACCCTCTGATCAGATCATAAGTAATTTAGTATACAGTACTATTTGATTTGTTTCTAGCAGACATAGTAAGTTCCTATACAAACAGTTCATCCGCTGACATGTATCGCCTCACCGAATGTAAAAACATAAAAATAGCTCATAAAACCTATCTCCAACCCACACTAATCACACTCAATCAAAACAACTGCTTCTTACAACAAACCGATCCATTCAAAACGATTTCAAACAAATAGGTAGCAAAAAACTTATACATTTCGCATCTCCGGGAAAGTTGCGTCGACTCGGCAAGAAAAATGCCCGCGCTTTGTTACCGAAACGTAATTTGTATTACTAATAGTTCGTGTTTTCCGATCCCCCCTCCCCCTTGGGAGCCGGCGGTTATTTCCCGGTTATTTCTCGGTAGAGTGTGTTCTTTGTCCGCCTGTCTGCCTGACTGATGTCATAACTACTCTTTGTGAACGTTTCGGAAAGTAGTTCGATTGTTCTGCTTTTGGATGGTTGTTGAGAATAGGATTGTGGTTTTGGAGTTTTTGTTTGTTAACAATTTTTGAGATTTATTCTGTGATAGTCGTGTTTTTTTTTAGGGGAACTTAGTAAGAATTTATAAGAGCGTGCCTCGGAAAACACGATAAACCGTTGGTCTTTGCACATGATCTCTGTCCGGTCGTGACGCATTGGACGATGAGAGTAAAGGAAGAGTGGACCTGTGACTGCGCACACACTCAAACTCAAAGCATTTATTTCAATAAAACCATTTACAGGCACTTTTGAATTGTCAAGAAGTCGGTCGGTCAGAAATATGAAGCTAGTTGCCCATTCCAAAGCGTAGTAGGTACCTATGGAGAAGAACGGGCAAGAAACTCCACGGACCCTCTTTTAAAAACCAAAAAATTGTTACAAAATATTGGTTACATCATTAATGTTGAAATTATAGGTACATGTAAGAACAATGTACAAAGATGTGCACGTTAAAAGCGTCCGTAATAAAAATATAAAAAACAAAGAACAATTCAAAAATTAAAATATGAGCCATGGCAGATGACCAGTCCCTACTGACGGCGCCCGTTCACGAACATGACGCATGGATTAGCAACATTCAGCTCAACCATTGAAGGGAGCTAAATGATCCAACACACGCGCCACCGCCAGCGAGACATTAGAGTGAGCATGACATACTGTCAGCCGCCAGGGCACATTCAAGTCAATGAAAGACATACCCAGTACCTAAATGGTAGCTTTATAGTCGGTACATAGAAATGAAATGAAATGAAATTGTTTATTCTGTAAATAGGATATTGCAATCACTTTTACACGTCATATTAAAAAAAAAATTAAAAAAAAGAAGAATTTGCTAGATGAGTTCGGCGTTTCCTATCTGACTACTCTGAGAAGAAAGACCGAAACAAACTCAGAGGTCACAGTCTCTTTTAATGTCCAGACATAATCTTGGTCAGGCCATATGAGGACCATGTAGATTAGTGTCTGAAATGGTCTCTTGAGGAATGAACCACACAGATTTGAGTGGACCTGTCCAGTCAGTGCAAGCATTTGTCAGTAATCGTAGAGCTCAACTCAGAACTTATGGAGCTCAACTCGACGAACAATACCAAAGAAAGGACATTTGGGTAGGTCGCATAAAGTACTCAAACTGCCAGACCATCATTTAAACTAACTGAGAAAGAAAAAATTAAAGAAAGAGGAAAAACAATAAAAATAAAATATCCACATAGTCCTCACATTCACAATAATTAAAACAATATAATACTTTACAAAGTAATCATGTTATTTTGTATATAATTTACAACAATGTCAATATGTAATTAAAAAACAAGTATTTTTAATGATTTACATAATAATTAAAATGTAAAATTTTATGGTTTTATCACAAAGCTTAGCAGAGCGAGCAGCTCAATCCCACGCTTTTTTATCTTCTAAATAATCTGAAATTTTATAGTACTCACACATGTGCACACTTGTGCACTATAATATATCCCGCGTCGATAGCTAGTCTCCACTGAAATTCACCGCCATGAGCGAAATTGGGGGCTTAGGACTATTACAGCGCTTGTTTGGTGCATTTTGGGCAGTTAAAACTAAAAATTCGAATACATGTGCACTCCGCACTGATCCCGCGTGGTGGATTACGGCTGCCTTTCATAAAGAGATAGCCTGTTTCCCAGCTGCAGGAGTATTGTAAGCTGATTGTGCTAATACTAGGTATTCGGCCGCGAAACCAACCCGCGACTGAACAATCTTTTCCAACGGCATGAATTAGTAACGTGTCGACACGAGATATCAATTGTTTATTTTTCTCCTGTATTTACACAAATCTCACTTACACACAACACTAAGACCAAAAACGACTAGTATCATTATCTGACAAGCCTTTTCCCAACTATGTTGGGGTCTAACCGGTTGATGCAGCTGAATTCCAGTATTTTTCATGGAACTGAGCCTCAATCTGTCAAAAATACTTCTAAATTCCCAAAAATTTTGTCAAGTTTTAGACACTCATTGTTGTCTACGGGAACTGTTCTTCTGATAACTATCAAACTTTCTTGGTATTCTATTATACTGTGACTAATTTTACTAAAATATAATGGTACACACCAATTTATATTACAGATTGGTAAGCGCCATTAAGAGTTTATTTTTTATAACCTATTTTCGTAGCGTGTAAGTGAAATAATATTAAAATTAAAAAAAAACCATAGTAACAAATATTTCCTCATTTCTCTTTCCTACTTCATCACCAGATCCTGTTCGTCATCTATCTATAACCTATTCATTGAGATCATTCCAATGAGCCCAAACACGGTACCTGTGCTGCAAGTTGGTAAGGGAGCTCGGAATCCTACAAATTCTAGGTGATGCTGCAGCATCAGTTCAAGGTAACTATCTTCTTCTAATAACATTGAAGTAACAGAATATCAAATTTCAAATCGATCAGACCTACGGAAGACGCTCACGTCCATTCATCTACTAGAAAAGAGCTGATAATCTTCAAACGGCTGAACCGATTTATATAAAACATGTGTAAGGACCATCGCTAGATATCTTGCATTAAAATAAAACCGCATTCAAATCGGTTCACCCGTTTATGAGCTACGATGCCAGACAAACACACACACAGCGGTCTAACTTATAACACTCCTCTTTTTGCGTCGTGGGTTAAAAAAAGTTATCAAGCGTATGCTGCTTCTCATCATTAAAATTTCAAATCTATAGTTTACCAAACTTTCAAAAATGTATGCATCCATCCTGAAATTCTTATTCAAGAGCCAGCCCTGGTCTTATTTTAGCCTATAAAGATAAACCTAAATAATACTCAAATACATCCCAGTTCTTAGGAAAAGCCTTGGAGACAATAAATGAAGTGCTTAATACTTTTAAAGGGATTTGCAGGGCCTTAAGCTAAATATTTGTGTCAACACTGAGAGTTAGATCGCCACGATATTGGTTAGTCTTATTGCTTTCTGTAAATTATTTTGATAATTTTTTAGGAATAAGATCGTTTTAGGAAATATCTTTTACCCGACTGTGGTGAAGCAGGGGGAAGTTTTGTAGTTTATTTTGCCCCTTTTTTGCGTTTTTGAGACAAATGAACAGGAATAGTAAATAAAGAGGAACTCGTGGCTAAGTAATAACTGCCGCACGGGTCAATCTATCAGGTTAAGCTACGCTTGCCGGGGTTGGTCCGTGGATGGGTGACCATCTTTACATACCGAGACTCCTCCGTGCCTCGGAAAGCACGTTAAACCGTTGGTTGGCTGTCATTCGTAGATCTTTGACAGTCGTACGGGACGTCAGAAGCCCGAAAGTCTGACAACCAGTCCTACCAAGGGGTATCGTATTACCCAGTTACTGGGTTGTGGAGGTCAGATAGGCAGTCACTTCATGTAAAATACTGGTAATCAGCTGCATCCGGTTAGACTGGAAGCCGACCCCAATATAGTTGAAAAGGCCAGGCAGGTTGAACAAGAATAGTAAATGCTTTGATAATTGATAAATCGAATATTTATGGTAATTTAATGAATTATCAAAATATTAAAAGTTGATAAAGAAAACATGCTCTATTCTCATTTACAATCCAGTAAATCAATCAAGACTTCCAGATATATATATTACCCTAGTGCAGTGGTTGGCAATCGGCAAACCACGGCTCGCGAGCCGCATGCGGCTCTTTGGCCTATAGAGTGCGGCTCTGTACAAAATGACTGCGAGCGTAGATACGCGCGGGGGTCGGGGAAGATATCAAGTTTTATTCAAAATACAAACTTTATTTCAAAGATTTATTTTCAAAGTATTTTCACCAAAAATTAACAGGACATTGAAAATTAATCACTTACCTTTCAAAGTTTTGCAAGGTTAACTCGTTAATAAAAGATGCCTTCATCATATTATTATCAGCCGATATGATGGTGATGATGAAGGCATCCTACTTTTTAGCAAGTTAATTTAAGGAGGCGGTGTAGAGTGAAAGAGGATGGGTGATTTAAAGATCAAGAAAAGTATATTGAGACAGTTTGGAGACACAGAAAGGGTGGGTTTTCAGAAGAAATCTTAGTCGTTATAGTATTGATATTTGGCTCTATTGACTAATAAGTTTGCCGACCACTGATCTGGTGGCAAATATAGCTATTGTTACATTATCACCTACAAAGTCACGATCCTGTCGTGCAAAGTCAACAAGCTAGTGTTCAAATCTTCGAAGCTATACCTGAATCAAAACGTTTAGGATATTTCCTCAAAGACCAGTTCAAACTTTGCCCTACGTCGTTGACATTATTTTAATACCACGAAATTTTGTTTTAAACACATAAACTTATGCTTTCTTGCTATGGGGGTAGGCAGAAACTACAGAACAACACCTACTACAATCCTAAAATACTCCTTTTGCTTTGTTTAAGTTCATACATCTGGTCATACACGCACGCCGGTTGCGAGTACTACGCACCTGAGCTTTCTGAAGAACATCACCAATTAGGGCACTATATTTCCTCCAAGGGCGTCCCCTCCCGGCGTTTCCATTCACATCTGCCTTGTACCTATATAAAATACCTATGGTTAGTCGCCTTTCATTCATCCTCTCAACATGACCAAACCATCTAAACATAAAAGTGGTTTCAATTCCCCAGGTCTAACTGAAAAATATATCATCTACATTTTGTATCACTCCTCCATTTATCTCAAAGTTTATTCAGTTAAGATTTCAGGGAGGATCCTGTAACAAGAAATCTATGCCTGAAACTTTCACAGTGAGGTGAAAAAAGATTAGTAGACAATTTAAAGTGACTAAATACTTTGTAGATTAAGATAAGTTGAGTCCATTTTGTTTTTTGTGGGCCAAAGCGACAAATTGGAACTTTATAACTAGGGATTCTCAGGGTGATAATTACAGGTTCTTGTTAAAGGTAATATTTAGTTTAGGTACCTATCATGAATTATTCAGCGAATATTCTTTTTGAAAAACATATTTTAGTAAGAATATTTGTAATGCGAAAGCCAAAATGAGACGCCATATTTTTTTAGTACGTTCGTACGTACGAACAAAAACCCTGCAGCCATTCATAATTTCAGAAATATCTTCAAATAAAATCAAACCACTATGCTGGGTGTCACCACTTTCCGGCTCGCTACAAGTCTGCGTCTGCGCGCTCCTTGTAGGGCTCCACATCCCTGTCAATGCGGTGAAGCAGCCGACCACCTCGCACACCATGGCCGTTCCTGCAGCAAGAGCGCTGGTCGGTTGGCACGGCACGCAAGCATCATCCGTCGGGCTCTTGTCACCCTGTTTTAGAACCCAATGGCTTGGCACGCCACGATGGGAAGAGGCCAGACGGAATTATGAAGATGGGTAGGCTATGCTGTGGGATGCAACCTGTGTCGACACCCTTGAGCCATCCCATCTTCCTAGCACGGCAGGCTGTGCCGGGGCGGCTGCTGTATGTGCAGAAAACTTCAAACGGTGCAAATGTAACAACCTTACTGATAGCTATATTTTTGGTCCGAGTGCTCACTGAGTATTGCGGGACATCGCCAAGCGGCTGGTTGACTCTTTACGTGACCAGAGGGCTGGCCAATTAATCAGCATTGCCATTCAACGCACTTTTCCTGCTAACAGCGATGCGGACGAATTTTTTGAAGCTCAATTTATTTATTTATTTTATTTATTTATTTATTCCGTTCGGACAACAATATGGCCCAATTTTTTAGTAAAATACCTTATCACTAGTGTTAGTAGTACACAAAACAAGGATAACAATAGCTGGTGACTGCAACAGGATGTGCACGAGAACGATAAAGCAAGGAATATGCTACCTGACCATTCTCCCCACATAGTGCCTCAGAAAAGGGGAGTAAGAGGTCCCCACCACTGTTTTCAGGATGCTATTGTCACTGACTCGCATTCTACGCATCAGAGATGTGACTTTTTTGCGAATAACTGCATGGACTATGCTTTGGAATGGGCAACTAACTTCATATTTCTGACTGACCGACCCCTGGACAATTCAAAACTGCCTGTAATTGGTTTATTTGAAATAAATGCTTTGGACTTATAAAGCTATGCAACGGACATGAAATCGTAAATGTTTGAAATAGCTCCATTTGTGGAATTGTTTTTCAACTTTCAATAACTTATATTCAGAATATTATGTGGGTGTAAATAAATATAATGTTGACCGGAAAATATGAAAGTTTTTCAGTGAGTAGGGTTCTAGTTCCAGCGGACTTGGTATGAATATTAACTTTCTAGCTAAGTATGTGGGTGTGAAACGTAAATTAGGTTTAAATTATAAATCCTAATGTGTCGAGCGTGCTGGCATTGACCTTTTGAACTAAAGACTTATACTGTTTAATATAAAATCACAACCTTTGAACACATCCATGTTATGTTCCCAATGCTGACTAACTATTAAACAACTATTGACTATTAAATAAATAAAATAAATAATATTAGCCGCAGAGCAGATAAGCGGCAGCTTTAATTTAAAAAAAACCGGCCAAATACGTGTCAGACCACGTACAATGAAGGGTTCCGTGGTTGGGATGAATTTATCCCAAAAAAAACTTAGCATTGTGGTTGAAAAATATGTTCTCCCATACATCGATATATGTCACGGTTAATTCTTCGAAACTCTTCAAATGAACTGTTTTCGGACTTTTGCCTTTATTTGTGCTGTGAGAACTTCCTTCTTGACAAATTTCTTGATTCTAGGTCAACGGGAAGTACCCTTATAGGTTTTGATTTATTTGCAAGTATCAAAATATGTCGCATGAATGGCCGTATTTTATTATTGCGTTGACTTAGAAGCTTGATTTTCTTGATTTGGTCTCCAAGGGACCATAGACCTACGTATTTGATATTAATTTCAACTTGATACCTCCACGTGTTCCTGAGACAGATCTTGACAGACTGACAGACGGACAACGAAGTGATCCTATAAGGGTATCGTTTTTTCCTTTTGCAGTACGGAACCCTAAAAAAACTGCCAATAAATTCGTCAAACACAACGATGCTGTGTCCACCATTGCAAGCTTATATAACTTACCCGGATAACTTAGAATTCCATAATCTGCCAGTATTTCTTTCAAAGTATTTTTTTCTATTCTTCCTCAACCTTTTATTTGAAAACAAAACTGAATGGATGAGTTATTCTGCACTAACTCAAATCGTTGTTTTGTGGTCCAACAAAAAAACAGAAAAACTACCTTAAAACTCGAACTGGAGGTAACTATAGCCATACCTCAACAATATCTCCTTGAAAAATTGCCCGGATGAGACGACACCGGGCTCGCAAATGAATATATATGCTCGCAGGCTCAACGGGTAACAATGTATATCACTTTATACCATTAAACTCAGCCGTCACAGCTTTGTACACTAATCTGAACAAACGACTTTGAAACTTGATAAAAACTCCGACACTTTTGATGGAAAAGCTTTTTGGAAAAACGAGTGGTTTTCTAATTGCAGGTTGAGAGCTGAAAATTGCATGATAGCTGTTCCTGTAACTGATCTGCAGTTACAGGTAAATTACTTTGTTGTGCCGTGGTCACAAGGTCAACTGATGAATGTTGGAGTTTTCCAAAAGGAAATTATCAGTAGCTGCCAAGGAATCTGGATTTGTGTTAAGATGCCTTATGATCCTGGATCCTGTATACTGGCATGAAAACATGTTATTGTTTTAATCCATGTTATTACTGACATCTTTTATCTTCGTCAATGATCAGCGTAGCTGAGAAATTTGCCTGTCACATTTTTTATCAGAACTATTTTTTCAATACAAAACCAGGATGATGCGGAGCTAAAAAAAAAAAAAACTATTTAGTCCGTCAGTAAGATACTAAAAAAATATTAGACCCGTATTTTATGTTTTATCATATTAATAAAAAAATACCTAGATAAAAACGCATTAAAGTTGGGGAGTGGGGGTTGTTACGTCACAAGTAAGTATAAAATCTACATAGTACTGACGTCATGGCACATCATATCTTTTGATAACGTAAAAAAGAAAAAAATACGTGTACGTAATTTTTTTATAATCTACAAGACGGACAAAATCATTTTTTTTAGTCATGATCCCTATTCTCGGTCCTCCAAAACAAAATAAGACCAGGCAAGGGTGTCGCATTTAAAAAGTATACTTAAGAATGCTATGCCTTGGCCCAGTTACGCCCAGTTCCGGCTTACGGCAGTATGCCGATATTTATCGCTCGTTAAAATTTATACAATTTTGCCGTCGAATTTTTCCAAATGGCAACGCGGGCATAATGTTGTGACTAAGATTCTGTGCTGTAGAGGATCGTCCTGTTTAGGTAAATAGAAGAAGTAGGTATAAGAAAATACTACTAACACAAGTATGGATGTATGTCTGTCTGTAATGGATATGGACTGAAATAAAGTTATTATAATTATATGTATAAGTACTAGCTTCTGCCCGCGTGAAATTTCTCGTCCCCATTTGTCGCAGCGACAAGAGTTATCAAAGAAATTAGTCGCTCAGCGACGCTCGCTTGGCGTGCAGAATACTCGCTGATAGACTCACGCTTGGTACATATGCATACCGGCGAGTAATCGCTCATCGCAGTCGCTACAGAGCAGTGGCTGCTCGTTGCTCGCCAACTCGTTTTTAGTAGCGAGTACGATTCGCTTCTCGTTAAGGCGACAATAACCGACTTTTAAGCATTTTATACTGAAGATCACGTCTAAACGGGTAGTGTTAATAAGATGGAAAATATGTTCAATCAGAGCATTTTTTTAATAACTTAATATATGAATATTTTTGATTATGTTTATATTACATAATTGTAATTAATTTGTAAATTTATGTCTAACGAGGACAAAAAACTGAGAATCACGTCAAATCTGTCACGCGTATTTTTCTGAAACCTTCACCATTTTAAATATAATTTAATTATTGATCTTTTAGTATACGTGTTTTATAAAAATACCTTTTGTTTTATGTATAATAAATTAAAAATGCGTCAAATTGGGGACAGCGCTCCTTGATAGGCGAATCGTATTACTGGCTCGACGTACGACGCGTTGCGTGAGCTCAGTACAGAACACGCAAGCTAACCACTCAAGGTCACGGGGATATATATGCATCCCGGTTGTAAAGATGTTAGACCAAAAATCTCTTCCTTTTTAAACGTTTTCTTCGTATTGTGCTGATCACAATCACCACATCGACCATAAACGTACCACATATTTCGTTTCAGCATTTCATATAATGTACTAAACTTTGAACTACTACCTAAATGCCAGGATTCCTACCTACCCTAAGCTTCGCTCCTCGATACTACAGCATACATTATGCAGTCGCTTATTCTTGTTAGTAAACAAACTTCCTCCGTAGTTCCGAGTTCTTTCGGAGAAAAACCTTGAACTATGTGTAACAACGTTCTTATTGAAATAAAAACTTCAGATTGTCCTGTAACTTGATTCAATATTCTTTGAATAAGTGTGCCTTCTGTTAGGCTTCTCATTGCTTATAAATAAGATGCTATAGAAAAATAAAAATAATAATGGTTCAAGTGACCGCATTTCAGTGACTTTTCCAAGTGTTTGTCGATATTTGACGTTGTCTAAGTTTATTGAAAAGCATAATTATCGTTAGCTCGGTTGAAGGCTTACATGGTACTTAATGACTGGTGAAATGTGGGGGTACTATAGGTACACCTCTGCCCAACCTTTTGAGGAAACAAGGCGTGATGTTATATTATAATTATTATTAGATTCTTCGTCCGTGGCAGAACTGAGTTGTTACTGTTAAGAAAAGTTTGGTGAAATTTACGTTAACTACGTAAAATATGTACAAGAACAAAAAAAATAACAAATGTGTATGGACTGCTCTGCAGCGGTACGCTCCTACGTAATATCACAATAATTTATTCATTGCGTTTTCGCTATAACCAAATCCAATAACCGTATCCGAAAACAAAAACAAACTAACGAAATTAATATTTTATAATTTTTCGTTTCACACCAACAATTTTCGAGATCATATCCCATAAATAACGAAAAAGTTTGGTCACTTTATGGTATCTACAATTTCCGGTATTTACGCTTTCACACTGGAATTTAAATGGAAATCCAATTAATAGTCGGCCATTTTGTTCTTTTTTTTCAGTATTTTGAACACTATCTAGGTAGGTAGTTATTGTGTCCTCAAATCCTTTTTATCCAGCGTATATTTTTGTATGAATATTTTAATACAATTTTTTCTAGGCTGCTATCATTTTGACCCGGGGCGCTGTGTTCTGTTTTTTCCGTCAATACCACAAAATGGCGTTTCAAATTATGGAATAGATTTTTCTGAAAATTCTGTGTTGACTTGGGAAAAACAAAACCAGTGCTTCAAATACGTTTTTGTATAGCTTGGTGGATTAATATGAGCGCAGGTTTTTTACAAAAATCGCAAATTGAAATTATCAGTTAAATTCAACTGGATTTAAATAGTGCCGTATTTAGGGCGACAATGTCATGACTAACTTAGAAGATTGCTTCTGAAAATGCAAAAGAATTACAGTCTACCTCTGAACTTTCATCCATTTTGCGTCATAATACAATTATTGACATTATAATGGTACCTACGAAACACTTTCAAAAACTTTACAGCCATTTAACATCTCCAGAGAAAGTCACCGAGGTCACTATAGTTAGCTCAAAAGGATCTAAACTCCACAGTTAGATAAAGGAAGGTTCCAAAGTTCCAGTAACGACTGACTGTACCTAACCTCGTTGGTCTCGCTCCCTTGTTTACGCTGCAGCGCTGGGGAAACTCAGCTAAAAGTTCTGCTGCAGCGCAAAATTTACTAAATTTACAAGCGGCCAAGTTCTTCAAACTAGTCTAATTGTTTGATAGTTTTACTAGACCTTTTTGTTTATATTTAAGTTGGGAACATGTTCAAGTTGTAATTTCCGAGGTTATGCTGAGGGTAATTGTTTGCTCTATTATAATTTAAAGTTTCTTGGAGTTTGGCTATAAGAGCACTGCTAATTTGGCTATGGATGTTAATTGGGTTAAGTATAAAGATTTAAAGTCAGTGAGTGTGTTTTGAAGTAGGCAAGCGTGATTTATTTTTATTTTTATTTTCCTTTATTGGCCAACCAACAATTGTTTACACTCATAACATTTACAGTAAGTACATAACATCTAAGGTTAGTGTAACAATTAATTACAGGTTAGCACCGCATGCCCAAAAAGGTTATGTAACATTTTTCTGGCCAGTGCTCGCAATTTGCGACAAGAGGCCAGCTCATCATTATGAGCTCCGATTGAGTCCAAATAAGCTGAAGCTAAGACCACGACTTTGAATGTTGATTCCACGTTTGAGGAGTTTGTCGCTTTCCTCAAACCTACATAAAATTAGTGCCCTGCAAGATAAAATTAGCACCCAAAGTTCAAAATTAGTACTCTAGTAGTTTACAAGATATTTTATTTTTTTTATTTTATTTCGGGATAAAAAACAGGAGTACAATTAAATGTTATACATAGTATCTTACTAATTATACAAAATACTTATTATACTACTAGCAACATTATCCACTTATTACTAATTTGTTGATTGTTAATGCTACGTGAGATAAAAATAAAAACAGACTACATGAATGAATGGACAGAAAGATAAAATTTTTGAATTAATTGATTGCTTCCTAATAACGAAATTTATGGAATAGAAAAGAAAAAGGAAAAAATAATAATAAAATAAAATACAGCACTTAATCATTCATAAGCTAAGATAGAATCGACTACAGATTTCCTAAATTGATGTGCTGTTAGACTAAAAATATCAATGTTTTCAAATCGAGTGTTGTAGAAATCCACAAGTTGGCGCAGAGGAGCGCGCAAGCCAGCATTGGAGTTACAGACGTGCTTGGTATTTATAGATAGTAAGCGGTATGGACGCGCTTGTCTGCGCACTACTGTCCTCGGAACGATGTAACATAGTTTATTTATTAAGTCTGAACAATCATATTTTTTATGCACAATACCATGTAGAAACATTGCTCCGAGAAGCAGTCTTCTGGATTCTAGGGTTAACAGTTTGTAATTGTTAAGCAACATAACATGCAAACCGTGGCTGTGACAGCATCTGTAATGCAGAGCTCTTAGGAATTTACGTTGAACAGTTTCAATCGACTCAATATTATTTTGCGAAATATGGATTCCATATGATAGTAGCAAACTCCAGACAAGGCCTAACTAGCGATGTATATATACCATGCCATTGGTGTGGTGGCAGTATTCACGGTGTTAAATTTTCATTACAAGATTTCCCTATTAAAAACCGGGATTTCTTCCTAAATTTATACAAAAATTAGTACTCCTAAAGAAATTATAGTGACCAAATTCTGATTCCTAGGTGTTGTATTTTTTCCAAACTAAATCTCCGCATATAACCCGATCAAATTAAGTTGTCAATGGTATTGAGCTCTTTAGGAGATGTACATTCGTGCACACAAATTTATGGATGTCGGAATAGTAATAACAACAGTCCAATATCTATAATTTTTATACAAACTGTGTACATTATAAACAAAAATAGCCTATCGTTACCCATGGCCTGTGATACCTTTGTTAATGACATGGGTAGGTAGATACTCGAATAATTATTTGTCTGTATTGAAAGTACCTATCTTCTGTGTTGTTATATGAATATCATTAAAGAGCGATAGGTACTTATAGGTTACTTATGTAATCATTTTATACTTACGTTATTAGCAACATATTGTTGCTGCAGTAAATTAGGTTTTTAAAACTTAGGTACTGCTTGCAGCAACGGTAAATTAGTCCGACTGCAAAGTGCCGAAAAAATCAAAATAACTTCTAAACAAAATTCAAAAAAATTCAAAATTCAAAATATTTTATTTCACATAAACCTATAAGGGCACTTATGAAACGTCAGAAGCTAGATGCACGGTTCCAATTGGTCGTTTCCTATGGAGAAGAGCCGGCAAGAAACTCCATGGTTACTCTTTTAAAAGTAAATGGTATTTACAATGCATTCAAATTACAGAGTTAATAGGTATGAGAGGACAGTGTAGGCCTATCAACAAGTACCAGGTACTTAGCAAGATAGAAAATGGTCGACAGATCTACAGTCTGTTAAGCCTACAACGTTCTCACATTCACAAAATCTAAAAGAAAAGAATCTATATAAAAGCAAAATCAAATAATAAAAATAAAAAGCTATTTAAACCAAATGACATGATTGCCACTACAGCTGTATGTAACAATACTTATTTATTATAAAAAAAAAAAAAAATATTTTAGGTATATAATGTCAAATAACGAAGAGATTATGTCAAGGTAGTATGTAAAAGAAAAAAGGTAAAATAAAATAAAATAATCATCTTAATTTGGGAGCCGTTAATAGAAATTTACATAGTTATGCCGTTAATGAGGTACCAGGGAAGCCACATGTGCAGAAGGAATTATTGCCAAACTTCCTTATCTTCAACGTAGTCTTTAATCTTATAATATGCTTTTATGATAAGGACACGTTTGATGTGGGTTTTGAACTTTCCATCGCTAAGTTCTGTAACCGTCTTTGGCCACCATACAAGTTGCTCGTCAGTGTAGTTAAGATAGCTAGGAAGTTAGGATTTCCAGTCTACATTAACTCAGTATTTCAAGCATTAATTTCACCATTCATATTTACTTGGCACCTAACAAAAATTCATTTTTTTTTTCTACCAGGTCGACCCCAACCAACCTTAACCTGGCTGATCAACAACAAACAGATAGATGACCACACGATCCTCAAAAACGATGGAAAAGTCATCGTTAGCAGAATCAGCATAGGAGGTGCGGAAAGGAGCTGGCTGAACACCAGCATACGGTGCCAGGCTACCAACACTCCTCTGCTGAGTCCTCATGAAAGAACAGCCAGGGTGGAGATGCATCGTAAGTACATAATTCCATTTTTCGATTCACTAACAATAATATGTTTTATGTATCGGTTTTTTTTATTAAGTTATTTTGAAGTGGTCATCTTAGATAGAATAGCTAATAGGTAATTTGATTTCCAGTCTTATCAAAGGGAATCTTCTACCCAGTAACTGGGTTGTGGAGGTCAGATAGGCAGACCCATGTAAAATTTTGGTATCCAGCTTCATCAGTGTCCAGTTTTATTTTACCTCGATGGTCCTTGTTTATCAATTATAACTTCTAGTTACAGCTATATGTAAGCGGGCACGCCCTTTATGACTGGAGGCTTTTATTTAGATATTGTTTTCGTTTTCTGCTTGAGTATAGTTCTCGATATTTTTGGTTGGTATAATTATTGGCGTGTGCTAGCTGTCATATGGCTATTAATTGTATAATTTTAATTATGTTTTTTGTTGCGTCTAAATATCATTTTGCATACTATTATATAGATTTTTTTTTTCTAACTGAACAGACAGCTGTGCTGCTGGGGAGTTTGTTGCGCCACTTCTTCTTCCCAGCTAAAGCACTAGGAAGTGGTGAAGGGTGGGCGTTTTGGGGGATAGTCTTAAGTAATTTTGACGTTCGAAAAGTGCTGATTCTCTGCCTAGTTTGAATAAATGACTTTTGAATTTTGAATTTTGTCCTTGGAGTTTCTTGCCCGTTCTTCTCCATAGAGATTTACATTTTGGAATGGGCAACTAGCTTCAACTTTCTGACTAACTGACCGACTCTTTGACAATTCAAAAGTGCCTGTAAATGGTTTAATTGAAATAAATGCTTTGAGTTTGAGTTCATCCGGTTAGGCTGGAAGCTGACCCCAACATAGTTGGGAAAAGGCTAGGTAAATGATGATGATGATGAATAAGATTTGTATACCTTCATGGTACGTGCTCTAATGTAATGGGTAAATGGAAACATAACTTTTCACTCTTGCTGGAGTATTTTGGTAATAAAAGAAAGTCTACGTAACACAATTAAATCATGTCTTTAAACATCGTAATTTCGATTTTGTGAGTACTAGCTGTGTAAGGCGTGTGGCTGTGTGTGGTGTGTGTGTGCGTGTGTGTGTGTCTGGTGTGTGTGAGTGTGTGTTCGTTTATACTGCTTGTGCAAGTAGTTTAGAGTCTTGATTTGTGTCCAGAAAGCCCTAATAAATGGTGATTCTAGTCCGTCCGAGGAATACAGGAGTTTTTTTTTTTTTTTGAAACTCCATATTCTGCAATCTTCATAACCGGTGTAAAAATACCCTTAAAAGCGTGTATCCTAAAAGTTGGCAATGTCGCAAATAGCTGTCAATAATAAATTGCAATTATAACTTTGAATTTGATGTTGTAACCGTTTTAGGTGTAAAAAAGGCATTTAGAAAGTTTCCAACTACTTTTTTATATCTAAAACTAAATATTCGGTGTTGGGATATTAATTATTGCATTTCATAATCAATATTTTAGTTCACTATTTGGCTTTATTTTATATTTCCATACTATAGTATGGAAATATAAAATAAAGCCAAATTAAATAAAAGCAATATTGCCAAATTAATGAAAACAGCGAAATATTTGACATCGACGAGTATTTGCGTCATTGCCCACTTTCAGAATAAACGCTCTTAACGAAGCTAAAAGTCAATTATTGTCCTTCTCGTTATTTTTATACTTGTTTTTGGAATACCTGGAAACACCTGGTTGCGAAGACATTGAAGGACTAAGTTCTATTTTTTTTTAAGTGTTTACGAAAACAAGTTTTAAGTGATATAACTCTCACAATCCCTGTTCCATTGCATGCGCCATAAGAAAAATGTTTTGCGTGCGTTACATTTCACGGTATCGTAAACAGCGAATTCTCACAACAAAACTAAATTATAATACTAGTATCCCAGCAAATATTTTTGCACAAATTTACTTAGTTTGGTGCACAGAATAAGTAGATGACGCCTTCATGATGGTTGGTTTTACACCTGTAGCCCAATTCGCCAGATTTTTATAGCATAACAATGCTATAAAAATCTGGCCGTGAAAACTAAGGTGAACTGGACTGACAATCCCTAGCGGTCCCTAGCATCAGATGAAATTACAGCTCACTTACAACTCATTTCACCTAAGTTTTCAAGGGGAGTCTTATGGGATCCTGTACCTCCAAAGGATCACTTCGTGGTCCGTCTATCCATCCGTCTGTCTTGTCTGTCAGTCTGTCTGCCTGTTTTTAAAGAACGCGTTGAGGTATCAGGTTGAAATTTATATCAAATACGTAGGTTGTAGCCCTTGGAGCTCAAAAAAAATCAAGCTTCTAAGTCAACGCAATAAAATAATACGGCAATTTATGCAATATGTTTTAATACTCGCAAATAAATCAAAACCTATTGGGTACTTCCCGTTAACCTAGGATCATGAAATTTGGCAAGAAGCAATGTCTCATAGCACAAGTAAAGGAAAAAGTCCGAAGATCGTTTATTTGTAGTTTTATCACATAAAAAAAAATGCGATTACCAACTTACATTTTTGCAGTTGGAGAATTGACCGTCGCGTATAATTATGTGTGGCAGATCATGTTTTTCAAAAACAATGTTAAGTTTGTTTTTGGGATAAATTCATCCCAACTACGGAACCCCTAACACCTTTACATTACACCTAGCACCTTTCATTGTGCGTGGTCCGACACGCACTTGGCCGGTTTGTACAGAATAGATTAGTTTGTATACTTCTTATGTTCCGCCTAAGTTCACGTCTTTTGTCTTACACGTGGACCAGTTTGGAGTAAGTACCTTACCCTTTTGAATGTGTTTAAGGGGCTTATTTACCCGTTCCAGGTCTTGGATCTTGGATCAAGTGTATATATTAAAATGCTGAAGTCTGAAAAATAAAGCTCGTAAGAAAAGATAATAACATAAAGATGATCTTTTATGAAAAACTCAAAAGATTTATATGTATCTATTATTTCTGAGACGAGATAACTTTTACGCTACAGTCTTACTCAACATTTTTTTAAAAAATGTTTTCCTACATATCAGATTTTTTTTTTTATGTTTGCCTACACTGTCCCCCTGCTGAGCCAAAGGTCTACCCCAAATTCTTCCAAACCTCCTTTTCCAGGGCTACCTCGATCCAACCCTTGCGGTACGCGTCTAGGTCATTTCGCTACCTCTTCCTGGGCCGGCGTCGGCGGAACCGTCCAACCTCAGGCAAGACTGTTGCCCGGTCACTATGCATGCGGCTGACATGACCCGCCCAATCCCATTTTAGCTTGGCAGCCTTTTTGCCTATGTCTAAGATCCCCGTTTTGGAGCGTAGCGTGGTGTTTTGTATTCTGTCAGCTCGGAATGCTGCGCTCCATTGGTGGCAAAGCCCATGGCGGATGATTACGCAATTCTTAATATTTTGTAAAACATGTCAATCCCAATAAAGAACACTATCCTTCAGGATGTTTATTTATTTATTTTATTATTTATGTACACACAGAAAAATAGATACAGATAAGACATAATCATAATTATGAGTACAAAGGTACTGCTTATTTCTTAAGAAATTTCTTCCAGCAGACTTGCGATAGGAGAAATGAGAAAGAAATGTAGACAATAGTGTGTGAGAACAAGAAGAGAAAAATATAAATATGCGAAGTCGTTCTTAGTTTGAAGGGCAGGAGTCTTACTCATCTGCAATAGCCATACCATTCTTTATTAAAACCACACTGATGTTACCTAGGCAATTTTTTTGGTTAATAAATGATTATACTTACTAACTTTCTGCCCTCAGTACGTCCAACATCAGTGATGATCACCAACAAACCTGGCCAGATGTCCGCCGACTCCGAGATCACCATCATCTGCGTGACTCACGGCAGCAGACCAGCGGCGCAAGTCACCTGGTTCAGGGAGAACCGAAGATATACTAGAGGAAAGGTAAGCTGTTTTACTAGATGGTACAGTCAAACTCAAAGAGTATAAATCGACAAGACACACACATACATTCACTTGATCACACACATACACTCTTTCACATAATTGCTTTTTTTTCTGGTTTTATTGTTATTATTTTCTTTTTATTCTCAATTTGTTTGTTACGTTTTCTTTCAATTTGATTCTTAGATTTTTTTATTTTATTTAAATATGTGTGCATGCGCACTTGTAATAACTACCTATTATTGTCCCATTCCGGGCAAAACCTCTTCTCACACAGAGAAGGCACGAGCATTGATCACCACGCTTGCTCAAGAAGGGATGGCGATTTCAAACTTTTAACTACTAGCTTTCGCTAGCGGCTTCGCCCGCGTGATATCTTTATAAATTATAGCCTATGTTACTCAGTGATAATATAGCATTCTACTGGCGAAAGAATTTTTTGAATCGATCCAGTAGTTTTTGAATTTATTAATTACAAACAAGCATTAAAAAAATCAAATATTTTCTCTTTATTATAATATATTAGTTTAGATAACACCAGATTCCGTCACAATGTTTTACTTTACCGATGTCAGTAATGTCCAAGATGACTGAGAAAGAAAATATTAATTAAAAAACATGCGGGCAGTCTTTGGGGACTATCGATAGAAGTGAAAACAGTGCGCGGTGACGATTACGCGAGTTTCGCGCTTTTTGTTCACCCAAAAAAGTACACATATATACACAGTATACATATAACTCATGGAAAGCGTTCGGTGACGATGACGCGAGTTCCATGATTTTTGTTCGCCCAAAAAGTGCTCAACGCGCCTAAAGAAGTTTTCACTCCAAAAAGTCACATTGGTACTTGTCCGGATTTGAACAACCTTGTGCATGAGAGGCGAGGTCTTAAGACGAAAAGCATCAGGATAGCCCGCGAAATTCTAATTTTATTACGTTTTTGGCAATTTGCAGGCCAGTATCAGGTTGTATGTTGATCTAAATATGATTCGCGGCCGTATCAAACATTTATTTATAGAATTATAATCATAAAAATCATCAATACAACTGTCTAAGTTCATATATTCTTAGTGAATGACTATTTGATGAAATCAAGACATTTTAGGATTATTCTAATATATATATATATATATTTTTTAAACGTTGCCCCACACTAGGAATTTCTCCTGTATCGTGGGTGCGTTTACAAACATTTATACTCACATACACAAACAGCCAGACTAATATAATTAGTTGTATTGCTGATTAAGTTGAGCTCCTTAAGTTCTGAGTTGAGCTCTACGATTACTGACAAATGCTTGCACTGACTGGACAGGTCCACTCAAATCTGTGTGGTTCTTTCCTCAAAAGACCATTTCAGACACTAATCTACATGGTCCTCATATGGCCTGACCAAGATTATGTCTGGACTTTAAAAGAGACTGTGACCTCTGAGTTTGTTTCGGTCTTTCTTCTCAGAGTAGTCAGATAGGAAACGCCGAACTCATCTAGCATTTTCTTCTTATTTTTTTTTAATATGACGTGTAAAAGTGATTGCAATATCCTATTTACAGAATAAACAATTTCATTTCATTTCATTTCATTTCATTCTAATGATCATAATTCTGTACACCCATATTTGTAACGGTCGCGAATTATATTTTAATAAAGATACCTATAACCTGACACTGACCTGCAAATTGTAAAAAACGTAAGAAAATTGGAATTTCGCGGGCTACTTTAGCGAATCCCCCTTAATCACTGGGCCATATGTCACGACATTTACCCCTATTGCATGAACTTAAAACTGTGTGTATGTGTGTGTGTGACAATGAGGGTGTATATTACCCCTTCCAGTAATACTGACGTAATTTTATGTAAGTATTCTTTCTATAAAATAATTTTAGTAGCCCCAATGGAAAATACAGAACTTCTTATCGTAAGAAGAAGCAAAAAACTGTAACAAAGAGCAAAGACACAGTCCCGAGTTTGTATGATAATGCCCTGTTTAACCTGTTTCTCAGATTATGTAACAGATTAGCAGACACCTAAGTTTACCTACGGAATTAGCTGAATTTCCTCGCAGGAGAAAGGCAACGAAAATTAATGATGCTCAGTTATCAAGGCTTTAGTTTAGTGCCTGAGTTTGTTAGATTTAAGGTCTGGTTCGGATAAGGCGATTTGTAAGTCATTATTTAGGTTAGTTATCATAGAAATGTTCTTGCTCTTTTCGTCAAGCTAAGGTTGATTTAGGCCAAACGAGCGAATCCACATTCTATCCGCACTCTAGCAAATTGTTTTTGTCTTTTCCTAGTAAAATGACACGAATATCAACAAAATAATGCTATAGCTCTTTTTTTGGTTCTATGTTCCTTTTGAGCGTTATCACACTGACGATTTGCCAGCGTATTTCCAGCAAAGCGATTCGTGAACGTGCTCTCCGCGGGTGCGAAGCAAATGTGATATTCGAATTTGTGTAGGATAGTTACTACAACAAAAAAGTGAAAAATAAAAACTTTTTACAAAAAAAAAACACTATAAAGTGTAAAATAACTTTAATTTCGGAAGTCGGTGGCAAAGAACGAAAATTCAAAATCAAAGAATTTCACTTTGTAGTGTTATTTTGGAAGTCGGTTGTTTTTTTTTTTGTAAAAACTTTTTATATCTAGGTAATATATGGTGGAGTTAGTCCTTTGGCATTCCATGAGTAGATTCTCACGTTTAGACTTTTTTTTCTTATTCTTATTTTTTTTACAATCTTTTGCCACTCCCGTCTGTTCTCCATTAGAGCCATTAGAGCCATCTATGGCCTCCGCAGGCGCGACTCTCTAAGGGAACAGTTTAAAGATATTAACATCATGACGGTACCTTGTCAATATATTTATGAAAACATCATGTACGTAAGGAAAAATCTACATCTTTTTAGTAAAAGAGGTGCAAAACACAATTATATCACTAGGAATAGGGACCAATTAGTTCAACCGGGTTTCAGGTTGGCTAAAGTGGACTCATCTTTCATGGGGTACTGTTTAAAATGTTACAATAAAATACCTCCCCACATACTTCAACTGAATGAAACGAAATTTAAATCTTATATTAAACGCACACTATGCAGCCAAGCATATTATAAGTTGGGAGATTACATCGCTGATAAAAATGCTTGGCTCAACGCTGGTCCTGCTCCACAAGCATAAACTAATTGATTAGCATTTGAAAATACCGTTGGAGCTGCTGAAGATTTTAAAAACTATTTTTGCATTGTATAAATTCAATGTCTTAGCATTGTATAATTGCATGGCACACGTGTGGGCACCATGTACCGACTATAAAGCTACCATTTAGGTACTGAGTATGTCTTTCATTGACTTGAATGTGCCCTGGCGGCTGAGAGTATGTCATGCTCACTCTAATGTCTCGCTGGCGGTGGCGCGTGTGTTGGATCATTTAGCTCCCTTCAAAATGGTTGAGCTGAATGGTGCTAATCCATGCGTCATGTTCGTGAACGGGCGCCGTCAGTAGGGACTGGTCATCTCTTAGCTGCCACGGCGATTTTAATTTAATTCATATTTTTATTTCTAACGGACGCTTTTAATGTTTTGCATCGTTCTCACATGTATAACTTCAACTTGAATGATGTAACCAATATTATGTAACCATCTTATTTTATTTAAAAGAGTGTCCGTGGAGTTTCTTGCCCGTTCTTCTCCATAGGTACCTACTACGCTTTGGAATGGGCGACTAGCTTCATATTTCTGACTGACCGACCCCTTGACTATTCAAAAGTGCCTGTAATTGGTTTATTTGAAATAAATGCTTTGAGTTTGAGTTTGAGTTTGAGTTCTCCATTTCAATATTCCGCACTTGTCTGATTTAATTTAAGCGCAATAATCGCGTCCGTCGCTAAATAAAAGTAAGTTCTGACTTTGCTGTAGTTGCTACCAACGAGACAGTCACATTAGTAGACTATTATTTAAGCATGTTCAAAGTCAATGTCAAAGTCAAAACGTTTCTTGCAAAGTGTACAAAAAAAAATTACGGACTTCGAACGAACGAAGTCGCGCGCTTTTGACCGCGACTTCGTTCTTCATCCGCGTGAAATTTCTTGTACCCCGTCGTCCGTCGCATCGCATCGCCCGCCCGCGCTTTTTCTTCGTTTTTGCTTAGCGTTCTTTTTGACTTTATTTATTTTTGCGCGGCTCCTAAGTGTCATAGCGAATTTTTAAAAATAGCCTATAATACCGCCTAAAGCCTTCCTCGAGAATTGGGCTATCAAATGCAAAAATAATATTTCACATTGGACTGGCAATTCCAGAGATTAGCGCGTTCAAACAAACAAACAAAAAAACAAACTCTTCAGCTTTATTAATAGTACCTATTTAAGTAGATTGGTGCTTATGTCTGTGTCGTTGTTGTTCCTTAAACTCGTGCAAACAATAATTTAGTTTATCCCAGTATTTCTTTTTTTTCCGTTGGGTTAGTGACTGACCTGGTGTCAGAGTTTTTATGTTGCCCATGGGCCTCTGACTTGGCTTCACATGCCGTCGAGAAATATTTCTCAGGCATGTTGTTTCCTCATCGATGTTTTCCTTCACCGTTTTTGAAGCAAGTGATAATTATACAATACGCACATGAATCCGAAAAGTCGGAGATGCGTGCCTTGGGTTCGAACTCGAGACCTATGACTTGGCAGTCCGACGGTCACACCAATAAGTTTTCACTGCTGTTGTTTATCGCAGTAAAACGCGACTAAAAACGCGGCTTAAGCGCAGCATCTGAACAAGCTCTTATTTCTAGAAAGTTCAGTTCCCAAGTTGGTCCTAAAGTCTAACTAAGATTGTGCTAGAACTTTATCCAGTTATTTTTATGTTTTTTTTTTTTTTGGTTGAAATTGTAAGTAGGTTGGAGTACTAATTGCGTTGGGATTACTCGAAGATAGTTTGCAGAGCATTGGGCCGTAGTGGCCCGTTCCGAACAGTTGAATCTGCTCACAATTTAAGGATAATTGTAGATGAAAAGTAATTTCCTTTGATTGAAGAAATAACATTCTTTTCCAGGGTTTAATCCTTATTAATTTAATATCGCTAGATACTAAATACAGAGTATTTTAATAAAAACAATCAGTGCGCCCGCCCGATGGGATGTCCCATCGGTAAAAATTATAAATTCCATAAATGTTCATGCTCCAGTGGTTTAGGCTGTTAGTGAGGTAATTTAAGGTTTTTATCAAGTAAAATATGCTTGTAAAAATTAAAACCATTTTCAACAAAACAAAAAAAAACAGTTAAACTTTTCCCTAGGATCAAATTCATGGTACATTTGACTATGTAATCCTCGTCTGAAGTCTTTAAAAAATGACTCTGTGTAACTTTCTTGCCAACACAAAAGAAGGGTTAAATAAATAAAAACATGCTCAGAGCATAGAATACTGAATAGATAGATGATTTAACAGATTCCCACGGATGCTTTCCTCCAATTAGGTTAAAACCTTGTTACCTATTGTTGCATTTGTTCGAGTGCATTGTGGTTTCTAACTGTATGAGAACGAAACAATTTTGTTGAGTATTCCAGTAATAAGTTTAGTTATGTTTGCTTGGTAATAAATTTATAGGATATAAACTCGAGATTGTGTTTTCTTCATTCATCTTTTTCTATACTTAATAATAGGTCTTTACCTATGAAATTGCCGTTTTGTATGAAAATGAATTTTTTTCATGTATTTTTTATTTGTATTAATCGAAGTAATCACCCATGCAATCAATGCATCTTTGCCAACGCAGTGGCAGTTTATTGATGCCCTTCTTAAAGAAATCAGCTGGACGGGAGGCAACAAATTCTTCAAAGGTATTTTGTACTGCCTCTCGGGTATTGAATTTTTTTCCCGCCAAGAAGTTATCCAAATTCTGGAAAAAGTAGTAGTCTGTAGGCGCAAGGTCTGGTGAGTAGGGCGGATGACGGAGAGCTTCCAACCCCAGTTCTTGCAACTTGGAGACCGTCTGCTGTGCAGTATGAGGTCGCGCGTTGTCGTGCAGGAGCAGCGGAGACGAGCGATTGACCAATGCTGGTTGGAGATGTGCCAGCTTCTTCATCATTGTGTTCAGTTCTTCACGTCTACACATCTGCAGTAATGCTCACCCCGTTTGGTAAGAAGCTGTGATGAATCACACCGGCGCTAGACCACCAAACAGTGACCATCACTTTTCTAGGGGTAAGTTTTCGTTTAGGGCATTGTTTAGGTGCTGAACCAGGATCCAACCAACTTGCTGAGCGCTTGCGGTTATCAAACAGAATCCATTTTTCATCACAGGTAACAATGCGGTTCAAAATTCCTTCATTTGTGTGTCTGTTGAGCAGTGCAAGGCACGTCTCAACGCGTACTTCGCGCTGGCGATCATTGACTTCGTGGGGCACCCATTTGTCAAGCTTTTTTACCTTGCCAATTTGACGCAAATGGACCAATATTGTTTTGACGCTAACGTTGAAAGCTGCTGCTAATTCAACCGTAGATTGTGTATCATCAGCTTCCACAATCGCCTTTAATTCGTCATTGTCGACCAAAGTCTTCGGACGACCGCGAGGTTCATTTTTCAGGTCTAAATTTCCAGGACGGAAGCGAGCAAACCAATAACAGGTGGTGCGTTGGTTTGTAGTGTTAGCTCCGTAAACGTCGTTGATGTTGCGTGCCGCTTGTGCCGCGTTGCTACCACGACGGTACTCATATTCCATAATTACTCGAATTTTTAACGTATCCATGATGACGAAAAAGATTGAAATGCGATGAAAATGTAACACTAATCAATAAACAAATGACTACTTTTGGAAAAAAAAATACATGTTTTTAAAATAAAATTAATTTGAAATTAGAATTCCAAATGGCCAGTACTGCAGAACGGCAATTTCATAGGTAAAGACCTAATATTGAATTGACTGTTCTTGCCCATTCATCTCCATACGAAAATACCTTTAGGAATGGGCAACTAGAATCAATTAAATTTTCGTGTATATTTTGACAATAAAAAGTACCTTTTAATGGCCTTATTGAAATAAATGATTTGACTTTGACTATCATTCGTTTGATCAGTAACTAACTAACTTACAGCCAGTTGCAGAAAAGAACTTTAACCTTTAAAACTGTCGTTAAATACTAATCTTCCATTAACTTGTTGCGGAAAGCAACATTAGTCTCGATTTTAATTGATATAATCAATGAAATCAGTAGCGTTAATGATCCATTACGTAATGGGGCATTTTTTTTGTCTTTGTGCAACTTGTTTGTTGACAAGAATAACAAAAGCCAATGAAACTCACAACGTGAAAATATTTTTGATATAATATTAAACTGAATTGCCCGTCTACGTTTGTGTTTTGTTTTTAAATACCAGCACAAAACCAATTCAGCCATCACACAATAAATATAACTTTTAACTTTACAAATTCAGTCCATTTCAATTTGAACGCTCAAAGCAACACAACAAATATACCAAGGTAAAATAAAATTACACTTGAACAGCAGCTTCATCAAAACTCATTCCAAAATCAACCTCAAGCATCTCAAAATTAAAAACATTTCACAAAACCACAATGTTCATATTACCCACTCAATCACGATCAACCTAAACAGTCTCAAAATAAAGTATAATTCTCAACAGCACAGCGAGTTCACGAACGAGACGACCACAGTCAGTAAGCTGACCATGCTGCCTCAGCCAGAAGATGACGGTGCTATGATCAGGTGCCGAGCTGATAACCCAGTGCTGAGGGTGGCTTTGGAAGACGCCTTCAGGATGAGCGTCGTTTGTAAGTAGTTTTTGAGTACTTTTGTAGAAATGGGTTTGGTTAAAAGGTGCGATCAGTCACAGCCAATTGGTGCCTACAAAAGAATACATGAATACTGAAAAGAAGAGAATGAAAGGTTTTAAACTTTTACCTAAAGATCAATAAAGATTGATTTAAAGAACATAACATTAAATAAATCTTAACTATTATATAAACAATGTCTAAGTTGTAGTGAAATTATCGTCGAAAAATCTAAGCCGAGTGGTCTGAAAATAGCTAATGTGCTGCAAGAATTCAACATCATAAATATTCTCGTTAATTTTCGAACAAGAAGCTGTATTGTCCTCCATCATAAAATAGGTAACAGCGTCCTATATTTATCGATTCTCCGAACCTATAGTAGCTTCAAAACTGCCATGAGAGACTGACCCTCCCTAACTGTCGTCCTGATCATAATTAAATGAACAGCAACTGCACAAGTGTACTGCACAGCACAGACTGTGTCGCTGTCATCTGATCGGATTGTGGACGTCACACCGGACAGGTTCCGGACACTTTGTTAAAATTTAAACGCGCCGGCCATGTTCAGAGACGAATTATAATATTGGACGACGATTTTTCGGGTAATCCTTTGTAGTTTCATTTTGTATAAGCAATAAATAACTAATGGTAAAAGACGTTTATAGAAGTCGAGAGTCACTTTTGTAATCCATTTTTTTTTTTGTATTGGATGTCGAGCTGGGTTACGGAGAAAGTCCAATTTCTTAAAGTTTTTTCTCACAAAAACCAGTTTCAAATGTTACAAATTAACCCACCTGTACCGTTGCATGCAGCCAAAAGAACAAGTTTTTGCGAGCGTCACATTATCTACCGCCGCCGTATTTCAAGTCAAACATTAAAGTCATTGACGAAGCAATAATTTTCCGTTAATGATATTTAGTTTGATCCACAGAATGCTTAGATATGACATAATTTTGTAAGAATTGAAAAAAAAATCTATGGCTAAGGCTTTTTTTACATTATTTATTCAAACGGAAGACAACACACAAAAGATTTTTTGCCTACCTTTAATCAAAAGCGAAAAACTCTATTTTTACTCCAAAAATGAATGGTATAAAAGGTCTCTTTAGAAATAAGAATTAAGTCTGTCTTGCCAATGTCTGGCAAAATATAACTGGGAATCTCAAAAATGTCTGAAATAGGTTTTTATTGTTATTTTACTATTTTGAGATGGGCCGATTTACAGCCCACTTTACATTGCTTATCTTTGATCTAGGAATCTAAAAGTCATAAGTACAAACCAAAATATCAATCTGCCAAGCCTTTTCCCAACTATCTTGAGGTCAGCTTCCAGCCTAACCGGATGCAGCTGAATATCAGTATTTCACATGGAGCGACTGGCTATCTGACCTCCACAACCCAGTAACTGGGTAATACGATACCTCTTGGTAAGACTGGTTGTCAGACTTTCTGGCTTCAGACGACCCGTAACGACTGCCAAAGATCTGTGAATGACAGCCGGGACCAACGACTTAACGTTATTTCCGAGGTACGGAGGAGTCTCGGTATGTAAAGAAGGTCACCCATCCACGGACCAACCCCGGCAAGCGTAGCTTAACTTGATGGATTGACACGTGCGGCTGTTATTACTTACCCACGAGCTCCTCAAAGTTCATCTACGAAAAATACTGATTCCGAGGCATTCAGATAGTTAAGTACTCTATGTTCAAATGCAAACATGTACATTTCTAAGCCCGATTACTTCCAGTCTTGTTTACTAAAACATAGACATATAGTGTCACATGTAAAAAAACTACAACATTAGATAAGCAATGTACGGTTGCGGTCAACAACCACGTACCATAGCGTAGGTGAACTAGGTATACTGTATATAAGGTACCACAGAGCACGGAATAGTCGCACCAGTTATGTCTAGAGTCTGGTACCTATGGTCTGTTCCAAAAATATTTGACGCAAGTGTAAACAAACCCCATTCAGGTTTAAGTCTCACGCATTCACTCACTAAAGGGAATTAGTAACATCTTATATTTTACCACTTTTTCCATAAACTATTGTTCATTGTAATAGAAAAATCATCGACGAAAATTGAGGCTATAAAATTAAACTAAATCGTCAAATGAAAAATAATAATAATAAGGCGATAAAAAAAAAAAAACGAGTTTAACTATTCAAATAATAAAATCAAAGCACTCAATTTGTAATTGGCACTACAAACTGGCATCCACATACAGTACAACTATTTTCTTAATGTCTCTCGGCAAACTTCGTGTTTCGTCAGTCGTCGGATTTCATCAGTTGCCTTTGCACTTGGTGCAGACCGGACACTCTCAATCGACTTTTAAGTCCGATTGAGAGTGTCATGGTCATCAGATACTTTTGAAGCAGACTACCTTTACGAATAAAATTCATGGCGCCGAAAATGTCTATAAGTATGTCATTTGTGTCGTAGTTGTAGAAAACGGTGATACGTTTGGTTATTATGGAAACTGTTCTCAATGCCGCCTCTAGCAGCGGTCGCCAAGGCATCTCCATGTTCTGTGGCACAGTGTATAGTGGCCACACCATATTGACGGACCGCATCTCTGTAATTAGGCCACAGGCACCGCTTCCTATCTGCGAATGGTTGCTGAAATGAAGAGGCAGTGCAGGTCAATGATTTACATGGGTGAATGTAAATTTATATTGCTGTAAGCGGTTGTGAAGTAACTAAATAAAAGTTACTTTTTTAGATTACACTGTTATCTCTTTTTAGGTATGAATCATTCCTTATTACGTTTGGTTATGTAAATAGGATATTATAGATATCGTATTAACATATCATAACATAACAACTATGACTAGAAAAATGAATACTAATGCTAAGTATATTCTCTCTATTGTATGTTTATTTTTTTAAATTAGTGAATAGTCAAATGTTTTTATTTTATGTATTTTTATTTTCTCTTCTACTCTTACACACGTTGTCTACATCTCTTTTTATCCCCTTTCCTATCGCAGGTATGCTGGAAGAGATTTCTTTAGAAATAAGCATCACCTTTGTACGTATTTTTCTGTTCCTTTTTCTTGTCTCTTTATATGTGTGTAAGTACATAAACTGATAAATAAATAAATAAATATCAGTTACCTATAATTATAAGGTGACACAATTCTCAATAGTGTTACCTTATTAATAAACATCTTTCGGTTTGATAATATGGAAGTCCCGGTTCCAGCTATATCGTACCAACCTACATTTATGGGTTCGATTCCCGGGTCGGACAAAGTATCATTGGGTTTTTCCAACAGGAATTTCTCAATAGCTGCGGTTGATGGCAATAGGCTCACCCCCAATTAAATAGGACTTAAACATAACTGGCGAAATGTGGGTGTACTATAGGTACCTACACCACTGCCTAGCCCTTTGGGGATTTTCCAGGCGTGAATTTTTGAGTTTTCCATCATGGCTATCGCTGATAGAATGTCCCTTTGTTTACACCCTCAGCTCCAGGTTTCATCAAAAAGTGTTCTTTCAGCACAGATCAGTAATCATAAAAACACATTAATAGTTTATGATGAAGATAAAATGAGTCGGGTGCAGTTCGAGCCCGCGCCGCAGTTTCGTGAAAACATATGGTGGGATGATAATAAATTTCTTTAACGATGTTATTTAATATTTACAATGAATTACAAACATTAATTTTCATTGCATTCCTAATGATGCCAGCTATCATCGATTGTGATATTTTTCAGATTTACGGCCGATATGAGACGACATCTTAAAATTGCAAAAAAGAATCTTACGGTGTCTGATACTGCCATTGATATTGTATTTGCTCGGCACTAGATTTTTTAGGCTCATTGCATTCCTTATGATGCAAGCTTTCTTCGATTGGGATTTATTTAATTTCTGAGCATATTTGCGGCCTATATGAATCTATACGAGTATATGAAATTATTTTGCTATTGTCAACTTCATATGCATTTTTACCCCATTTTACGAAATATTTTTGTTATATCTCTTTAGGTCCTGATAATTCTTTATTAATTCTTGGGAACGACACCAGAATTACCGTTCTAGCTGAACACTTCTTCGCACTATCCTTATTGGAATTTCGACATATAGTGAAAAAAAGAGGGTCGCGCGCATGCGCCTGCCCTCGCGATGTGACGTCGTAGGCAAATTATATCCTGCCTAATAATTGTTATAAATATAATCTATCTTTTGCGTGTTCAACCATTAATCTAGCATTAAAAGTCTTGTAGTTATCAGCGATTGATCTCTTCTTACATGTTTTTGGCGGTGAGGCATATTGAATTTACTACCAGTACTCCGGGCGAAAAGACGTTTTCATGTCAAAAGCGAACCTATAACTTTCTTGACGCACAAGTAAGCCAACAAAATGCAATATTTTAATTCCCAGCTAACGAGAACTTAAAGCCAATGAAGTGACCTGATGAATCTATTTCCGAACCCCATTGCGAAGTTGTGTAACTTTGTCGTAGCATACCGATTGCAAAGAAACTTGGCTGGTTTTGCAAACTAGCACATTACTCAACATGTTATTTAGGGTTCCGTATCTTAATGGTGTTAACGGGAAAATATTATTTAGGGTTCCGTACCAAAACGGGACTAGATTATTAAGCCTTCACCGTCTGTCTGTCCGTCTGTACGTTTGTCTTACAGATGTTTTAATCGTAGGTAATAAGGTAGCCACTTGAAATTACTTTCACAAAATGTTACTATGGCCTCTTGTAAGGCTAATAATAATATGGTAAACAAAATATTATAGTTTTGTCACAGTATAAATAAGTCGCTCGAAATCTCAGTGGTAAGCTGGGTACGGTTGTGACAATTTTGGTTTGATCGCCTATAATTTTGTAAATTTACCAGTTATCTGGGAGAAAAATCACTTTAATACTTAATTTGAATATTTATCTACCTAAAATTGTTAAAATATTGTCCCTAACTACGCTGTATTAGGCATAAGATCAAATTTAAAAAAAAAGGGAAAGTGTTACAACCGGCCACACCCCAAGGGCGGTTGTGACAGTGGTTGGGGTCGGTAGTGACAGGCATACAAAATACATCCAAATAGTTTGTAATGACTTTTATTGTTACAAATAATTAACTGAACACAACATAATCTTCTTCTAAACAAAGTTAACAATCACTTTATGGCAAAAAAGCGAAAATCTGTGATCACTTCTCTTCTTAAAATTAATAAGGCACTGTAACATATAACAGTCTTCTTCTTAATCAGTCAAAATGTTAGCTTAACTACTACAAAATTTTAACAAAACTGTAACACAACAAAGAAAAAATAAACATTTATAAATGTACCAATCAACATACTGAGTCAGATTCAACATGTGACAAATGTAATGGGGACTATCACCTGCGCATTCTACGCGAGACCAGAGCCTAAAACTAATATAGCACTGTACCATATAACAGTCTTCTTTAAAATCAGTCAAATTGTTAACTTAACTTAAAATTACTGTAGCTAACTGGAAAAAGTTTTACAAAAATTTAACAGAACTATAACACAACAAAGAAAAATTAAACATTTATAATTGTATCAATCAACATACTGAGATCTAGTCAGATTCATCACAGTTGTGACAAATATAATGGGGACTATCACCTGCGCACTCTACGTGAGACATCTAAAATAAAACAAAACTAAAAAAACAATGTCACAACCGTACCCACAAAATTTGTCACAACCGTACCCAACGCATACTTTTGAAAACAAAAAATGACCATGACTGAGCAAAAAGATCTGCATTAAAAGTAATTACTCGTAAGTAACTGCTAATGTTCAAGTTATAACAAAAAAAAATAAAAGGCAATCTATCTGTGTACAAATAACCGTAATTACAAAAAGAAATCGAACAAAAAAATTTACTTTTGACTGTCGAAAATCAATGTGGGCTCCTGCTTACGTTACCGTCGCACGGCGGCTGACGCAACACTGGGACACGCGTTTAGACTTGCATGCCGCTTGTCTTTCCCCTTGCACCCCTCCCCGCGATCCGTATAGTTTCGCTGTTATAGTGACTGTCACTACCGTACCCTGGCACAATCGTACCCAGTTTACCCTATATCAGTACGCAACAGTATTGAATGCACAGTAGTTGCGCACGTACGAGAAGGTTTATCTACCGAGCAGCCGTAGCTAATTATTTCAAGGTCACTGCCGAGACGTAATACTGTTTCTTTATTATGAGTCCGATCTGCTAATGTCTGGTTATTTACTAAAAACAAAATTTCTATTACTTTAAAGGTTTTCGACTTAACCTATGCGATGTTGTAAACTAAATTTTAAATCTCCCGAGACATATAAAACCGAGAAATTCCCACTGAACAGCATACTTTATTATGTTATACAAGATTCAGTAATGAAATGACGTTTCGTATTTGAAAGCGCTTAGGATTCTCGTCCAAGCACCACTGTTAAGATAGATTTAAAGTGGTTTAAAGCCAAAATTACTCATGCATATTTCCCAGTAACTGGGTTCTGGAAGTCAGATAGGCAATCACTCCATGTAATATACTGATATTCAGCTGCATCCGGTTAGACTGGAACCTGAACCAACACAGTTGGGAAAAGGCTAGGCAGATGATGGAAATCACAACAACTGCACCACTTATCAAACCTATTAACCCATATCTTCTCCAACAGACAGACCAGTCCTCACCATGTCGTTGGGCAGCACCCTCAACCCTAATGACATCAAGGAAGGCGATGACGTGTACTTCGAATGCAACATTAAAGCCAACCCCAAGGAACATCGGATCTCCTGGTACCATAACGTGAGTGAGTCGTGGCCTTATAGTAATGTATTTTTTAATATACAGTATTCGTTAGAACCTAGGAAAGAAAGAAAGAAAAATTATTATTCTGCAGAAGTAAAACGCACATGACAAATAATAGACACGGTCCAGCTCCACAAGGGCGCATAAACTAATTTAATTTTAGCATTCGAAAATATTGTCGGAGCTGCTGAAGATTGCATAAATTATTTTTGAATTGTATAACTTCAATCTCGTAGTATTGTATAATTGCATAGCACATGTGTGAGCACTGTGACCATGTACCTTCTATGAAGCTACCATTTACTGGGTACGTCTTTCATTGACTTGAATGTACCCTGGCGGCTGAGAGTATGTCATGCTCACTCAAATGTCTCGCTGGTGGTGGCGTGTGTGTTGGATCGTTAAGTTCCCTTCAAAATGGTTGAGCTAAAAGGTGCTGATCCATGCGTCGGACGCTTTTTATGTGCACGTCTTTCTACATTGGTCTCACATGTATAATTTCAACATGAATGATGTAACCAACATTTTGTAACAATATTATGATTTAAAAGAGTGTCCGTGGAGTTTCTTAAGTGCATAAGATTTTCTTTACCAAATGTCAAAAGTAGTAATTGTGAGATAGTATTGAATCAAGAGAAACTAGAATTCGTCGATAAAACTGTTTTCCTGGGGATCACGCTCGACTCAAGGCTTCAATGGGGTCCTCATTTAACATCCCTTTCAGGACGGCTAAGTTCAGCAGCATTTGCTGTGAGAAAAATCCGTCAATTTACTGATGTAGATACCGCGAGACTAGTCTATTTTAGTTACTTTCATAGTATTATGTCGTACGGTATTCTACTATGGGGACGGGCTGCAGACATCGAGTCTATTTTTATTCTGCAGAAAAGAGCCATTAGAGCCATCTATGGCCTCCGCAGGCGCGACTCTCTAAGGGAACAGTTTAAATATATTAACATCATGACGGTACCTTGTCAATATATTTATGAAAACATCATGTACGTAAGGAAAAATCTACATCTTTTTAGTAAAAGAGGTGCAAAACACAATTATATCACTAGGAATAGGGACCAATTAGTTCAACCGGGTTTCAGGTTGGCTAAAGTGGACTCATCTTTCATGGGGTACTGTTTAAAATGTTACAATAAAATACCTCCCCACATACTTCAACTGAATGAAACGAAATTTAAATCTTATATTAAACGCACACTATGCAGCCAAGCATATTATAAGTTGGGGGATTACATCGCTGATAAAAATGCTTGGCTCAACGCTGGTCCTGCTCCACAAGCATAAACTAATTGATTAGCATTTGAAAATACCGTTGGAGCTGCTGAAGATTTTAAAAACTATTTTTGCATTGTATAAATTCAATGTCTTAGCATTGTATAATTGCATGGCACACGTGTGGGCACCATGTACCGACTATAAAGCTACCATTTAGGTACTGAGTATGTCTTTCATTGACTTGAATGTGCCCTGGCGGCTGAGAGTATGTCATGCTCACTCTAATGTCTCGCTGGCGGTGGCGTGTGTGTTGGATCATTTAGCTCCCTTCAAAATGGTTGAGCTGAATGGTGCTAATCCATGCGTCATGTTCGTGAACGGGCGCCGTCAGTAGGGACTGGTCATCTCTTAGCTGCCACGGCGATTTTAATTTAATTTATATTTTTTATTTCTAACGGACGCTTTTAATGTTTTGCATCGTTCTCACATGTATAACTTCAACTTGAATGATGTAACCAATATTATGTAACCATCTTATATTATTTAAAAGAGTGTCCGTGGAGTTTCTTGCCCGTTCTTCTCCATAGGTACCTACTACGCTTTGGAATGGGCGACTAGCTTCATATTTCTGACTGACCGACCCCTTGACTATTCAAAAGTGCCTGTAATTGGTTTATTTGAAATAAATGCTTTGAGTTTGAGTTTGAGTTTGAGTTTGAGTCTTGCCCGTTCTTCTCCATAGGAACCTACGCTTTGGAATGGGCAACTAGCTTCATATTTCTGACTGACTGACCCCTTGACAATTCAAAAGTGCCTGTAAATGGTTTAATTGAAATAAATGCTTTGAGTTTGAGTTTGAGTTAAACTAAAGCCAAAAACCCAGTTAACTCAACCTATGACTGTCTACTGCTGGACATAGGCCTCTCCCAGGCTGCGCCAGAACATCCTGTCCTGCGCATCCAGTCTGTTCCAACCACCTTTTTAAGGTCGTCGGTCCATCTACCTGGGGGGTGACCCACACTACGCTTACCTTATCTGTGGTCTCTACTCCAGGACTCGTCTGTTCCACCGGTCATAGGTCCTTCAACAAACAAGAACCCACAAGATTTACAATAAAAAAAACAACGGGTTGCACTCCGGGAGTGCCGGCAGAAGTGAAAACTTGAATATTAACGTTGCGGTCTACTCTCCCTCCGTCTCATGAATTTTCGATCAGGTCACGTGTCCTGACGTGAGTTTAACATTTTTTACCCATCACAAAAAAGTGCACAACGCCGCTAAAGAAGTTTTCACTTCAAAAAGTTTAAAGTTACCTAACTTCATGCTAAAAACGGATGGAACAATAAACTATATATTTACATACATATTATATAATAGCATAGTAAATAGTAAGGTATACCAGTAATGGGAGTCTGCGTCTTAGTAGACCTGTGGATCAATCGAAATGAGTTGTCAAACATCACTTGTGACAGTCAGCCCATGTAAGAATGGGTGACGATATCTTACACCTCTACCTGGATCGGAAACCATGTTGAACCGTTGCGTATCTCTACCAATATTGGCACTCAAAATGACCCAGACAGAATCATGGAAATCTAGCACCTGAGTATTCCAATTACGACATTACTCCTCCATCTTTTGGGACAGCGACTACAATTCGACTATAATTCGACTTCTTAATGATAAATAATTAAATAAATAAATAGGTACAGTACAACTATTTTCTTAATGTCCTCGGCAAACTTCGTGTTTCGTCAGTCGTCGGATTTTTATCAGAGGTTGCCTTTGTACTTGGTGCAGACCGGACACTCTCAATCGTCTTATATACAATTGAGAGTATAGATAGATGTGTGTAGAGATAGATACTGTAAATAATAACTTCAGTAAATTGTATATTGAATTCTAAACCCCAAAAGAAAAAAGTAAGGGCTCTTAGAACAGTCGAGGGGCTCGATTAAGGTAATTTAGGAGCTGAGTTCTTCTTGACGGGGCCTTCGAGTGTGTGGGTCAAAGTGAAGAGCTTTTGGAGTCGACCTCAAGTATTTACGTAGCGATTCATTCAAACGTTACTTACTTCAAAGTTTTTCACTTCAACCTCCATCATGGCTGAAGTCGTCATAAAGGTTGAGTTGATTTCTTTTGTCGGTATTTTTCAAAAAACGGGTTAAAATAATATTTGTCTACAGACTTTAAACGGTCTAGCAAGGGATCAACTGCAATCGCTACTAGATAATAACATAGTAAATATGTAGGTATAAGTCTGCTCAAATGCTCAAATTCTATTAAGACGCAGTGCGCAAATGTTCCTACAGTGAAATACTAAGAAAACAAAGCCTGCAACCAGCATGACTTATGTAGACGAGTCTATAGACATGTTTTTTTTTATTTGAGAATGGATCTACTCTTGACCTCGATCTCGCCTGTTTGTAATATGTCAGACAATAGGCTCCTAGTATAGGTTTGTTTTGTAGCCTGGATTTAGTTTTTGGCGGAATAAAATTAAATATTGAAATTTTCCAAACATTTTATTGTCATGGATTTTCACAAAATAACGCCTATGCCTACTCTAGGATGCATATCCGGTACGGCTCGCAAATCCTTCCTTATCCTGAAGGCACGTCTTCCTTACCATTACCGCGCCACCCGGTCTACGCCTTGATATGTTATGGCCTATGTAGTCCCATGAAACATGGGCTAGTTCAAATCTTGGGGTTCATTCGATTTATCGAGTCTGGTTCAACCACGCTGGGATCGGTGTAACTCATTCATTCATAGAATTCCGCAAAATAACGCCTGATCCCACAATTTGACTAAAGGTCTGTACTGTAATAATCTAGATTATTCTTCTAGGACGTCCAAGTAAGCCAGAACATGTCATCAGGAGTGTTCATCAGCACCAAGTCATTAGTTCTACAGAGGGTGACGAAGAGGGATGGTGGTCTCTACACCTGCAGGGCAGCCAATCAGATGGGAGAGTCTAGCAGTCAGGCTGTGTATCTTAGAGTGCAGTGTAAGTGAAACTTAATGTTATAACTCTATATTTCAAAACGTTTTATGTGACGAAGAGGTGAATGATGAAGCATGCATGCCTCTGTGTTCCTTTCTTCAGCTACAAATAACTTCAGTTCAATTAGAAGTCATCATAGTGACGTTATTGCTGATGTTCTTCAGAAAAGTTAGCTGCGTAGTACTCGCAACCGGCGTCCGTATATGACCAGATGTATGAACGCCTCGTTTAGAGGCATAAAGAGTATGTAAGGATCCTAGCAGGTGGCGTTCTGTAGTTTCTACCTGCGCCCATGAAAAGAAGGCTTCAGCCTATGTGTCATCATATTGAGCAATGATAATTGGAGGAAAAAATGGCGAGGAAAGAAAAGCACCGATACTAGGATTTAACTGAATGTTTAAATAGTGATCAGATGGACCAGCACGCGTAGCATGACAAACATAGAAAATGGTTTTCTACGGGTTATATCGACAGAAGAAAAAAATACAGATTGTGATTGTTTATCTGTCATTTTGTCTATTCTTCCGTCGACAAACCCGCTTCTATTCTGGTAATGCAAGTTTAATTATTGTCTTACCGAAGATTTTTGAGAAGGGAATAGAGATAAAGCTGTTTAATCGTTTTTTTATAACTGTAGGTATGTTTCTGTATTTGTTTTCAATCTTGCCCAAACAAACAGACGCGCCTATCTGCGCTCAACCATCACCGCTGCTAATCGGCGCGCGACTGGACGAGCCGCTGCGCGTGCGCTGCACCGTGAACGCGGACCCTGCTGACGTCACGTTCTACTGGCAGTTCAACAACAGCGGCGAGAGCTTCCAAGTTTCTCCTGCTAGATATGGTGAGTGGGAACCTTGATGAGAATAAGATGATTTAGCTTATAGTATATAGTTTTTGGTCATCTGGTTTAAAGTGCCAGCTTTATGAGTATACAAAGTCTCATTAAAATAAGTGGACAAATTTCAACACAGCGTTCAGTACGTCTAACCAAAGATATCCAAGCAAAAAAAAACACTGTTTAAAGTGATTTTATTTTGACCTAAAATAACAAATGGCATTGGGTAACCAACATTTTTAGTGTATTTTCGTTGGGATACCTTCTTTTCGCATAATGTTCTTTGTCCTAATATACTTCGGCATAACGATTTTGGCACAATTTGTTTTGGCATAATAATACTTCGGCATAATTTTTTTAGGCATACATTTTATGTTGGCATAATCATCTTAAAGACTAATTTGTTTTGGCATAAATTTGATTCGCATAACGTTAGTAGGCCTAAGAACCGAATTGCTGCAAAACCGACTCCACGTAGTCTTGTTTGTCCTACCCCTAGAGTGTAATTTAAAATCGCGTAGGCGCGTAGGGGCGAGGCAGCCCGCGGGCTGAGGAGCAGGCGGCTGCGAGCGAGCCGCCGCGGCTGAGGCTGGCCGGCAAAGCCGGCCAACAAGCCGAAGCTGCGGTGGTGAGCGAAAGCCGTCTGCGACGATTAGCACGCGTGGGGCCGCCGGAGGCCCGCAGCGCCGGAGCCGTGACAGAAACCCTGCCTGCTGCATGTTGCATGCTCGCTTGAATGCTGCATGCTGCATGCCTGCTTGCATGCTGCATGCTTGCTTGCATGCTGCATGCTTGCATGCTTTAACTTTATGCTTAATAAATGTATGCTTTAGAATATTATGCTTAATCATTATTATGGTTAGAGAAATTATGCTTAAAAAAATTATGCGTAAGCTGTTATGCGTAATTATATTATGCGAAAATATAATTATGCCAAACAACATTATGCTAAGTTATATTAGGTCTTAAAATTTTATGCAAATGGATAGGGAACCATTTTCGTTAACTGATTTATTTTTCTTGTAAGATCTAATGCGTTTCTCTTATAATTTTTTTATCATTGTCCTTATTATGGTGGTCTGAATGATTTTTTAAAGTTTGTCCAGTGATATCCTTTTTAAAACTCCCTGTATCTATACATATTTATAGGTAAAGAGTGCTGCGGTCATCGTAGTGATGACTATTTACTCTTTGTAAATCTCCAGTTTTATTTTGAGATATAATTATGTGGGGTGAGCTTAAAATGAAGGGATTACTTGTAAGGAGTAGCTTATGGCTCGTAAATAATACTGATTTGACCGAAACTCTTACAAGCTCATTCTTACAATACAATTTAATATAGTTTTCTCACTATTTTGTTTAGTATCAGCTGGTGGTACATCGAGTGAGCTGCGCTACCGAGCAGCGAGTGAGCGCGACTACGGCGCTCTGCTGTGCCGCGCCACCAACGCGGTGGGGCGGCAGAAGCGGCCGTGTGTCTTCCAAATTGTTCCCGCGGGTAAGTTACATAGAAAAATAGGTTATCACCGGTTGGAGAGTCAAGGTCAAAACTCATCGAACTTATCAAACGTGTCCTTAATAAAAAAAGCATACTACAAAATTAAAGACTACGTTGAAGACAAGGAAGTTTGGCAATAATTCCTTCTGCACATGTGGCTTCCCTGGTACCTCATTAACGGCATAATTATGTGAGAGTCTATTAATTGCTCCCAAATTACAATATTTATTTTTAACATTCTTCATTGACATAATCATCCTATTATTTGCCATTATTATACCTACAATTTAAATTTCGACTCTTGATTAGTGGCTTTTGTTGACATGATAATTATTCAGATCTGTTACAGTTGTAATGGCAATCGTGTTATTTTGTTTAAAATAGGTTTTTATTATTATTAATTTATATATCTTACTTATTAATTACTTAGATTCTTTTCTATTTTGTAAATGTCAGAACGTTGTAGGCTTAGTGGACTGTAGATTTGTTGACCATTTTCTATTTTGTTGAGTACCTGGTACTTGTTGAAAGACTTACACTGTCCTCCCATACCTATTAACACTGTTATTTGAAATATTGTAAAAGCCAATTATTTTTAAAAGAGTAACCGTGGAGTTTTTTTCGGGCTCTTCTCTATAGGAAACAACCAATTGGAACCGTTCACTTAGCTTCTGACGTTTCATAAGTGCCCTTGTAGGTTTATGTGATTTTTTTTTTTTTTACTCTTGGTTTTTAGAACTAGCAGGCATATAATTATATATAAATAAATCATTTGAATCAGGCAACAAAGACCTTTAACATAAATACCTTATGGACTGACATACATAATTATAAAAACCACAAAAAAAAACACACCACGTTTGGCAACTTGGTTTTGGTCGTGCTTCCCTGTAAAGTCTGTACACCGCCTCTGTGGTATAATTCATTAATAGTGTATGATCATCATAATTTATTATTATCATTTTTTATTTCATTAATCCGTTGTTGCTAAATGTACTATCTAAGAACTTCATATGTAAGCAGTTTGAAAACAAAATCCCGTGAATACGATGACATCTGTTTAACGCCATAACAAAAAAATATATAGTAACATTTTGTCGTTTTTGTTTGTGTATTTTGTAGGCTCTGTCACAATGATCAAAGATATCTGAACCTTTTTCGACCACAAGGAACAGAACAAAAGAAACAAGATGAGAAAGTTTTTAATTTTAATGTTTACTGTCTTTTTCATTTACAAACACAAGGGATACATCAAAAATCTGATGATGCGATACTATTGGTTTGGCGGCCGACCGCTGCAAGCAGAAATAGTCTTTACGGTGCTTACATATGTAGTTTTTCGATACTACCTCTTTTTTTGCAAACAGAAGTCAAGGGTTGAAGCTGAAAACCAGCGCTTAGCAACCCGCTAACCTAAGCATAATGCTGACGCTTAAACCTTTTGCTTCCGGTATTATAGTTTTGCACCACTACTAGATCTGTAATACTGGAGACAATACACGTTATTCTTATTCTAGTGGTAAGACCACTTGTCTCAGACCCAGTGGTCCCGGGTTCAAATCCCAGTGGGGGCAAAATATTAATTTGAAATCATAAATGAAACCATGATGAATAAAGTTACAGAGGTATCCCTTTCTACCAGATAAGCTCGCAGTATGCATACAAATGGAGTTCGGGACATTGAATTGTATAAAAATAATAAAGAAATAATGGTCAAATACACAATACAAAATGCTTGCCTCTCAAAACATTATTTCAACTGATTATATTCCTTAGTTAGCAGACTAATTAACTGTAGTACATTAAAATAGCTTGCCCTCCCCATCTCTCAAGAGGCGAGCCCCATAAAACCCATGGTCAGTACACCATCAAGTCTGCGACGACCCGGAACAGTTTTTACCAAAGAGTAGAGAAAAAAAATAGATATGACAAGATAACTCGGAGATTTGGCGGCACGGTTGGCGCAGTGGTTAAGCGATTGACTGCTGCGCTGCGTGTCGCGGGTTCATTTCCCCACGGAACAAATATTTGTATGACCTACAAGTAATCGTTCCGGGTCTGGCTGTTTGTGTATGTGATTTTAAATGTTTGTAAACGCACCCACAATACAGGCGAAATTCCTAGTGTGGGGCAACGTTTAAAAAAAAAAAAAGATTTCTTGAAATTGAAACTTGCATGTATTGTTTAAAAAATACTAGTTTGCTGAATCTATTAGGTATTTGTATTTGCGACCACCACTATTTTTAGTGGCTTTTAACTTTAGAACTGATTAGTATTGAGGTACACTTGACAAATTTTAAATACAATCTAACACTTAAATAGATTTATTGTGTACAAGGTTACAAAGAAAAAAAAAACAAAGTGCTCATTGGGCATCAAAAAATTCGTCAGCATTGCTGTCAGTGGGAAAATAGCATTGCCATCCAACATGGCAAAGCGCTGGCAGCGTTGCCATATTGGATGATAATACTGATTCTTTGACATATAAATTGGCTAGCCCTCTGGGCACGTGAAGAGTCGACAAACCGCTTGGCGATGTCTCGAAATACTCGATGAGCAATGTATTATTTTGAATTTTAAAAGAAAGTGCTTAAATAATGAGTTAAGCCAGGTAAACTCAGGGAAATTAATAAACAATCAATTTGAAGACCAGCTATCTAACTAATTACGCAACATATTTTCGTAAACGATTACGACAAATTTGTTCCATTTTGACAGTTCAACAACATTCATTGCGTTATTTACGTTGTTGAGCAGATTCTTTTTTCGAACTTATGAAGCAATGCATTATCAATTCGTTTCAAAAAGAATAAAATTCCGATTGATCGTGTATTGCGTAATTAGGGTACTGATTAAGTTGTCCGTATATTCAAATGCCAACTTTATACTTTGGCAGTTGTATGAAATCGCTATTACGCGGCACAAGCAACAAGAACAAAGTAATGATAACGTCTTATTTATTAAACTTTCATAATAATCCTCCTGTTTTTACAAGCTTTTATTTGGTTTCACCTGTCCCGGCGCCTGTCTGTAATGAAATCTTGCAACATAAATATGACCCACTTCGCTGTTTCCGATTGAACTGAAATTTTGCATGCATATGTAAATCGGATGACAATGTAATATTATTTACAATGCATTCGTTTTCCAAGCAGCCAATTTGTGCGGAAAGTGTCACTTTTTTTCACTAGTGTTTTTTACTTTACTGTTTTTTTATTATTTTTAACTCCGTCGTCAGACCGTCGCAAAGAGTTTTTATTATTTGAGAAAAGTTTTACAAACTTGATAACGATGATGATGAGGATGACGATGGCGATAGCGATGACGACTACGATGACCATGGCGATAGCGATGGCGATGGCTATGACCATAGCGATAGCGGTGGCGATGACGATGGTAAAAGTCAAAGTCAAAAAGTCAAATTCAAAAAGTTAATGTCAGTCCAAGTCAAAGACAAAAAGTCAAAGTCAAAGTCTAAGTCAAAGTCAAAAAGTCAAAGTCATGAATGTTGTTTATATCATTTATATACGTCAGCCAATATGTCAGATGTTACACATATCCGACTACTGTAAGGCTCGCTCGTTTTTTTTTATTTCCTCGCTCTATGCATAGTAAAACGTTGTATGATAGACGTGCGTATGATGATTTCGACTGTCGACTTATAGGTACATCCGCTCACTACGCTTGCTCGTGAATGAAAATACCACTCGTCGGGCATCACCTACTTTCCACACTTGTAGCATAAATAACTATAGCGTGTTACTTTTCAAAACAGCAAGAGAGAAAACTTGAAACTGTGATAAGTACACAAATATTTAATATATACGTATCCGATGATTTTGACATACGCGAAGGAGCTTCATAATCGTTTAAAGGTTAAGAAGTATAAAACGGCTTATTTCAAATCGGAATAAAATGCAACAACAACAACTAATAAGGTTGTTTAAAAAAAATTGTTTATTTTTAAACTAATTCATTTGGGACCCTAACAAGTTATTTGTTATCGAGACTAGTATATCAAGTGCAAAATTATCAAATCTTGCATCAGTATTTAATCCTAACTTCCTAATTATATAATATAACATTTATATTTATTAATATAATAACATAATAATACCAGCCTGTTACTGTCCCACTGCAGGGCAAAGGCCTCTTCTCATACAGAGAAGGCACGAGCAGTGTTCACCACGCTTGCTCAAGATGGCTTGGCGATTTCAGACTTAGTTCAGGTTTCCTCACGATGTTTTTCTTCACTAATGTCAATAATGTCAAAGATAGACTCATACCGTCTTATTACGAAACGAGTTCTAACTTCGGTCCAAGCTTAATCCATCCAGCCAGTTGTTTTATTTCGAACCTTATTCCGACTGGTTTAAAGTTCTTAATAAAAAATTAACAACTTAGACTCGGATTTAAAATCAGTTTTTGCATTTAGAACTTTAACGATGTCGAAATAAATTTCGAAATTCAAAAATGGCTCACTGGGTGAAACCTGGTTCTAAATATAAACCTTGTTTTGTAATAAGGCCAATAAAGTACATATGAATTGAAAAATTCACAATGGTACTTGCCCGGATTTGAACGCACAACCTCGTGCATGGGAGGCGAGGCCTTTACCACTGGGCCATCACGACATGTTTTAATATATAATACTATAAATGCGAAAGTGAGTTTGTTTGTTACGCTGTCGTGCTAAAACGGCTGAACGAATTCGGATGCAATTTGACGCATGGATAGACCGTAACCTGGGTTAGGACATAAAATACTTTTTATTCTGATAATCCTACGGGATCAAGACTTATGCGGGTGAAACCGCGGGGCGTAGCTAGTTTTTTAATAAATCGTTTACGTGATTCAAATTCAAAATATTTTATTTCACATAAACCTACAAGGGCATTTATGAAACGTCAGAAGCTAGGTGCACGGTTCCAAATGGTTGTTTCCTATGGAGGAGAGCCGGCAAGAAACTCCACGGATACTCTTTTAAAAATAATTGGCTTTTACAATATTTTCAAATAACAGTATTATTAGGTATGGGAGGACAGTGTAGGTCTTTCAACAAGTACCAGGTACTTAACAGAATAATGATGGTCAACAAATCTACAGTCCACTAGGCCTAAAGCGTTCTCACATTCACAAAATATAAAAGAATCTATATAAACATAAATAAATGAATAAAAATAAAAACATATTTTAAACGAAATGACGTGATTGCTATTACAGCTGTAACAAATCTGTATAATTATCATGTCCACAAAAGCCTAATAAAGAGTTGAAATTAAATAGTAGAATAATAAGTTGTGAATGTGATTTTTACTTTGTATTTATTGAATTCTTTTTTAATTTTGATAAAAGAACATTACACGCAACAACAACAGAGTATTTTCTTTAAAGAAAAATGCCTGGGACGCAATATTTTCCAAAACAACAAACACCTTCTCTTCGACGATCCATGGTCCCATCGTCCCTTTTAATTTTTTTCGCCCATTACGAAGAGGAACGCTAATAGAGCCTTGTTTTTGCGAAGAAAAGAATTATCCTGAAATAATATATTGAACTCCGACCGTCCCGGCTTTTGCCTGAGTTAATTAAAAAATAACCTCGTACATTTTGTATGAAAACAGCATTCTAATTGGATGAAACTATGAAGAATAAGAATACCTACTTTATTTGGAAAAAACCTGCCAAGTGCGTGTCGGACCACGCACATTGAAGGGTTCCGTAGTTGGAATGAATTTATCCCAATAGCAAACTTAACATGTTTTACAAACTGCAAATTTAAGTTGGTCGATTATAACCGTTAACCTGAAATCCTTGAATCGTTGAATTCCTTGAATTTTTCCACAAATCCAAGTACAACTATTTAGACAGAACCAGTCAGATCCACCGCCCTAGGCAAATCCTCACCGACCCTGATGACCCCATAACCCTCCTCCAGGAGAGCAATAGGGCCACAAGTACAGTGCTCAAACACAGACACCGATCCGCATTCCGACCTCGCCGCCGAGGTCCTCCGCGATCGCGACCCTCCCGAGTAAATAATACTCCCCCCCGACCTTTGCTCGACGATGCGCCAGCCCGCGTCGATGCTGAGCCTATAGCTTTAAATTCCCCGATTAATAATCATGAAATATCTTTGATCCAGCCTGTCCCATCTTGCCGTCCTTCCCCCAGCGACGTCCTAAGCCGAGGTTCGTACCCCACAGGGGGTGCCCTTAGCAAGCGCTCGCCTAGTTTTAATTAGAATAGTTTTTGCCCCTGGCTGGAGGCTTTGAGTGTAGTAGCTTAAGGCAGCCGCAGGAAAGCCCGGTTAAGTAGTCATGACCTCAGAGGTCAACTACGAGATGACCTAGATAAAAAAAAAAATGATACTTGACTTTAACAAAAATTTGCACTTAATATTTCGCAAACGGAATTATAAATAAGAATGAATTAAAAATAGTTTTCACACGCCAACAATATTTTTGAACGACCTTTCTAACGACACCCCACACCATGAGATAGACGAAAAAAAAAACATCCCCACTTTACGTGTAGGGGAGGTACCCCAATTTCTTTTTTTCTTGATTGTATTTTACCACTTTGTCGGCGTGATTAATATGTATACCCATGCCAAATTACAGCTTTCTATTACGAACTGTTTCTGAGCTAAACCGCGGACAGACAGACGGACATGACAGACAGACGGACATGGCGAAACTATAAGGGTTACTTGTTTACTACGGAACCCTAAATAGAAATTGAATATTTTTAACCCCTCGTGGCTAAATGATAACAGCCCTTCGGGTCGATCGAAGGTTAAATTACGCTTGCCACGGTTGGTTCATGGATGGCTGACCATCCATTATATATCAAGATCCCTATGTGCCTCGGAAAGCACGTTAAGCCGTTGCTCGCGGCTGCCATTCATAGATCTTTGACAGTCGCTACGGGTAGTGCGAAGCCCAAAAGTCTGACAACCAGTCTTCCAAAGGGGTGTCGTGTTACCCAGTAACTGGGTTGTGGACGTCAGATAGGCAGGCACTCCATGTAAAATAGGTACTGGTATTCAGCTGCATCCTTTTCGTGTATCTGTGTTTGACCGAATTGGTTGTTTTCACCATCATTTAGAAAATTTATTCTTGAAGGTTTATGTGTATAAAATATTAATATATCAACCTTGCATATAATAAAGAAATCTCGTTTTATCAAGTCGTAAAAACCATGCGAAGCCATGGCGGGTCGCTAGTACATAATAAATAAAAACTTTTGAAATATATTCTATCAGGCTTTAGATTCCTATTGGCTCGATTACACGTTTCGAGTATTTCCAGTATTTAATAAAGCGTGTCAATCAATGGTTTTATTAAATTCTTACTCGTCTCGTATAAATAGCACACGGATCCTGTTATTAATCGATCATAGCTATGATTTTACTGAAATTCCTACTCGATTTGCGGAAATGGCAGCATAAAAATAATGTAGATCGATATACATCATGTATCAGAGAGAGAGAGAAATGGAGAAAGTTGATGTTGAACTTGTCGTTGTTATTGTTGATGTTGTTGTGTAGTTTGGTGGTTTGTACCCGTCCTAAAATATGATCCCCACCTTTATGATACATGGTGTACAAGCATCGAAAAAAGAAAGAAAAAAATGTGTATGTGTGTGTCTGCTCCGACGCACGACTGAAGTTTACTCCTTAATACAATTGTCTTTGAATATGCAATAGGCAAAGAGGGTAAATAAACACCAATTTAAACAAGCGTTAACTCAAAAGCGTTACGCTTTTGGGTTAAGGCTTGTATACATTTCACTCTTAATAAAATTTTCATGCCAGGGACCCTATATGAAAATCGATTCTTAAGAAGTCAACTCCAAAAATGTACCTAAAAGCTGAAAATCCCACACAATGCACCACGAAAAAAACAGCTGCAATTTTAGAATGACCGTCGACAAAAATGCAGTAATTTTCATCAAGAATCTGACACGAAGGAATTCCCGACACAGCACTAGTGGAGTCGCACGTAGTCGCTCGTAAAGTAGAGAATTTAATCGACTTTATAGCGGGGCGAATAACTGAGGAAATTACTAATTTTATAGGCTATCGAATGCTCGCACGGTGTTCTGTTCAAGTGGGGTAGGCATTGGGTGTATAAATCTTGAAGTTTATAGAGCTATGGGTGTTACATTTTTGGGGCTCATTGATTTGTAGTATGGCGTATAGAATACCAAGGGGTACATATAGTGTTACCCAGTAGCTCGTTTGTGGAGGTCAGATAGGCAGTCGCTTCAGGTAAAATACTTGTATTCAGCTGCATCTGGTTAGACTGGAAGCTGACTCCAACATAGACGAGAAAGGCCAGGCAGAAGATGATGATAATCGTTTAGGATATTGCGATTTAGGATATTGATCCATCATTACCTTTTAAAACTTATACATCAAACACGTTACTTACGGAACAGTGTCCGCTTCGTTCATTAGTACACGGTGTTTGTCTCAATTGACAGAGGCAACGCACACACGTACAGTCACGGACTTTAATTGATGAGCCACCTGCTACTGTTCGGTTTTAGTCGGTTATACTCGTACATCCAGACACGGAGAGTCATACGTCTTTGTAATAAAGAAGAATAAAATTTCATGCAATATTAACGGTTGGCTAACCTGAGAGCCAGAACTACAAACTTGACAGTAGAGTGACTACCCAAAGTCAACCAATTGCAGGTCTAGCAACTGTAACCTAGTGACAATTGTTTTAGCATAGCGATAGTTAACGTTAGCGTACGGAGAAATTATGATTGGTCATTTCAACATTGGAAAAACTCGGATCCACGATTTTATCCGAACGCGTAGCGTCCAAGATGATGTTCATGACAATTATGATAATTGTTGCACGCAGACCTTGCTGATGCATTGTTACAATTCTATGGCGAATTTCTTTAGAAATTGCAGCTGGCATTATCGCGTAAATAACTACGGCTACGATTCACCAAAATTCGAAATTATCGTCTCTGACATCGGCATTACAAGTTTACAACTGTCACTATCTTCGGATAGTTTTTCAGAAATAACGAGTATTTAAAGAGCTTTAATTCAAAGGAGGTCAATATCAAATAGATTGGATAAACGTATGAAACATGTATTGATTTATCATTGACAACTTATTAGTCAACCTTTCACCTCGATGGATAAGACTATTTCCGATTATTAGTAGGTAATTTGTCATCTTGTTGACGAGCATGCGGTTTGAGTTCGTGTTTAATCGTGTAATCTCGTGAATGTACAAAACTGCTAAATTGGAAAGTTTTAAAGTGGCTTATCAATTAAAATCCGAGACTGTACACAACAGTCAGCTGTTGCACGCCTCCATGCCCGGATGCGGTTGCGCATTTCACTAATGTCCATATTCTCTCGTTTGTATTTTAACCGACACCGTTCTAATTTCACATATTTTACTAACTATAGTCATGTTATACAGTCCACTCAATTTCATTTCACTCCACCACAACCTATCGTCGCGGTTATTGGTCACTTAATTAGCATCTCTGAGTGGCATCTATTGGCATTTAAGTGTACACTTGAACTAAAAGGTTAAGCAATTTTCAAATAGGTAAATAACTTTCCCGAAAATGTTATTTCCATTTAAATTCAAATTATTTCACATAAACCTACAAGGGCACTTATGAAACGTCAGAAGCTAGGTGCACGGTTCCAATTGGTCATTTCCTATGGAGAAAAGCCGGCAAGAAACTCTTCGGTTACTCTTTTAAAAATAAATGGTTCTTACAATGTTTTCAAATTACAGTGTTAATAGGTATGAGATGACAGTGTAGGCCCATCAACAAGTACCAGGTACTTAGCAAAATAGAAAATGGTCTGCAGATCTACAGTCTGTTAAGCCTACAACGTTCTCACATTCACTAAAACTAAAATAAAAGAAACTATATAAAAGATAAATAAAATAATAAAAATAAAGACCTATTTAAACCAAATGACGTGCTTGCCACTACAGCAGTAAAAAAACAAGGTAAAATAAAATTATCATCGTAATTTGGGAGCAGTTAATAGACATTTACATAGTTATGCCGTTAATGAGGTACCAGGGAAGTCACATATGCAGAAGGAATTATTGCCAAACTTCCTTGTCTTCAACGATTCATTCAGAATGTTTCTCGTACGTAGTCGGACAGATATTAAGTGTCATGCACGATGGAATTCAAAACCAACTTAGGTTGCTCGGCCACTTCATTTCTCGACTGTACGTCAGGCGTGCCTTATTCCTACAACCACTGTACAAATATTTTACCACTACACGAGTTATTTCTTTTTGGTATGTTCCTAGGTAAACGAGAAAATTAGATAGATATATAGATAGAACACTCTTTATTGTACACCATAAAAATTACAGACACAAATTTATAAATTTTACACAGGATGACACAATGGGCGGTCTTATCGCTTAAAGCGATCTTTTACAGACAACCTTTGGATGGATTAAAGGTAACAGGAAAGACAATACTGCAGGTAGTCAGTGGTGTACCACTGACTACCTGCAGTATTGTCTTTCCTGTTACACACCATTACACCATTTACATATATATTTATATATACATAGATATTATTATTATTATTAAATTCTTTATTCAAGTAACAAGGACTCAATGTGTTAGTAAACTTAAGAACTATGTTAGTTAATTTTACTTTTATTTACATTTATTTCATCCCATGGGAGATGGCACTGCAGTGATTGATGTACATGCAATCGAGCCTGCTAGCGATCATTATATACTTATATAAAATTATAAACGTGAAACAAGAGCAAGGAACTATATGTAATGATGATGTCTAATGAGAGAGGAAGTGTTTTTTTACCAGAATTTAAATTGTAATTTGAAAATTAGAATGTAGTATACTGTTCACAACAATTATTGTTTACGGCTTTTAAGAAGTAAACTACCACTACTGGCATTACCACTTTAATATACTTCCGCCAAGTTGTAGTGCTGACTACTGAGTTCCGGTTTGGAAGAAATAAGTAATTTGACAGACAAATGATTCAACTTTGTCTAACATACGCGTGTTGCATGTCTCCTAATAACAATATACAAGGTAGAGATGACAATACGACAACAAATTAAACTTTGTATATCTACGAGTAATGTCGTTCCCTGTCTGCATACAAACATTTAACCAAATATATCCAATAGTTTAGTCACTATAGCCAGTCAAAGATTGGCACAATCCATAGTCAGCTCATCACTACTATTTATTTTGTTATAAAAAAACCCTTTTTTAATTCAATGATAGGATTTACTTGATAGTTTAAATACACGAATTGGTAGGTATTACCAGTGTTTTTATTTATATTTTGTATTTTCATCTGCATATTGTATATTACCAGAATACCCGCGAAATTTCGCGTTTTTTTTAAGATTTTTAATTCAATTCATTTGTAGAGATGAAAATACAAAAAATAAATAAAAATACTGGCAATACCTACTAATGGATGTATTTGAACTATTAAGTAAATCCTATCATTGAATTAAAAAAGGTTTTTTCTTCAGGTCATGAGCTATCTGAATATCAAAAAATATTTGGTCTAGGTCTTAACGGAGAGGCGTGAAAATTGATTCGCTGTTACAATGTTTAATAGATGTAAAGTGTGTATGTACGGGTGATGAATGAAAGCCGGTATTGACTAGTTTGGTTTATAATGTTCACGTTCACACACGACACATATAAAAGTTACAAGAATGGAAGGTGAAAGTCTACACAAGAAAGAAGAAGAAGCACAATAAGGTTTACGCAAGCACAAGTAGAAGGCAGATAGGCAAAGTACATAATATATAAGCGTTGGTAACAAGCGCGCGAGATGCATACGGTAGCAAAAGCGGAAACGTGCGGTTAGCCCAGTGGCATCTAACGGACTGGCGAGCCTATAAAAACGTACTCTGTGCTGGCGAGCCGACGAGGCGCCACGAAGCGGGAGGGGTCTCGCTCGCTCGCTGCGCGGCCGCTGTTGCCAGCGGTCGGTGACTCACGCGCTTGTTATTCACATAGATTATTATATTATCTACTAATAATAAAATCTGTACGTCCGTGACATTACATACATTTCGTAATATTATATAAAGACTAGTGACGCTACAGATGTGTTCATAATTATAATAATTATGAACATAGTCGGTGACCCCTTTCCCCTGGCGGGCCGATGGCCTATTTTCCATCCCATGGCATAAAAAATATTGCTCATTCATAGGTAAAACTAAATTATCAATAAAAAATAACTAACTAACAAGTGTCCTGTCGATAATTGGCAATCAAATTCAAAGTGAATAAAATACACTATCGTTTGAGTTTCACTGGTTCAAATAAATGCTGGAATAGTGGCAACCATTTTGTTTCCGATCGGCTTACCAATTAATTCTATATCTATTACATTCGAATTTGATCATTAAGTATTTTAATAGAGAGAATTTATTATAATTTCAATGTATTCAAATTCAGAATTTACTAAATCTGTGTAATTGATTTCAGCAATTATAATTTAAAATTGCTAAAAAGTTTAGCAGACAATATTCCTTTGAATCATTATTTTTTGCCTATAGGTACCTACTCACAAACATCACAAAAACACTATAATCATGTAAATACAGTCAACTGTAAGTCCACAATAACAATATGACTTTGGCAGCGTATTTGTTGGTAGCAGTAAAGCGCAGGCCACACTAGGAACGAAGCGAAACGAAGCTGAGTTCGTTTAGTTTTTTCGGCATTTTTTTATACTTTGGTTCACACCGCGTACTATGCGAAACGAAAACGGAAGTATAAAAAGACGCGGAGGAAAGCTAAACGAACTTTACTTCGTTTCTCTTCATTCCCAATGTGGCTTGCGCTTAAGGTCGGTATCGTTAACGTAACGTAAAAACGAATGATTTTAAAATTGAAAATACTCGTTTTGCACATAATATTTATTTAGTTTTAATACTTTAGTCATAATTATCTATGGTTGAAACCAATTCTGCTTGTCGCAAAAATGTAAACCACAATGCTATTGGTATCTAACAACCGACTTCCTCTTTTTGAAACGTCAATCACGGTTAAAAGAGTGTTAAATTATTTCCGGAATTCCTATATAGAACGAACCCATTTTTGGACATCAAATAGATTGAACTATTTTTACCATTGTGAAAATAGCGGAGTGTGCGCGCCTGCTGGCTGTAGGCAAGTGGGAGTTGCGTTTGTGACTTCATGCACTACCGTTGTCGAGCATAGGCACTTTGTTCAATGACACTACTTTCCGCCTCACTTCTTCCCTACGACTAGGAGTCCCATGTTGTTCTACTCATCGCTGCCACTATGGTGAAGTTGTCAACAGTCTCAGACGATAGGATGGCATGTCTTTATTTCTATGGAAGGCCTTTAGTGTGGGATGCAAAATGTGTCGATACTCTTGCCCCATCCGCTTTCTGGCCTGGCGTGTTGTGCTAGCGCTGCTGCTGCGGGTGCTGCGAAAACCTCGAGTGGCAGTATAATACCTATATAACCTCATTGTTAATTATAATTATTTTCGAGCCGTTTGGGGTTGAAATCCTCAGGCCATGGGGTCCGAGTGCTCATGGTCTCTTTAAGGAAATCTCGAAATGACTGCTTGACACTTCCCGTGACCCAAGGGCTGGCTTTTACCTTGGCCAGAGCATTGTAAGCATAAGCATTGCCATACAACGTGGCAATGTTACCAGTCTCTTCAGTACCAGACGACAGTCATGCAGATGAATTTTTCGACGCCATATTATAGTTTGTGAATAGTTTTAATTAAGTTAGGATATTAATTTGCTACCGTATTTTTAGTGTTTGATTGTATTTAAGATTTCCCATTTAATCATTTACCATTAACTATTTTCGTAAATTCTTACACTTTGTGTAGTCAAGTGTAAGTTGTGTTATAAACTAAAATAACACGCTTTATAGTTCTTTACCTTTTTTGACAGAAATTGGTATTCCGCCAAGTGTATAGTAGCGTAATACGATTAAAATACCAAGTATAGCCGCAACTAAAGTTAAGTTATGAGAACTCATTGCCGACAAACTGTTTTGCAATTTGGCAAATACGGACTGCTGTTGCCCTGTGTTTTTTTTTTTTGGGAAACAATAAAAACTGTGGCTGTCGCCTGTCGCCCACTCTGCGGTGGCACTAACACAAATTCTACGAACATGCGAATGAAATTATCTACGTATGTGTATGTATATGTAAACTAGGAACCGAATAATGAACTGACGGCATAATTTAAGAAAAACATATGGTTCTGCTTTTGTCTCGCGGAAAGGTTACGTCAACATAGCGAAGTGAATTTATTGAGGCACTTATTATGCCCAAAGTCAAATTGTATATTTCTATTAGACCATTTGAAAGCACTTTTTAACGTCACAAATACAAAAAAAAGAAGTATTCATTCTAGTTGCCCCTTCCAAAAAATTCCATAGGTACTGTTTAAAAAAATGGAGTTACAATATTTTCATAAATGAATCTATTTTGGAAACGAATTACCTAGAATAAAATAAACAGTACTTACTACATAATGCAGGTATAAATTATTTACAAAGTAAGGAATAACAGATCTGCAATGAATTATATTCAAAGATACATGGTGCTCAAACATTTACAAGTATTGAACTGTAGACGAATAAAATATTTACTCTTCTTTATTTTATTCACTCTTCTTTCTGTGTCCAGGCGGTATTTCTTTGGAATGTGCTCCCTCTGAATATCAGGAAGGTAACCAGTCGGTTATAATTCAGAAGTTACGTGAACATATTTGTAAAAAGTTCGCAACGCAAACACGTCTCGGATTAAAATGTAAGATAACGCAATTCAGGCCCCCAAGACACAGACGCTGCCTAGTTTGGGGACCACTGTTCAAATAACTATGTTATTTATTCTAGTTACAGTAAGCATACATTTATTTATTTTATTACATTACATACATTTACATTACTTATAATTGTTTTGAAATTTATTTTGTAAAAATGAACCAATAAATTATTCTTATTTGGGTATAACTGGAGCTTTAAAAATAATTAGATAAAGTTATTTGACATCAATGCTAACTTGGAGAGTTGTGTTAATGATTTAAACGATTATAATCCTGAAGAATGACTGTTTCGTTCGTCTAGTGGTCGCAAGCGCTACTGCGAAGCATGAGGTCCTGGGTTCGATTCCCGAGTCGGGCAGTGTGTTGGGTTTTCCATCTGGAATTGCTCAGTAGCAGCCCGGAGTCTGGATTTGTGCCCGGTTGATGGCAATAGGCTCGCCCCCTATTACATGGGACTTAAACATAACTGGCGAAATGTGGGTGTACTATAGGTACACCTCTGTCTGACCCTTCGGGGAATACAGGCGTGATTGTTATGTTATGTAATTTTAAAGAATTACAAATACATATATGTGTAAAGGTGGTGAATCATATTTTGATCAACATATAACCTGAAAATGACTTGTAAATTGCAAAAAACGTAAAGTTGAGTATAGAATAACATTTACTTGTAACAGGAAATCGAGCGATCCCCGTTTTTAAATTTAATCGAACTGCCCTTCGAACACCACGTTTGATGTTTTGTTACAACGAGCGTATTGGTGTAACATTTTATCGAGCAAAGGCACGAACGCGGGCGACGTGGAGTGAGGAGCGCGGGTTGAGGGCAGGTCGTTACGATTAATGCAAGGTAGAAAGAAATGTTACAGGTAAATGCTCACTCGCCATGAGCATTACGTCGAACGCAGCGTCGAGCATTCACAGGAATGTTAAATTACATGAAAATGCTTTTGTATTGTACCATTTGTAAGTACGTTGTACATTACATAGAAATGCTCGACAAAATGCTATAGTGTACCTTAAGACAATTTGAATTTCGTGGGCTACCCTGGTGCTTTCACATTAAAACTTACTCAAAGCTATATGAGTGCAGCGGCTGAGTTGGTGTCAACGTTTCAGTTTACATAAAATTTCAATAAGCTAACCCTTTAATCTCTCCCACCGGTAATCAATCCTTTACCAAACTCAGTTCGCTTTTAGTTTTTAAACTTACTTCAACTTACATATACAGTCCACAAACTTTATATAGGTTAGTAGGTTCACCAACGAGCCATAACTAAAACGGAACAGAAAAACGGATCGCATTCAAAACAGTTGAAATGAGGACTTGCTTGTAGTGCAAGTTTTGCCGTAAACCCGTATACGATCCGAGTCGCGATTGCAAAACTTCGACCGTATTTTAAAACGGCATCGGTGCCTTCGAAGCGGAACCCGGGTTCTAAGGGCACATCCTAACCAAAACGATCGTCGCACGACACGCGACAGTCACCTTCATTTTTTTGGCGGATCTGAACGCGTGGTCACGCCGCCAAAGGGCCTTCCGGTTTTCCGAACAAAAAACGTTTCATTTATGAACGGGACGATCGCGTATTCACGAGGACGATCATTTTGGTTAGGTCACGGGGTTCGGCCGCGTCCTAACCAAAAGGGATAGTTGCGCGAGCACGCGAGATTGTGTTTGTTCGTACAAACGCTTTTTGAGTAATCGCGCGACTGTATCATATTTATAGAATAAACGCGACGATCGCGTGTTCGTGCAACAATCGGTTTAGTTAAGACGCTACCTTAGAACTCGGGTCACCGATCAATTTATGAAAACTGGAATGTTTTAATTAACTTGGTAAAATTATTAATTTACACTAGGTACCCAGTTTCTAGGAATTATCTGGCAAAGTCTTCGAAGTTGAATTGATTGAGAGAGTGATTTGATTTTTGGGGGATTTTAAGGAAGGAATTCTTGTTTTACTTTGACGTTTAGATCGAGAGATAGGATACGTAATGATCGTGATGAATTAAGAGTTAATAAAACTGTTGGCGATTTTGTTGGTTTATTAAGGAAGTAAGGGAATCAAAATGCTGCAGGAGGAATAAATAAACCATATTTACGAATTTCTTTATCTTGGTTCATGCAAAGGTTGTTTGTCATTCTATACAAGGTGTAATTGAAATAACTGAAAATGTAATCGTACTACTTATATGTAATTATTAAAAATAACACTGAAATCGCGAAAAATAAACAGCTGCTCCATACATCTATCTTTATACAAGGTCCCATTAAAATAAACAAAGATGGATCAATTTTAACACAGCGTTCAGTACGTCTAACCAAAGATATCCAAGCAAAAAAAAACACTAATTAAAGTGATTTTATTTTGACCTAAAATAATAATTGGCATTGGGTGTAACCAACATTTTTAGTCTATTTTCGTTAGCTGATTTATTTTTCTTGCAAGTATCTAATGCGTTTTTCTTATAATTTTTTTACCATTGTCCTTATTTTGGTGGTCTGAATGATTTCTAAAAGTTTGTCCATCTATTTTAATGGGACCTTATATATATATAAAAGGAGAAACTGACTCACTGATTGACTGACATATCAACGCACAGCCGAAACTACTGGGACCAGGAACGTGTAATTTTTCACACAGCTTCCTTATTAATTAATGTAGGGGAGCACTAAAAAGGGGCTTTTAGAAATTAGACTTTTAAGGGGGGAAAAGGGGGGATTTTATTTGTCTGAAAAATCGTATTCCTTGAGTTAATAATATAATAAATAAACTTGAATCTTGCCTTAACCTAACAAAAAGCACTAGGCTTGCATGAATTCACGATATGATATTTCAATCATTACTGATGTTGTGCACAATTTCTGAGCAGTAATCTAGCAAAAAGTACTAGGCTTGCATGAATTCACGATAGTATTCAATCATTATGTTATGCTACTAATAGGATTTGGATGAGGCAGATAGACAGATAGTTTATAACCCGAATTAACACCTGAGATACTTTTTATCCCAGTAGTACGTTTTCCTGGGATAATTTCCGACTTCCACGCGAGTGAAGCCGCAGGAAAAGTTTATCTATATAAACTAATAATAAAGATGAAGAGTTTTTTTGTTTGGTTCTCTCGCTAATAATCTCTGAAAATATTTGAAACTACCGGTTGAAAAATTATTTTTGCATTCGATAGCATAATTCTTGAGGAAGGTTATAGGCTGTTTAACATCACGCTAAGACTCTTAAGAGCCGGGCAAAAATAAAAAAATCAGAAAGAAAATGAAGACGAAAACGAAGTAATAGCGCGAGCGGTGGATCGGGGTCCGAAATATCAACCGGACGAAGTTGCGGGCAGAAGGTAGTGTTCGTATAACTCGACTAATGTTGGGATCAGCAGCTTTTTTTTAGAGCTTTTCAGTTACTTCAATTACACCTTGTTGGTATAAGTTTTAATTGTAATTCTTGTGGTGAGAAATTGAGAGTATTTATTTTATCTACAGTAGGTATATCTGACAGCCACTTTCATCAAACATTCTAATATTTGTTCCTTCCTGCCAGCTCGTCCTTCACCCCCACGGAACTGCACAGCTAAGAGGCTGCTCCTGCGCAATGAGCCACACCTCTCCGTCAAATGCGCGGCGGGGTACGATGGGGGACTCAACCAACACTTCACTTTAGACGTATTGGGGGAGAATGGAAGAGTGCTTGGCAATACTACAGCCAATTTTGTTGGTAAGTCATTCTATTTTGTTATATGTACTTGCCTGTTCGGAGTTATAGTGGGTGACTCAACAAACACTTCACTCTAGACGTATTCGGGGTGAACGGAAAAGTGCGGGGTAATACTACTGCTTATTTTGTTAGTTAGTTCATTTTCTTTAGCATTACTTGTAAGTCGTATTAAGATGGAACAGGGGCTGCGAGGAATTCGAAATAGGTATTTGAAGAAACTATTGCCGTCTCCTTACCTCAAGTCTGCCCCCGTAGAGTGCGATAGGGATAGCTACAGCTCAGACCAATTATATCACAAAAAAAATGGACGAAATCGACGTTTCGTATTCCTCGTTTTCCTCCTCGAAAACTGAACCGATTCTTTTTATTTATGTTAAAAACTTTTCGAATTTGTCTGGTACTCCTCTTATCACGGCGCTAAAAATGGGGCATTTTTGTAATTTTTGGAGGGTCATATTTTCTTTACCGGTAAGTTGCTGAAAAAAAAGAAATAACAGGGACGTGATTACAGCAGACATTGATTTTAAGGAAAAAAAAAATTGCTCTAGAGGCATTATTCAGGAAGAAAAAAGGAGAATACATTTTTATGGAGAATCGCACGCCCTGTTCCCTCTTAAGGGGGATTTAATAAACTTGTACGCTTGATGTAATGTGGGAATGTATGGGTGCTGGGTACTGAGAGTGTATTCTACTTCCATTCGTGCTGCACTGTGCGTGTGTGCCTATGGATCTTTGACAGTCGTTACGGGTCTTAACTACGTTGTACTGGGTGGCCGAAAGATTCAGAAGTGGCGACCGCGTACCGGAAGACGTAGCGTTGGAAGGCCTCCCACAAGATGGACCAATGATCTTGCAAAGGCCGCAGAAATCCGCTGGATGCGGGAGGCATAGAATCGGTCGAAGTGGCGGTGCTTGGGGGAGGCCTATGTCCAGCAGTGGACGTCTTTCGGCTGAAATGATGATGGTGATAATGATGACGGGTCGTCAGAAGCCCGAAAGTCTGACAGTCTTGCCAAGGGGTATCGTATTACCCAGTAACTGGATTGTGGAAATCAGATGGGCAGTCGCTTCATGTAAAATACTGGTATTCAGCTGCATGCGGTTAGACTGAGAGCTGACCCAACATAGTTGGGAAAAGGCTACGTTGATGATGATGAGGATAGGCATTCTGCTTCAGAATGTAACCTACTCTTTACATACTTTGTTTTTACACAATTCTAGATATTTTATATTTTTTCACAATGAGAATTCAGCAAATATTTGGAAGCTCACTTTATTGGCCCTCTCGCAATTTCGAAAAAGCTTACGATCAATCTGAATTTAACGTAAGCTTTGTATGATTTTCTGAAATACATAAATTGAGAATAACATGCAATCCAATTAAAATTAACAAAATTCTTTGAAATACCGAAATAATTTGTAAATCGGAGTTTTATTATTATTAATTCCATTTAATATGTCTTAAAATAATGTTATCGCAATATTTTCCAACATTTGGCCTACTATTACTAAGAATTTCAATAAATTCAGTTTATCAAAACACAAAAATAGAGTGTTCGTGGAAAATGCCCACTCGCTGCATTCTGTTTTATTGACATTTATAAATCTATCATTAATATATCTACTTTTTAATATTGTCTTGATTTGATTGCGTCGTTGGTCTAGTGGTCACAAGTGCTACTGCTGAACGGTCTGATTCGATTCCCAAGTCGGGCAAAATGTTATTAGGTTTTCCATCAGGAATTTCTCAGTAGCAGCCCGGAGTTTGGATTTGTGACCAGTTTATGGCAATAGGCTCGCCTCCTATTACTTGGGACTTCAACGTAACTGGCAAAATGTGGGTGTACTTTATGTACACTTATATGCCTGTACACGGCCTAACCTTTTAAGGACTACAGGCGTAATGTTATGTTTGTTTTATATTATATATTATTATCTGTTATATTCTATATGTTTATATATTATGTGTATATAATAGTCCTTACATTACTATAGGATCGTTTGGCACTCCAATGACGTTGACAAAAGGGCGCTGTTGGTATACTTTTGTTCAATTGTTTTGCGAAATTTACTGGAAAAACAAGATGGCGGCGTTAGTACCGATTTTGGCCACGCGCCAAAAGAACTTTGTAGCATGTATGTCCGTCAATTTTCGGGCAGTCAGCTTCACTTGCTGACTGGCTAATATTTTTACACAACATGAACTATTTTCATATAAATAGTATAGTTCGAGTGGAAACAAAGAAGCAAATCCATAATCAAAGTTATGGCTTCACAAAACCGATGTCCGAATACCATATCTTTTTTCTAAAATTGGTTCCTTTTCTGTAGAATTATACTTTTTCCCTGCAGAGAGGCAGTTTTGTCTGATAATGATGTACACACATGTACCTACATACAGAGTAGCCCCAAGATTTTAATTTGTTGTTAAAAACCCACGTTAATTTCATAAGCAACTTTTTCATGCCTTGCGATCCCAACAAACATTGATTTTCGATTGCCATAAAAAAGATGCGCATTGCATCGAACGAATTTCTAACCAAACTATTCAAAAATGGAAGTTCGAATTCCGAATCCAATAACGGCCAACTACCCTGGAGTACCTACCTGTAACAAAACGCACGTTAATATTTTAAAATGGCGTCGAGCGCCAGTAATTGGTTTTGCAGACCAAAATCAATATGTTATCGATGAATGTCCGTTTACAATAATGAGATGATATGAAATATCCGACAGGTGAAAACTTGTATATCCTGTAATCTGGACGGCGATTTCATTCATTTTGTTTTAATGTATTACAGAAGGGGGTTTTGGCTAAGTATAATAGCCTCACGGGCCGATCAGTCAGGTCGCTTGCCGCGGTTGCTCCGTAGATGTGCGACCATCTTAACATATCAAAACTCCTCCTTGCCTCAAAAAGCACGTTAAGCCGTTGGTCCCGGCTATCATTCGTGGATCTTTGACAGTCGTTACGGGTAGTCAGAAGCCCGAGAGTCTGACAACCAGTCTTACCAAGGGGTATCGTATTACCCAGTAACGGAGTTGTGGAGGTCAGATAGGCAGTTGCTCCATGTAAAATACTGGTATTCGGTTGCATTCGGTTAGACTGCAAGCTGACCCTAACATAATTGGGAAAAGGCTAGCCAGATGATGATGATTGTGTGGTATACTGTTTTTTTTTCATGCTTCTTGAAAATGATTGAATGACTTGATGATTTAGAAAAGCAATCCTCTGTATTTTTTTATGCCCACCTGTATTCTAGTGTGAGCTTGTATTTATGTATATTATACTCTAAAAAAATAAGAAATTCTGTGGTGTTGTTGAACTTTTCTTTTTTTTTTGGGTGGGGAATTATCAAATAACTTCTCCCGGTCTGGGTGGAGCGGGAGGGCGTGTCAGACTCTTACTGACTAAAACCCACCCGTGTTCCTTCAGTTGCCTATACGTTGCCAGGGGCCACGGTAACCCTTTCAGACTTTCCCGCGATCCCGGCAGGCATTGGTCCTAGCGCCAGTTTTGCTGACATCTCTATGAGGCGCGCGTGGAAAACAACGCGCCGTCGACCCGGGGCTAGTCCTTATCGGACGGTGAACTACCCATTGCTCACCGTCCGCAAGCCCGCGCCTAGGGTGGCCGAGAATCGACCTGTGATTCACGACGCCTGGGCGTCTCCTGCGGCGGCTAGGGGCGTGAGGGCGCGAAATTTGCCTCTCCCTCACGCGTTCTGCCTCCTCCTTCGCGAGCATTACTGCTTCGCATAAGAAGGTGACGGCCTCCCATGCCCTCTCGCTCCAAACCAAGGCCTAGACCAGGGTCGGACGCGAGAGATCCCCGCCACCGATCGCCTCCACGAGGACACGGCGATGCTCTGCCCAAGCCGGGCAAACCTCCACTGTATGATCCGAGCGATCGACGCAATGATGACACCCAGGCGTTTCCTCTCACCTTATCCGTAACAGGAACCTCCCAAATTTGACCGAAGTTGGGAGTAGTTGAGGAAAACATTATGAAGAAACCGATACGTCTTTACATTCAAGAATATATCTTGCACTTAGACAATTACAGTCAGTTGAGAAACCTGGAGTTTATTTATTCGCGATTATAGTAGGTTCTGTTTGTTTGGTACACACGATAATACCATTTGTAAGCGTGGGGGTCCAGGTCTCGACCCCCGGGTCCGGCAAAATTTTATTGAGTTTTGCTATCACGAAGTTCTCAATAATAAATGTGAAAGTTTGTATGTTTGTGTGTTTGGATGTTTGTTACTGAATCACGCAAAAACGAATAGATTTGCATGAAATTTGGCACACAGATAGTTTATAGCCTGGATTAACATATAAGATACTTTTTATCATGGTAGTACGTTCCCGTGGGATAATTTCCGACCTCCACGCGGGCGAAGCTGCGGGTGAAAGCTAGTATAATAATAAGGGCGCCCACTATTTTAATGGGTTTTAAATATAATTGATGAAATCAAAACACGCGGGTAGGCGTATTTTGATTTAATTTCGGGGAAAGCAAACTTTGCTAAAACCGATATCAGACGCTTCAATTTTGTTCATTTTTGCCTTTCATTCGGCATCTTTCACTCGAAGTGAAACATCTGAACACAAAATGAATAAAAAGTGAAAAATGAATTCATTAGTGAACCGATCCCACGTTGTTGAATTTCGACACTCGACATCGTTCACTCTCTCACTGAATGATCGAGAAATAAAATGAATGGATCAGATGAACATTCATTCCTGGCTTATTGGTTGATTCGCACGAATTCTCTCGCTCAATTTTATGCCATCAAGTTAGTTCTTAACTTTACTGCATACAATTAAAAATGTGCCACTTGCCCAATATGCGTTTCTGGAGTTGTCGATTCGCCTACAAATAAATTAACTTTGTGCGAATCGCCTATAGAAAAAATAAAATTATTTAAAAGTGTCGATTCACCCGTTTTGGGCGAGATGATTCGTGCGAATCGACTATTAAGCCTCATTTTTACATAATTTTGACAGCGTGTGAACGTGGAATGAAACAAAAATGAACCAACACTCGAGTGAATATGTCACTCGAGTGTTGATTCATTTGTAAATTTTTAAGTTCATAGTTTGCATACTTTATACTATTATCGGCTTTATGAACTTAATATTTTACACTAACAATCATTAAGGGAAGAGAAGGGAGCGTGACGGTTGACACGAGACAGTGGAAAAAGAAAACGTGTGCGCCAACCCCACGTTTTGAGGAACAAGTGAAGAAAGATAATTAATCATTAAGTTTTGATCACACAATTCTTCTTTCCACAGATCTAATAGTCTGGTTCAACATAAGCTGGTCATCGGTGGAGTCTTTGGCGGAAGATGAAGACCTGGCGGTGACAGCCCACAATAGTAAGGGTGCTGCGGATCCTGTGCTGCTGAGGGACCTCGTCTTCAGAGATGCGGAGAAGAGGGCAGGTGAGAGTGACTTAACATAAAAAATAACTATGTACAGACAGCGTCACTGTGTTGGGACCACTCGTTTTAAAAATATTTTACTGCTAAAACATTGAATTTTTTACAATTATACTAAAGAATACTTTCGAAAAGAACGCATTGATGTGGTTTCGAACCCAACGTCGACATTAAATACCGGCTTAAGCCAACTATCCAGCGAATCAGGTAACAGGCGAACCATTCATTCTTAATCAAATTGACACTACGTCAATTTGATACGCCATTTTATACAACTCTCAGTTGTGATTCGAATATACGGACAATGTTAATAGTCAATTTGGTAAACAATTTATTTTCCCGACTGCTATTTGTACTGTACGTGTGGACTGAAGGCACTTATTACAGTTTGAGCATGTACAATTGTGCTATAAAAATAATTTGACTGATGTTGTATGTGGAGGAACATGAAGTGAAGTTCTTCCATTGAAAATTCGACTTGGCGGCTTAATAGTCTTTGTGAGACATCTGAATAATACACTGGTTGGCAAAGTCATTAGTCAATAGAGTCAAATATCAATACTATAACGACTAAGATTTCTTATGAGAGTCAATCCTTTCTGTGTGAACAAACTGTCTCAATACACTTTTCTTACTCCATAAAACTCCCAACCTCTTTGACTCCACAACGTTTCCTAAAATTAACTTGCTAAGAAGTAGGATGCCTTCCTCATCGTCATCATATCGGCTGATAATAAAAGGCATCTTACTTATTAACAAGTTATTCTTGGAAAACTTTGAAAGGCACATACAGTAAATGATGAATTTGCGATGTCCTGTTAATTTTTGGCGAAAATACTTCGGAAATAAATCTTTGAAATATAGTTTGAATTTTGAATAAAACTTGATATCTTGCTTAATGAGTGATGACCGAAACCCCGAACCCCGCGCACATTACTCATCGACATTTTGTACAGAGCCGCACTCAAAGAGCCGCATGCGGCTCGCGAGCCGCGGGTTGCTGACCACTGGTATAATAGAACCTTAGGTTTTTTTTTCAAACGGTCATTGTACTCATCGGTATGACCTACTTTTATTGTGAGACTTACCCTGAAATTGGGAAAAAAATCAGCTTCCTCATACATTGTGTTCACAAGCATTGCCATAATGTATGGAGCAGCAGGCTTTTTTTTCACGATTACTGGGGTTCCATAGTAAAAGTTGATCATAATGTTGAGTACAATGACCCCTTAAGTTGTATGCGAATCTCGCAATAAACACCGCTTGCGCAATGTAGGATTGAGTGACGTCAGGTGGTGTCTAAATCTGCATCTTGAAGTTATCTAGCTGACTACGTAGTGTTTATCTAGCCGTATATTATAGATGTCGCTGATAATTGATTTCCTTGGATACAATTATTATACGAAAAAAGCTCAAAAGGCGACTTCATAAGACTTTTCTCAAAGGCGTTGGTCTAACAGGACCGTAGCATGGCGCGTAGTATACGACACTACGCGCCGTGCTACGGCGTAGACCTCACTACTACGTTCTGCTACGTTCAAGTGGATACCTTGGATTCATTAAATGGTCGCCTTTTATAGCACTTTACGAGATCTTTTCATCCTTTAGAAGCAATTGCAGTTATAAATGTCTTCATAGCTATTTGAAATTGCCATTTTCAAATAGTTCGATTTGTTAGAAAAACATAATATTGAAAATTACTGATTTTCCCGTTTTGATAGATATCAGTATCGTGATTATGCTGTCCTTATCCCAATTTATTGCGGGTCGGCTCAACATGTCTTTTTCTTCATTTACATCTCAATCAGTCGTCACAGTAATCAGCCCCTTTTAGGGCATATTATCTTTCACATTATCTATCCACAGTACTCGCAACCAGCGTGCGGGTATCAAGATACAAAAATCAAAATCGAAATCCATTTATTCAAACTAGACTGAAAATCAGCACTTTTCGGACGTCAAAATTACATAAGAAAGTCCCCCAAACCGCCCACCCTTCACCACTTCCTAGTGCTTTAGCTGGGAAGAAGAAGTGGCGCAACAAACTCCCCAGTATACTCCCCAGTAAACAGGGCAAGGAGTGGAGTAGAAGGAGGAGTGTGTAAGGTGTGGCAGGCGGCGGTCTGCAGTTTCTGCCTGGCCCCCTTGGGAGAAGGGGGAAGTTTATTTATGTATGTATTATTTATCCATCGGTTCTGTGGTCTTCTCGTTGTCTGATAGCCATCTTGTCTGATAGCCGTTTTGCATGGATGTGACGCATATTTTCCCCCAATTTGTTATTCCCGTGTTTTTTTTTCTTTGCGTCATATTTACCGCAAATAAACGTATTTTCTTTCTTCTTTCTTTTCTTTCCATCTACAGTCGTAGTCAAACCAATTATTGTCGCTTTTTGCGTCTGTCTGTGACCGCGTTGTTCTTCTAAACTACGCAACGGATTTTGTTGCGGATTTCACCATCATTTAAAAATATATTCCAGTACGTTTATGTGTCATTACCATCTGCCTAGCCTTTTCGCGACTATGTTCGGGTCGACTTCCAGTCTAACCGGATGCAGCTGAATACCAGTATTTTACAAGGAGCGACTGCCTATCTGACCTTCACAACCCAGTTACTGGCTTACAAGATACCTCTTGGTTCAAACTCAAACTCAAGACGTAACGTAAGACTGGTTGTCAGACTTTCGGGTTTCTGACGACCCGTAACGACTGTCAAAGATCCACGAATGACAGCTGGGACCAACGGCTTAACGTGCTTTCGGATACACGGAAGTGTCTCGTCATATAATGAATGGTCACACATCCACGAAACGACCGCGACAAGCGTAGCTTAACCCTTCAAACGACCCGTGCGGCTGTTATGATTTAGCCATAGGCCCCTGATTATGTGCAGATAATATCAAACTTACACATAAAAAAACGATAAAGCAATAACGATATTGAGTATTGAGTTTTGCTAATCCGTAAAAACCGTGCGAAGCAGGGGCGGGTCGCTAGTATTCTACAAAAAAGATAGAAATAAAGAACTGGAATGTGGGTATCTAAGCCCGAGCAAACTGTTACGCTAAGTTCAGACAGTCGGCCATCATAATAAAACGCGCTTTAAACGCTCTTACGAATACTCCGAAACACGCGTTAACAGCTGCTCATCTAACTTCAGCTTTATAGTCGAACTAGCTTTTCCCAGAGGCTTTACTCCCTTAGGCCACACACGACACGTTTTTCTTGCCATGAAAAACTACGGTTTATTCGCCGTGTGTTGACACGGTCGTCATTGTTGTATGGATCACTGTGGAAGCTTGTTGTCTGACACGTTTTTCCTACGGCACGGTTTGTACGCCGTACCGTAAAGGAACCGTGTCAAAACCGTGTACAAAGGGCCTTAGTCAATCTCACAGGACCCTGCATTTTTTCGTAAGAAATTAAGCATATAAGTTGGCCAAAAAAATTAAAAAAAATTACTCAGTAACAGCGGGGACCTGGAAGTGTGCCTGGTTGATGGCAATAGGCTCGCCCCCTATTACATGGGAATTGAACATAACTGGCGAAATGTGGATGCACTATGGTCTGTTCTTTCTACGCCAACCCTTCGGGGAAAACATGAGTCAACTTATGTTAAAATAAAAAACTTTTAGGTTTAAAACGATTTTATTTCCATGATAATTTTAAAGTCAGTGGGACATGACCTAACAAATAGTTTAGAAGAGTTGATAATTCCATAGTTTCCATTTTTGTAAAACGTTTGATACTATACAAAACAATTTCGAGTAACTGAACAATTAAACCAACAATTAAATGTAATTATTTCTAGGAAAACACAAATATAATTAATTATGCAAGTTGTATTCTACGGCTTACTGACACATTAGAGTAACATTTCGATGCATTGTAATCTAAACATTGAATTATTTTCTATCTGTCTGTTTGTTTGTTCACAAACATCTCCGGAACTACTAAACGGATTTTCATGTAGTTTTCACAGGTAGACAGAGATTAATTGAAATGGAACAGAATATAGGCTTTGTTTCATTAAAATCCTACGTTGCAAAAAAAGTTATCGTCATTTTTGGAATTTACTATTCACAATCGGACCCGGCAGGCGGCGCTGCGATCGAGATTCAAGACGGTTTCTATTCACGACCCATTGTGCACAATTTCTGAGCAGTAACCTTAAAAAAATTATTGTATGAATTCACGATAGTATTTCAATCATTAGTATTACACTAATGATTGAAATACATCGTGACATATATTTTGTGTGTATTTCAATCATTAGTATTACACTATTATATATAGAATCTTTTTTACTGAACAGACAGCTGTGCTGCTGGGGAGTTTGTTGCGCCACTTCTTCTTCCCAGCTAAAGCACTAGGAAGTGGTAAAGGGTGGGCGTTTTGGGGGACTGTCTTATGTAATTTTGACGTTCGAAAAGTGCTGATTTTCAGCCTAGTTTGAATAAATGACTTTTGAATTTTGAATACATATACTTATTACTACGGATATGAATACAATTTGGCACACAGATAGATTATAACCCGGATTAATACAGAGGATATTTTTTATCCCGGTAGTACTTCCCTTGGGATAATTCCTGACATTAACGCGGGCGAAGCCGCTGGCAAAAGCTAGTATGTGAATTTGGAAGAAAGGGACATGTTGCGCCGACCACAAATAAATTGGGATAAGGGCTCGAGAATGATGAATGGTGATGTCATTAATGTTAACTTTTGTTTTATCTTAGCCTTCATTTTCATTCCATACTCACATATTAATTTCTCCGACTGTACAGGGAAAGTAATTGTTTATCAAATAAACACGCAACATCAATTTGCCGTGCTTTACCCATTTAGTGCAACTATCAAAGAATGGTATTTGTGATTTGAATATATATGTGTAGCCAGTTTGAAAAACAATTCATTTCCCCGACTTCACATTAACCAGAATTTTGCGTCAACCATCCTCAAACTAGATATTTTTATTTATTTATTTATACATCAATAGCCGCAGAGCGGCTATCAACAGGGTCATTATCGATTCCTCCGTGCATATTGATATCATTATTCATATGCCTTACTGATAACGATCTTTCATTTAATTTCTTCACATAAAATTCATGCCATATCTCTCGATTACTCCTTACAACGACGAAAAATACAACCAATATTATTGTATTCAAGTAATAAAATATTATTTGTAGAGCGGTGTTAGTGTGGAAGGGCCATATTAATTTTATCACATAATTTGACAGCAAGAAGATATCACTCAATATAAATATCAAAGTGGCTAAGTACAAACGTCGCCAATTATTATTAGCTGTATGTGTGCTTGCGTTGAAACTGCGACAAATTGAAAATACAATTACAAAGTAAAATAAACAGTTGAAAATCAAAGGTAATATTAAACATCCTTTTAGGATAAGCACCATATCAATATCAAATCGAGCCAAATATTTATATGCACAAATACATAATACTGATGTTATTATAGCCAATCCCCAACCAAAGAGGGTACTTTTAAGATATATTCTTTGTATCTGACTATGGAAAACTTTTACAATATCAATGTAAAATATATGACAAATAACTACCAACCAGTGGTTCTTCGCTGTTATTAAGTATAAAATTAGATGGAAAGTTATTATTTGCAACCAAATTGTGTTGTTATAAATGTTGATAGTTATAAATATATACAGTAAGATATTAGCTAGAATTGTGTTGAGGTATACAAAGTTTTTGAAATTGCGGAATTTTCTTATGGCCCACCATGATGTTACTCCATGTATGAACGTGACTAGCGTCAGCGCGAATACAGTAAAGTGTATTATTAATTTGCTAGTCAATAATGGATCGAATTCCTGCTGAACTGTACTCACTGGTGTTTCAATAACAGACATGGCGAATATCACTGCCTTTTCCTTCTTCGCGTCGCTCGCACGACAGTTATTCAAATTTTGTTGACCCGAAATGTCGCCACTTCCACGGCGTTATCGGTGGCAGCGCAGAGTTCACTTTGGCTGCATGTTTTAGAGGTACAGAAGACTGGATTGGAGGATACCCTGCTGCCGTTTACACTGCCTGAAAACCAGTCTTCCTAAGGGTATCGTTTTACCCAGTAACTGGGTTACGAAAGTCGAAGAAGCAGTCGCTCAATGTAAAATACTGGTATTCAGCTGCATTCGGGTAGATTGGAAGCCGACCTTAACATAGTTGCGATAAGGCTAGGCATATGATAAGGCGAATATCACTTGCACAGTTTCATTTAATTCACTTTGAGACTCAAAAGATTTTTTCAAAAGTATTTCCGAATCGTTTACCACAGTTTAATTTTAATTTAATTCTCACTGTATTTGAACTAAAAAGTAAAGCAATAAAAGGTGTTGCTTCCGATATAGTCAATGAAATACTATGAATAACTCTACAAAGCAAGTGAAAGAACTTAATTTTAATTACTACGCTAAAATGAGCACGAATTGTTCTTATTTTTCTGTTTGTTATAACTATTATCTTGTTACTGAGCCGCGTAAAATACAAAAAAAAACAAGGAAAACATATATTACTTAGATATATATGTTTTCCTTGTTAATAAGCATTTTGACATTATGAAATGTACCATCGAATAAATTCATATCTACACATCGTAAGGACTATTTCTGATTGCAGTGTTCGGCGGTTATAGAACCGAGGCGGTAACAGATGTAGTCATCGTGTTCACGGGATTTTGTTTTCAAACTGCTTAGATATGAAGTTAGATAGTACCTACATAGAACCAAGACTCATTTGTGTTAGTCATTGGACCAGTAAGTACTTACAGTTCCTATGCAGCTGTTAATACGGTGCAACGAGTTTTTGAAAAAGGTCGTCCTTTCCTATTTGTGTGACCGACGCTTTGTATGTATTTAATCGAACCTCAAATATTTGCTTTTTACTATTCTAAACATATTATTGAACATTCATACTTTTTGTGTAACTCTAATAATTATTAATTTGAGATCCGAAAAATACTAAATAGCCAATTATGCGACCGATTCGGCTGGTGACATTTCTCCCGTTTGGGGTGGATAATTATGTTAGCTTAGTTTATGCGCCCAACTGTGGGACAAAGCCACAAACTAAAAAAAAGGCAAAGAAGGTTTTAGCGGTTCATTCATTTAAAAAAGTGTTAATCATTAGAAGATCATTGAGTATTTAAAGGATCAGTTAAAATGTCCCTTTCTAAAACTCCATTTGCCATAATTTGTCCATCATTCCTTAGTAAAAGAGAAAAACAGCTGAGTTTGTGTGCAAGAGCGACTCTGTCTCACGTACCAAGGGTTCCGTCTCAACAAAATTTATATCTACCTGCGATGAACGTTTTGCGTGGATGTGGCGCATATTTTCTCTCATCTTTTTGCGTCATTTTTACCGCAAATAAACGTATTTTCTTTCTTTCTTTTTTTTTTTACCTGCGTAAAAACCTACTTTCACCAAACTTGGCTCTAAGTAAAATAAAAAACCTTTGATCGAGTCTTCTCAATGCTGAGGATCGCGACCACATATGACACGTCTCCAAGCTATGTGGTCTTCTGCGGTGTGGATCGCTCGGTTAATGCTGCCTCCAACAGCCCTTTGATCGCGTCTGGCAATCCTGCTGGTGCTCTGATCGAGTCTAGACCCGACTAATGAAATACACTTGAAATTTTTTATTAATAATCTTAGGGTCAGATCGACGGCTCCTAAGTATACTGAGTCAACTATACTTCTAATAACTTTACAGGAAGGCGATAAGAAGATCGAAATGGTTATATTTAAATTGTTAATACAACCAAGAAAAAATAACTAATTATAGTGAATTAAACATAATAAAGCCTCTCATCTGTAAACAATAAATTTCATATTATTTTATTAATTTATGAGATAATGTAGATAGACTAGTGTACGACGATTATTTGTTTCTTAAAAATGAATCAAGTACCACTTATATTTTTATACGTCGCATTATTGAATCTACGTTATGGAGAAAAATTACTTTACAAGTGTGGCAAAAAATATTTTTATGTACTTATTGGAATTTTTATATATTATTATTATTTATCATGGATTTATATTTTGTTAAAATATAATAAGTTGACTGATCCGCACACCGCGCTGTTTCGCCGTATACTGAGCCAGTTTGAACTTGCACCAAAATGAGCGCATTCGCGTCCCGCGTATATTGGTAGCAAACCACTTGACTCAGTATACGAGTGCAAAATAAATAAATTACTATACTTGATCCAGTATACGCTATTTTTTTTTAGTTATTTATAAAGATATATTTTTTTTTCTTTTACAGCTAAATAGAAAATGATTTAATTATTGTTAATATACAAAAAAGTGCAATTCTCAAAATTTGTTAGTTGACTCAGTATACTTAGGAGCCGTCGAGATGATGGATGATTTTTCAAAAATGTGGCGGGTCGTCAAGGTGCAGATGGACCACAAAGTGATCCTATAAGTTTTTTTTTATGGCGCACTGTTTAATTTTCAACTCTCGGCGTAAAGCAGTGCGTCGAAATTCCAGTGCGTGATAAAAAATCACCCTTGTGGGAACGAGGGTTTAAGGCTCGTTGATGGGTACCATTTTCAATTATTATTATTAACAACAAAGTTGGTTCCTGTCGTAATCCGAAAACAACAGAAACCTATTTAAGCAATTTTAGTGCCCTCTAGTTCTCTTATTTCCAAGCGGAATCAAACGATAACAATCTTCTTTTAAAATTGGCATTTAGATGCGTCAGTTCGTTCGAAATTTTGACGTTTATAAACGTCAAAGTGTTCCTGTCAGTCATTGACAACTAAACTGTGGGTTATATGTTGGATTCTGTCGGATTATGAGGCTAAGCGATTACAGATCGAGACATCCGTTCTGTTGCTCGAATATGCCAATTTAAATGTCTGTGTCTGAGGAAACTTTTCGTTCATCAATTTAGTAGTAACCAAAGAATATTCACGATGCTCAGATTAACTTTGAAACATAAAATCACGCCTGGATTCAGGAAGGGGTAGGCAGAGGCAGTGTCGGATTAAGGCTGCTTTCCACCAGAGATGTGCTTTGCTATGGATGCGTTTGATATCCACCAATCATATTCATTGGTCCACATAGCATAGCACTGATGGAAACAAGTTCAACCAAGCTGTTTTTTATGGCAGGATACTTGCTATGGGTGCGTGCTGTGGATACGTGCTATGGATGGGAGCTGTGGATGCGCGAGTGGTGTAGTTATAGGCAGAGCCTACTGTCGAAGCATCGTGTAGCTCGAACTGCGCATGTTCCTTGAACAGCAACCTCGCAGCGGCGCATATTCATAGCAGATCTTACTCGCCCCGTTACACAGCTTAGCATTAGTGGAAACGGTCACATAGTTTCCTAGCTTAACTTTCACATCGTTGCAGCATAGAACATCTCTGGTGGGAGAAGCAGCCTGAGACATTGCTGGGCCTGTAGCAAATTCTAAGAAGGGGCTCCCCACGTTTAGCACCTCAACGGGTAGGTTAGGTTTCCTATCACCATGCATATAGAAATAGGAGGTACTTTATCTATTTACATTAGCAGAAAAGTTTATGAATTATAGTTTGACCGAGACCGCTACACCGCGCCTTAGGTACGTCCGCGGTGAGACGGGTAGTGCAGGCCGCTCATTCGTCAACACTCACGGCGTCCCGTCACTCATTCGTCAACACTCACTGCATCCCGTCGCTCATTCGTCAACCCTCACGGCGTCCCGCCACTCATTCGTCAATGCCCCGTCTTGCCACGCATTCCTTAAGCGTTGTTCAGCGGTCTCGGTCAAACTATAAGAAAAACTAATATGCAAGATCGAACGAAGCGTTTTCGAAAATTTCTAACACTCCGCTTTGGAGAGGATAGATTTCATTTGACAATACAGTACCTTTTTACCTGGTTTAGTTTGATTTTGGTTTGTCACAGCATATAGGAAATGATTAATATTATTATTTTTTTTATTAAAACTTTATGCACAAGTAAAAAAAATACTGTACAAAGGCGGACTTAATGCCTGAGGCATTTTCTACCAGTCAACCTTAGGGTGGAGCAGAGACAAAACATGGCAGGTGCAACATAAGTAATAGATAACTTGAAAATGAATACTTACTAATACATACATATAAACCGAATAAACTTTGTCAGGAGAAATAACGATAGGTAAAGGAGAAAACAAATCCAGCAAATCAGCGCTGCAAAGATTCTGCCAACTTTTCACGAATATGTTCACGTGCCTTCAGTTTGAAAGATAACCGACAGGTTGCCATCTTGATGTTCAGAGGAAGCGCATTCCAAAGAAATACCGCCTGGACAAAGAAAGAAGAGTGAATAAAACCAGAGCGGTGAGAAGGACATCGTAGAAGACGATTGTTGGTGGAACGAAGATTTTTACTATGAGTTATTCTATGAATTATTGACGAAATAAACTAACAATCGTCAATTGTTTAGGCAACAGCTCGCCTTTTGAACATCAGTAATAGAAGTCCTCAATGGAATTGTACCAGTATGCAAATGAAAGCAGTCGAACAGCAATTGGTTTTGTCGGCAATAGAACAGAAATATTCATGTTTTTTTCGTTAGATACAAGAGCTGATAGTAGTTTTTTGAGTGATTTATACGGCATGTATCAGAAAGATGTGGTTAATATTTAAGGGTGTGATACAGACCATCCATTCGCGACTACGATGCTGATCCCATGGAGAAAGTTGTTCAGTTTATTTGACCACACCCTTAAATATGATCACACCTTTTGGACACAAGCTATATAACGATTGTACTTTATTTAGGGACCGTTTCAATCTTTTCGAACAAACTATATGCACACGGATACCCATAAAGTAGATTCATAAATACTCGTACATGAAATTAATTGCGAAATAACTTTTTAACCGGTATTTATCCGGCGGTAGAGAAATAAGCTTAGCTTTGATACTCCCTGGCAGATAAATTGTACGTTTTATATACTATATAGATACGGTACGTGTAATGAAAAAAAAATGGTACCCCTACGAATAATAATTTATTAAATATAATGAATATTTAGTTGCACCACCACGATGTTTGTGAACTATTAGGCGCATAATAAGCACCAAAAATAATTGAGAAAATTGTTCTCGAATGTAACTCGAGCAACAATTATTTATATTCTGTTATAAAAAATATATATCCCGGTCTTTCCAAGAATCGGGAATCACTATTTTATTCATTAGTACCTACTTATTTTGTATCAATCTTTCTGAACTATTATTTTACAATAGCATTCCTCTATTATTTTACAATACTTTTGCTTCCACAGTCGTAATTAAAGAAAAACAGAAAGATATTCGATAAATTTATTGAGGAATAACTGGAATAAGGCAAACTGAGTTGTGGGAACAAGTTTATATGGGGTGATTCAATTCGAGGTTCTTATGATGGCAACACTGTAATTTTCACAGCTGTTAGTTATTGCGCGTGTTTCAAACGCCAAATGTTAGTTTGTAACAATACATTTACAAAATGAATCGCTTTGGATTCAGCAAGACGACGCAACTTGCCACACCACGATGACGTCAACTGGACGTCAATGGTCGCCAAGATCGTGCGTATGCAACGTTGGAGCACCTAAAAAGTAACATCATCCAAGTTATTTCCGAGATAACCCACAAAAGCGAAAAACTCATCGAAAGTTACCTCGAAAGAATCGACTGCTGTAGAAGGTCATTTGCCTGAGATCATTTTCCAAAATAAACGAATAAATATTCGATGAAAGAAAAAATAATGAAGATATTGTTACATTTTGTGTATTTATTTTAAAATAAGAATTACGAAGCTCGAATTGGATCACCCTATATTTTGTTGAGGTTATGTAGGGTTTTGAATGCCATAGGTTAAAATATCAAAATGTTCTTTATCATATTTTTAGACGTTGCCAACTGCACATACACATTGAACTACGAAAACAACCTTACTGCTAAGAAATAAAGTGTCTATAAGTATCGAATTGTTACCTTGGACAAGCGAGTGGGTGACTGTACAATCGAACAAGCTTTTGTGTGTTGGTTTTAGCTGCCCAAAACTTAACTTTTAGAAAGAAGAACTTGTCTTCTAGGCCAAGACATTATTTTCTATCAAAGGTAACTTCGTATTATGAAAATCGAACCTAATAAATGATCACGTGATTTTTAAGCTAATAATATTTTTTTCTTGTCACAGAGAGCACAACTCGAGCGGAGACCAAGTTTCCTACAGCGGCTGCGGTCGCGGGACTTGCTGCTATACTGACAGCGGCAGGCGCCATCGTTGTACTAGCTGTGAGGAAGTAAGTACCACTCCTGTCTGTCTACCTTCTAATGGCGCCAAATACGCTCAAAAGTCACTCAAAGCCTTCTCATACAATGATGCTGATCAAATCTTCTGTACACGATGTGACCAGGTTTTTAAGACCAAGTTAGTCACCAGAGAACTCACGAAAGGAAAGATCGCTGTCACCAGATACGGTGAAGAGGACTTTAGAATAGAATAGAATCATTATTTTTTCTGAGTATTTTAAAAATAAACTACGAAATAAAAATTTGCCTGATGGTGCTAAACCTGGGTCTAAAAAAAAACCTTGTTTGTGAATAAGCACGTAAATGTTTAGCGACCTATAAACCTATATAATTATTACAGAACTAAAAACTTGTGCATGGAAGCTACCAGCATTTGCAATTTAAAACAAAGATATCTCATCTCAGATAGGACCAATAGTTTTACTCAAACACATGCATTGTTAAGTTTCCGTATGGAACTAGGTATAAACTTGCAACTTTCAAACTCTGTGTCAGGTCTGAATTCAGAACTTATTATTTATTGGCTCTATAAGAGGTGTTAGGAGACACCTTTATGGGGCTGAGAAGTAGTTAGGTGTTTGCGTCAATGGAATTATGGAATGAAGCTGGACTTAGGTATCATTTTGTGTTATGAGAGCCAGTTAGTTAGTTACGAATTAGTACTTATGTCTTCTATAGGTCAACGAGTGTTTGCATTAATGGTGTAAGCTGAACTAATCAGTTATTGAAATCGTTGTGGTAGTCTTCAAGCGCTACACATGTAGTAGATAAGATCAATTTGTCTTTCTCTTAGGTTTGTGTGATGTAGTGACAGTCCAGCAGTGTCCTATGGTTTAACAACAACCAACTTAGCAGATTTTACCTGGTGCTAATTGCTGTCATGTTTTGATCAGGCGGTACATCGCGTACTGGCACGTTGGTGCAATTAGCATTAACTGACTGAAAATAATAACTTGATGTAAAACAATAGTGGCAAAATTTATGACAACCAATTCACAGTAGAAAAGTAGACCGAGTTCAATTATTGATTTGGAACTCACCATCTTCGTTGAAATAACAAGCCTGTTACTTCTTCATTTTCTGTTCTGAGTTGTCTTACCTACATATTCCATGATTCATAGAAGTTTAGAGTTATGAGGATCAGGGTGTAAAGTTCACTCATCATCTTTAGAAAAAGGAGGATCTTTCGACCAGATGGGTGTTGTGTCTGGTGGGTAACTGCCCGACGATTGATGTCGGTAAGTTATATATATGTTGTTCGCGCGGTACACGTTGTTTGCGCGATGCAGGATTTCGCGTGACGTTAGTGTTATGCGTAGTTCACAAGTGGCGATCTAGATGTCGCCACAGAAGTATTAGTTAGTAAAGCAAGGTTCTAGTGCCTAGTAGGACTGACTGACTGCCCAGAGTGCTCCAGACGAACTTATATTGTATCATCATCCTTTACACAAGTAGAGTATTTATAATTTAATTTTCAAACGAAAGAAATATGTTTTTTTTTTTTTTATATCTTAACTCCCACACATAAAGTTCAGTTTGCCCTACAACTTCAAACTTTTCGATGATTTTTCTATACTTAGTAGGTACTAGTCATTCTGAAGTCTACTTATTATTGCAACTGTTATAAAGTTGATATTTCTTTGAGGGCCATTTTTCAATCATTTGATAACATTTACCTGAAAAATAAATGTGACGTTTTGACAGATTGTCCATACAAAAACTGTCAAAATGACAAACTTATTCGTGGCTTAGACATACAAATTGTAAGTTGGCCAACTAAAGGAACCGATTATATAGATACAGATTTAGTTGGACAAGATGTGCGGGCTAACATCAATATGTAACTATACCTATTAGTATACTCTGCGATTTAGTCAGCCAACTTATAACTGTAAATCCGCGGTCGCCCTAAATGTTAACTGGCGATTGAATACCCGGCCCTAAGTGGAAATAAGATCAATTTGGAAACAAGCATGTAAATACGTAAATGTGTTGCGTTAAGCACATTTTAAGCGAATCGTTCTTCGTAAACCCATAAAATATCTTAGAATTATTGCAATACTCCTGTAGCAGCCACAAACTCACCAAGATATGTTGAAATTGCCTTATTATTAGTCAATTGTTATTTAAGATAAGGTTTCGGTAAATACCTTCCCTGGCGCTTAGCCAGCCGCTACGGCCAAGTTCCGAACCGACCATACGTTTTATAGTTAGGTCAGCTGCCGGCAGAGGTCACTATTGTCTTAAACAGTATTTAGGAAACCTGAGGAGATTGTGGTCGGGATAAGGTCTAGTGTCTTTGCATTCATTAAAACTTATCTATAGGTTGTGTTAAGTGGGTCCTATATTGAAGTTCATTGTTTCCAAGGGTCACTTCCCTAAGAGAGAAGGAATTGGATGTTATCACCAGGCTAGTTCATCCGTGTTGGTGATTTAAGACTGTATTGTTTGACTTGTCCAGGTATTTTCTAGATGTTTTCGTGTGTCACGATAAATTCAGAAAGTACCTACTTAGGAATGCTATTGGAAATCATGACTTGTAAAAAAAGTCATTTTTGTATTTTTTATTAATAAAGAGATAAAAAAAGAAAGAAAATACGTTTATTTGCGATAAACATGACGCAAAAAAAAGAACACAAAATAAAAAAAAGAAACAAGTTTAGTGAAAATATGCGTCACATCCACGCAAAACGGCCATCGCACAGCATAATGCTGCGACCCTATGCGAGACAGAGCCCCAGCGCTGGTTTTCAGCGACAGCCGGCGTAACATACAATGAAATATAATTATGATATAAAAATAAAGTAAATATATAATAATTAATTCTACATGTATAAATACGATATAATATTTAAAAATGGCAACATTCCGTTCAGTCGTTTCCGTTTAGTTCAGTTAATCACAGTTTCTAACATACTAAATTTGATTTAAAATACTTTTGAACGACCTACACTGTCCTCTCATACCTAACAATCACCACCCTCAGAAACCGAATAGAGGCACAAACCTATTAATAGTTGAACAAGGAAGTCAATTACATCACAATAGGCATTAATTATATCCCATAGTTATCAACAGCGATAGTTGTATCGCTCCAATACAGATAATTTGTGTGGTATACAATGTATGGTTTCTTCATTGTTTGCATACTAATAATATTATTATTGTTGTATGTAACTTAAGATTATATTATACTTCTCATAACTTTAAAGATTCCTCGTCTTTGCAAATAGTTAAATGGCTCCAGCGATCTTGTTGCCGTGCATTTTGACTCATATTATGCCAAGTTTCATAGAACAACTACTAGGTTTAAATATAATTTGATTTTGTCTCGATTTTGTTGTGTCTCTGTTTGTTCTGTTCTATTGAATTTTATTTTTTATTTTTGCTCACCGTCCGCAAGCCCGCGCCTGCGGTACCGGGAATCGGCTTGTAATTCTCGACTCATCATTATGAAAAACTTTTACTATAGGACTTACCTAAAATTACGAAATCAGCTGCTCCATATACCTAAAAGTCAAAGTCATTTATTTCAAATTGGCCCTTATAAGGCACTTTTGAACGTAAAAAAATTGAATTGATTCTAGTCGCCCCTTCCAAAAGGTAGTTTTCGCATGGAGAAGAATGGGCAAGAAACTCCACCGTTACTCTTTTAAAATGTTTTACAATATTTTATAATTATATGTAAAGACGATGCACCTAGAATAAAATTACTATACCACAATAGGTTAAAAGAATTAAAAATCAAGCAACAACAGATAAATTAATTATGTGATAGATACATGGTGCTCAACTGCTCACATATTCACAAACATTGTAAAAGTAGACGATTTTCCTAAAATTTTACAATTAATAAGTCAGTGTGAGTAAGTATTCACAGAATGTAAAATCAATGTCATATATAAAAAATAAAAATATATGTCTATATAAATTATACAATTGTTTTTTTTTTGAATTATGTATATATAAATAATATAATTAATTACATACATAATTAATTACAATTGAATTATATACATATAAATTACACAGTCGAATTAGCAACTAGTTTGATTTTGTCTAGATTCTAGATTATCCTCTGCATAAATAATCATGTAAGTTGACAGTCATCGGGTAGGTTTAGAGGTTTCGATTGAGGGCTGTATCTTTATTTTCATTAACCCCTGCATAGTCGCATATAGGCTATTTTAGTATTGGTCGGCTATTATTCGCTGAAACAACTGTGGCGGCATCTACATCGCCACATGCGAACTGCGCATCAAAGACCTTTCGTCACACAAATCCTGCATCACGCAATTAAAGTTTACCGCGCGAACGACATATATAAGACTTCAACCATTGAGCAGTTGCCCGCCAGACACGACACCCGTCTGGTCAGAGGATTCCCTTTCTAAAGAGGATGAGTGAACTTTACACCTTGCCCCTCATACCTCTAATCATCTATTGGCACAGTGACTGCTTATTCTATATCCAGTAGATGTCTCGATTCTCCTGTGCTAAGTCCATATTATTCAGTAATCTTAGGCTTTCACATTTGTATTATATTTTTTAACAACAGGCGAGGTGAAACAACTACCACCAGTAAGCGACCTTCACAGAGCGTGGTCCAGGTGGACGCCCAGGGGAGGAGGTTCCTCATCGCGTACCCTGCACCTGCAGACAAGCTGGAGACCAAGCCTGACATATTGAACCCTAAGGCTGGTGAGTATGGTAAAGGTCATCATTTTCGTTTCGGCACAAATTGATCATAAATATATCTAGGTAAAAACCGCTCATCTCATGTCGTGCCAAAAAGTGTCAGTCAGCAAGGCTGGCTGACAGGAAGTTCAGTTCCCAACTTAATTTTTCTTGTAAGTTATAATATTCCGTAAGTATGTCTTCCATATGTCTTCGATATTTACAGATAACTGTCGCTTTATCGAGCAGCACTGACTTTCTTCTTTTCTCTGAAAGCAGTTTCTTTTCAAGGATAGCTCATAGTTAGTGTGATAAGGGCTAGCTATCTAAGATGCGCCGGATAAACTAAATTTCTTCATTCAAGTTCGCTGTTGCGCTGGCATTGCTCATCGCGCAATTGAATTCATAAACTTACCTCTCCTTATAAAAATGCATTTCAGTATGATCTGCCTAGCCTTTTCCCAACTAAGCCGAGCCCAAGGCTTCCGGTCTAACCGGATGCAGCTGAATATCAGTATTTTACATGGAGCGACTGCCTATCTGACCTCCACAACCCAGGAACTAGATAGGTAATACGATACCCCTTGGTAAGACTGGTTGTCAGACTTTCGGGCTTCTGACGACCCGTAACGTCTGTCAAAGATCCACGAATGACAGCCGGGACCAACGGCTTAACGTGCTTTCCGAGGCACGGAGGAGTCTCGGTATGTAAAGATGTTCACTCATCCACGGACCAACCCCGGCAAGCGTAGCTTAACCTGATGAATCGACCCGTGCGGCTGTTATTACTTAGCCACGAGTTCCTCCATGCATTTCAGTATATATAAATAAAATAGTATTCCTATCCTATAGTATTGTCGCTGAAAACCAGCGCTGGGGCTCTGTCTCGCATAGGGTCGCAGCATTATGCTGAGCGATGGCCGTTTTGCGTGGATGTGACGCATATTTTCCCCCAATTTGTTATTCTCGTGTTTTTTTTTTCTCTTTGCGTCATATTTACCGCCAATAAACGTATTTGCTTTCTTCTTTCTTCTTTTCCTACAGATTGTTTTAAATGATCTTCTTGTCCAGATAACGAGCCTCCCCGTGTGGTCCTGGAGTCGAGTGACAACAAGAGCTACAGCATCCGGGAGCCGAGCAGCGAGCCACACAAGTCAGCCTACAGCCCACCATCCACAGCTGAGAACATGGTAAGAGACACTACTTCTTGAGATAAGAGTTCATGCCGTGATAAAGACGAACGAGCAATGGTGAGTGAGCGACATACTTGTGTACGTACTTGTCAAAAAAAAAAAAAAAAATTTAGCTTATTAAATTAACGGTTTCTTTTTCTTTTAATCAGTCTCAACATTGTTTATGTATAACCCATGGGAAGTTGCGAGGTAACCCCATCACAAGTATCCTCATAACTTACCGGGGCTGCCTCAATTTTGTGCTGTAGAACAATCTGTATGAGAAACAATAAAAACTTTTTATTATTTATTATTATTACTTGTAGTATTGACTTTAATGAGAGTATGAGAAAGAGTAACAAAGCAATGCTAAGAGGTCTAGTTTTATGCTCTGGCCAAACAGGTGCGAATCCCACACGGGATGCGGGACGAAATTAGTGCGAATAGTCGTGTGACTTCCTTATCAATAGTGTGGCCAGATTAAATTGATATTCGTATATTTTTTTATATACAGCCTAATATTGTCTTAAACCATAGATTAGTACGGATGGCACTCCGCCAAATCATTTAAATAAAAAGCGACTCTTCCAACGACAATAAACTGCAATTTAGGTCGGACAGCGCTAATTACCGACAGTTATATGCACCTAGAAGGTGCCTCTCTTTCAATCGCGTAACTTTTATATCTTCTGACTACGTTACGCCCACTGAATTCGATAAGTCGAGCCCGCCACGTACCTACTTATAGCTTCACACCTAAAATATCGTACGTATTCCATCTGTATTCATATGTGCTTAAACGACATGGTTTCTGGCCACGAAAAAAAAAACTCTATGGTAGAATCATGATTAATTTATTGTAGGTATGGTTTACATTCCGCTATGGACATTGTAAACTCAAAAAAAATTGTTATATTGGGCGACTCCCACGCAAAAATCGAAAAAGATCTAAAAGGAAAAGATACAGCTTTTGGAAGATTCTCGAATGGAAATCGAACTCCACACGGACAAAAACTGGTTGAATTTTTAATCGCTAGTCTCACAAAGAAATGGACTTGGCGATCACCAGACGGAAAAAACTACAGCGAAATAGACTTCATTCTCACGAACAAACATACCAATGTACATAAATTTGACATAATAAATAATAAATTCAATACAGATACTCTCTTTGCAGAGTTTACATCTTATCATTCTGTATATAACCAACTTCATCATCACTGTAATTTCAGCCGAAAGACGTCCACTGCTGGACATAGGCAAGCACCACCACTTCGACCGATTCTGTGCCTCCCAATTATGACCAACTTATATAAATATTTTTTCAAAGATCATTTTTACGCTTTTACCCTGCAGATTAGTTGAAACAAACACTACACTACTAACCACAAAGAAACCACTTATCATCAAAAACAATTAAAACCAGAAGTAAACGAAAATTAACTGGAGGCAAAGTTTCAATATATATTTAATGTAATTGACCTGAAATCTGCCAAAGCTATTGTTTGCCACTGTAGCCCCTCGAAACAAATACTTCCCTGTATTCAACGCGAGTTCAGTTGTTACAACAACATCCTGTTAATTTGTTAGTTAACCCTTCCTAACAAGTTAATTTTGAATCATTTGTCGTTTTAAGTAATTAATAGTATCTGGTAGTACGTCTATTGCATGACATAATCCTTTAAACAGTCCAATAATTTATAAGTTAATATGAATACGTCAACAATCACCACGATTGGCAAATTAATTGGTTATTTTAGTAGTTAGTATTATTTTGTGCGAAATACATACCTAATTTATTTGAATTCAAATTATATTAAATGATTTTTAATTGCAAATAGGGGTTAATAATATTGTAGTTACAAAAAAGATAATATTATGCTTATAATAATCTCACACGTACTTGCCATATGGGGCAGAAACTACAGAACGCCACCTGCTACGATCCTTACATACTCCTTTTGCCTCGTTTACGTTCATACATCTGGTCATACACGCACGCCGGTTGCGAGTACTACGCACCTGTAGTGTTATTCTGTAACAATCTCACCGTGAAAACTTAGGTGAGGTGGGCTCGGAGTGAGCTGTCAGTCCCTAGCACCAGCCGGTCTATTCTGTATTAATCTCACGGTGAAAACTTAGGTAAAGTGAGCTCGGAGTGAGCTGTCAGTCCCTAGCAGGAGCCGGTCTATTCTGTAATAATCTCACGGTGAAAACTTAGGTGAAGTGAGTCATTCCACCTGCTGCTAGGGACTGACAGCTCACTCCGAGCTCACTCTTCATCTAAGTTTTTACGGTGAGATGGTTACAGAAAAGCACTGCAGGTGGAATGACAGCTCACTTCAAGCTCACTTCACCTAAGTTTTCACCGTGAGATTAATACAGAATAGACCGTCACCTGTTCTTTCTGAAGAACATCAGCAATGAGGTCACTATTATGTCCTCCTATGGCTTCCCCTCTGAAAACGCTGGTAATAGGCGGCTATATCTTTGAACAAACCCTACAAAACTCTTAAAAAATAATATCCCATTTGTTTCAGATGCCGGAAAGATAGCATAAGGATCAAATCCAGAGTGATATGTAAATAATGTTCGAAAGACTATAATAAATTGTAAATTCAAAGGATGCCAACAATTACTATAATATTAATTAAGATAATTATAGAATTTATAGACGAACTCTTCCATATCAATTTAATATTTGTAAATTATTGAGATATTTATCTGAGAGGCGTTTTTAATCCAAATGTCAGTTAAAATATTAAATGTAATTGTAAATAGATTTTTGCAGAAATTCTTGTTTAAATACGAAGAATATCGTGCATATCTTCAGAAATAAGTGTCGTCTGTTAACTATCAAATACCTACATATCTAGAAAATATAAACGTTTTATTTTAGAAAACGCCTCAAGATCTATAATCTCAAAAAGTTATTTTTAAGAGAAAACTATGTGAATTATGTGATTAATATAATGAACGTTGGATTATTAAATACACTTACAGTTTTCAATCGTGTTGGATTTATTTCTCTCTTTTACCAAAAGTGACACTCACTCAAAGGTAAACGATATAATGTCTTTTGATAACCATGTGGTGGCATCTACATCGCCACATACGAACTACGCACCTCACCGACGTCACGCAAAATCCTGCATCGCGCAAGCAGAGTTTATCGCGCAACTAGCATATATACAACGTCCCGACCATGTCCCGACATCAATCGTTGGGCAGTAGCCCACCAGACACTTCACCAATCGGGTCGGAGGATCCTCCCGTGTCTATAGAGGATGAGTGTACTTTACACGCTGTTCCTCATTCCTGTATAACTTTATACCTACAGGTGTTTTTTTTATTTCTAGCCAGTGTGGGTTCTAAACTACATAGCATGGGCTTGTAGTGCCCGTGGCGGGCATAAATGCCTGGAGGCTTTCATTCAGGTATTAAGTTCTTTTTACTTTTTTGTTGGTATATTGGCGTGTGCTAGGTGATATATAGAAAATAATTTAATTTAATGTTTTGTGTTGCGTAATGTAAATTGTTTTGCAGAAGTACTATTGTATGCAATCAAGTTTTTCTAACTATTCAGACAGCTGTGCTGCTGGAGAGTTTGTTGAACCACTTTTTCTTCCCAGCTAAAGCACTATGAAGCGGTGAAGGTTGGGCGTTTTTGGGGGACTGTCTTATGTAATTTTGACGTTCGAAAAGTGTTGATTCTCAGCCTAGTTTGAATAAATGACTTTTGAATTTGAATTTTAATTTGAAGAGTATTTTTATTTATTTTGTTTGAATAAGCTTATCTCTGGAACTACTATATAGGATTTAAAAATAAAATTTTTACATTTGATAGCCCAATTCTTTAGGAATGATAAAGGCTATTTAGCATGACGCTACGACCCTTAGGAGCCGAGCAAAAAGAAAAAACCAACGATGCGGCGACGAAGTCGTTGGCAGAAGGCAGTTCTACTATAAAAATACTGTCAATAATCTTACTGAAATTAAACCATTAGCGTGAGTGAAAATCGGTCATCGTTGGCATTTTAATTTTGTTTAGCCCGTGGTTCCTTTAATAGCGTTTTTCTCTAGGACCTAACTTCAGAATTCGGAATTTACCTACAATGGCTGAAAAAAAAACCCCGTATATACAATTCGGAAGAAATCACGGGCAGAAGCTAGTCTTCTGCCCGTGATTTCTTCCGAATGAAACATCTTGTTTTAAAATAAAAAATATAATTAGACACTCGGCATTATTGTAGCTTCCTACTAGTGAAAGAATTTTCGTAATCGGATCAGCAGTTCCGAAGATTACGCCGATAGCACACCTACATCGCGAAACCATAGCAGCGAAACCACAGTAGTTCAATTCAACTAGCTCGCGTCATGTTCCGCAATGCGAAATTCGAATCGAATTGCGGAACATGACGCGAGCCAGTAGTATGTGCTACCGGCGTTACCCCATACATAAAAACTCAAAAATACCTCTTAATACTAGCTGATCCGACAGACGTCCTCTCCAATAATTCAAATCGTCAGTTATGGTCTTAAGTTCATGCAAAAATTCAATAGACAAAGGACGTTCAGATTTTCCCGAATTTTAAAATATTCTGAGGAACTCCCAATTTTTCTTTCCATAAAAACGAACATTTTAAAACCAAAAAAAGAAGAAAATAAATTCTCAAGTGATGCGCTTACTAACGAACAGCATTTAATTTTTACTAAAAATATTACATTTATATGAATCTACAACTTAACAACTCAAAACAGCTATTTGCGACGCTGCCCACTTTTTAAATGAACGCTCTTAAGCAATCGAAATAGCAAACACCATATTCTGAAGTTTGTCTCCAAATAAAACTAAGCTTAATTTATATACCAGTAAAAGCTAGCTTAGAAGATCTAACTTCTGGATTTTATTTTCACACTGCAATGAAAAGAAAATTACGAAGTGCTGCTTATTATTCGAGGCGAGTAAGTTCTTCTAAGAAAATGTGGATTACTAGTCTTTTAGACGATAAAGTGTTAAGGCAGGTTGCTAGCTGTCTTTGCTGGTGACTTGTGGCTTAAGGTGAAAAATAATTAAATTATAACTAAAATAGAAAACTTGCAAAGCAGTAACTTCTATCAGTAAAAAGTTATAGCTAAATATATATTTATTTTTTTCACAAAGAGTTGAAACGTTACTTAAAATAACGTTACGCGTAGTTCCGGTAACTATAATTTGTACCATTCCACCAGGATCGCAACAAAATTAATTCCTTAGATAAAACGATACTAACAAACGGAACGAAATCTAAAACGAATTTTTTTTAAGTAACTAATTATATTTGTGTGTTCTTTTGCTCTTATGTTACAAATCTGTTTTCATGTATGTTTTTTTTTTTTTTTTATATATATATAGTAACATCACAAAACTTGAATATATTGCAAGTGCTGTGCACACCTTTAAGTGGCAAATTCACTTTAGAGTTTAAGTTTGATATTGTACCCCTAAAATGTTCTAGTGAATAAGTCGTTGGAGTGCCGTAATTAAATAAATAAATAAATAAAACTGTTTAATAACAATATATCGTTATTAATATATCGGTATAAAGACATAAAAACGTTATTCATTTCGATACGCAACGTTGCCATAAAAAATGTAAAGTTGACACAATCAATATAAAAGTAGGCAGGTAATCACAACTTCATTCACAACACTGTCTGTAAAAGATGCGCACTCTCGAACGAACTTAATGTGTGAATACGCCGGTGACTTACCACCAGCCGGGCGACGCGCGACGGAGCGGTGGTCAGCGGGAAAAGTTCTTAAGAATAACGTTACAAATGAATCTGTAGCGTTATTACAAGCGGATATAAGCATAATGTTACTGATACCTTTAACATAACTAAAAATATTGTTCTACAAAAATGATTTTCTACGTTTTTTTTGTAACGTTATTGATATTATTAGATTTTAGTATCGTTAAAAACTTTGGCACGTTATAATAATATATCATTTAATGTAACGGAATGCAATTCTTTTCGTTTTCAAGTCCCTGGTTTTTTCTCAATAATTTTAGCCTAAACGGCTTCATTGATTTCAACATATGAGGTATCATTCGATTTGTTTTGACCCCACAATTGACACCGGCTATAAGAATTTTGAAAAAATAACACTGACGAATTTTGATTGCCATTGAGTGCAATCAAACTATGTATACACTACATTATACTCGTAGCATTCACTTGTGAGGTTGTAACAAAACATCGAACCGTTCTAATCTATTACTCTTTAAAGCGAAATCGAATTGATCAAGAAAAATCGATACGAATTGCGTTCTCACGCTCGCACCGATAATCGAAGGAGCAGTTGCTTCAAAATGGCGTCAAACAATGTCGTGCGAACAAGTATCCGCGAAATTAGAAATATTATATTTTAATTGACGAACTGAGACTTATTTTGCGGAAGGAAATACACTTTATAACCTTTTTTGTAGTCATTTTGGCCGCATGCAGTCACTTTTGACAGCAAACAATACTGTCACCACAGATAAAAATCGTTTTTAACTTGAACGGATCGTTCTCACTTTCGACAAGTTGTTGCTTGCACGATGACGTCATCAAAATGAACCGACTCGCACACCAAAAGTAAAAAGGGAATCAACTTTTTGTTGTTCAATAAAAGTTGATCAACTTTTACATGTTCTTAGCGATTGTCATTCAATTCGTGAACCGATTTAAGTTGATCAACTAAAATCGCTTCGTGATTACCCCGCTTACAAACTCAACTTGCGCTCGACACTCGTTTGTTTTGTTTTGTTTTTCTTCATAACACGAATAATGTGGATGGATAATGTAACGCGAATTCTGCGTGTGGATGGCACTACAAGCATTACATGTAGCAGTCGGGCTGGCGCTCGCGCTGATCCATTGGCTGTCGGGTTTTAGCGCGAACTCGCCTCTCGCAGTCGAACACATACAGGATTCGCGTTGAGTTTGTATGCCGTCAACACTATTCGCACTACATTACATTACACAATACACACGACGTCTGGCTTTAGATTTTACACCATTGGTTTTACAATTCCTTTAGTACCGCCGCGCGCCGCACGATAGGCAACTATTACATGGATACAAACTGTGGTCGCATCTTCGATATTTTTTGAATCACACAATATTATTATTCATTTTATTATCTCTATCTATAATTATTATCTATCTATTTCTGTTCTGTTCTCGTGATTATAATTCTATTTTGTTTTATATTTTTTCTTTATTATTCGAGTTAATTATCTTTTTGTATGTACGTGTTTTTGTGACATATAAACACATTTTTTTTTCTTACTTGTTAGTTACACCACAATATTCGATACTCGGCCTTTCATGCACTTGGCGGGTTTTTACGTGAACGCGCTATCGACGCGCGTTGCAAGGAACGCGCGCGCGCGGGTTTTAAAACGCCGTGTACATGCGAGAGTTTTAACCGACTTCAACGAAGCTATTTCCACTGTGGCCTGTGACAATTTTCCACCAGAAGAGCTGATGATACCAGTGCAAGAAATACACATAAAAAACGACCGGATAGATTATAAACTTAGGCAAAACACATTAAAAAAAATTAAGAGTTTATTATGAGCATGCATTCTGAAAGTGGGCAACGTTGCAAATAGATGTCAAATATTTCGCTGTTTCAATAAAATGATTTTGGCAATATTACCGTGCGGAAATATGAAATATGGCTAACTAGTGTATATCGATTATGAATTTCAATTATAACACTGTATTCGATGTTTTTCACGATTTTGTACACCTTTTAGGTGTAAAAAACCGGCCAAGAGGGTGTCGGACCACGCAGATTGAAGGGTTCCGTAGTTGGAATGAATTTATCCCAAGGACAAACTTAACATTGTATTTGAAAAACATGTTCTACCATACATTCCTTGTTTTAGAATGAGCGCTCTTAAGTCACGTTGCTAAATTAGTCTTAAAGAATTTCTACAATAGACTCATTGTCTCCAAAAGGGTAAACAGGGTGATATAAGCAATGATTGTGCTGTTTTAAGTCCACAGTGTACAATAAGGAACCCTCTTTCTATTTTTACATGAATGAAATTGAAGAAAGTTATTGTGTAAGGCAATGCGTATGTAAGAAGTCATACAATTTTGATTACATAAAGGTCTAAATCAGTTCGAGTGTTTTCAGTATATAGTTTATAACTTTTTTTTATTTTTATTATTTGCTGTTTATTAATTTAGAGTTAAATTACTTATTAGTCTTTTAGGCTATATTGTAATTAATTACTAAGAACTTTAGTCATCATCGATATAGAAAAAAAAAATGCTGTTCTAGTTATATTTCAACTGTCTTCCTGGGTTCCGTTTGGCACTCTTCGGGTAGGGAACCCTATAAATAAATGAAGGCACAAATAAAATCAATTCGTTTAAAACTGGTAACACTTGAAACCGTCACAAACAATACTACAAAATTGGAACCATCTTCAAACAACCATTCTAGAAGTGAAGTAAATAAAATTGAATAGTTGCCCCCAGGAGTTTGGCGTATGATTGGATACCGGCTTATCGTGATACATAAACTAACTTAATACCGCGGCTGGTTTCATAACCGTTAAGGATCTATGGTAGGGTTGATAATATGGGGAAACTATGGCTGTTTTGAAGTGTACTGTCATAATAACTAACGTGTTCTTGCCGGCTTTTGGGTAGGAACGATCGTTAAGACCAGGCACTCTAAAGACAATTTCCACGCAAGCTCCGCCCCCATGCACCCCGCCACTTCACTATGTGTTAAACGCTAACCCATCAGTTATAAAGTTGAATATCGCTTGAACTCTTTGATCGCATTCGAGCACGCAACTAAATGACGTAAGTCTCAATTCTTATTTCGTTTATAACTAAAGTGATAATTGATCTAGAGAAAAAATATATCGTGGCTGGATAATAAACCATATTTTCTTATTGAGAATAATTATTTTAGAGATGAAAGTCGAGTAATCTTAATTTTATTTAAGTAATCTTTAAAAAAACACATGATTTTCGAATAAAAAATGAATCGAGCGAAAATGTCACAATCACATAACTGTCTTGTACATGGAAAGAAAATGATCCAATGAATCATATACTAAAGTTCCATTTTGATTGTATGCGTGACTGTTTCAGAATATTAATGTAAATTAACATTCAATTTAGGGAGCCTCCTCTTAAATTACCCTAGTTGTTTGTTGTCTCCACGCAATGTCTAAATATGATACATTTGGAAAAAAAACTTGGAATATTTTGTAATTAGCTGGATATCTTGTAACCGAATAAAGATTTGACCCAGATTGAACCCTCGTATATTTTTACGCGGCGATGTTTTATCACACACTGGAGTTTCAACGCACTGCTTAGTGAGAGAGAGTTGAAATTCCAACAGTGTATGTTTTTGACGCGTTGGGATGTATTGTTGGGTTCTCGATGCTTGAGCGACCGGCGACTGCTACATCCAAGTTGGTTGCAGTTATTTGACTATTTAGTATTTTTGGGACCCCAAAATAGGAATTATTTGAAGTTCACAAAAAGAGGCGCATTCATTATTTTAGAGTGTTCAATAATATATTAGTTTTACTGTATTTGTATATAATACAAGGTGTTCCTTTTGATATCACATAGCTCTAGGGTATTAATGAAACCGTGTCATAATATCAACTGGCATATGTTTATTAACCGACTTCAAAAAAAAGGAGGTTATATGTTCGACTGTATGTATTTTTTTTTTTTTTTATGTATGTTCACCGATTTCTCCGCCAATTGTCAACCGATTTTGAAAATTCTTTTTTTATTCGTAAGGGTATACTCCTGAGGTGGTCCCATATTAATTTTGTGAAGATTTGATGTATACTTTGGGAGATAAACGAAGGAACTCCTCAAAAACAAACAGTACACGTAATGTGATTTGGATATTGTACTAAAGATCAAAAATAATTGCTGGTGTTATCTATCCATCCGTGGTGAACTAATTATAGTCTTCGAAGATACCGCATGGAACTCCTCATCGGTGAACAGTACATATAGGAACTTACAGTGAAAGGTTAGAAGGTTAGGGGATAATTCTTTGAATATTATAGGCACGTTTAGACCGTTACTTGTATTCTTATATTCCGTTGAGCTGATGATGGAAGGTACAACTCCTTATCGATCAGAAGTTAGAAGATATCTTGTCCTAGATAGACATACTCGTTGACATCGAGAATTGATTCCTCAGCAGACACTAGAGTGGGCTCTTACCCACTCTACTGTCTGCTTAATAAAAAAAAAAGCAGCCTTAATCATTTTGGCCTGGCCAATTATTATATTTTTATACAAATGTACAATTGCCTTAATCGTTGCATTTCACGCAATGCTCTTTCGTCATGCGGTTTCTTGAGCAATTTGTTTGGCTCTAAGTCGCAAAGAGCAATACCATCCAGAGTCTTTACACGACTTAGCGCAACATAAACTTGGCCTTTAGCAAAATTTTTCTTGCCTAAGTTAATCACGGCTTTGTTTAGGGTGGTGCCCTGAAGTTTATGCACCGTTACCGCCCAACTAAGGATCAGCGGCAGCATCCTCCGTTCAACATCCCCATAACCTTTTGTTGCCTGATATGTTGTTGAAACAGGCGCTATGGCAACTAACCCCTCAGTGTCTTTCACTTTTGTGCCAATAGTGTCATCATCAAATTTTATAAAAACTGAATCGGGTAACTCGCCTGATTCTATTTGATCGCGACGAAAGGCAGGCCATTTAAACTTAGAGACAATCCCCATTGCCCCGTTAACCAGGCCCTCAGTAACAGAAATGTTACGTCTCAACATAACTCTAGAGCCTATGCCAAGTTGCAATTCGTGCAACAAACCACCACAGTTATTTACATCTGCAGGAATAACATTAGATGGTGGTCGTTTTCCGTAGGTTGCTGCCTCTCGTGACTCATCGATAGCACGCAAGATGTAAACGAGACTTGACTGAAGCAGTTGGTTCGTCATCTTAGTGTTATAGTTATCTACCAATTTAAGAGTTGGAAAAATCCTTACTGCAGCACCATCTGCGAATTCACCAATCTGTTCAACTCGCCGTCTTTCACACAAAAGTTGCAATTGTGAGATTGTGAGCTCACCAAATCGCAAGTTATTTAATAAATCAACAAATTCCATATCGCTACTTTGACGCATGTTGATGGTGAGTTCGCAGAAGGAGAACTGTTGCCATAAATGTATTTCTGCGTTTGACCACGGGGGTTGATCGAAGCACCAATGCCCTTTAACGGGTGGTAACTGCATGATGTCGCCAAATAACAACACATTTATACCACCGAATAATAAATTATTGTTTTTAAACTCCTGAAGGCGTAAGTGAATTATACGCAAATTTTCGTAGGAAACCATGGATATTTCATCCACTACTAGCCATTTGATGTAACGCCACTTACGCCTTTCTCGTTCCAACGGCTGTGCACTCATTTTACGATATGTCATCGTGGTACCTTTTTCGAACGAAATTTATATGTAAGTAAAATGTAACTAGGACTTGTATTTACTTAGATTTTATTTGTAACAAATCGTGTAATTAACGTATGATTTACAACCCAATTCCTTCCAGAAACAACTAGTAAATAAAAATTAATAATAAAATAATAATACCAGCCTATTACTGTCCCACTGCAGGGCAAAGGCCTCGTCTCATACAGAGAAGGCACGAGCACTGATCATCACGCTTGCTCAAAACGGGTTGGTGATTTCAGACTAATATTAACTATAAGTCCATGTTTCCTCACGATGTTTTCCTTCACTGATGTCAATAATGTCCAAGATAAACTCAGAAAGTTCATATGAATTGGAAAAGTCACATTAGAACCCACAACCTCATGCATGAGAGGCGAGGCCTTAACCTCTGGGCCATCATAACATATTAAATTACCAAAAAATATATATTTTACTTAACTATACATTTCTTTCTTTTCCAAACAAATATAAAATACGAGCATACCTACCTACACATTTCTAAGGTGCCAACCCTATTGGGGCAGAATCCATAAAGATTTTAGACTAGTGGAATCTGCCCCACCAAGTCGAACTAGTGGGGCATATTCCACTGAAAATTTTTAGGCATTCCTATTTGCCCCACCAGCGGGGCGCTTGGAATGATTCGTTAATTTTTAAAAAATCTTTTGTTATGTTTCCATTATTCGACTGGTATACGAATTTGTGCGGGGTAGGTATAAACACAACTAAAAAGTGAAAAATAAAAACTTTTTTACAAAAAAAACAACCGACTTCCAAAAAAACACTTAAAAGAGAAAAATAAATTGAATTTCGGAAGTCGGTGGCAAAAACGAAAATACAGATCCATATAGTTATATTTTAAGATGGTTCGCAGTTCGCATAGTTGAAGCCGTGATATAGTTATATCCCTAGGGATTACTATATATGTATCTAATAAAATACTATTGTTTTTGCCACCGACTTCCGAAATTCAATTTATTTTTCTCTTTTAAGTGTTTTTTTGGAAGTCGGTTGTTTTTTTTGTAAAAAAGTTTTTTTATTTTATTTTTATGTTTCAAAAAAAATAATTCGACAAAGTCACGATTATTTATGTTAAACACCCTAACGTGATTTAAAAAAAATAAAAGATTATTTTTGTCCATAAAAACTAATAATATGACAACGTCGCATTTTCTAAGCTTTAAGTTTGAATGAAAATGAATTACTCGTACTTAAAATGAAACTTTGATACACACATCGAAAGTCTAGTGTTATGTTATCTTCGAAACTATGTATTTTTGACACACTTGTTCTAGGACTTTTTGCATTATTTTACTTACGAGGGTGAATCAAAAAGTTTATTAGAATTGCATATATATAAAACCTTTTTGGGGAAAGTTCGATATTCAAATTAAAGAGTGTCAATCACACAATATTTATGCAAACTGTCACTTGTTTTTGTCAGTTCGTTCGCACGTAATAAATTATTTGTGTAACGAGTTGCTAGAAACCCAAAATTATGGATAAAATTGAGTTACGTGCGGTGATAAAATATCTCAGTTTGAAAAAAATGTCTACGAAGGAAAATTTTTCGGACATTCAGCAGACATTAGGAGATAATGCTGTACCCTATTCTACGGTTGCGTATTGGGTGGCTGAATTTGAAAAGAGGTAGATCAAGCTAAAAGATGACCCGCGTTCTGGGCGGCCTACAACCTCCGTTACGGGAGAAAATGTCAAAAAGGTTGAGAATGTGGTTTTGATAGACAGAAGAATCACTATAAAACATATAGCTGAGATCCTAAAGATATCATTTGGTAGCGTTCAATCCATTTTAATTGATTCACTGGGGTTCAAAAAAGTGTCGACAAGATGGGTGCCACGAATGTTAACCGACGAAAACAAAAAGCGACGTTTGGAAATTTCTAAGCGTAATCTCGAAATGTTTCAGCGTGATTTGGATAATTTTTGCCGTCGCCTTGTCACCATGGATGAAACGTGGGTCCACCATTTCGATCCTGAAACTAACAGACAAAGCATGTCTTGGAAACGACCATTCTCTCCATCCATTAAGGAATTTCGAGTTGCTCCTACCGCTGGCAAAGTTATGGCCTCAGTGTTCTGGGATAGGAATCCTTTTTATTGATTACCTGCCAAAAGGCTAGACGATTACTGGACCCTATTATGCAAATTTAATCCCGAAAGTGTGTGAAGCGATTAAAGAAAACCGTCGTGCAAAACTATCGTTGGGCGAGTTGTTTCTTCAAGATAACGCTCCTGCTCATCGATCGGAAGTTGCGCTCAACGCAATCCGCTGTGCTGACTTCAATCTCCTTGACCACCCACCATATTCTCTGGACTTAGCCCCAACTGATTTTCACTTATTCCCAAAATTAAAAGAGGACATTCGTGGAACAAAATTTGACGATAATGGCGCGGTTATGGCTGCCGTAGAGGAGTTTTTCGAGAGTCAAGCAAAACAATATTTTTCAAAAGGAATAAGGAAGTTAGAAACGCGTTATTCTAAAAGCATTGCATTGGATTATGTAGAAAAATAAAATATTTTTGTTTAAATCTTTGCATTTTTTAATATTGATTCCAAGAATTTTTTGATTCACCCTCGTATTGCATATAAACTTAGAGTTATGGGACATCAAAAAGAAGACGTTGTATAAGACTTTCGTAATCACCAGGTAAGGTCAGTTAGTTTTCAATAGATTTATTTAAGGTAGACACTACACAATCATCAATGACTAATTCAAAGTCTCTCTTCAGGGATCCATATCATCCCAGTTTATGTTACATACCTACCATATATTGTCCTTATTGGGCATACTATGCCCCAAATAATTACCCCGACGTGTAGGTATCGGTTATTCTATGATAAGCAAGAGACCTATTACAATGGACGAGGGTTATTCAAGTTATTACAGTTAAATGTTAGTTAAGTTAGTACTTATGGTTACTGGATTGATGGTGCCGAAACTGAGGGCAAAATTCACAGTGATCTGTGAATGAGAGTTTTCATGAAAAAACACGCCACTAGTTGGCGCCACTTTGACAAGGGATTTTCCATTTCGGCAATGAGTATAAAATATATGATTCGATTCATTCATTCGTTTCATAGGCGCTTTCACACTTTTGACAGGTGCCCGGACCTGGCGTCTCAGTGCTGCCACCTGGTGAACGTCATTTAAGAAAACCCTCATTTTGTGAGTTAAGCAAGCGTACGAATGTAATGTCTGTTCCAAAAGTAACTGACGAGTGTAAACAAACATAACAAACCCTGTTCAGGTTAAATACTTACGCAATCACTAACTGAAGAGAATTAGTAACACATGTATTTGTATTTAGAAGGATTCAACTTTATATCTCACACTACCTTTTCCAACAATTATTGTTTGAATAACATTCATCAACATCAGCTTATGGCAGTCCACTGCTGGATATAGGCCTCTTCAATTGCACGCCATTCAGCTCAATTCTCGGCAACTCTCATCCATCCGCTACCAGCCACCCTGCGAAAATCGTCGCTGCACCTAGCCTGAGGTCGTCCTACCTTACGTTTGCCGATTCGCGGTCTCCACTCAGTAATTCGTCTACCCCAACGGTCATCGGTTCTATGGCGAATATTGATGGCCCACCGCCACTTCTGCTTGCTTATTCTGTGAGCTATGTCGACAAGTTTGGTTCTCTGCCGGATCACCTCGTTCCGGATTTGATAAATAGATACTATCTTTTATCATCCCAGAAAGGCGTCTCATCTGAAATCGGATGCGAGTAGCGGAACATGACGCGAGTCTATTAAACTGAACTACTGCGGTTTCGCTGCTATGGTTTCGCGGCGGAGGTGTGCTACCGGCGTCAACATTTAATTTTTGGGTAGCCTTTGGGAAGCTTTGACGAATCTTCTCGTCACGTATTCCACAGAGCCTAAAGACGTAGATCTTCAATCAGTGCGTCCTGCCTATTATGACTTACGGAGCCGAAGCGTGGATACTCACGGTACGACTGGTCCATAAATTCAAGGTCGCTGAGCGAGCTATGGTGCGGAGCGTAGAATAACGCGTTACGAGACGCTAGTGACGCGTTATTTCAAGATTTAAAATAAGTTCGCCTCTAACCATTAGTCCTTAGACCATTTAACCTATGGAATTTAAATGGTCTAAGCCGCTTGGTTATACGATCTAGATTCTAGGGATTCGATCCCTTACAGAGACTCCAAGCATAGCCCGCTCCATATCTCGCTCAGCGACCTTGGAAATAGGAATTATTACTAGAATTATTTTTGAAATTATTTTTTTAATATTAAGAATTATTTTTTTTACTTGAATTATTATTATTAGAATTATAGGAATTATTTACACACATTCATACAACACTCAATCACTCACTCACTCATATACATGCACATACACACAAATACTAACAATACTAACACTAGAATAATTTTCAATTGAATATATTATAGAATAACTTACAATACAAACAATTAATGTTAAACTTACCTCATTTCGGAATTTTTTTTTTTTTTAGAGCACTTACAAAATTATTTAAATTTAACCATTACCTAAGGGGCGGAGACCTGGTGTCCTGAAACACAGACTTTCCGTCTAGCTTAGGCACCAGTCTCCCCACAATATAATATTACTAATTTTTGTTTTAATTGTGTAAACCGTTAATAAAATGTACTGTGTATTGTGGTGAGAAAAATAAATCTTATCTTATCTTATCTTATCTTATTCCCGGGTTGGACAAAGTGTTATTGGGTTTTCCATAAAGAGGGTACTAGATACTAGAGGCGTGATGTTATGTAATAATCTTAAATAAAAATGTCGGAAATCGTTGCTGAGATCACGGACAACCCCTTGACTCTTTCGATTCTTTTTCGTACCGAAAGCTGTTCTTAAATAGATCGCCGATTGTGATAAATTAGCCTATTATCAGTACATTGTCGGTACAATCTTTTATCATCCCAGAAACGCGAGCTTATTTTAAATCGTAGAATAACGCGTTACGAGTCCATAAGTTAAATGTTCTACGCCGCTTGGTAATAAGATCTAGGGAGTTGAATAGAGAATAAAGCGTCGTGCAAACCGGCGCGACGCGGCTCTAACAAAACAATTTCTAAGAAAACTTCACGGTAGAACAATTACCGGTGTCGCGCTAGTCTACACGAGCCTTTATTTGTGCAGAACTGTTTTTTTAATGAAACATAATATTTACATATTTCTTTACCTACTGTTTCGGTTGTTCTTGGTTTGAGATAGTATTGTGATTTAATTTCGTATGATACTGCAACAACTATCAGTTGCTAGAGATGCAACAATTATCTATAAAAATATTTTATATAAGTATTCGCGTAAAATTATAAATAATATAATTAAATTACGTATTAAATCAGTCAGTGATAATAATGATTGAAAACATTCAGTACCAAACTGAAATTTAATTAAACATAATAATAATTGGGATGGAAAATTAAAATGCGCTGTGTTTATTAGCATCGATGTGTATTGAGCGTACATTTCTACTATTGCTGTAGTCATGAAAATGTATTGGGTACCTATTCCGTCAAGGTTCAGGTACTTCTTGATCGCAACGATAGGTCGTAGTGGAGCAAATGAAAGATGAGTGGACTGTATAACATGTAGATATAATGTGATAGAAAAATATGAATTACAAACGGGGTCGGTTATAAAGCAACAAGAAAATATGGACAATAATAAAAACGCGTAAGCGCAGCCGTGCGTGGAGGTGTGCAACAGCTGACTGGTGTGGCGCGGGGGCCTTCCGTCGTGCGGCCGGCTGACTCGCCGCTGTCCCCGCACCCCTCGTTCACAGCCGCTAGTGCGCGGCAATGTTAAGAGTAGCGGTCTCAACACTTCTCGAGATTAATTTATCGATATTGTCGATCGCCATTAGCTACAGCTCCAGTAACTGTTCAAAACTACCATATCAGTAAACTACTTAATAGCAATAAGAACACCCATTTACTTAGTTTACTCACAGATTTAATTTCAACTGTATCGCTTTCTTGTTGAAAAATTAATTAAATAAGAAACAATGAAGGTCTTAGTGGCTCTGAGTGTTTTGACGATTGCCGCTATGGCGTATGGTACGCCTTATCCAAGGGGTTGCTACTACGATCCTTGGGGAAGATGTAAGTTTGTCTAAAAATTGTTAAACATATGTGCATTTTGTGTTTTGGTATGGCCTTTTGTGAATTGCTGGATGCCGTAAATTCTGTTAGAACAACCTGCATTCTACGTCCTATAGGGGAGATCCGCCTGTTATCGCGGAATTTAGGACAGACCAAAAGCGTATATAGCTTTAGACTTAGTTTGACTGACCCCATTGGCAAAAGATTGCCAAAATTAATTACTAACGGTGTAAAAAGTGCTCGTAATTGAATATATAGCCTAGTTGTGTGACCGTCGGACAGCCAAGTCATAGGTCTCGAGTTCGAACCCATGGCACGCACCTCTGATTTTTCGGATTCATGTGCGTATTGTATAATTATCATTTGCTTCCAAAACGGTGAAGTAAAACATCGTGAGGAAACCGGCATGCCTGAGAGATATTTCTCGACGGCATGTGAAGCCAAGTTAGAGGCCCATGGGCGGCTTTAAAACTCTGACACCAGGGGTCTACTCCCTAAGCGAAATTCGTACTTTTAGCCGAAGTTACAGACGCTTCCCTCTTCGTCTCAATCACGGTATCTCCGTAAGTGAGATGGAGTACGCACTGCCCATATTTTCGGCCGAAACTACGGATATCGCTTAGGGAGTAGATGGTTGGTCACTAACCACCCCTGGTTAGTCACTAACCATACAAAAAGAAGAAGATCGAATCATGTATTAACTTGAACGAAGCAAAATGAGTACGTAGATCTATCGTAACATGTGAAGTTTTGTGGTTGGGCAAAGGGGTGAGTATATTATGTTTTAGAGCAGGGATCACCAATTTGTTTTATTGGAGGTCCGGTTTTATGGTTCCGTACGTGAAGGATGCCAAACGGCACCTTATTACTAAACCTCCGCTGTCCGTCCGTCCGTCCGTCTGTTTGTCTGTCAGCGGGCTGTATCTCATGAACCGTAATAGGTAGACAGTTGAAATTTTGGGGTTTTTAAAAATAATATGTTTTTTGCGGTCCGTTTAGTAGATGATTACTAGGAACCAAGAAAAACAATATCAATTATGAAATAAATCGAAAAGATTTTTTTTTTACTAAGTAGGTGTAAAGTTATGTAATGAAAAAGATAAGTGTACACTTTGGTGAGAAGCCAATTAGAATGCAACGCAGTCATCTGGGCCCCACATGAGACTAAATATAGTCTCATGTTGTAGCGAATACAAAATAAATTTGTTAGATTTTTATATTTTAGGCTCTATGGAGTATATCATTTTTACCCGCTTATGTATCCCACCTTGTTTATATTAGGCATGGTTGGATACAATGAGCTGAGAGTTAGGCGTGAGTTCGCACTTGTCTCATATTTATTTAAATTAATTAGAGGCAAGATACATAACGCCAACATATTAGAGTTGGTGTGTTTGAGTGTGCCCGACAGATATGTGTGGCGGCGACGGCGGCCTCAGCTGCTAGCTGTACCTCGTGGCCGCACTAATCTGGTAAATGAGGCGCCCCTGACGCGGGCGCTTCGCACCCTTAACCTTGTAGCGGAGGAAATTTACATTTTTGCTTGTACACTGAGTGAATTCACAAGAATAACATTTTATGTAATAAGTTTTAGAAACTAAGTTGTTATTATTAAGTTTGCTTCACTATTGCATTGGGTTGTACCTGTAATAATAGTTGTAACTGATGATATAAATAAATAAATAAATAATAAGACAAAATAACAAAGTAAGTAATTAATTACTCATGTGAAAAATGTTTTTTTTTACTTTGAACTATCTGTCTGAAGCCTAGAGTAAAGTTGGTGAAAGATAAAACTTAAAAAAAACATACATACATAAACTCACGCCTTCTTCCCATGGGAATAGGCAGGAACTACAGAACGCCACCTGCTGCACTCTTTACATAGGTACTCCTTTTGCCTCGTTTATACATCTGGTCATACACGCACGCCGGTTGCGAGTACTACGCACCTGTCCTTTCTGTAGAACATCATTAATAAGGCCAGTATATGTCCTCCTAGGGCGTCCCCTCCCGGCGTTTCCAGTCACATCTGCCTTGTAAATACATTTTGTTAGTCGCCTTTCATTCATCCTCTCAACTTGACCAAACCATCTCAGCATACCCTTTTCAATTTTTGTCACTACATCTTCTTTTAACTCACACTGTTGTCTTATCACATCATTCCTCAGCCTATCATTTATAGTTAGACCACACATTCTTCGCAAGGAACGCATTTCCTCAGCATTTATCCTACTTTCATGCTTCTTTTGCCACACTCAGCATTCGCTTCCATACATAAGCGTGGGCACCAGCACACCTTTGTGAACAGCCAGTCGAGCCTTTTTGGACATCAACTGGTTGGTCACAATCGCATGTATAGCACCATTCACTTTATTTCCCGCATTTACTCTCCTTTCCACATCTTCATCCATCTTCCCATCCCTTGTAAACAGACTCCCCAAGTATACAAACTCACTTACTTGCTTCTTCTCATTTATTTTCATATTACACACCGATACATCCTCTCCTCTTTCAAAGACCATGACCTCCGTCTTATTCACATTTATATTTATCACTTTCCTCTTATATGCTTCATCCATCACAGTCACCATGTGTTGCAACTGTTCTGCTGACGATGCAAGTAGAACTTGATCATCTGCGTACAGAAGGCATTTGACAGGCAACTCATTCATCCACAATGCGCACTCACCCTCTTTCAAATCTGTCAGACACATAATCCATTTACAAGTTGAAGAGCCACGGTGACGCTTTACACCCCTCGAGATGCAGAACCAGTTCGTGTAGCAGCACTGAAATCCTTGTATAAAGATTTCAGTGCCCACCAAGTGCCAGTCCACACCGTCCATGGATAGTATCGACCACAGTTCTTCCCTCCACACACTGTCATAGGCCTTCTCCAAATCAACGAAAGCACAATAGACTTTCTTGTGCTTTGCCAGATGTTTTTCGGCTATGCACCTTAGGGAGAAGATCTTATCCATACAGCCCATATTTTCTCATCTGACAACAATAACAACAATATTTTTAAATTAAGTTTTAGTTACAAATGTTACTGTTTACTTAAGGGTACACTAGTCGACGGCTCAAATTCGTTGGTGGGCGTCACTAATATGCCTGCTAATTAGTCTCATTATTTATTTCGTTTTATTTATTTAGTACTTTTATTTTCTACTTTTAATTTATTTATTTAATTATATATTTATTAATTTATTTAGTGATATAGACGATGATTTATAACGAAAACGAGCGCGTAAAATTTCATGAACAGACCTTAATCGAAATAAATTATTTGAATTATTGAATACATTATCTATCCTTGTACGCCTTCTATTTAGCCATTTTCTTACTAAATAATGTATTTATTTACGCCCAAAGACGAGTTAAAATTAGTGTTGAAATATAGAAGTTTCGACGATCATAACTTCCAAACAATTTTTTTTTCCAATTCAGCTTCCATAGAAGGCTAGATAATGACAAGATAAATTGATATAATTTTTTGTTTCGAACATACGCCGTCAAACAGAAGAGTAATCACCATACTACGTTTGTACGGAAGAATGGCCGACTAGCGTACCCTTAAGGTCTGCACAAAATAGTTCGGCGTTCTGGATCTGGACCACGGTCCGTCATTTGTTGACTCCTGTTTTAGAGTAATATAGAACAGATAAGATGACCCATTTAATAAGTTTGCTTATATCAGGACCTTAGTTGGACCATGAAATCGAATGAATCAGTAACAATGAAAGTTTTAGTCGCTCTGTGTTTTGACGACCGCCTTGTTGTATTACTCCAGAGAGTGTTACTGCGATGATAGGAGATTATTTCTCTAAATAAATGTTTATAAATTCAATCAATCTACATCGTCAAGAAAACATCGTAAGGTATCGTAAGGAAAATGTTCTAGAACCAAAAATTCGAAGACATGTGACGTCCGCCAACCAACACCGGGCCCGCGTGGTGGGTTACGGCCCACTCCCTCTCACAGACGCCTGTCCCAGCAATGGGAATATTATGCTTATGCTAATCTACCCAGCCTATCGCAATCCAATACTGGATACAGGCAAATACATATCTGCATCCTATATTGCGTAGTACGCTTTCAATCGAAATCCAAAAGAATTTGAAGGAAATTGTTGATTCAATGCTTCATATTTTTGAAAAATTTGGCTTCTTAACATCGTAAATAACGCAATGAATGTTGTTGAACTGTCAAAATTAATGGCCTTGCCATTGTAAGTATGTTTCGATTATCCCGCTGGTTCTCTTCCTTAGCCATCTGTCGTGTTTTCGCTATGTAGGTACCTACATAATTACGAGTATAACTAGGTATGTCATATTTATTTCCGAAATTCCGCGAATTATTTTTATTTACCGAATACGTATTCGAATATAAGAATATTTTATTTTGCACATTGTAACCTTTTGACTGTTTCGCGACACTTTTGTTCGTGAGATAAAGAACTTCGTCCAAATACAAAGTCTCAAAATGTTATCCTAGGTAGTTTTGAATTTTTATTCTTTTGGGCTGATGCAATGGTCCTTGACATCAATAACCTAAATGTTTTGGTGTCCAAAAACGACGACCCGTTTACAGAACAAATCAACAAACCGTTAGAATTAGATCTCTACACGCGCCGGCAGAGCTTGTGGGTCGTAAAAAATATTATCTTATTAAATGTAATAAGAAAAACAATAATTAGGTAGTAACAAAAATATAAAAATATTTTGCAACATAGCCCTGACTTATCTTCGAAGTTTATCTAAGGGGTCACTGAGATACGCGGGGGTCGTGCGGTCCATGTTCTTTTACGGGGCACCGGTGTGGGCGCGTTCTTTGAGGTGGCGGCCAGCCCCCCGTTTGAAAGCGTCCCAAAGGGTCATGGCCATCCGGCTGGTCCGGGGATACCGCACGGTCTCCGGTGAGGCAGAGAGCCTCCTTGCCGTATTTGGATGTAAAAGTCCTCGCGCATATTTGGGATTGGCGCGAGGAGATGAAACGCCGGGGCGTAACTCCGCTGCCACGAGAAATCACGGCACAGCGGACAGAGCTCCGGCGGGATCTCATGGCGTCATGGAGAGTGCGATTGTTGCAACCCAGTGCTGGGCACGCCACAATTGCGTCGATAAGTCCCCTCTTTAAGGAGTGAGTGGCTAGAGAGGCGCCATGGCGTCCTCACCTTCCGCCTGCCGCAGGTCCTCACCGGACACGGTTGTTTCCGGCTGGTCCGGGGATACCGCACTGTCTCATGGGATCTGGAGGCAAAAGTCCTCGCGCACAGTTGGGAGTGGCTGTACTACGAAACGTACTACGTAATTTTCGCCAAGGAGCAGGCGGAACAAAATTCAAAAAAATTCAAAATTCAAAAGTCATTTATTCAATGACTTTTGAATTTTGAATTTTTTTCGTGAACGCGTGAGGAAGAGGAAAATTTCGCGCCCTTACGCCCCTAGCCACCTCAAGAGACGCCCTGGGCGTAGGGAATACTAGGCCGGTCACCGTTGACGCAAGCCTGCGGACGGTGAGCAATAGCTGTCCGATAAGGACCAGGCCCGGGTCGACGGCGCGTTGTGTTTCACGCGCGCCTCAAAGAGATGCCAGCACAACAGACGGGGTCCGCTAGGGTCGATGCGTGCCGGGGTCGCGGGAAAGTCCGAAAGGGATACCGTGGCCCCTGGCAATACACAGGTAACTGAAGGAACACGGGTGAGTTTTATTTAGTAAGGGTTTGACACGGCCGGAGTTATTTGATAATTTCGCATACAAAAAAAAGAAAAAAAAGGTCACTTAGATGCAGTACACAAAGGTTTATCATGAACGTGACTCTTTAAGTCACGCTCATGATAAAAATATGAACGCATAATTACAAACTGATGTCAGTAATATCCAAGACAAACTCATAAAGTACCTACATATGAATTGAAAACTCGCATTGATACTGAAAGAAAACATCGTGAGGAAACCTGGACTTATAGTTAATATGAGTCTGAAATCACCAACCCGTCTTGAGCAAGCGTGGTGGTCAATACTCGTGCCTTCTATGTATGAAAAGAGGCTTTTGCCCTGCAGTTGGACAATAACAGACTGGTATTATTATTACGAACATCGTCCGACTCTAACCTTAATTGTGAACAATTTTTTTGATTTGTAATCGACTTCTAACCTCATAAATCACAAAATAACAGGTCAAAATATTGGGTGGTAGTACTTTACTTTTTAAATAGATGAATAAAATAAGTTGACCTACTGTCTACACGTCACGTATACTGTGACACTTCGCTCGGCTTTGGGTTCACATAAGTTCACATGGACGACGTTTGCGCACGGCTCGCTTCGGAAGGGTGGTAGCTTTAAATGCCTACTTTGCTTGGTCTACCTGGCCTTGACATTGTTTTTATGGCGACAGACTTAAATAAAATGGTGGTAGCTAGCCAGGTCACTGAGATTAGAATGGGAACGTTCTTAAAATTACCGGAATTCGTCACTCATAATAATCACGTTCGTTACTAAATTCTCAATAACTTTTCTAATTGTTACAGGCGTGCGAGCATGCGAGGAAGGTACTCATTCTTACTCCACCGGCTGTGGCCCCTTGACCCCTGAACCAACCTGTGACGAACCCAACCCTGTAGCTGGTAGAGGAGCCATCTGCGACTACTCGGCTTGCTACTGCAACTCTCCAACCCTCAGGGATCCCGTCAGTGGAAAGTGTGTTCAGCCTGAAGAATGTCCCAAGAAAGGAAATACCTAAGAAAGAGTAAAATGTGTGTCTTTTTATGTTCCAATATCAAATGTTAAAAGATGCCATAATTAAACTATATTTTTGATATAAATTATTCCTATTTGTTATTTTATTTCAATGTCCTGTATTACTTATAGGTACACTAAAGGCTATCAATAACTTTTATCCGAGAAATAAATATTGCAGTCTTCTTCTAACCATGCCGATGGCAAGCTACGAGTTTAGCACATTCAACAGAGTCCATCAGTTCCCGTAACGTGCAAACGTGTGGATTTTGTAGTTCTACAGCTTTTGTGGTAATTATTCTTTAGATAAAAGTTTTCTGATTATTGAAAAATCGGCCCTTAATTAGTTTTACATCTCTTGTATGCCAAACTGCTCAAAGAACGCTTCTGAGCTTCTAATGAACTATATAGACAACATGAATAAACTCACGCCTTCTTGCCATGCGGGTAGGCAGAAACTACAGAACGCCACCTGCTACGATCCTTACATACTCCTTTTGCCTCGTTTACGTTCATACATCTGGTCATACACGCACGCCGGTTGCGAGTACTACGCACCTGGCCTTTCTGAACGACATCACCGATAAACTAATGAACTGATTCACAACAACTTCCAGATTTGTTTCGGATTTGTGTTAGAACATTTTCAGTAATAGCTCGAAGTCTGCAATAGACACATATTGGAGACTTCGAGCTGCTACTGGAAATGTAGGTATGCAATAGCCAAACGCCTAGTATTGCATACCTACATGACTGGCAAAATCTGGGTGTGAGGTCAGTAGGTATACTATGGCCATGCACTTCTGCCCATAATATTTACATAGCGTCCTTATCGTAATGATACACTTATGTAAGTAGTTATCGTGCCGTTACCCAGATTCTCAATGTAATTATTTAATTGATTAGAAAACTAATGAGCGATCACCGCTACTATGTAAGACTACCTATTTAGTCTCGATGGTCAGTGCAATAAAATAGCTCAGGTATATTGCTCGTTTGTTGAGGAAAAAAAAAGTTACCATGAAGTTAGTAACCCTGTGTGTTCTGGCTCCGGTCACTTAGTCAGCTGGTAAACCCCAATCAAGAGGCTGCATTTACATTGAGGGAAGATATAAGTATTTGAAAATACTTTTAAGTATATCAACATCTGCCTAGCCTTATCCCAACTATGTTGGGGTTGGCTTCAAGTCTAACCGGCAGCTGAATACCAGTATTTTACATGGAGCTGCCTATCTAGAAAAAAAGAAGAAAGAAATAAAATTCGTTTATTTGCGGTAAACATGACGCAAAGAAAGAACAATACACGAGAACAACAAATTGCGGGAAAATATGCGTCATATACACGCAAAACGGCCCTCGCTCAGCATAATGCTGCGACCCTATGCGAGACAGAGCCCCAGCGCTGGTTTTTAGCGACAGCCGGCGTTGATGTGATGACGTCAACCGGTGCAGCATATCTAACCTCCATAGTCCAATCATTGGGTAACACGATACCATTAAACCCTTGGTAAGACTGGTTGTCAGACTTTCGGGCTTCTGACTATCCGTAACAACTGCCAAACATGTTCAAATAAAAGCCGGGACCAACTTCTTAATGTGCTTTTCGAGGCACAGAGGGGTACGCACCGATTTTAACTTGGTCACAGTTCTAAAATAACCTAACCTATTTAGTCGGGGTGCCCATACAGTTATATTACTAAATCGTGTTCGTTTATTTATATTCCTAGTAAGATAGTTATGAACCGCTTTCAAATCCCTATATTACGGTATACAGGGTGGAATTTTAGAAACTCCAGGTGAGTTTCGGCGGGATAGTTCTCTAAATACTGGAGAAAGCAAATTTTACTCAAAGGAAATATACCTTTTAATTTTAAAAAGAAACATCTGAATTCAAAGTTTTTCGAAAATTCGATTGTCAGTGCTCGAAATGAGGTCCATTTTGTTGGATACACCAATTTATTCTTATAAGGAATTAATTTGTAGTAACTTTTTATACCTAGTTGTAATGAATCGTAATGTTTACCTTAGTTCTTAACTCGTTTACAGTTGCATAGGAGTTTTCGTAAATTTGATTCTAATCATATCCCCATATAAAAACTTCAAAGTAACTTAACAGTTACTTGAAATTTTATTAGGTACTAACATAAGTAATGTGATGGACCTTTAAATAAAAGTGCTTTAGGTATAATCTTGTTCTATTGAATTTATAAGTTTAGATTTTATGGTTTTCCTTTTAATAGGCTGTTATTTTTTCGGATTTTTGATTCCCTAGTGTAGGAAGTGAATTTTCGAAAATCTTGGAATGCATATTTGTTTCCTTTTAAAAATAAAGGAATGTTTCCTTTGAGTAAAATTTGCTATCTCCAGTATTTAGAGTATTTTCCCGCCAGGTGAGTTTAAAAAAATCCACCCAGTATACCGTAATATAGTTATTTGAAAGCGGCTCATAACTATCTTACTAGGAATATAAATATACGCACACGATATAGTATAGAGCTTTTCACTTGTGCATACTCGGTTAATGCTTTGACTGTAATCTATAGGGTATCGACATAAATGGAACGTAGACTGAACTTCACATAAAGTTGACCTTAATTTCCTTTTCTGTAGTGTTGTAGTAGTTTTAAAACTGTAATTATTTGTTTATTTTAATCTCTTCAGTATTTTAGCACTCCCCTTGTTTTGTATACCAATAATATATTTTGCACTAAGTTACTTATATGTGTGGACTTGTAATTAGCTAAATAGTTACCTAAATTGTAATTATTTTATTATTTGTCTGTAAGTCCTCCTAAAATAAATAAATAAATAAATAACTATTAGGGCCCCCGACCATGTAGGTTAGGTTATTTTAGAACTGTGACCACGTCGCAATCGGTGCGTACCCTCTGTGCCTCGAAAAGCAGAAGAAGTTGGTCCCGGTTTACTTTCCCTCAAGGTGAGCTTCAAAAATTCCACCCTGTATATAGCTATATCCCTAGGGATATCACGTCTATAACAATCTTACAGCGACATAAACATAATAAAAAACGAAGGCGATTTTCGTGTCTTCCTGTGTGATCGCTTAGATCTTCTAAACTATAAGTTATAATACAATAATATTTAACTTAGATATAGAACAGAAATCTTGATGTTTAGACATGTCGGCATTGCACTCGAGCAGGGGCACGCTAGTAATTTCATAATCAGCCTACAATGTTCCTACATGTCTACGAATTTTGAGTTCAAAAAAAAAATCAAAATATTTTATTTCACATAAACCTATAAGGGCACTTATGAAACGTCAGAAGCTAGATGCACGGTTCCAATTGGTCGTTTCTGTTGTAGTTGTAGACTGAGTTCCTTAATAAATATTAGGATTGCTAAGGAAAAAGAAAAACGTAGACGTGTGTGATGGTTGCTGTATTCAAAGTTCAAAAAAATTTTTATTGACATTAGAAAATATTCATAAAACCTAACAAATAGTAAGTTGAATAAGTAGGTTTTACAACATCCGCCCTTAATGGCAATAAAAAGATAAAGTAGTAATGCTGAACACAATAGAATAAAATAAAACATTACTACCAGACTAAACAAAAATATAAAACATAAACCGACGAAAAATAAATAAATAGAAAAAATATTCTACTTATTTATCATTAAACCCATATTAACAACGCACCTAAGATGATCTATGCGCCTTAAGGGCTTGGTTAAAACATCGGCTGTCATTTTATCCGTAGGTATGAACTTTATATCTATAAGACCCTCAGTAACCTTTTCACGAATAAAATGATATCTCGTATCAATATGTTTAGTTCTATTGTGGTGGATAGGATTGAGCACAATTTTCTGTGCACTTTGACTATCGTTGTATAGCAACACCCTATGAGCAAAACCAGTAATGTCATACACTAACCGTCTGAGGAAAATAGCCTCCTTTGCAGCACTGCTCAAGGACATATACTCAGCTTCTGTAGACGATAAGGCTACCGTCGGCTGCTTCTTACACTCCCAACTAATAGGTCCACCTGCTAGCGTGTAGTAATAACCAGTGTACGACCGACGGTCATGTACACAGTTCGCCCAGTCAGCATCCGTGTATCCACACAGACGTCCACCGACTTTTCTGTAAGTAATACAGTAATCCATAGTACCTTTCAAATACTGTAACACCCTTTTAGCGGCCAACCAATGTCTCTTATCATGACAGTTATTAAACTGACTTAAATACACAGTTATTAAACTTGTGGCATAAGCTATATCGGGTCTCGTATTAACAGCTAGGTACATGAGACATCCTACCAAGTTTTGGTAAGGATATTCACCAAGAGATGTTGGATTACCTTTCTCCAATTTGTTATTCTCCAAAGGTGTAGACATTTCCTTGCAATCTCGCATATTAAACCGCTCCAACACTGACTGGATATAGGTCTTCTGACTGACCACAATTTTATCGTCAACACGGTTAACATTTAAGCCTAAACAATACGACAATGCACCCAAATCTTTTAGCGAGAAAAATTTCTCCAAGTCATTTTTGACAGCGTCAAACGAATTTTTTTCTTTATAAAAGACAATTAGATCGTCAACATAGACTGCAAGTATTAAGGTTTCATTACCAAACTTTTTTATGTAAACACATGATTCCGCAGATGTTCGTGCAAAGTCAATTTTTGATAGAATTTGATGCAATTTGATATTCCAGGCTCGAGCTGCCTGCTTCAAACCATAAATGGATTTTCTGAGCAAACAGACTTTACCTTCTGCCCCGTGCTCAGCAAATCCCTCAGGCTGTTGCATGTACACTTCCTCCTCTAAGTCCCCATTGAGGAATGCGGTATCGACATCCATGTGTTGGATCTTTAAATCCATTTCTGCAGCCAACGCTATAAGGGTACGCAAAGATGAATTTCGAACTACAGGTGCAAAAGTCTCGTTATAATCAGTCCCCCAAACTTGACTAAAACCTTTCGCAACTAGTCGCGCCTTATACTTGACTATTGCACCGTTCGGGTCCCTCTTTATCTTGAACACCCATTTACATGGAATAACCTTTTTATTTGGTTTATCCACTAATGTCCAAGTCTGCTTATTCAATAAGGCGTTGTACTCATCCTTCATTGCGGAGATCCAGTTATATTTATCATCGCTATTAACAGCTTCACGATAACTTTTTGGATCATCACACAACAAATCAACACCGTGAGTGCCGTATGAATAATAATCAGGAGGTTTACGTACTCTTTCAGGATACCTTCTCTCAGGACATGCATCGTTGAGTTCAACTGAAGGAACCAGGGACAGACCACGTTGTTCACCTGAATGTAGAGACTCCGTGTCACAAACCCCACCAGCTTCTTCAGTCGCGTCCACAAAATCGTCAACTTGCTCTACCTCCATGTCCACACTTTCTGAAGTAGGTGAAGAAGTAGAAGCAGATGAGATAGAAATCGCCCGTGGCGATGTGGTATCTGAAGAAGTTTGTAATAAAAGATTAATGACATTAGGGCTCACAGCAGCTTCAGGCTGAACAAATTTGTCCTTCAATCCTGAAAAAATATTTTCAAAAAACGTAATATCCCGTGACTTAATCAACCTTCGAGGGTTTTCCGCGCTACGGAAATAATAACTCCTTGGATCGTCTGAATATCCAACGAAGATATGTTCAGAAGTTTTCATGTCTAGCTTAGTTCTCTGACATGAAGGCACATGAACTAAAGCTCGGCAACCAAACACTCTTAAATGAGACAGGTCGGGTTTACTACCACACCACATTTCATATGGCGTCATACCATTAAGTGCACGATGAGGTGACCTATTCTTTAAATAAACACTAGTCTCAACAGCATCCTGCCAAAAAGCTTTCGACAAAGAGCTCTGTGCCAGCAAGGAACGGGCCTTCTCCACAATGCTACGATTGCTACGTTCACTTACCCCATTTTGTTGAGGGCTGTATGGTACAGACGTTTCATGTCGTATCCCTTGAGCCTGCAAATAGTCTGTCAGGTCCTTGTTGACATACTCAGTACCATTGTCTGACCGAAGGGTTCGAATCTTAGTACCAGTCTGTCTCTCAACAAGTGCTTGGAAAGCACAAAAAAACTTCTGAACTTCTGTCTTAGATGACATACAATAAAGGTATATAAAACGTGTATAATCATCAACAAAAATAATGAAATATTTATTACCTTTAAAAGATTCAGTGGTCATGGGACCACAAACGTCCGTATGGACCAATTCTAATGGTGACGAAGCCTTTTTATACTTAATCCCTTTGAAAGGCTTCCGCGCCTGTTTAGCCTCTACACAAGGTACGCATGGTTCTTTGTCAACATCAGTATACTCTACACCAACAGCTAGACCTTTTTTGAGTAGATCCATACCAATACGGCAGAGATGTCCTAGACGCTTATGCCAAAGCTGAAACTGGGACAAATTAGTGTAAACATTATAAGCTGAAATACCTTGCGGTTTTACTGTACAATCTAAAGTGTACAATCCACCACAATTAGAACCATGTAAAACAGGATCCTTTTTAAAAGAAACATCATTAGAATTATAAAAATTACAGCCATTCGTATCAAAAACAATCGAGAAACCTTTCTCTACTGCCTTTTTGACTGAGAGTAAATTACAATCTAGGCCAGGAACATGTACAACATTAATAATCTTCTTAAAATTGGTTTTTGTGTCAATATCAACATCTCCTAAACCCACAGCCGGCAAACATTTACCATTTGCTACAGTTATCTTCCCATCACAGGATTTGTAACTATTAAACCATTCAGCATGTGGAGTCATGTGAGTAGACGCACCAGAGTCGATTATCCACTTCTCAGACATCTGAACACTTGGTGCAGACAAAGCCAGTCCCGTGACACCATCCAAAAACAATTCCGTGACACATGCATCCATATTCCCTGAACTAAAAACAGTCAGTCCCTTATCTTTAGAACAACTTTCTGTTGAGCAACTCGCCTTTGCCTTTTTCTCCTTCTTTTTGAGAGGACAATTAGGACTCTTGTGCCCTGGCTTCTTACATCGAAAACAAATAACTTGCTTGTTAGTATGCAACGCAGCCACATCATCTTTAGTCTCTTTCGTCATTTCGCTCAATAACTTACTTCTTACCAAATCTGTTGTGACTTCAACGCTCCCATTCTCAAGCGCCATTATCAAGGGCTCGTAGCGAGACGTTAGACCTCCCAAAATAATAGCTGCTAAAGAACTATCTTCAATGGTTTTGCCAATGTCGGCCAGGTCTAGTGCAGTCGTAGTTATTGCCGTTAAGTAAGCTTCTAAATCAGAAAAGTCAGATAAGGTGTACCTGTACAACTTACGTTCCAACGACAGTTTACGACCCAAACTTCGATCCTCGTAGGATTTCATAAGAGCATCCCACGCTTCTTTTGCGGTCTTAGCTGGTCGAACAATCGAAATAGCAGCACCATCCACAGTAAGGCATATTTTAGAAAGAGCTTTTTCATCCTTCCGTACATCGTCGGGCGTCTTACTCCCTACGACAACTACTCCGCTTACAGTTTCCCACAACCCTTCATGGATTAACAACATGCGCATTTTAAATTTCCACAGAGTGAAACCTTCTCTATTACAAAGTATCGGAATACCATTTATTAGAGACATACCATGAACTGCAGACGACATGATGACCAATATGTTAACTAGGTATCAATTATTTCACCACCAATATTCTTTTAAGTTCGATCGTAGATCAAATATAGATACAGAGCCGTTCGTGCTGATAACGTGTTGTAGTTGTAGACTGAGTTCCTTAATAAATATTAGGATTGCTAAGGAAAAAGAAAAACGTAGACGTGTGTGATGGTTGCTGTATTCAAAGTTCAAAAAAATTTTTATTGACATTAGAAAATATTCATAAAACCTAACAAATAGTAAGTTGAATAAGTAGGTTTTACAACAGTTTCCTATGGAGAAGAGCCGGCAAGAAACTCTACGGTTACTCTTTTAAAAATAAATGGTATTTATAATGCTTTCAAATTACAGAGTTAATAGGTATGAGAGGACAGTGTAGGCCTATCAACAAGTACCAGGTACTTAGCAAGATAGAAAATGGTCGATAGATCTACAGTCTGTTAAGCCTACAACGTTCTCACATTCACAAAATCTAAAAGAAAAGAATCTATATAAAAGCAAAATCAAATAATAAGGGTTCTAGGCCATGCCGGTTTCCTCACGATGTTTTCCTTCACCGTTTCATGAAATAATTTACACAAAATAAAGCGCCTCTGTGAATGCGAACCTACAACTCGTTAGTCGCGGCTGTTACCACCGCTAGTAATTAAGATATGCCACTAATATTCAATATGTTATTTTGTTTTGTCTAGCAACTTATCATAAGATTTTTAAGAACTTGTTAGTAGATACTGGTAGCATCTGAAAATAACTAGCACGTCATAAGTCCATATCGCAAACACTTATCATACTGGTTTTCGCGTTTATCGAAGTAATTATTTATTTTGTATACAAACTAAATGGTCGGTCGGTATATAAGACGACCTATTTACTCTAGATGGACAGTGCAATAAAATAGCTCAAGCATATTGCTCGTGTTTGAGCAATAAAAAAAAAAATAGTAATTAGTAACTATGAAGTTTTTAGTAGCTCTGTGTGTTTTGGCACTTGTTGCTTTGTCAGCTGGTAAACCTCAAACAAGATGGAAGAGGTGTATCTACGTTAATGGACATTGTAAGTGAAAATAAAAAAGTTATAGCTATTTAAAGTTCATATTTTTAGTACCAAAATCAATCCAAATCCATTAAAAATATGCAAATTTTCAACAGGGGTTATAAGTTATGACCAGTGATCGGAGTAGGTAGATTGATTTTTGGTACTTGTATCATAAATGCACACAGAAAGAATAACATGGATAAGTCATTTTTCCGGAAAGCAATTCCGGTATTACCGGATTCAATTAAATATTGTTAATGTTGGTAGTGATATTATTACTACTCAATTCAAAGTTGGTGATGGTATGTTCAACAGCTTAAGCAAACAAACACAATACTAAAAATATTCTTATAGTACATCCAAACGTGCTTTAAACTCTTTGTAACAAGTAAAATATTACTTACCAAAGCTTGGAATCTAATTGACTGTGTGCCGTTAAAAAAATTATGAAGTATATAATATTGCTCATTTGAATACAATTCCTATCTAAGTTCCGGTTTTTTTTAAAATAATTAACCAATTCCGGAGGAATGTCCATATTCATATATACGTTTCGGATCAATGACCCCAATTCAATCTACCTACTCCGATCACTAGTTATGACTTTTATACACCCGCTAAACGACGGCCGCCCGCGCCCAATGTAATATAATGGTAAAATTCCCTATAGAAAAAAATGTGGGGTTTTTTTTTCATTTTTCCTGAAAATTTCCTCTTAAATATACTCTCAGTATGATTCCTAATAACACCCTCATGGATCAGACAAGTTTTTTTACATATTGTATACTATAGGGCGAGCCTATTGCCAGCCGGACACAAATCCAGACCAGATTTCTCAGTACCAACCCCTACTGAGAAATTCCTGATGGAAACACTGATTAACCTGGGAATCGAACCCAGGACCTCGTGTTTCTCACCTTACCATTAATAGCTATTAGCTACTCACATGAAACATGTTTATGAATTTCAAATTCCCGAACCAGCACGTGTTATTATTATATTCGTAACAAGAACAATACGAAAATTTAGTTCAACTGATTAAAACAACCAACGGAATGTGGCAAACATTTTAAAATTAATTCAGTTTGATCATTAACTTTAGATAAAACAAATTTAAATGCATGGTCAACAGTATACTGAAGTAAATGCAATATGTAAATTGCAATTGTTATTCTAAACGAACCGGTAGATAAATAAATTGACAATGAATTTGAAGAACATTATACAAAATGAATTACATCTATTTACTAACAAATAGATGTAATTCAGTGCCTTTTTCAGGAGGGGCGTAGAAAAAAAAAATGTTCTTCATCCATCATACTTTTTGTAGCTCAAGTTAATAAACAATAATAAAAACTAGTAGTTCTGCGAACGGTAAACCTCGCGAGCACAAACTTTTTGCAACAATTATTATACCACTAAAGTTATTTAAAACGGGATATTTACCATGTTTTTAAAGTTTTGTGATGAGTAGGTGGTCCCAGGTGCTCCATCAATCCCTACCTAGTAATTAAAAGGTCGATTCCACTGGTAGAAATCTAATAAAAGTTAGCAATTTACTGCATTTTGATTAGCTATTCTGCGCATCACGCCGAAGAACTTCATCAGATCTTCACAATTTTTTCACAAAAATTAGGTGGTTCGATTCAAATAAAAAAAAAACCCATCGAAATCGGATCTCATAAGGCGGAGATATCCGGTAGCCCCCTTTTTGCCCCTTATTTGGAGGAAGTAAAATTAAAAAAAAAAAAAGCTATAAAGTTGTAAAACCAGTTTCGTTCGGATCGGTTGTAATATACGACCTGTAGAGGAGTACCAACAAACTGACCACGATAGCAAATTTTGCCAGACTTGAAGCAGAGACGCTTGGCTCGCTTCGCTCGCTCGGTCAATAATGATATCATAATAGTTACCTCTTGATTTCACTGACGTGTGTGTTTTAATACTACTGGGGCTCTTCACAGGACTTCAATATAACTGGCAAAATGTAGGTGAACCTACTAAACCCACACCTTTGCATACGAATTCGAGGAATATCGGCAAGATGAGTAATTATTCTCTTTAAAACAAAATGGCGAAAAGTGGGAACATTCTGCCTAACCCTTCTGAATTGCAGTCGTGATGTTATGTTATATTATGTTGTTATTTCTGGCCGCAATCTACACAACTACTTACCACTTATAAGCCAAAAAAGTCAGTAGTATGTCGGTTTTGTAGCGTTTGATTTATTTTTGTTTTTCTCTCATATTGTTGGGCCCAGTAGGTGGCCACATTTTTTGCGGTGTCAAGATCGTCAATATTAGTCTGTTGATCGTATAACAGTACCTGGCCAACCGAGCTCTGCTCTGGTGAAAATAGAGAATGCTCATTTAATAGTATAGAATAGTTCATACTAATTGTGCTATGATAGTGTAGGTACTTACTAATTCCATGCTGCCATGACAGTAAGGTACTCACTTATTCCATGCTGCCATGTCATTATTCTAAGGTAGCCATTTTGTTCTAAACTCTGGGCGACCGAGCTCTGCTCGGGTGAAAATACGGAGAAAACGAATTTTCCCAGATTTGAGACCTATCTAGATCGATTTTTTGCCTCCGTAAACCCCTATATTGCAACTTTCATCATATCATAGGATAGGATTTTAGATACCGGATGTGTTTTCCAGAAAGCCTAGACAAGTGGCAATCGGTTTTAAAACGTTTCGTATTTCTACGACTTTCAACAGGATTGATATAAGCTGTTCGGTAGTTTATGTAAATCAAATACATTTTTAACGTTTTCATCATCGTTATCGCTGATCGAATGTCACTTTGTCCAGGCCCACAGAGGGGCAATTACCGTATTCTAAACTTCTCATTCTAATCGCAGTCTTAATGTGTCAAAAATAGTATGGGGGTCAAAAATAGTACCAAAGTCTAAAACATTGGTTATCGCTGAGATGAGTGTGACTAGATTTTAAACGTTTTTAATTAAAAATGTAGGCATACAATTCTTGTCAGTTAGTGACTGGAATAGAACGGAAACGTTCTTATGCTGGAGCTGCAATTGTCGCGTTATCGTTATCTGTTGCTCAGCGAGTCGTCGAGCGTGCAAAGTTTAGTTCGCGATAACGCACCAATATAGCCCTAATATTATAATTACCGTAATTCGTCACTCATAATAATCATGTTCGTTACTAAATTCTCAATTTTTTTTCTAATTGTTGCAGGCTACAAACAATGCGAGGCAGGCACTTATTCTTACGGCACCGGCTGTGGCCCCTTGACCCCTGAACCAACCTGTGACGAACCCAACCCTGTACCTGGTAGGGGACACGTCTGCGACTACTCGGCTTGCTACTGCAACCCTCCAACCCTCAGGGATTCCGTCAGTAGAAAGTGTGTGCAACCTGAGGAATGTCCCAAGAAAGAGACGGCAGCACCCACACCTAAGAAAGAATGAAAAAGTTGTCTTTTTTTGAGCATGTTCCGATGTCAAATGTTAAAGATGCCATACTTTAACACAAGTTTTTTTTTTATAATTAAACCTTTTTCGTGATACAAATTTTATTATACTTAGTTGTTATTTATTTCAATATCCTGTATTAAAACAATAAATTAATTAGATTTCGAACTGCCTCGTTGGTCTAGTGGTCGCAAGCGCTTCCTCTGACCGGTCCTGGATTCGATTCCGGGCGGATCGTGTTATTGGGTTTTTCCATCTGGAATTTCACAACAACGGATTTTTTTTATAACAAAACATAACGCCTGAAATCTATAGTAGACCCACCTTTCACCAATTATGTTTAAGCCCCATGCAATAGGGGGCGAGCCTATTGCCATCAACCGGGCACAAATCCAGACTCCGGGTTGCTACTGAGAAATCCCTCATTGAAAACCCAATATCACTTAGCCTGACCTAGGAATCGAACCCAAGACCTCATGCTCAGCAATAGCGGTTGTAACCACTAGACCTACGAGGCAATTAAGTATGAGAAAAACAGTATAAGTTGTATTTTATTTATACTGTTTTTTGTATTACATTTAAAGTCATTGAGCATAAATTCTCATCTACCTAATCTCCCTCATGTCCACTACTCGATGACGTCACATAACAGTAAACAAAACAAAAGAATACACACGACATTTTTAATTCTATTATATTTTGATCAGACTACGTCATTCAAATCCCAAAGAGAATACAGGTGATTTATTCATTCCCTCTGTATCGATTCGAATCAATTATTCGATTCTCGCAATAAATCGAGAGCTTTACTCGAGTGGTATCGAGTTGCTTACAGATACGAAACGAAATATTTATTGGCAATGTGTGTGATACGTTAGTATTTATTGTGTTTTATTTATATATTTGGATTGAATTGATTTGTTGTATACATTTTTAGTCATTGTTATTCAATCTGCCTAGCCTACCTATGTTGGGGCCGGCCTCCAGTCTAACTGGATGCAGGTGAATACTAAGTATTTTACATAGAGCGACAGCCTATCTGACCTCCACAATCCAGTTACTGGGTAACACGATACCTCTTGGTAAGACTGGTTATCAGAATTTTAGGCTACTGACCAACCGAAACGCCTGTAAAATATCTACGAATGACAGCCGGGACAAACGACTCAGCGTGCTCTCGGTCACCCATCCACGAACCGACTGCGGCGAGCGTCGCTTAATTATAATTAGCCATGACCCCTCTCGTCCTTGTTATAAGTAAGTTTCATTTTTCTTGTGGAGTTAATGTAAAGAACAGTGGCTTCGGTTTTACAACCCGATATAGTTTTGCCCGTCACTTCACGCCCGCGTGAAGGTCGGAAATTATCACACGGGAACGTACTACCGAGATAAAAAGTATTCTATGTCCTAACCAAGGTCAAGGTCTACCTATGTGCCAAATATCATCCAAATCCGTTCAGCCGTTTTAGCGTGAAAGCGTTACAAACAAACTCACTTTCGCATTTATAATATTACTAGGATTCGCGCGCGGCTTGGCTCGCGTGGATGTCGCAAAATATCCCACAGGAACGTGCTTCCGGGTTTCAGAGTATTCTATGTCCTAACTCAGGTCATGGCCTATTCGTATACCTACCCTTATTTTATATGTTACGGCATGAAAAGGTAACAAGCAGATAATAAATCTGTTTATAGGAATCAAAATGAAAAATTGAATCCCTTAAAGGATGACTTCGTTATCTGCAAAGAGCCTTTTGCTCAGGAGACATCAAGTTGAAATAGATATCAAAAACTCAAATCTACGGTCTCTTGGAGCTGTAATGAAAATCAAACTTCCAAATCAGCGCAATACAAAAATACAGCCATTTATGCCGCATATTTTGACACTCGCAAATAAACCAGTCTATTTGGTACTCCCCGTTGGCCCAGCGGCATGAAGTTTGGCGAGAAGCGAGGTCAAGTAAAGAGGAAAATCCGAAAATTGGTCATTTATAGGTTTATATGAACTGTAAAGTTAAGTTTGTTCTTCAGTCTGGGATCAAAAATTCATAGGCCGTGTCTTGAAGTAACAATTAGTCTGTATTTCATTACTCTATTTAAAGTTATTTTTCAGTTGAAAAGTTAGGTTTGTCCTTCAATCCAGATTTGTAAATTCGGACAGCACAGCAAGCACAGCTTTGAGACGGAATCCTCAGGGTGCAATTCCTACTCACACTTGTCCGGTTTTTTAATGCCCCAATTAAAATACTAATTATTCATTTAAATATTATTATCACCATTAATTTGTAATACTTACTCTAGTGCCGCCATTGAACATAATATATACTCGTAATACCTACATGTTAGAAAGGTTAGTTTATGACTTTAAATAAATTGTAATAACTTTTGACCGAGTGGGCCGATGTTAATGAAATAAGTAGGTACTAAATGTTAATTCAAGAAACGGACTATGACTATATTTTGAAAAGATTCAAGAGATTTAAGGGATTGGATATATAGACACAAAAAAAAATCAATATTACATGTGAATTTTAAAATCATCCCCTATTTTACACCTTTGGGGGATGATTTTACAAAAACACTGGAATGCGTAATTCTTTATTTCTTACCAAAGTTAGGTTAGGTTACTTAAGAATGCTGGATTTCCCATACAAACTTTCATCCCCTATATCACCCCCTTTAGGATTATTTTTGAGACAAAAAGTACCCTATGTCCTGCTCCAGGATGCAATCTATCTCCTTGCCAAATTTTATCGAAATCCGTTCAGAGGTTTAGCCGTGAAAAGGTAACATACACACAGACAGAGTTACTTTCGAATTTATAATATTTATTTATTTATTTAATACTTCAAGCACAGAAATGTACATAGGCGGACTTAATGCCATATTATAGTATAGTATAGTATAGTATAGTATATAGTATGGATTAAATAATTAAAGTTAGAATTTAATAGAAAGTAATGCGCCTGCAAAAGGAGGTCTAGCTCGCACTGCGATTAAAAAACGTGCGAAATTTTTATCGCAATTCTGTAGCACATCTTATGTACATCTACACGCAGTGGCGATTTAAAATACGCGCTCGTTGCAATGCTATACATGGAATATAAACCGCACAAATCAATTTCGCAGTGCGGGCTAGGCCTAAGGGCGTAGCTCTGTTGAACAAGAATATTAAATTGTATAAAAAAATAGGACATATATACAATAGCACATTTGATTGCAACCTAGATTTAAAAAAAAAAAAATAGTCCTCAACTGTTTTTTTTTTTAAACAATTAATGGAAAACTTGTACTTGTAAAGTCAATTAACTTTTTAACCAAAATAGATACTTTTAAAATTAGACCAATTTGTTTGAAAGTATGTTTTCAACACATCTAAGCAAAAAAAACAATACTACATTAATAACTAAACTGAAAAGTATGAAAACATACACTCCATATTCAGAATCAAAATAAGTTATTTATTTTGAAAATAAGTTACCTATTTATTTTGATTCTGAATACGGAGGGAATGTTTTTACAAAAATAAACAGTTCGCTATAATTTCATAATCTGTTACCGTATCTAAAAAAATCCCGAGATCCATAGTCCCACACAAAGAACCCAAACGACGCACAAGGGTTCCGTAACATAAAAAACTTTCCTTACTATCTCAGCGCCATAAATTGCAATCTGGAAAATCCTATCGATTTACTTTACTATAATAACAAACTATCGTCCTATAAGTACTCGGTCATAGTGAGAGGCGAGTGCGTTTATAATAATATGATTTTCTTGTAAATTTTGACATTTAAAAGTGCTTTTTATGTGCCTATTTGGATGCCCAATGAGCTATTCCCTTACTTTTTTTTTCTTTGTATACTCTTATATAAATATATATTTTAGTGTTAGATTGCATATTGTATTTAATAGGTATTTGTCAAGGGTAACTAACTATACTTGACTCAATTAACGAAATATTTGTATACATATCATACAAATTTTTCGTTAATTCAATCAATTACTATTATTATTAAAATTTTGGGTATCTACGTTATACACATCACACATACACATCGTTATACACATACATCATTTACGTAAGAAAAAAATTACATCTTTTTAGTAAAAGAGGTGATAGACATAATTATAGTACAAGAAATAGGGAACGATTAGTTCAACCAGGTTTCAGACTGGCTAAAGTTGACTCATCTTTCATGGGGTACTGTTTAAAATGTTACAATAAAATTCCTCCCCACATACTTCAACTGAATGAGACGATATTCAAATCTTGTATAAAACGCACACTATGTAGGCAGGCATATTATAAGTTGGGGGATTACATAATTGATGAAAATGCTTGGCTCATTGCTGGCACTGCTCCACCCACAACCACAACTAATTGAATAACATTTAAAATAAAACCTGTTGGAGCTGCTGAAGATTGTAAGACCATCTTTGTATTGTATAAACTCAATCTTCTTTGTATTATATAATTGCATAGCACAGGTGTGAGTACTATGTTCTAAAGAGCTAATAGGGTAATATGTCTTTCATTGACTTGAATGTGCCCTGGCGGCTGTGTGTATGTCATGCTCACTCTAATGTCTCGCTGGCGGTGGCGCGTGTGTTGGATCATTTAGCTCCCTTCAAAATGGTTGAGCTGAACGGTGCTAATCCATGCGTCATGTTCGTGAACGGCGCCGTCAGTAGGGACTGGTCATCTCTTAGCTGCCATGACTTATTAAAATTTTTGAATTGTTCTTTATTTTTTATATTTTCATTACGGACGCTTTTAACGTGCACGTCTTTCTACATTGTTCTCATATGTTTAATTTCAACATTAATGATGTAACCAATTTTTTGTAACAATTTTTTGATTTAAAAGAGTGTCCGTGGAGTTTCATGCCCGTTCTTCTCCATAGGTACCTACTACGCTTTGGAATGGGCAACTAGCTTCATATTTCTGACTGACTGACCCCTTGACAATTCAAAAGTGCCTGTAAATGGTTTAATTGAAATAAATGCTTTGAGTTTGAGTTTGGTAACTTATAAGCTTTGTTTTCATATCATTCTTTTTAATCATTCCAGTGAATCCCTGGGTAACGGATTGTCAGATTTTCGGCTTCTCACTACCAGTAATGACTGTTAAGATTAACAAATGACAGCCGGTGCCGACAAGGCACGGATGAGTCTGGGTACGAAATGGATGGTCTCCTTGCATTAGCCATAGACCCATGTGGCTCATTACTTAGCCGTTACTTAGCCACGAGCCCTTCTAACTACGCGAACTACTCGCGTCCGCTTCCACGCACGCTTCCGTTTGTCAACGTGCGTTCACCCTAGTTGAAGCCAAAGATGGACCAGCAAATTGTCCTTTAGTTGGGTAATGTTACAAAATCGGGTGGTTGTGGTACATAAAATGGTTTTTCTATGGTGCGGTCGAGTGGAAGGGACTATGGTAGATTTAGGGGGTTGGTCGATTGGTTTGACGAGACAATAGAAGGGTTAGAGTTGATGGCAAGCTTGGTTCAAATGTTGGGACCAATGTTTGTGTGTGTGGTGTATATTTTTTTTCGGATGCGAATTTTTCTATATTTTCTTAAGTTGAATATTCTGAAAGAGAAAATTCATCTAACCAAAATTGACTGTGGTATACAGGGTGTCCAAGAACCTGGCGTCCAACTGGATTCCCACGATGCCCCAAGTTCTAACAGTACTCAGAAAAATATTTTAAAAAATCCACCCCATGTACTTACAGAATTATACTGATTTAAAAAAAAAAGGGGAAATGAGCACCCTGTGACATACTTTTGAATGCTGTGACTGCTAATGCTGATAATTTCGATATTTCTTGGAGGTTTTGTAATCTAGGGTATTGCTGTGTCTAAATAGAATGTAAAAATAATGTACTTATTGTACCATTTTAAAATAAAATATTATTTTAACTAAAGGTGATATGGAAAACTATTGAATTTCGCAACTTTGACCGACTGTAGTGTAAAAAAAATGTACCAAAATAGTATGGCCAGTGACGTCAAATTTTGACGCGTTTATTCCTCTTTTTAAAAAGGTATAATACTTACACATTAATTTGAAAAAAAAAAATTTTGATAATATTTTTACTCAACAACCCAATTTTTACGATGTCTTACAGAATTCTTAGAAAGAAAAATTTACGACGAATTGAATCTAACCTCTAAAGAATTACTATTGTATGCTCATAAAAATAACAACAGGCCTCTCAAAAAACAGGTTAGACCGTAAGGGACGGTATGTGCATGCATCTCACCATAGTGATTCGTTATTACAACAGGAGGGAGCAAGACAGAAACTATCTTTGCGATTTGCTGGTTCTTCTTTATGGTACCCCATTATTCAGGTAAGAGTGAGGGAGAAAAAGGTTAGAGGTGCGAGTGAGATAGATAGTGACGCTATCTGGGATCGTGCTATTTAGGATAACAGTACGGTCAGTACGCGTCACTGCCTCCTGCCGTTACTACGCACCTCTCTCTTATTGTTACCATTGATCACGTACTACGATTTAAAGCTTTGTTTATTGGACTCGATTACTCTTTGTGCTCTGGACTTTGAAACGAACTCTTTACGACGACCTTTGCCTGTGTTTGGACAGTTTGTGTTTTGTGTGTGCTACCATGGCGACCTACACTCCGCAAGAATACGCAAATATGCACTACATTTATGGAGAATGTAGAGGTAATGGACGAGCTGCAGCGAGACTTTACAGAGAAAGGTATCCGAGGGCTACGCGATATCCCGACCATCGAGTTTTCATTAATGTGCACAGATCACTATGTGACGGGCGGTTCCCCAATCAAGTAGCTGGTGAAGGACGACCCGTAAATGACTTCATACGCGATGAAGTTTTAGAGGCGGTGTCGGCAAATCCAAGCATCTCTGTGCGAGGAATAGAAGCTGATACGGGGATACCGAAGAGCACAGCACACAGTATTCTCCAAAAAGAAGAATATCATCCGTACCACGTACAGCGAGTGCAAAGTCTTTTACCTCGAGACTATCCGAGCCGAGTCGCGTTTTGTGAAACAATCCTGCAAAAACATCGAGAAGACGAAAACTTTATCGACAAAATTTTGTGGTCAGATGAATCAACATTTAAGAAGGATGGCTACATGAACCTACACAACTTGCACGAGTGGCATGTGGAAAATCCGCACTTGATGCGAGAAGATAGATCCCAGTACCGGTTCAAAGTGAACATGTGGACCGGTATTCTCTGTGGGAATATTATTGGTCCATTTGAGATGCCCGAGAATTTGACTGGCGAATCATATTTAAATTTTCTTCAAAATGATTTGCCAAACTTACTAGAAGAGACCCCACCAGATATGTGGTTCCAACACGACGGCTGTCCAGCACATTTTCGCGTATCCGTTAGAGAGTTTTTGGACGAGCAATACCCGAACAGGTGGATTGGGCGATCAGGAACAATCCCGTGGCCAGCCCGCTCACCTGACTTAAATCCGCTGGATTTTTTTTTCTGGGGAACTATGAAGGAGCTCGTTTATGCGAAGCCCATTAATGACATCGCTGACCTTCGTGAGAAGATAACACAAGCAGTGCAGGTGATACGTCAAAAAAGTTACTCGCGAAACATAAAGCGGTCCTTTTTAAGGAGAGTGAGAGCTTGTATTGCCGCGGGTGGTCAACATTTTGAACATTTATTGTAATAAAATATCTTTAAACTAACATTCTTTGCTTTTATTCTACTGGGAACCCATCTACCTGTGTGTATTTCCTTCTTGCTCACTCTTGGAACCGAAGTAAATAATAGTAGTAACATAACAGTTTCTAAGATAAGAAAGGGTCCGACAGTTACCGTTAGTAGGTAGGCACTTCGTAAAAATTGGGTTGTTGAGTAAAAATATTATCAAAATTTTTTTTTTCAAATTAATGTGTAAGTATTATACCTTTTTAAAAAGAGGAATAAACGCGTCAAAATTTGACGTCACTTGCCATACTATTTTGGTACATTTTTTTTACACTACAGTCGGTCAAAGTTGCGAAATTCAATAGTTTTCCATATCACCTTTAGTTAAAATAATATTTTATTTTAAAATGGTACAATAAGTACTTTATTTTTACATTCTATTTAGACACAGCAATACCCTAGATTACAAAACCTCCAAGAAATATCGAAATTATCAGCATTAGCAGTCACAGCATTCAAAAGTATGTCACAGGGTGCTCATTTCCCCTTTTTTTTTGAAATCAGTATAATTCTGTAAGTACATGGGGTGGATTTTTTAAAATATTTTTCTGAGTACTGTTAGAACTTGGGGCATCGTGGGAATCCAGTTGGACGCCAGGTTCTTGGACACCCTGTATAATAGCCACTATTTCTATAATCATTACATGCTTTAGTAATAAATTCTGTAGTTTTTGCCTATATAGTTCTAGCGTGTGTATGTATAGGAGCTTGTGGCTAAGTAATAATAGCCACACGGGTCAATCGATCAGGTTAAGCTACGCTTGCCGTGGTTGGTCCGTGGATGGGTGACCATCTTTAGATACCAAGACCCCTCCATACCTCGGAAAGCATGTTAAGCCGTTGGTCCCGGCTGACATTCGTGGATCTTTGACAGTCTTTACGGGTCGTGAGAAGCCCGAAAGTCTGACAACCAGTCATACCAAAGAGGGTATCGTATTACCCAGTAACTGGGTTGTAGAGGTCAGATAGGCAGTCGCTCCATGTAAAATACTTGTATTTGGCTGCATCCGGTTAGACTGGAAGCCGACCAAAACATAGGGGAAGGGCAGATAATGGTGCGTGTATATATGATAATTAGGTATCACGATTGGTGAACGCTGAATCGCAGTAGGAAATAGGTACCAATTTTTCGTTTTTAATAGGTATCACTAAGCGTTTATAAAACGAAAATGCTGATATCCTTTTGACATTGCCTTGACATAAACGTATCGTTTATTACTCCAACTATGATCTCTGCTCCAAATCAGACTCAGTCAAAAACAAGATAGCTTTCGGTTATCAGACTGCCAGCAAAACTTTATTATTATGTTGTATGTTGACTTGAAAGAGCATGGCAGTTGAGAGTATGTCATGCTCACTTAAATGTCTCGCTGATGGTGGCGAGAGTGTTGGATCATTCGGTTCCCTACAAAATGGTTGAGCTGGATGGTGCTGATCCACGCGTTATGTTCGTGAACGGGCGCCGTCAGTTGAGACTGGTCATCTCTTATTTGCAGGGCTTATTTATAATCTTATTTTTTTTTATACATTGTTCTCACATATAGAAGCAACAAGAGTAATATACCCAGGATTTTGTAATTTCTATATTAAAAAAAAGTGTCCTTGGAGTTTCGTGCCCGTTCTTCTCCATAGAGATCTACGTTTTGGAATGGGCAACTAGCTTCAACTTTCTGACTAACTGACCGACTCTTTGACAATTCAAAAGTGCCTGTAAATGGTTTAATTGAAATAAATGCTTTGAGTTTGAAGTAAAAATAAGTCACTTTATAAAATAACATACATACATATCATGTATGTATTTACCGAAGGGATAAGCAGAGGTGTACCTATAGTACACCCACATTTCGCCACTTATGTAGTGTGTAATCCCTATGTAATAGGGGTGACACTATTGCCATCAACCGGTCACAAATACAGACTCCGGACTGCAAAAAAAAATATTCCAATGTATTTTTTTTGCAGTCCGAAAAACCGAAAACTGAAAACTGTTATAAAATAATTAAAACAAGAACAAGTAAGTTTACAAAGATGTAGTGAAAACAATAATGAAACGGGGCATGAATAATATTAAAGAGCTATGTTTTACAACAAAAAACAAAGTATAAAATAATCACAGCACTGATTGTAAACACGCTGTTATTAAGTATTTAATCGTATCTGATGTTCACGCTTCTCCGAGCCATAAGCTTATAGCGTTTTTAGAAACATTCATTCTTAACACACAGCATGGCAGCATGGAGAAGCCTCGATGACCCCTGCTAGACGGTACTGTCAACAGTTTTCATACAAATCAAGCTAGTAAAGTAAGAAATAAGTAAAATCGTTTATTGACCAAATAAATATTTTTTTACATTTCCTTAAAAATAATACAAATAAAATTTATTATTCCTAAAAGTATTGTTTTTAACTTGTGGACTCCATACTAGGTCGAGCCTGTCTCATGGAGTCCTTTTCTGAGACTCTTACTGACTAAAACCCACCCGTGTTCCTTCAGTTGCCTGTACGTTGCCAGGGGCCACGGTATCCCTTTCGGACTTTCCCGCAACCATGGAGTCCTTGAGAGTATTTAACTATTTAAAATTTCGATACTGTATTGTATTAATTACATATCGTTTAAAATATAATAATGTAAAAACAAAATCAATAACAAAAAACTATATAAAACAACTATATTTGAAGTAGAGTTGCGGGAAAGTCCGAAAGGGACACCGTGGCCCCTGGCAACGTACAGGCAACGGAAGGAACACGGGTGGGTTTTAGTCAGTAAGAGTCTGACACGCCCTCCCGCTCCACCCAGAGCGGGAGAAGTTATTTGATAATTTCCCACCCAAAAAAAAAAAAAAAAACAAAAAAAAAAAAAACAAAAAAAAAAAAGTAGTGAGCGTAGTTATTATGCAAATGTAGGTATTTGTTGTTTGGGTGCGTGCGAGAGAATGAAGAGTATATGAAAAGGTTTGGGTGGTAGTGTGTGAGTTTCAAGGTGTGAATGAGAGAGAGTGTTTGTGGTAAGCATTTTATGACAATACTCGAACGAAGGCTTCGGATTCTGTGTAGGATTGAGCTAACAGCCATTGTTTCAATTTTTTTTTAACTTCCTTGTCCCACAGCTAGAATTTTAATTGGTTTTTTTTTTTTTTTGTAATACTGCCCCACACTAGGAATTTCTCCTGTATCGTGGGTGCGTTTACAAACATTTAATCTCACATACACAAACAGGCAGACCCGGAACAACTACTTGTAGGTCATACAAATATTTGTTCCGTGCGGGAATCGAACCCGCGACACGCAGCGCAGCAGTCAATCGCTTATCTACTGCGCCAACCGTGCCGTGATTTAATTGTGTATGTTAAGAATAGGTTTCAATTAATGTTAACAATAACCTAATCGCCACACTGCATGTTGGGGTATTCCATAGAGATCTAAGTTCTCGAATGGCGACTAGCTTCAAGTTTCTGACTAACTGACCAACTATTTGATTTTTTTTAATTTTCAAAGAGTCGGTCAGTGCCTGTAAAACAACCGAGGGGGTTGCACCGGTTCCCAGCATTGTGTCCCCAGACCCTAAAAATGGGCAGGCAGACAAGGAGGGCTTCGTGACGGTGGAGTCCCACAGGAAGCCCACTTCCCGTAATCGATGTGGTACTGCACTGGTGGAACCAAATATCTTGATGCGTCCTGCTACAACGTCGATGCAGCTGTGCATATCCCGTCTGCATCACCATCGTCATCATCAGAATCAAGACCAAGTGGAACTTGAGAGTAGAGAAGTTGGAGTCACGCCATAACATAAACTTCAAATCATTTGTGGTGGGGGCTTCAACTCAGTACCTAAAAACCTTCATGAAAGAAGAGTTTTGGCTGGAAAGTGTGGTGTACCGACAATTTTATGGAAAGTTACACGACACCACGCAGCGCAACATCACATAATCACTTCGTGTACAATAATTAGATGTTATTATTATAATAAAAATATGTATGTTTAGGTTAATCTATTGGCTTCTGTCGCCTGAAACAAATGGTTTACTATTATTTATTGTAGCCGTTTCTTTCCGTAGCGATCGGTACCGAAAAACCCGTTGCTTCAGGCAAGTACCCTTGGAAAGGAATTAAGTTTCGGTGAGTTTGGGTAACTAAACATACCACAAATTGATAATGATATCCCAACTCCATTCTCTCGTAACTTGTTCCCCACGAAACGGGAACCATGTAGGTAGTATGCCGCATCGTGCAGTCAAAGTAGTTACATGCACTTAAATACTGTGTCGGCATCCTATTAGTCTGTTTTAAACGTAAAATATTGTAAATGAAAATACACTGTTTGACATCGGATTTTAATATGATAAACTCAGCTACTTTTTTTGCTGAAAATCAGTGAATGAGCGTAACTTTTTCCATGCAAAATTTTCGTTGGTTTTTGGATTTTTACGGTTTCCGTCATGTTTTAGAAAATACATTTATTTAGCACGGACTAAAAGGCACACAATATAATATACTCGTACAAATACTAATATTATTTTAAATGAACTTGCTTTCCAATGCGATTTCTATTATCCTTCAATTGCGCTTCAATTATCCTTTGATTTTTTTGCTATTGTTTTCAGCTACATTTGACGTAGCGATTGATCAGTTGAAATCTATGTCTACTGGTTGGTTCTTTGGGGGCACCAGACCCCCAACCAGTAGACATTGATTATGCACGGAACATAATTATGTATTATTTTCAAGACGGTGCAGGGTAATCTTAGGGTCCTATATCCTTAGATCTGGAGTCAATTGCCATATTATTAGCCAATCAGCAAGTTCCTATCACAGCGTCGGATATACCTACTTAGGTGTTTATCGTATCTTATAAGCTGAAACTCAAAGCATTTATTTCAATTATAGGCACTTTTGAATAAGTCGGTAATTCAGAAAGATGAAGCCATTTGCCCATTCCAAAGCGTAGAAAGTTCCTATGGAGAAGAACGGGTAGCAAACTCCACAACACTCTTTTAAATCTCTCTCTCTCTTTAGCTCTTGGCGCAATCGAAATTCTCTGAAATTAAGATTGCTCTTTTACATTTACAGAAAACTATACACTATAAAAAACAAATATCCTCATCGATACAAAATACTCAACGCTAAGAGGAAAAACTGAAATTCTTATAAAAGAAAATTACCTTCATAAAGTGAGATGCTTAGATGCTGCAAATACTTCCCGGGATATTGTGCTAAAGCTTCCAAATAGCGAACTCATCATTTCTCTAGCCCTCCTTCAATATCTTTCGGCGTTTCCTTGTATTAAGATCCTGTAAATTTTCTCTCTATCGAACATAACTGTTTCAGGAAAAAATGAAATTCTTCCTCATCTTCAGAGGGAAAAATCAAATTTAAAAATACTTACATTTTTAGGGTTCCGTAGTAAACAAGGAACCCTTATAGTTTCGCCATGTCCGTCTGTCTGTCCATCTGTCTGTCTGTCAGCGGCTTAGCTCAGAGACTCTTTGTACTAGAAAGCTATAATTTGGCATGGGTATACATATTAATCACGCCGACACAGTGTTAAATAAAATCATGAAAAAAAATTGGTTTTAGATATGTGAAAAAATTCACGGCAGTAGTATATGTATAATATAACGAAATTAAAAGGAAAATGATCACAGCTAAGTAGGCTTTACAAGTTAACGAGTAATAATCGACCAACTTACGTTTGCGGTTGCAAAAACATGTTCTCCCATACATTCCGTGAGGGAGAACATGTTTTTCAACTACAAAGGTAAGTTTGTTATTGCGATAAATTCATCCTAACTACGGAACCCTTCATTGTGCGTGGTCCAACACGCACTTGGCCGGTTTCTATTTCTTCACATTTTGATTGATGCTTCTCGAATCTTGATTCGTTCTAGAAACCATATTTAATAAGGATAAAACTAAGATTTTCTGTTAAACAATGAGATGGATTTTTTTTCTGTGCACTGCCCAATATTTCCTATAAGTAATTATTTTTGGGAGCAGTAGTAGCCGTAAGTAGGTCGTAGGTCGTAAATTAGAACCCTGACAATTGCTTTACTTTGTGTAAATTATTTCATCACCACTGCTCTCAAAACGGTGAAGGAAAACATCGTGAGGAAACCGGCATGTCCTAGAACTAAAACTTCGAAGACTTGTGACATCTAGCAACCCGCACTGGGCCCGCGATAGGCTGATTATGTAAATTATTTTTAAATGGGGTTTCCCTATGGAAGAGATAGTGTTACGGTGTTGATTACAAAAATACAAAAGCTTTGTCGGCTTAATGTATCTATACATCAATGAATACCAACGTCATTTTAACTCAGATTCTAGTTGAAAATGTTCACGGCCACTTATTTCAAAACTTCCTACTAAGGCAGCCCTATCAAAAACCAATAATTAAAACAATAACTACACTGTAATACAATAATATCGACGCCCGGAACTTTGTAACCGCCATCCTGCGATCCATGTAATTTACACTTGAGGCCAAAAAGTTAGCACTGACGAACAGTTTTGAATAAGCTCGATCGATTGGCAAATTTAGTTCTGAGGCAACTATCCCACCGCCGACAATAAGCGAGGAGCGAATAGAGCTAGCAACTAATATCGAGTTAGCGAGTAGCATGCAGCGAGTGTGTTGTAGTTCGGATGGTTTTGTCGCTGGACTATGAGCGAGTGACAAGTATACTGCGCAGTCACTTGCGAGTGTTTCTCAGCGAGTGTTCTGCCCGGCAAGTGAGCGTCGCTGAGCGAGTATTTCCTTTGATAGCTCTTGTCGCTGCGACAAACTAGTGGAGAGAGAGTTCTCGCCGACAGTGTTAATAGTTAGCGATAACTATTAATAAATGTCCCTCTTTTATTGACACGGGACCTACATCTATTATACGGTTTTTGAGCAAAAAAATAGTCGATAGCTAGTCGCTTCCATTTCGGTGGGACAAGTACCTTAGGAAGCGATCAGTTAATGAATTATTTAACAGTTCAATAGGAATTGCTTGGGGGAAGTTAGGAGACAGAATTATGCACGTGTCTTTAAGCTTTGACTGCTGGAGATCATATTTAACTATTCATAGATGTTTGTCTTACAAACTTCGCTATATAACCCAGACAAAACCGACACAAAAAAAAACGCTAAAATCGCAAACGCTCATGTAATTACGATTTTTTAATTTGTCGTTAGATCCCCTCCAACAATCTACCTAGCCTTTTTCCAACTATGTTGGGGTCGCCTACCAGTCTAACCGGATTCAGCTGAATACCAGTATTTTACATGGAGCGACTGCCTATCTGACTTTCACAATCCAGTAACCGGGTAATACGATACCCCTTGGTAAGACTGGATGTCAGACTTCTAATGACCCGTAACGACTGTCAAAGATCCACAACGGCTTAAAGTGAGAGTTTCCGAGGCACGGAGGAATCTCGGTATGTAAAGATAGTCACCCACGGACCCCCGGCAAGCGTTGCTTAACCTGATGGATCAACCCGAGTGGCTATAATTACTTGACTTGGCTTTGCTTAGCTTGTTAGGTCCGCTGAGAGTAGTTTATATCCGAGTTTACAACCCTGAAAACCTTGTGCTACTCCCATGGTGCTCGAAAAACTGCGAAATTCTAGCTCATGCATATTTTTTTTTGAAAAATATATCTTCGTTCTATTATTTTTGTGAATCGAGCTAAATTTGCTACAATCTGAGCCCAACCCAAGCACCCTAGGCTTATTGGTTGCGAAGATACAGCTAGTCAAAGATGGGATTTTTTTTCCAAAAAGTTAAAAATTGTCGATGTATTAGTGTTCCTCAAACTCCTCATAGCTGCATCTTGTGGTTATCCATTGAAAATCTGCCTACGTTTTTACCAAAGTGGTTGAAAACATTTAGCTGAAGTATCTCCCACGTGGAGTATGGTAGATAGGTACTTCAGCTAAATGTCTGTACAATGGCTCTGACTGAATCATTTCGATGCCATTTCGAGGAAACGGAACGTTCACAGTGGTCGATGGTGATGAGGATCTATGATGTTGTTATTGACTGGGCTAACCCTATAATATTAAACGAGCAATATTTGTATACATTTATTTGTAATCACGTTCTCGAAAACGGCTCTAACGATTTCGATGAAAGTTGCAATATAGGGATAAATCGATCTAGCTAGGTCTCATATCTGGGATAATTCGTTTTCTCCGTGTTTTCACCCGAGCAGAGCTCGGTCGCCTAAAGTTTAGAACAAAATGGCTACCTTACAATAATGACATGGCAGCATGGAATAAGTAAGTACCTTACTATCATGGCACCATGGAATTAGTAAGTACCTACTATCATGGCACCGTGGAATTAGTATGTACCTACTATCATGGCACCATGGAATTAGTAAGTACCTACTATAATGGCACCATGGAATTAGTAAGTACCTACTATCATGGCACCATGGAATTAGTATGAATTATCCAATACTATTAAATGAGCATTCTCTATTTTCACCCGAGGAGAGCTCGGTCGACCAGGTACTAATATTATGATAGAAGGTATATTTTTGTTACCAGTCTTAACTTCTGGATGAAAGACAGTAGATTAAATTAGTGCTACTTCGTACAAAATTTGTGAAGGAACAGGTATGATCTTTCGACACGGTATTCCCATAAAGTAAACGAATGGTTATGGAAAAACGGGTACCCTTTTTCGTGGCCATTTTGTTTCCTTTTGAGGATATATTAAGTCGAATAAAAATCTACAGTTACTCAAAAAAAGAGTAGGTACAGTCTATCGCACATCAGTTGTAACAATTTGACTATGACAACGCCTTTTTTGTCGTAGCATTTTAAGAGCGTGCATTCTGAAAGTTGGCAACGTCGCAAATAGATGTCAAATATTTCGCAGTTTTGATTAATTTGGCAATATTACTGTATGGAAATATGAAATATGGATAACTAGTGAACTAAAATATTGATTATGAAATGCAATAATTAATATCGTAACACCGAATACTTAGTTCTAGGTGTGAAAAAAGTATTTGGAAACTTTCAAAATACCTTTTTTACAACATCAAATTCAGTTTTATAAATATTGTTATTCATTGTTAATATTCTAAATCCCTAGTTAGCGATATTTCATATTTCCATACGGTAATATTGCCAAATTAATCAAAACAGGTAAATATTTATTGTTGTAGTTGCTATGGCGACAGACTTAAGATGGTGATAGCTAGCCAGGCGAACTTAGAACAAGCCTTACCAACTACCAAACCGAGCAGAAATTTTGCCCCCGCTGGGAATCGAACCCGGAACTTCTGGGTCTGAGACAGATGGTCTACCCACTAGACCACAAAGGCGGTTGAAAACCTAGTATAGACACATCTATTCAAATATTACTTAAAGTTTTTTTTTTATACGAACACTGAAATGTTTGCAAAAGTATGAAAATATTATTTAAAGTTCCAAAGAAAACCGTGTTCCTTAAGAGTTTTCTATTATTATAGAATATGAAAATTCTGAAAAAATACTACTAATATTTTCTCTTTAAAAACATGAGTTGCATATTACACATGGGTGCGTAAAAACTTTTGACAGCATTTTGGAATATTACAATTTTCTTTCTTGGCAAAAAAATACGTTTGAATTTTAAGTAATCTTTTTCTAACTTAGGTTTAGGCTATTTAGAAATATTTTCTACGTATTTATGTGGTATAAATATTTGAAAGTTGGAATAAAGGCAGAAGAATGATGATGATGATGCAATATTTGAAAGTTCTGAGAAATATAAACTTTAATTTGCTAAAGTAGGAGGCTTATTGGTGACTCGCACCAATTTACTCGCCCGGAAAACGGTGATATACACATATCACCGTTTTCCGGATAAATAATTTTATTTCTATAAGTAGGTTTATACAAACACTTTTAAATGTCAACGATAAATATATATTGTTCATAAGATATAAACAAAAGAAAAAAAAAGATTAAAAAAAAGAAAAAATAAAGTAAAGAGATTCAAGTTGTATTTGAGCTGCTTGTAAACGAACTCTCACTATCATCGTCATCAATTGACAAATCTCTTGTTGTTTGTCAATGATTTTACCTATGAGCAGCAGTCCTCTTACCATCAAGAAGAAAGGTCTGCCTTTAAGATTAATTTATAGTATGTAACATAAAAAAATCTGTCAAGAAACTTTTCCAATCGAAAAATCTATTAAAAGTACATCATGACACTAAAGAATAATAATAATAATAATAATAATAATATTTATTCAAAAAAATAAAAGGCATCATTTTTTTATAGTTTTGCTTAAATGTAAATTATATTCCTAAGACTTACGTGCCTGAACTAGGTAATCCTGTGTTTCAGGCGGGAAGAGCTTAAATAGACTTATAAAATAAAATAAATAATCAAAAGGTTGACAATAGATCACTAATTATATGTTAAGTAGCTTAATTCTTAGTTTCTAAATTTGAGAAATACTTAACGTAGGTGAAATTTGTACATATATATTCACTGTAGCACAGTTAGTAAATTCTCTGTATCTTCGTAAGACATACTTTGGAGAGCATTCTTGAGAATTCTCTTACAATTTGTGTAGTTCAGGGAATAAATGTTTGCTTTCGAGTTTAGTCTATTATAGAGAAGAGGACCGAGGTATAGATAAAATTTGGATACAAAAGCATGTTTTGTTGTATTTTGTGGACAAACTATATCTCTACGTCTTTTATTAGTATAAGCAGTGCTGTAGGGTAGCGCTATGTGTTGTTTTAATACAATACCCATTATAAACAGCTGACGAACTGTTAATACTTCACAAGATTTGTACAGGAGGTTAGTAGGAAAAAGAAAAGGGCGGAAAGTAGAGACTTTGAGAATTGCCCTTTGAGCTCTCTCGATGGTTAGTAACATTGTTTTACCCACTCCACCCCATGTGGTAATACAATAAGTTAATATTGATTGACACAGTGCAAAGTAAACTTGTCTAACTAGTTTTGGGTCAGCAATATATCTTAATTTTTTAAATACAAATATCAATTTGCGAATTCTATTATTTAAAGCTTGAATATGTTGTTTGAACGAAAGTGTTTCATCTATTATAACACCAAGGTATTTTGTTGTATTTGCCATTTTAATTTTGGGACAAACACATTGGTTATCCGTAGGAATTGTGCAATGATGGGCATATAATGTTGAGACAGTGTTTGTTGACGTTTGCTTGCGCATTGCAAACTTAATATAATTTGTCTTGTCTGCATTTAGTGTTAGTAAATTATGTTGAAGCCATTTATTAACAATATTGAACCCATGTTGCGCAAGCTCGTAGACACTTTTTTCTGAGTCAGCCGAAAATAGAAGGGCAGTGTCATCAGCATAAGAAACAATTTGGCCGTGATCTAGATTTAGGTTACAAAGATCGTTTATGTATATTAAAAATAGTGTAGGCCCTAAAATACTTCCTTGGGGAACTCCGAAGGACGTGTTTTTTTTACTATCGCTGAGAACATTACCAATCCGTACACATTGGGTGCGGTCTTCTAAATAGCTTTTAAATAGTTTCAGCTGGGTGCCTCTGATACCTATGGCTTCAAGCTTGCGCAACAGAATCTGAACAGAAACCGTATCAAAAGCTTTGGCGAGGTCCAGGAAGATTCCTACTGTGTGGTTACCATTATCAAGTTCTTGTGCTAGATAGTCAGTCAGATGGTGCACGGCATCGTCTGTTGACATTTTAGGCCTAAATCCAAACTGCCGTTTAGATAAAATTGATTTATCCTCCAAGTATTTGTAGAGCCTTTTATTCATAATTTTTTCTAATATTTTAGAAATTGTAGGCAGTAAGGAAATAGGTCTATAATTTGTCACTTGATCTTTACTGCCTGATTTGTAAACGGGGACAACAACAGCTTTTTTTAGGCACTCGGGAAAAATACCTGTAGATAAACATTTTTGGAAAATATAAGTTAGTGGCGGTCCCAAAATGTGCCTGAACTGTTTAATAATTTTATTTGATATGTTATCCCAGCCAACTGCACAGTCGTCCTTCAAACTCATAATTATCGTTTCTACCTCAGTCTCGTCAGTGTCATGCAACACAAAGGATGATAAAATAGTGTTATATGTAAATGGTGTGCTTGTTAGATATTGTGATTGGCCCTGAACATATTCAGCCAGACATTTACCAACATTGACAAAGAAACTATTCGCACTGTTGGCACATGCTAACTTTGATGAGTGTGCTTGTAATAAACCTGAAGATGACTGATTTTCTTTAGAGGTATAGGTTACATTTTTAATAAAATTCCATATTTTTTTACTATTTGTACCAGCTTTTTCTAGTGCAATTTTATCGTAGTTGCTTTTTACTTTTTTTAGAAGATTATTACAGAAGTTACGATATCGTTTATACGACAGTTGCAAAATTAAATTATCTGGATTAGATTTAGCTTTTATATGCAGTTTATCTCTATTTTTCATACAGCGAATGAGTCCTGGCGTGATCCATGGTTTTATGTTGTAGTTTTTGTTATTTCGCCGAGATATGACCGTGTTCTTCTGAATTGCATGTTGTACATTTTCGATTAGGTACAACATACAAAACTGCGGATCAGCGGAAACGTAGACTGGGTCAAAGTCGATATTGCGTAAGTCATCTTCAAGTTTACTTACAATTAACCTAGAAATTGTGCGATTGACTATTTTAGGTAGTTTACAATTTAAAATGAGTAGGGTAGCATTGTGATCGGTTATTGTAGAATTAATTACAAGGGCAAGTGCAGGGAAGTTTGACTTGAGCATAATATGGTCCAAACAGGAGCCACTTTGATGTGTAGGAAACGTGTGAGCAGGAAGCAAACCATGGAAGGCGCATACGTTAAGGTATTCCTCAGCGGATGCGTCAGCACTTTCTGGAAGAATATTGATATTAATATCTCCAATTAAAACAGTATTTTTGAAAGACGACAGGTTCTGCAAGGTGTTGTTTAGGGAGTCAGTGAAATTGTTTATATTTCTAAAAGAGGGGGGTCGATATAAGGCAAGTATCGCTAATTCTGACCCAATTGTAATTAATAATCTGTTACAGTCGTGCATATTTGGTTCCTCGACAGACACATTGAGATGATTTCTTGCATAAACTATCACCCCATCGTTCTGATTGTAGTTTACGTTACTTTTATACATATTATATCCCGGTATTAGTGGTATGTTATATTGTTTGGAAAGCCAACATTCGGTTAATACAATAATGTCACAGTTTATGTCTAGACGTTGTAGAAAAATGCTAAAATTGTCGAAATTTTTAAAAATACTGCGAATATTTTGGTTTAGTATGGTTAGTGGACTAGTGTGGGAGGAGAGATATTGTTTACAGTGTTCAACGTCACAAATGTGGGATTCAGATACAGAGAAATTATCGATGTCATTAATTAAATTATTAATCATAATTATAAAAACACTAACAAGGGCTAAAAAAATACGTAATTAACGGCGCTCTTAGGCGCCACCATAATCAACAGAATTGATGTACCTTTTTTCAGCCATTATTTTCGCAGGGCAGTCAGAAGCATTTGTCTTGTGATTGCTCGGCTTTTTGAAGTGCAAGCAAGTAGCACATTTTGGTTCCTCGGCCTTCTTTGTGCATTCTTTAATGGAGTGACCCTGATCACCACAGTGGCCACAGGTAATGGTGGTTTCACGACATGACTTGGCCGCATGTCCGTACTGCTGGCACTTATAACAGCGTGTGACTAGGGTAAAGTCTCTCACAGGGCATGACGACCAATTTACAAACACTCTGGCTTTTGATATCAGGGCTTTACGTATGTCTGCAGATACTTCTATTATATAATTACAGGTTTCAGCGTCCTTCTTACCTGACTTATGGCTTAACTTAATGGAGGATAAAAAGGTCTCGAGGCTGCAATCCTGAAGGGTCTCTGCTAGATTCTGGTGGAATATACAAGTAAAAACTTCCTTCTCTTGCATAGATGAGGGCACTCCGATAACTACAATTCTAGGCTTCCTTTTTGCGGGTTCGTCTACTGTTAGGCCTGAGTTTGATAACTGCATCGATTTTTTCACCTTCTCAATATCTTCCTTTGTTTCAGTGCTGATAATGACACCGCCATTTTTCGTCTTACGTAGACCTCTTACCTGAAGTTTCATTTGCTCGGGGCATATAATTTTTTGGACAAGTGTTTTTGTCTCCTCACTCGACTTCAGTTTGTCGTTAGGGTATATGGCCACTGAGCTTAAATTTATCGGCTGTATAAAATTGTTGGTACCTTTTTTAACCATCTCAGCAAAAGAAGTTCCCGTTACTGGTTTCATTGAAGCTCCGATTGACAGCTTAAGGTCTTGCAGTTGCTGCGACAAATCAATTTGGTCTTCGAGTGTTTGGACGGTGGAGTGGGCCCGGACGGCTCTCATCTTAAGGGACTGATACTGAACGGCCATCTGCGATGTGCCGTGACTAACTTTTCGGCATAGGGCACTTATACGCAGTTTTTGCTCCATGTTTAATTTACCCTCTGTTACAATAGAGCACACTTCATTTAGGCACTGCTCAATGGACGACATCCAGTTCTGGATTTCCGGCGTAGGTATTACTTCCATCATGACTTCTTCTCTTTGGCTGGGTGGTTGAGGGTGAGGTGCGGGCTCGGGTACAGGTGCAGGTGCAGGTGCTGGTGCGGGCACAGGTGTAGGAGGAGGGCTCCGAGCACATCTGCCACCCCTGCTAAAGGGACTGGTTGCCATTGTGATACAAGTTATTTACTTGTTAATCACATAAACACATTATCACAGAAACGATTTAGGTACACATGTTATGCTTACGTATGACACAGTTTGCTTTACTACCGGCTATTTGGTAAAACCAGGTCACGATTCAGCAAGTAATTATTTATTTATTTTAATAAATGTTCGACACGTCTGTTCACTACAAAAATTGCGAAATGCCATAATGACTTGTGACACGTGAAAATTCATATCCACATTAAAATACAAACCAGCAAAAATGACCGTCACAAAATAGCCACTACAATAAATAAAACAGACTGTGTACATTTATTTGTCCCGAAGCACAGGCCTGTGTCTAGGGCCATCGCGGGGGCGTTATTTTATATAAGTTATTGACAAGTTTATTGAATTCTGACCCAGCGTGTGGCCTTTGAGGCCCAAATTGTGGCCAGCATCAGTTCGGCTCGTAAACTGTACAAGTTAATGGTACATGTCGATCAAAAGCGGCTTTTGTGATGCTGAATATTATTTTCGTTCGATATTTGAAACGTGGGGAAGCGAGATAGGTGGTGATTGAAATGTGATTGGAAGGTATATATAGAAGATTTTTTGTGTGTTCGGCGCTTTTGCTTTATCCATGATATTATGTTCGTGCCTGATTAACTCTATGAATGATTACATACATAACATCACGCCTGTATTCCATAAAAGGTAACGCAGAGGTGTACTATAGTAGGAACACTCAAATTTCGTCCTCGCACACTGACTTATTAATCGTAAAATTTTAGGAAAATCGTCTACTTTTACAATGTTTGTAAATATGTGAGCACCATGTATCTATCACATAATTAATTTATCTGTTGTTGCTTCATTTTTAATTTTTAATTCTTTTTACCTATTGCGGTATAGTAATTTTATTCTAGGTGCATCGTCCTCACATATAACTAATGTACTTTAACCATGAAAGAATATTATTTTTAAATATTTAAAAACGTTGTTTTATAAATCAATTAATAAAAATAGCAAAATTATACACAACTTAACTAAAACGATTGAAAAACTAAAATATTGCATCGAAAAATTCATCCGCATCGCTGTCGACTGGTAATGTACCCAAGAGACTGGCCGCATTGCCACGTTGTATGGCAATGCTTAGCCTCTGCCCAAAGTAAAAACCAGCCCTTGGGTCACGGGAAGTGTCAAATAGCCGTTTTGATATTTCATTGAAGAGGCCGTGAGCACTCGGACCCCAAGGCCCGAGGGTTTCAACCCCAAACGGCTCGAACATATAATTACCTGTAAGGTTATTGTACTTACGCCGTTTGAGGTTTTCACGTTAGCACGCTGAGCCAGGAAGATGGGATGGCACAAGAGTGTCGACACAGGTTGCATCCCACACTAAAGGCCTACTCACCTTCCATGGAGATAAAGACATACCGTCCGGTCTCTTGCCATCATCGCGTGCCAAGCCATTAGGTTCTAATATAGCTGGAACGCGGTAACAAGAGCTCGTCGGATGATGTCGTTAAACTCAAACTCAAACTCAAAGCATTTATTTCAATTAAACCATTTACAGGCACTTTTGAATTGTCAAAGAGTCGGTCAGTTAGTCAGAAAGTTGAAGCTAGTTGCCCATTCCAAAACGTAGATCTCTATGGAGAAGAACGGGCAAGAAACTCCAAGGACACTCTTTTAAATATAGAAATTACAAAATCCTAATAAAAGTTAATGTTCGCGTGCCGCGCTAAGCGACCCGCACTTCGGCTGCAAGACAGGCCGTGATGTCCGAGGCTGTTGACAACTTCGCCACAGTGACAGCGATGAGGAGAACAACAAGGAGCTCCTAGTCGTAGGGAAGCAGCGAGGCGGAAGGTAGTGTCGTCGAGCAAAGTGCCTATGTTCGACGACGGTAGTGCATGAAGCCACAGACCCGATTCCCATTTACCCACAGCCAACAGGCGCGCACGCTCCGCAGTGGTAGCAGACGTGTTAAGTAAATTGTTCTGTACTACTCTACAGAGCGGCTCATCCCACCGCCTTTGGGAAGATGGATAATCGGGTACATCTGAGTTCGGGCAAGCGAGTAAATGTACTTATATAAAATATTGTAAAACATTTTAAAAGAGTAACGGTAGAGTTTCTTGCCCATTCTTCTCCATGCGAAAACTACCTTTTAGAAGGGGCGACTACAATCAATTCAATTTTTTTGTAAATTTTGACGTTCAGAAGTGCCTTATAAGGGCCTATTTGAAATAAATGATTTGACTTTGACTTTGACTATCGCCAGTTATGTTTAAGTCCTATGTAATATACTCCAGACACAAATCTAGACTCCGGGCTGCTACTAAGAAATTCCAGATGGAAAAACCCAAAAACACTTTTTCCGACCCGGGAATCGAACCCAGGACCTCATGCTCTGCAGCAGCGCTTGCGACCATTAGACCAACGAAGAAACTCCATGGTCAACTAAAGTAATCCCGAATGATAAAAAAATAATAAAAATGAAATAAAAAGTATATTCAGGTAAAAAGGTAAAACACTAAATACAAATTTGCTTAAATCTACGAAAAATTCAATTATGTTATGTGCCTGAACTAGGTCATCCTGTGTTTCAGGCGAGGCAAGCTATAGCAACTATTTCTAAATAATCACATTAATAAAAATCAAGTCATCTAATAGGTATGTAAAAAGGTGTAAATAGAACAATAAATCCTACTTGCTAAAATCTTAGTACCTATCCTAACTTAGCTAAACTTAATTAGTACAAATACAACTTTTATTTAAGTACAACTAATAATTTCTCTGTATCTTCATAGGACATACTTTGAAGAGCTTCCTTGACGGTTCTTTTGCAATTATTATAATTTAGAGAATAAATTTTGGCTTTCGCATTTAGTCTGTTATAAAGTAATGGTACTAGGAAGACAAAAAATTTGGCTGCGAAAGCATGTTTTGTACTTTTTGTAGGGCAAACTATGTCTTTCCGTCTCTTTTTAGTAGTTTCAGTGCTATAGAGAAGGGCTGCGTGATGTTGATGATGAATAAGACCGAGCCTAAATCTAGACTCAAAACGACGTTTGAAACAAACAAACGTTTTGGAGATTCTTGCCCGTTCTTCTCCATAGTAACCTACTACGCTTTGGAATGGGCAACTAGCTTCATCTTTCTGATTGACCGACTCCTTTGATAATTCATAAGTGCCTGTAAATGGTTTAATTGAAATATCATCATATGCCTAGCTTTTTCCCAACTATGTTGGGGTCGACTTCCATTCTAACCAGATGCAGCTGAATAAAAAATATTTTACATGGAGCGACTGCCTATCGGAATTTCACAACCCAGTTATACTGGGTAACACGATACCCCTTGGTAAGACTGGTTGTCAAACTTTCGGGCTGTAACGACTGTCAAAGATGTACAAATGACAGCCGGGACCAACGGCTTAACGTGCTTTCCGAGGCATGGAGGGGTCTCCGCATGTAATGAATGGTCACCCATCCACGGACCGACCTCGGCAGTACTTTGTCAAGGAATTATAAATTAAGCGATGACAGATATAGATTAATTATGTTGATAGGTACATAGTGCTCACATATTTACAAATATTGATTTCTTGTAGCGGATTGTGTTTGAAAGTTTGTTACGCAATTAGAGTTCCGGGTACAATCTAGGCATATAGGCAACTAACCGGGTACAGTCTAGGCATATTGGAAACTAACCGGGTACAGTCTAGGCATATAGACACCTAAATACTTCATTTGCAAATGGAATAATACTTTTTTATCATGCCAGTACAAGGAGCTATTCGAAGTAAAATGTAAATGCCGTAATAAAGTTCACTAAATAGGCTCTGAGGACCTGGCCAGCCTTTAGTCTCACAATGTTATTACCGGCAGTAATTTGAAAGGGTTTGCTTTAATGTAGGTAGGGTAGATATTTATTTTTAGGAGTAGGTTTTGGCTTCTTTGGTTTTTGTTTCTAGGCGTTCGATTATTGTCTTGGAGTTATCTTTTTGATTAATAAATCAATACAATTATATAGTCCTTATTTTTTTGGGTCGGAAATTATCAAATAACTTCTCCCGCTCTGAGCGGAGCGGGAGGGCGTGTCAGACTCTTACTGACTAAAACCCACCCGTGTTCCTTCAGTTGCCTGTACGTTGCAAGGTGCCACGGTATCCCTTTCAGACTTTGCCGCAACCCACAAAACGGCATGCATCGGTCCTATCGGACCCCTTCAGTTGCTGACATCTCTTTGAGACGCGCGTGGAACACAACGCGCCATCGACCCGGGCCTGGTCTTTATCGGATGGCGAGCTACCCATAACCACCGTCCGCAAGCCCGCGCCTACGGTGGTCGGGAATCGGCCTGCGATTCCCGACGCCCAGGGCGTCTCCTACGGTGGCGTGAGGGCGCGAAATTTGCCTCTCCCTCACGCGTTCTGCCTCCTCCTTCGCGAGCATTACTGCTTCGCCGAAGGAGGTGACGGATTCCCATGCCCAATCGCTCCGTACCATGGCCTGGACCAGGGCGGGATGAGGGAGACCCCTGCCACCGATCGTCTCCACAATTATACAGTCCTCTTTATCGATTTCCTTAACGGCAACCTTTTGAAATTATAATTTCGTAGTGTGTGCTATAAATTTAATGTAGCAGTGCAGGCCAGTACAGAGCAGTGGTCGGCGGTCGGAGCTGTGGTCGGCAGCTTTTCTCTCGTCGCTCGTCGATCTATTTTCCGGTTTCTGAGGTATTCCTTCAAAGTAACCCGTGATATCTTATTCAAACATTAAGCTTACCTTCTGCTCGTTCTCGGCATGTCCACATGGACATAGTCGGCCCTTTACCGCTTTTCTCTGGTTACAGGTACTGCCTCACCGCCATTGACCGCTTCACACGTTGGCCTGAGGCATACCCACTCCAAGACGGCAGAGACATGTGCTACCGCCTTCGTGTCTGGCTGGGTAGCCAGGTTCGGCTGCCCCGAGCTCATCACGACCGATCGAGGTAGGCAATTTGAGTCGTCGCTATTTAAAGCGATGACGGTGCTCATTGGCGCTACACACCACACCACCACGGCCTATCATCCCGAGGCCAATGGCCTTGTTCAAAGGCTTCACCTGCAGCTTAAGGCTGCTATCACCTGTCACACCAACACGCGATGGACGGATACACCCACACACATGACGGACTCACTAGCGGCTTCTCATGGACGGCACTGCCTCTGGGTCTCTTGGGCATCCGCAGCGCGTGGAAAGAAGATCTGCAGACCTCAGCAGCAGAACTAGTCTATGTCGAGCCACTATGCTTTCCTGGACAGTTCTTCTCAACCTCGCCCTGTAGACTATGAAGATTTCATCATCAGACTCCGCAATCACAAAATTCACACCTTACCTCAACCACTTGGCACACCCCTCGCACATTCTACATACCTAAAAATTTCGCCTCATGCACTCACGTATTTCTTCGGCAAGGGCCTACACACAAACCACCAGACTCCGGCCAAGAAGTCGAGGACGGGACGAGTGGTCCGGTTTCTGGACTACTATCGATCGTAAAAGTTACGATCTCAGCGGGGAATAACTGTAGTGACCATCAACCCACTACATAGTCCGCTCCACTTGTAAACCTTGGAACGCGCCCTACATGTCACGTCAAATGGCGTGAACCTTTGTCTCGACGCGCAAGCTCCACCTTCCTTCGAGAATGTACCGGAGAAATCAACAACGAAGCGCGGGCGCACGACAGCCCGCGGCCGACCGGCACTCTTCAGTTGGGTGTCGACTCGCGCACGCGCTTTTTAGCTAGCTTTTGTATTAATTCTCACCCGCTTTAATATTCTTATAATTTTGAATTTGCATCTAGATTATTAGTGTTAAAAGTAGATAAGAAATTCATTAGTTTAAAAGTGTAATAAAGGCGTTTATTTTTGTTCTCTTCATCGTGAATTAGTGCACAGCAAAATCACTTTTTTCCCTATCACCATAACGCTCATTATCCACTGCTTCGCTTAAACACCATACACTGGAGTCCCTGATGAAATTCCGGGACAACAACAACTGCTGCTTACATACCTCTTCAATTTCATCACCACTGCTCCCAAAACGGTGAAGGAAAACATCGTGAGGAAACTGGCATGGCAACCAAAAATTCGAAGACATGTGACATCCACCGACGCCACCGGGCCACACTTTCTCTGTTGTTTTCCCAGTATGCTATACTATATATGGCTCGCCAAACCTCACAACTAATACAATGGAGTTGGCCAGTAGAGTTAAAAATCTGGTATAGGAGGGCTTAGGTCTCTCCGGATTTGGTGTTTTTCGGTTATGATGGTATTGAGTCACATTTTTAAGAAAGTTTTTACATTTATAAAGTTGAAACAATAAATCGGTCGTCACGACGGGTGGTTGCTCGAGTTCTGCCGGTACCGGGTCTCCTTTTAAGAATCTGTCTCTACAAATCTTCGGTATACTCTAGAAACCGTAGACTGACTGGTAAATTTAAATTTCTAGCAATCGTTCGTTGATCCAAGCCTTGCCAATGCCACAATTTGAGCGGTTTGTTCGGACGAAGTTTCCATATTTATGGTTAACTTTTGTTGAGTTAAAAATACTAATAGTCAATACTATTGGTGACAATAATTTATATCGTAAATGAAAAAAAAGTAATTAATTTCAAACTACTCTAATAACACACGAATTTGAGACTATGCATAAATTTTATTTTACCGGCTATAATTTTATCTTTTACTGCAGTTCTTAATTATTATTTTTTTATGATTAATGAACAGTCTCGACATTTTCATTTAGTTTAATCTAAAAAGTTAGCATACTTAACAAAAATATTAATTCGAAAGTAATCCTGAACTTTGATGCAGTTTATGAGTCCGTCAGTGTACCTACCAGTCGCCGGGTCGCACGCGACCCATTTCTCATTGGGTTGCCGACAGCCGCGAGGCGCGGACGTACGCATATATGTATTTCGGTCGACCTGACGTACTTAGTTTCAATTTCTTATGACATGGCTGCTTCTGGTGTATTATGTGCAGTTGATGGATGTAGCAAGAGAAGAGATAAAAACTTATTTTTTTTCAGTTTACCTGCTGATACCGAAATGTGAGTATCTAATTTGTTTTACTATCGTTTTTTAAATAGGTAAATTGTTTAAACTTGCATGTTTCGTGTTTTGTATTTTATTGGTAGGTACGTACCTAATTACTACTATCACGTAAACTGTGCTTCTACTATGCATCTGAGATAAGAATAGAAAGGTCAATGACCTCCATTTGTCAACTTTCATTTGAAAAGTACGTTCATCAACTAATACTTTGTGCACATTAATTTTCAAAAATGTACCACAAATACCTACTGACATCTTTATCGAAAGAGGCAGCCCTGGCAATTCACAATAACCAAACGGCGGTGCGCAGCAACAAAGCAAAACTCACTTTACGCTTGTAAGGTTAGGTACATTTTCGTTAACAGCGTCTAGCGTCTCGCTCTATTATAGCAGTAGGTATTGAAAATTATGTATGGAGTGATTTATCTGGTAATCCGTGGTGCAGCACTTATAGTACCTACATAAGGTTTTTCAACTAAGTATTTGGCTTAGCAAACGTGCTCAACAAAGTATTCGCGTTGCGTTTCTGTTAACATTTCCTTGCATAACTTAGATGGTAAGAAGTTTACTTGACCAATCACAATAGTAAACAGACTAGAAAGATCAGTACTCTAATTGTAATACATAATTAATCGGAATCTGAATCGTTTAAAAACAAATTGCTAATCCATTGCTTCATATGTTCGAAAAAAAAACTGCTCAACAACGTAAATAACGCAATGAATGTTGTTTAACTGTCAAAATGAAACAGATTAGTCTTAATCGTTTAAGAAAATGTGTTCAAATCAAATCGTTTATTTGTGAAACACGGGTTACATGCAGGTGTTCATTACATAATTATATACTAATAATGTTCATTCCATGATCACCCACTTGGGCATACAAATTATTAAATAACATAATGAAAATATGAATCTAAAAGGAGACGGATACGCTTTCATACAATTTTGGGCCTGGATGTAAAAAGATGAAACTGGTGTCAATTGATAGCTACTATGTTAACAAACAATCGCTGAAAATTTTGCAGATTTTGGCAATCTGAGAGCCGAGATATAAGAGATTTAAGAAAAGTGAGGTTACGTAACAATCTATACATAATAGCCAATTTTTGAAGTGCGATTGTCATTTTTTACCCGATTGCCGAAGGAGGGTAATGGTTTTATCAGTATACGTGTGTATATTTGTATGTATTTATGTTTGTTCCTCTATATCGTTCTAGAGAACAAACGATTCGTCTTAATCTTGCAAGTGTCACTGGCCACATTAAAATGGAAAAAATGGCGGCTTTTCGACACCATAGGATTTTGGGTGGCTCATTTTTTTTTTCCTCCAAACTGATCGTGTAGGTTATCAAAAAAAAGGGCTTTACGAGGTGATTTCAAAAATTATAAAAACAAATGTAAACCAGATGTATCCTTCGACTGCACAGCATAATTTACTTCGTTTACCTACGTCTTTTTAGTTCGCTTAGCAGTCAAGGTCTATGATTATTTTCCGCCTGACGCAGGTCCTCACCGGACATGGTTGTTTCGGGAGGTTCCTGTTTCGTATCGGGCGGGAGGAAACGCCCGGGTGTCATCACTGCGTGGATCGCCCGGAGGACACGGTTGAGCATCTATGATTATTTTAATTACTTTTTCTTTAGACAGGATGTTAAACATGTTTTGTAGTGGGATGGAGAAGGATAGAGTGGGAGGAGTTTAAAAATAAAAATCGATTTTTATTAATATTTTTTATTCTTCAATTATTACAAGAACGTCATCTAGGAATTGTGCAGGTGGTACAATATTTTCTTGGTACCTAGCCCAACTAAGGTACCATATTATTGACATAACATGGGCGCAGCAGCCTATATGTTATTTTGCAAGCTATGTTATTTTTTGGTATGAATAATTCGAACTCTTTTCAATGTAACAATATGTTCCATCAAATATTACAATGGGCCTATCAACTCCCTCAAAGTTACCAAACAATGTTTTAGGTATAGAAAGATTTCTTTGCACAATAACATTAATAGGCAGCAACCTATTAATGTGATGTAAACCTAGGTGTCTAGGTACAAAATACTCATAAAGCAGATCTTTCACTTGGTGCAACCACTTTTCTAGAGTTCGCCTAGAGACTGTTAATAAAGTTGACAACCTATCATTAGAATCCCCAGTTCTAAGCTTAATTAAATATGCTGCTAAAGATAAGGGCCCTAATTCTCAATTCACGAGGTGACCCAGTGTGAAGTAAATGATTGACTCTAGATGCCAGAGAACGTCCACATCGGAGACAAATACTGCGGTGACCAAGATTTCTAGCTTCGCCAAGAGGTGATCTTTGAGCCAGGTCCCAGCAAGCTTGGCAAACATGGTCACTGCTGTTTACCTGAAATATGCAATAAATTATTAATAAGAGATAAAATGATTACTTTTAAAAAATCTACCTACTCAGGCAGGATGTACCCGGCTCAATATATTTTTATAACCACTTTATTGTACAATACCTACGTTCTATGCGAATTAATGATTTGATTTACTGTGCCCGATGTGATCCGCCCCATGATAGCCTACGCGGCCGTGGTCTGGTGGCCCCGCACCCAGCTGGTTACAGCCTCCATCAAACTACAACGCATGCAAAGACTGGCCTGCATGGCGACCACGGGCTGCATGAGAACTACTCCGACTGCAGCTATGGAAGCCTTGCTGGGATTACCACCGCTGCACCTGTTTATACAGCAGGAAGCGACGATGGCGTCAGTGCGTCTAAATGCAGTAAATCTCTGGGGTAAGAGAAACACACAACACACCGCGCTGCTTGAGGGACTCAGCAAGGAGTTCCCTATTACGAAAGCCATTAATGACCGGGTACCCAAACAATTTATCTTCGATAAAAAATTCAGAATCCAACTTCACGAGGATCGCCGATGTGAGGGTTTGCGCCCAACAGAGCTGCGCATCTTCACGGATGGATCCAAAACAGGTAGTGGTACAGGTGCTTGAGTCTTCTCGGAGGACTTCAACATCCACATAGCTATACCATTGGGAGTCCATAACACAGTGTTCCAGTACGAATGCTTGGGTATTTCTCTTACCGCTTCAGCAATTCTGGCTAGGGAAGTTAAGGACCACTCGATACGTATACTCTCAGACAGCATTGCTGTTCTGCAAGCGCTGAACAGCCACACTGTGGACTCTGGGCTAATATACGAGTGCCACCAGAACCTTAACCAGGTGGGTGACCTCAATAATATAACCATTCAATGGATCAAAGGACACAGCGGTTCGCTGGGGAACGATGCAGCCGACGAACTTGCTAGAAGGGGGTCGAACATGGCACCAGTGGGGCCCGAACCCATTGTACCACTCCACTTCGGTTACCTGCGCACTCTGGTAAGGAAACGAACTAGGGATCAGCATCACAAACTATGGTCGGACCAAAGTCAGTGCAGGCAGGCTAAGGAGGCACTGCCTTCTATCGATGGCCGCCTCACGAAACAGGTTCTCCGATTAACTAAACAGCAGCTGCGCACGGTTACAGCAGCTATAACTGGCCATGGGTCATTTAATAAACACCTCTTTGCCATAGGAGTCACAGACAGTCCGCTCTGCAGAGCCTGCGTGGAGGACGACGAGACAGCAGCTCACGTGCTGTTAAACTGCCCGGTGGTCGCCACTTACAGGGCAAAGTACTTCGGTAACCCAGGTACCCTACGCGAGATTGCCAGTAACACCAAGGCGTTGCTGGCCTTCTTTGAGGAGCTGGGGTGGATTGAATAACAGATTTTTCCCACCCGTACGCAAAATACGCGCTTTGACGTGGAGTTGCGGAAGCCAGCCCGTATTACCTATTACCTATTACCTACTGTGGCCGATAGTTACTTAGTTCAATGTTATGTATCTAGTGACTTTTAAATGTTTACCTATCTATACTTTATTATTTAGTGAAAACATGAGTGTTGTTATGGAGGAAAACATACATATATAACAAAAGAGTGCAAGTCACCGACCGTAGACGCTGGTGAGCTAATAAACAGGAAGTAAGTACTTACAGATTGTGGTTCACGCCATTTTCGAATCACTGCTAATATCATTTCGTCATCCAAAGCTCGATGCTCTAGTGTATTGCAGCGACTAGTCGCTATGCCACAATTTATACAACGATCCATGATGTCGATCAATATCCTATCGGTAGGCCGTTCGTCGAATCCGAAATAACAAGTCCAAGTTCAACGTTTAAGCGGGGTTCTCCGTGGTATCAAGGCAAGGGTCGTAGAAGGAGGAAGATCAGAGGTCCGTAGGAAAGCCGGGTCGAGAAAAATATCAATAATAAAGTATGGGAGGAAAATAAAAACAATCAGGCACACGCATAGACGATACGAAACGAGAGTCGATCGATGTCATGTCATGCATGATTGTCAGAGTTAGCACAGATTAAAAATACAATAATCAATTAGTAAATGTGAATCGATTATCTAATCTTAATTATGTAGATATCTACATAATTAAGATTAATCGATTCGATAATTAGTTTAAACTCTTAATACTCTAATTCTAATAGATTTAATTATTTTAATTAAATAAATCATCCGGTGAAAGCATTTTCGTAAATAGTATGAACTCTGTAACGATAATCGATTACAATTGAATCGATATTCCAATTACTTCGTAATCCTAACTTAATTATTGAATTTTTCATTTCCCAGATTGTAAATTGAATTGATTTTTCACAGTATGAAATAGAAAAATTTAACCTTTTTTTTAAGCCATACCTCAACTTATTACTATCAGGCCCAGAAGTCCCCGTCTCCTTTAGCAATGGATTAGCAATCTGTTTCAAAAAGATTCAGATTGTGATTGATCGTGTATTACGTAATTAGGGTTATATGGGTTAGGCGTGAAAAGCTTCCATTTCAGATTAAATACAAATTATATTATTACTAGTAGTCATGCAAGACAATCAACAACAATAAATTATCGTCAAGCGGACATGAAAAATTCATCTACAGAGTAGATGAATTTTTATCTTTTTAAAAGTTAATAATACTTTTCCATAAGAAATTGGAACAATTTATTTTTAAAGATATTAATATTGCTACATTCTTTTATGTCATTAGGAATTTTATTGTAGATCTTCGTGGCCATAGCAAAGACACTTTTCCCAAAGAGGGTAGGTAGTTCTATTATGTATAACTGTGTTGCGTAATTAAATAGCGGAACGGTACTGAAAGCAAAATAAAAAATTACAATCCTGATCTTCCAAAAACAGGAAGAATAATAGAGTCAAATCCAATTCAACCACAAAAAAACTTTATCCTCAACTTTCCCACGTCCCATAGACAAAAAAAAATCAAACCTTCAAAGCCAGCCCTCAACATTACCCCTCCACGTCCCCCCACAGTTGTCAAGACAAACAGAAAGTGTTTCGACTTCAAAATAAATTGTTTGTCGCGATTAAATCGTCACGGTGGGGACCGCGTTCGACAGCGCGAGATAATCAAAGCTCGACGTGATAAACGAGTGAGTTGGGAGTTACGTACTGTTGGTTTGTAAACTCGATGAGAGTTTGTGGTGGTGATAACGTTTTAGTTCGTTCACTTTTGAAGATTCGGAGATTCTACTTACAAAATAAAATAAAAAGGTAAAGGAGTATATATTTATCTACTTAATTGAGAATTGGTAGTCCTATAGGTACCTATTATTTTTCTAACTGCATTATTTTTAATTTGTGTTGGCAAGTGGAATTCATAAATATTCTTTATTTTCTGTATTTTTCTTCTGTAATTTGTACTTCGCGTACGTCGAGGATATGTCTTATGTAAATCAGAGGCAAAGTTATAAATAAATAATATACAAAATAAATTGTTTTATTTTAGGTAAATGACAGCCATTGCCTATTGTAAATTGATTAAAAACATCAGATAAAACCAAATAAGATCAAATTAAATCACATAAAAATAAATTAAATCAAAATAAAGTCTCATAACATTCACTAGCCCATCTAACCCTCAAAAATTCTAAATCAATACTGTGTGATAGCAGAAATGAGGTAAAATTTAAACTATGTGAGGTGGTATTTCAAGCGTTTCTTGTGTCTCATCCCATTTCCAAAATCTGTATCACATTTGCCTAAACTCACTGCACCACTATCGAGAACCAACAGGTACAACAATCCTATAATGCGTTCCGAAGCGTTCTCTCTGGGAGCGTCAGCATTCGATTGTTTTGTGATCTGCATGATACAGATACACAGACACACAGTATGTTACTTTTGAGTTCCCGCACGATTTAATGTAATCACCCGGAATTCCACATACATTGGAATTGGAACTTAGGAAAAACGTCGTGTCAGAGAATTGATTTTGCGATGTCAGGGTGTCTACTTCTAAAATTGTTACTTCCTTTGATGTAGAGCTTTGTCTTTTGTATTTATATGAAGTGTAAGAGAATGGTTCATGACATCAAAGTCAAGGTGTGCTCAAATTTAAGGGTGTGGTACAGACCATACAAACTGAACAAACTTTTCCATGAGACCATCGAAATCGCTAAAAAATATCAACTATCCCATACATATTTTGTGAGGAAACATAATAAAGATAAAGATAAATTTATTTGTTCAAACATGTGTAACATGAAACATGAATATGCACATACAGATGGAAACATAATTTTACCGGACCAACATGTTTTGCCTCACGGCGTACAAAATGTTTATAATAATGTTATTAATTAAACGACAATTATAAATTAATTATTAGTTTCAGTTTCATATATAAAATTAGAGTCAGTGCAAAATATATTCAATAATTAAAATATACAATCAGAGTCAGTACAAAAGTAGTCAATATTAATTACAGACAAAATATGTCAATATATCTTAAAATTAAAATCAACAATGAATTCTTTAGATTCAAAGGTGACAATTACACAAAACCCTTTGTAATACAACTCTAATCAAAAATAATGTTTATCATATGTGCATTACATTTTTTAATAAGTTACCAAAGATCATAAGGGAGCTACCATTTAAATATTTTAAAATTAAACTACGTAAATGGTTAATAGAAAAGTGTTTTTATAGTTTACAAGAATTTCTGCAACATAAAGAAAATAATATATTTTATGTTTCCTTTTGTTTTGTGATGTGCTTTATGTAATTTAAAGAATTGTTGTTAGGTACATAAAATGTTATTTTTATGTTAAGTTTTGTTATGTGTGTACCTCCTTATACTCGTATTAAAAAAAACAAAGGTATTTTTTTGTAAGTACCTATAACTTATTAAAATAAGTAGGTAGTAGTACTTATGAATGTAAAATTAATTTGCATGCCCTAAGCAGGCAAAATATGGACTGTACATTAAACCACCAAATTTTACAACTGGTAACACCTGTATTTTCTGCAAAAAAAATATTCTTATTCTTACAAAACTTCAGTACCTAGTCAACCCAAATGTATGGGACAACAGATTATTTTTTCGCGATTTCGATGTTGGTCCCATGGAGAGAGTTGAGCATACCTATCTGATACACCCTGTTTAAGGTATGCTGGTTGGAAATGTAGCTATGTGTACTTCGAACGGCTTTGTAATGTAGTCCAATAATATAGGTGGATCTCAGTGCAAAAGCTTTGAAAGCGATAGCCACTTGTCTAGAGTGGAAATCGCTTTCAAAGCGTTTCATATTTCTACAATTAATTTTAACAGGATTGTCATAAGCTCAATTTTCGGTAGGTTATGTAAATTCAATAAATTTTTGTATTTTCTGTCAACGTTATCGTGGATAGAGTATCACTTTGCATAAAGGCCCTCAGGAGTTTTGAGAAAAGCGAATCTCTCTCTTCACATCACCATCTGTCTAGCCTTTTGGGGTTGGCTTCCAATCTAACCGAATGCAGCTGAAATACCAGTATTTTACATGGAGTGACTGCCTATCTGACCTCCACAACCCAGTTACTGGATAACACGATACTCATTGGTAAGACTAGTTGTCAGACTTTCGGGCTTCTGACTATCAGTAACGACTTTCAAAGATCTATGAATGACAGCCGGGACCAACAGCTTAACGTGCTTTCCGAAGCACGAAGGAGTCTCCGTATACAGTAATGGATGGTCACTCATCTACGAACTGATCTCCACAAGCGTAGCTTAGCTAGTACTTAGCCACGAGCTCATCTTAACAGTTTTTGAATTAAAAGGAAATAACTGTTGGCTATAGGTACCTACATATTAGAAAGAAAATAAAAATAGGATTATTTGTCACAGAAACACGTGCATACAAAAAATAACAATATAAACATAACAGGAATATTCGGCAGCTGCTTGACATGACTGTGACAAGAAAGCTTCCACTCAGCATAATGCTGTGCTATGGGGGACCCACAGCTGAGATGATCTAAGTAGTAAATACTTGAGAAAACGCTAAAACAATGATTCTTAAATTAATATTAACGGCTTTTAAGGCTTACTTTCACAGAAATTTGACATACGTATCCATTGAAATAACTCCATGAAACAGACAAATAGTTCGCTTCAGTCTTTGAAGCTTTGAGCGCAACCTGCGCGATTTAACGTAATGACAGTGAACCGATACAGAGAGGAGATGCGTCAGCGATTGAAAAGCAAGTTGTGTTGAGAGTATGAGACGAATTTTGTAGTGATTTTTTGATAGATACCCGTCTATCATATAGGTATATAGTTAAATAAAGTAACCTGAAACTTACGTTTGTCTAATAGAATGGCCGAAAGCATACCTGGGGGACTAATAGGTTGGTCAATCATATGCGATGCAACTATTAACCTAACCTTGAAATGAATAAGTTAAAGCTCCTGGTCTAAAGTTTACAGCTGGAAATAAATGACTTGCAAAACAAGGAAGATTGCAAGAAAAAAGATTCCACTTTATGATTACCCGTGTTTTGCTTTGGAGTCTGACTGAATTTCGTTTTCATTTCTGGCTTTACTCAGTTGCCGAAAATAAGTTCCAGCAAATCAATACTAACGGTTATTTTTATCAGATAAAATCCATCTTTACATGAAAACAAAATCACAACTGATGCAAAACAGCTATCTAATTCCGCAACACAATTACATAACTCACTTAAATGTCTCGCTGATGGTGGCGAGTGTGTTGGATCATTCGGTTCCCTACAAAATGGTTGAGCTGGATGGTGCTGATCCACGCGTCATGTTCGTGAACGGGCGCCGTCGGTTGAGACTGGTCATCTCTTATCTGCCATTGCTTATTTTTAATCGTTTTTGATTATTATTTTATTTTACATTGTTCTCACATATAGAAGCAACAAAAGTAATGTACCCAGGATTTTGTAATTTCTATATTTAAAAGAGTGTCCTTGGAGTTTCTTGCCCGTTCTTCTCCATAGAGATCTACGTTTTGGAATGGGCAACTAGCTTCAACTTTCTGACTAACTGACCGACTCTTTGACAATTCAAAAGTGCCTGTAAATGGTTTAATTGAAATAAATGCTTTGAGTTTGAGTTTGAGTTTTGAGTATAAACGATTACGTCGATCGGAATTGGCGTCCCCTAAATTGAAACCTAGCCAACAGGCTTGAGACATATCTCATTTAAAAGGTATTGACTTACTGATCATTCTTTACTATGGCGACAACCGTCAAAAGTATGAAGTTTTCAAGAAACAGAAGGAAATGTAATGGTACTACTGAGTATAAAATATGTTTGATTATTAAAAAATAAATGAAAATCGTATTGGTTTTTACTTAAGGTACCTACTTCATATTGTATTTTATTTTCCATGACATAAAATACTCTCGCTTGTATACCCCGAAGCGTACATAGACATTGTGTAGTGTAGCTAGGTACCTACCTATAATACGATATCAAAACTTAGTCAACAGACTTGAGGCGTGTCTCATTTAAAAGGTCTTGGCTTACTAATCATTCTTTACTATGGCGACGGCCGTCAAAAGTATGGAGTTAGGGAAAACAATAAAATGCGGTCATATTTTGTAGTAGACAATAAGTTTGAATACTTCCTAAAAATTAATTAATTGTTTTGATGTTTTATGTTCCATTATATATATAAATATATGGAACATAAAACATCAAAACATCACGCAAAACATAACAATTGCCGACTTATGTCGGCAATTGTTATGTTTTATCTCTGTTATTTTGACGAAAAACAGAAAACAAACATCTATATTTTCGATAGATAAATGACTCTGGAAGATGATATTTTCAGGAAACCCCATATATTTAAGACTTGAAACAACGGTTTGTTATTTTAGAGTCCATAACGAAAAATAGGATCAATAAAGAATCGGGGACGGGGTCCGTAGTAGATTGCCCATCGTCCTTTGTTTCATTTTGACAGTTCAACAACATTCATAGCGTTATTTACGTTGTTGAGCAGTTTTTTTTTTTGGATTTTATGAAGTAATGGATTAGCATTTCAAAACGATTCAAATTCCGATTGATCGTGTATTACGTAATTAGGGTACTGGCCGAATTGTTTTATCCGACAAAAAAAAATTCGATCAGAAAAGCCCAGCTAGCAAGCACCCATGGAAAATTGTCGCAATTTGTGCTACTGCCATAAATCTTTTAATCTAATTTCACGAAATCTAGGTACAGATTGCAGGATACAATGAACTATCGAAAGTATCGGTTTCAACTATGTATTTCGTTTCAAAATACAAAATTTTAACAGATTTTGTTTTCATGCGCCACGCTGGTAAGTATTTAAGTAAATATTGGTAAGCAAAGTCCGCCCGATGGATGAACGTGATTGAAGCAAAAGGAGTATTTAAGGATCGTAGCAGGTGGCGTTCTGTAGTTTCTGCCTACCCCCAAGGGAAGAAGGTGTGTGTTTTTGTATGTATGTAAAGTCTGCCCGAAAGTGACTACCAGTCTCACCAAGGGGTATCGTTTACCCAGTAACTGGGTTGTGGATGCCAGATAGGCGGTCACTACATGTAGAATACTGGCGTTCAGCTGCATCCGGTTAGACTCGAAGCCGACCCCAACGAAGTTGGAAAAAGGCTAGACAACTAGATGATCGCTATACTAAAGTAAAACCGCATTTTTTTGTGCTTGAAGAATGGCAGCACTCCATGTAATCTGGGTGTCGTCCTTAAGCTTCGCGTACAATCGCAAAAATACTCTTCAAAGATAGATCTCGGTCAAATTAAGATAAAAAGGTAATCATAGCATATTTTTTAAATATTAGGTTTCGCCAGAAAAACGTTGCTCCGTATAAGCAGACCCCATGACAGTAAACCAAAGAGTTATTATGCAGTAAACCAACGAGTAAACAGTCTATGACATTCAAAGATGGCGGAAATTAATAGTTCCAATAATGGCTACTGACGGGAAAAGTAGCACTAGTAGCTGACTTTGTATATTAAGCCCTCTATACATTGGACATCTAGAAGAGCGTCATGTCCTATTGTACTTCTATGCAAAACAAACGCGCATAATTACGTTATGATTGACAAAATGTATTTTGTTATTACTACTAATGTGAACATCATCCTAACTAATATTATAGATGCGAAATTTAGTTTGTTTGTTTGTCACACAGATAAACCATGAACAAATAAAAAAAGTCGATGCATAAAAAGAAAAGTCCTGTGACTGTTTCATATAATGTACATACTTTCATTCATGAAAAACTGTCTTTCTGTTCAGCTACATTTCTGGATTTTGTACACTGTAATAATAAATCCTTTTGAAGTGCCAAAAAACTCAAATGAAAGAAAACAAGATTTGATTCTTTTTCGATTTAAAACCAGTCAAATCAAAGAAAAACGTCGTCAGTCGTGACACAATACGGCCAGATGAATAGTCCCCAAATATTGTGATGTTTGTGCCATCAAATACTCTTATATATTAAACCTGGACTTGATCCGTGACATAGTGAAGTCTGGAAAGTATAACAATATCTTGATAATACTTTATATAAGGTGAGATAGAAAAGTGAAATGTATAAATGTCAAGTAAAGTTTATGTCTGTAATTTTTATGGTTTTCGTCTCTCTACTTGTCACAACAATGCCACAGACAGTAAAAGCATAGACAAGTAACTGATGTTACGTCGGGTGCTGACACGCGGAAAACATTATGTTTTATTTTTTAATGTATTTAATACATCTGTTTAATTACTTTTATTTAGTATTTATGTATATGTATCTTTCTGTCCGTGACATCACTGCAGGCCCTATCAGAATACCAGCGCTGCGACATTTATTATTAAATGTCGCAGCATCATGCTGAGATAGGAGCCTTTTGGCCTCGCACAGGACTTTCCACTTTATTTTAATTTTAACTCTGCTTGCTTTTTCTATTTTTATTTTTAGTGAGTGTGTGTTTAGTTTAATTAAGATCTCCTGTGCTTGTCCCAATAAATTTATTTATTTATTTATTTATTAATAGGAGAACCAACAGCTAAAACAAATGGATAACAGTTGATTAAGAAACATAAAGCCAATTACAGGTTCTCACGGGTAAAAACAGAAAAATTAGTAGAAAGCTTATGATCACTAACAAGCACGATAAAAAAGATTAAGAATATATATATATACATACATATATAAGGTACAATAAGTATTATGCACTATGCACTTTTAAAAAAGTCAGCGTTCAGCCGAGCGCGTGCAGAATAGGCTTTGGTGGTAAATGGGTCAAATGAAAACTCTTTACAAAGAATATTAAAGTCCTTACTCGCTCGCACCATATATGAGTTTTGCCTGTAGTTAGAAGAGGAAAAAGGAATGGAGATAGGTGGATTATATCTAACTGATCTCTGAGGAACATTGAAACGCAGTTTTTGAAGGAGATCAGGACAGTCAATCTCGTTGGATATTATTTTTAAAAGGAAAGTGCAATCTGCTAGTCGACGACGATTTATGAGTGGCTGTAAATGAAATTTCTTACAAAGATTTATGTAATTATCAGAATGGTATGGTATACGTAGCCGAAAACATAGAAAACGAATAAATCTTTTTTGTATACTCTCAATACGATCAACGTACTTGCCATAACACGGGCTCCAGATTTGTGACGCATATTCATATTTTTCTTCTTCTTCTTCTACAATAAAGAGTATTCTATCTATCAATCTAAAAATGTTCAGAAATATAAGGAACTAGCTTTTGTCCAGGGCTTCGCTCGCGTGGAGGTCGGAAATTATCCCACGGGAACATACTACAGGGATAAAAAGTGTCCTATGTCCTATTCCAGGTCATGGTCTACCCGTGTGCCAAATTTCATCCAAATCCGTTCAGCCATTTTAGCGTGGAAAGCAAACAAACAAACTCACTTTCGCATTTATAATATTATTAATATAGTTAGGTTTCTTAGCTAAGTAGGCATCGCACTAGTTTAGTTTTGCAGCAATTTTAGAATCACCCTTTTTATACCTGGTGTCTGGTAGCTTCAGGTAGCTAGGTGTAAAAATTAACCAATTTTCAAATAGTATTACCTATATTCCATTTGTTGAGGACCACCACAGCGCCATCTACCAAATCACACGAGAAATCACGAAAGAAGAAGACAAGAGACAAGAGAAGTCACGGAAATCTTCACACGAGTAAACCGGGTGGTTGGAACCGCACTGAGCGCATTTGTAACGTGGTGAATTTGATGATTTTTTGTTATTGTTATCTTTGCGTGTAATAACATGACTGTGTGATTTGGTGACTGACTGTTTCTTTGTGTGAGCGTCTACTGATGGTTTGCTTTGAGGCCTTATTGATTCTAAGAAATCAGCACGATCCTTGAGAAATTTCATTAATTCAGACAGCTTTAATTTTCCTACCTTCGGGAGGGTACTTTTGTAACTTTCCCACTCACGATCGGTCGAGGAATCTAACTTGGAAGTTACTATGTGGATAATCAAAGTATCCCACGTATCTGTAGGTTCCTCTAACGTTTTTAGCGCCCGAATGTTTCTTAAAACTGTATCTATTAACTTACGAATTTGAGAAGCTGATTCTTTATTCATCGATTGAGCATAGAATAAAGCTTTGACGTGATTACTAACTAGCAAATTGTCATTGTTATATCTATTCTCTAAGAGACCCCAAGCAACTAAATAGTTGTCAGATGAAAACTCCAATGCCTTAACCACTTGTAGTGCATCACCTGTAAGAACTGAACGTAAGTAGTGGAACTTCTGAACATTATCTAGATTGTCACTATTGTGTATCATTGATAAGTAAGTATCGCGAAACTCGAGCCATTGATCGTATGAACCATCGAATTTCGGTAACGAAATTGTGGGTAACTTCATGCAATTAAAAGTGCGACTTTGACCGCCGATATTTTGAGTGGAAGTATCTTTTAAAATACATTTAGCCTTGCCCACAATGGCATAAAACTGATTTTGAAAAGCTTCTCTCTCTAGCAGTTCCTCGTCCAACTGTCTATCTGACACAATGGAATCTAATTCATCTTGTATAATAGAAAATTGATCGATTAGCAATTTAAAGGCTTGAAAACGCTCCTCTAACTCCGCTTTCTGAGCATCCGTTATTTGCGAAACATCTAATGACTGAGCATATTTAGAAAATAAAGTTAATTTTCGTTTGACGGTACCTCTTTTCTGGACTAAATCGCGAATGATATCTTCGCTACTTTCTATTTCTACTATTGAATGCCTCTTATTGTTGGGCATTTTGGTGGTTTGCAAGAGAGAAAAATCAAGTACTTACAGTTGACCGGTGTGCGTCCGAGCGATGTAGGTAGACGCACAATTTTGCACCGTAGTCGTACACTGGAATTTTTGCGAAAAATAACGATATTAGCACAAACTGAGCACAGGACTTTGGAAGGAAATTGGGTGGATTGACCTGACCGTTGCTGAAGATGATGCTGCTGCTTCGGATGAACGTTCGGCTCGAAGGTCCAAATTATGTTGGGGTTTCCTTTGTCAGGTCGTCTTCGTATCAGCGTCGTGGATTTCAATGAGACACAAGGCTCCTTATGATATCGTGTAATAATATCGTTATACAAATGGTTTCTTCTTCACAATTTAAATAGGTTTTCCGGTTATAATTTGCGTGAGTTCGTTGGCGTGTCACCTCACCAAGAACAGTGAAAAACCGCAGCGCGTCGCTAGTGTCGCGCCGTGGTGTCTGCCTCGTCTTCGCGCGCTGCCCTCGTCTCATCGGTTGATGTTATTGGTTGCTAGTAGATGGCGCAACTTAGCCAAACAAGTGGTGCACACCTGTATGAGGTGCAAGCGTATGCGACCTAAGCCATTAAACATACAAATGGGTAACTTACCTACCGAACGATTGGAGCCAGGGTATCCATTCATACGTAGTGGCGTGGATTATGCTGGGCCATTGTTCATGTTGAACCGTGCCGGAAGGGGGGCAAGGTTAACGAAATGTTATATATGTCTCTTTGTATGTTTTACGACGCGCGCAATACATTTAGAATTGGTCACAAATCTTACTACTAAAGCATATTTGCTGGCGTTGAAACGTTTCATCTCTCGACGTGGTAAGCCATTACAGATTTATTCTGACAATGGCACGACTTTTGTAGGAGCATTAAAAGAATTTTCAAAATTCTTAGATTCTTCAAAAGCTGACATCATAGATTTTACAACTAATAATTCTATAGAATTTACATTTATTCCGCCGTACTCGCCTCATTTTGGTGGATTGTGGGAGGCAGGGGTCAAGTCCTGTAAGTTTCATCTATGTCGCGTTATAGGAAATGCAAATTTCACATACGAAGAGTTGAGTACGGTATTGGCACAAATTGAAGCTGTCCTCAACTCCCGACCTATGCATCCAATGTCCACAGACCCGAACGACCTGCTTCCTTTATGTCCTGCTCATTTCCTGATTGGCCGACCGCTCACCGCACCTGCCAGTCGGGACCTCACTACGACGGCTACGCAGCGCCTGCCACGATACGATCGAGTGGAACAAATGAGACAGAACTTCTGGCAACGCTGGTCAACCGAGTACATCTCTGAGCTCCAGAAGAGAACAAAGTGGCAACTCAACCAGGATACACTTGCCCCTGATACCCTCGTCCTAATCAAAGAGGACCACCTACCACCATTGAAGTGGCGCCTCGGACGGGTGCAGCACACATTCACTGGCAGGGATGGCGTTTCGCGCGTGGCAACCATCAAAACCGTGACGGGCGTTGTTCGACGATCATATCCCCGGATTTGCCCGCTCCTGCATCCGGATCACAATGGAACGAGCGGCATTTTGGCTTCTTTGAAACCTGAGGCTTCCAAGGCCGCGGGCATGTTGAGGACCACCACAGCGCCATCTACTAGCAACCAATAACATCAACCGATGAGACGAGGGCAGCGCGCGAAGACGAGGCAGACACCACGGCGCGACACTAGCGACGCGCTGCGGTTTTTCACTGTTCTTGGTGAGGTGACACGCCAACGAACTCACGCAAATTATAACCGGAAAACCTATTTAAATTGTGAAGAAGAAACCATTTGTATAACGATATTATTACACGATATCATAAGGAGCCTTGTGTCTCATTGAAATCCACGACGCTGATACGAAGACGACCTGACAAAGGAAACCCCAACACCATTTGAAATAAGACTTTGACATTTAAACAAACCTCAAGTCAAACCCGGTTGAACGGACTGTAAAAAAGTTTTAGTTAAATGTCTAATCTTATTTCGAATGGAGTATAGTTTGACTTTATTGCAAATGGTTCAGTATCCAAACTATTCTGATTTAGATTTTAGCAATATTTTTCGTAAATTATATTGTTTATTTTGATTACAAAAACCGTTCGAAGTTAGCACACTTTTTACATTTTTCTGTGACTCTGACAACTGACAACCAGTCAGAAAATAATAAAGGTGAAAAAGTAATTTCTCTTGACAATCTGATGTCTGTCGGGGCGTTTATTAAATACAGTAACCCCGTGGCAACGAGCTACACGTTCAAGCGATACGCGTCTCGCGACAATGACTTTCAAAAAAAGAAATGAAAGAAGATGTTTTGAGCATGCCACGAGTCACCGCTAGGGAAACCTCTCGCGGAATTCCGGGAGTCTCCCGGTATTGCTCAAGCAATGAAATTTAAATCTCACGGCTCCCAGAAGGAATTTCAAATAAACAATATTCTCCTGGAATTTAAAATTTACGCGCGGCATAATTGACAGTGGCGAAATAATTGACAATGGCGGAATAATTGACAGTGGCAGAAATCATACGCGCGCTACTGGACAATGCAGTCGCGAACTCGCGACACTCGAAACTACTTTTTTTCCATACCTGTATCAAACGCCGCCTGCAAGCGTTTTAGTATAGTATTCAATATACATATGGAAGAAAGAAAGTAACGGCATGTCAAGGCAGAAAGAAATCCACACATTTTTAAATTTTTAAATTGGACTGCCAAGTGTCTTGTAAATTTGTTAGTTGAAGACCAGATATTTTCAAATGGAAAATATAAGTTTTAAATAAAATAAAATGTTGAAAAAAATCGCTGTTTCCCAAACCCCCCCCCCCCCGGATTTGAACTAACAAGATATGTCAACCCTAGTCACCGCGCCGCGACTTGCGACAGACGGAAACAGGTGACGCACGCGCGTGTCGCTTGACGCAAGTCGCGTCGCAAGTCGCATCACTCGAGGCCGTGAACGGGGCCTATAAGTTTGTCACGTCTTCGTAAATATAGGAACGAAGGGAAGATTATGAATTCCTACCTTAGTGAAGTTTATGACAATGAGAGAGATTTGGAGGTCGTAGGACCCTTGCCTGGGGCACTAAATATAACTAATAATTTTGTAGTATATTGGACTAAGTTTTAAGTTATATCGAAGGCTTTTGGGTATGTGGGTAAGTTTTAGGTAAATAAATATGAATCTGCAGCATATTAATTGCTCAGAGGTCTCGTTGGTTATCATTGTTGTGGTTGCAAGCACGACTGTCGTGCGTGGTTCATAATTCGATCCTCAGGTTGGGCAAAAATCATCTTATGAAAAGTTTACTGGTAAATTGACATTGGAATTTCCTAGTTTCATAACACCACGCCTTGTTTCCCCGAAGGATTGGGCAGAAGTTATAGTACACAGTACCAGTTATGTTTAAGTCCCCTAGAATAGGGCGCCACTTATTCTAGGGGACTTAAACATAGGCAATAGGCGCCTATTGCCATCATGCTACTGAGAAATTCCAGATGGAAAAACCCAATGACACTTTGTCCGACCCGGGAATGAAACCCAGCATTTCCTGTTAAAAAAAGTACTGTTTATTTTTAGAACACAATCAGAGACAAAATAATTGTATTATAAATAATTATTTTGTCTCTGATTGTGTCTCTAATTAGTAAGTAGTTGTCTGGCATTAAAGATAACCTTTGAATGCAGATTATCAAAATAATAATACCAGCCCGATTCCCGGCCGTAGGCGCGGCTTGCGGACGGTGAGCCAGGACCAGGCCCGGGTTGACGGCGCGTTGTGTTCCACGCGCGCCTCAAAGAGATGTCCGATAGGACCGATGCCTGCCGGGGTTGCGGGAAAGTCCGGAAGGGATACCGTGGCCCCTGCCAACGTAAAGGCAACTGAAGGAACACGGGTGGGTTAGAGTCTGACACGCCCTCCCGCTCCGTCCAGAGCGGGAGAAGTTATTTGATAATTTCCCATCCAAAAACAATAAAAAGTAGTACTTTCGAAGCATAGAGTAAAAATAAAAAAATAAAGATATTTTTGTTTTAAAACAATTTTAAAAACATCATCACCTCGAAAACGTGAGAATCAATAGTAAAAGGTAACTTGTAGGTACTACTCGAATCGCACGCGCCGCGCCGCCGACAAAGGGAACAGCGATGCATAAAAGTTCAAAGCAAAATAATTTCTCGCACGTGGTGATACGGCATAAACTAGTTTGCACGCAACAACACAATTTTATTTTTTCAAAATTGTTTCTAATATTTTATTTGTTTATCTAACGATTGTATTACTAAGACAATACCATTTCGCTGCGGGAAAACAACCATTAAGATTTCACGGTGTATATTTTAATATTACAAATGCGATAGTGATTTTTTTTATTACGCTAAAACAGCTGATATGATTTAGATGAAATTTAGCACATAGGTAGGCCATGACCTGGATTAGGACATAGGATACTTTTTATCCCGATATTCCAACAGGGTCGAGACTTATGCGGGTGAAACCGCGGGGCGCAGCTAGTAATTATAAGCCCAGGTTTCCTCACGATGTTTTTCCTTCGCCGATGTCAGTAAAGGCCAAGATAAACGCAGAAAGTATAATATATATGCATTGAAAAAGTCACATTGGTACTTGCCCGGATTTAAACCCGCAACCCGATCTAAAGGTAGAAATAATAAAATGGTTGCAATAGTAAATTAAAACAATGTTTTTGTGTACTAAACAATAAACTTTATTGTTAGTTTTCGAATTGCGATTACACCTTGGCAGAGTGTAGACGATTCATTATGTTGATTTTGGTACTGAGTATGTAACCTCAACTGTTATAGATGTTAAAACCATAAATAAAGATACAAAAGTTATGGATTTCTTAGTCCTTGGCTTTCGTACTGTACACCGATAACAAATAAAAAAAAATTGAATAAACAATTAGTATAATTTTCTGGCTAGCTCATAACTGGTACCGCTACCTCAAAGTCAAAAGTCAAGTCAAAGTCAAATCATTTATTTCAAGTAGGCCCGTATAAGGCACTTTTGAACGTCAAAAATTTACAAAAAAAAATAATTGATTCTAGTTGCCCCTTCCAAAAGGTAGTTTTCGTATGGAGAAGAATGGGCAAGAAACTCCACCGTTACTCTTTTAAAATGTTTTACAATATTTTGTATAAGTACATTAGTTATATAATTATATGTGAGGACGATGCACCTAGAATAAAATTATTATACCACAATAGGTAAAAAGAATTAAGAATTAAAAATGAAGCAACAACAGATAAACTAATTATGTGATAGATACATGGTGCTCACATATTTACAAACATTGTAAAAGTAGACGATCCTCCTAAGATTCCACAATTAATAAGTCAGTGTGCGAGGAATTGGTCATAGAAAGTAAAATCAATGTCATATAATAAAAAATAATAATAAAATATACACTTAAATTTGCAACCAGTTTGATTTTGTCTTGATTCTAAATTATCCTATGGAGCAGGACCAGCATGTTTCCAAGCATTCTTATCTTGGATATAATCCTCTAATTTGTAATATGCTTGTTTACAAAGTGTACTTTTAATATGAGCTTTAAATTTTCTTTCATTTAATTGCAAAATATCACAAGGTATTTTGTTGTAACATTTAACACAGTACCCCATAAAAGATGTATGTACTTTAGATAATCTGAAAAATGGTTGATCTATTTTATCTTTATTTCTAGTATTAAAATTATGTCTATCACTTATTTTATTAAAAAGATGTCGATTTTTTCTAACATACATAATATTTTCATAAATGAACTGGCAAGGTACCGTCATAATATTAATCCTTTTAAATAGTTCCCTGAGAGATTCGCAGTGACGTAGATTATAAATGGCTCTGACAGCTCTCTTTTGCAAAATAAAGATGGATTCAATGTCAGCAGCCCGACCCCACAGTAAAATGCCATACGACATAATACTGTGGAAGTAACTAAAATAGACCAATCGCGCGGTTTCTACGTCTGTTAACTGTCTTATCTTTCTAACAGCATAAGCGGCTGAGCTTAACCGCCCCGCAAGAGATGTTATGTGAGGTCCCCATTGTAATTTCTCGTCTAATGTGATTCCCAGGAAAACAGTTTGATTAATAAATTCCAGTTTTTCTCCGTTCAATATGATGTCACATTCGCTACTTCTAACATTAGGTAATTTAAATCTAATGCATTTGGTTTTTTTTTTATTTAGTACCAAATTATTTACCGTAAACCAATGTTGGACCTGAAGAATAGAGCTATTCACGTCGTCAAGATTTTGTGACCGTCGATTGATTTTAAAGATCAATGATGTGTCATCTGCAAATAACACCATCTTCGGTTGATTTTGAAGTAATTGGGGTAAATCATTAATGTAAACTGAAAAGAGGAATGGACCCAATATTGAACCTTGAGGAACGCCCATTGCCATTTCAGACCCCAATGAGTTTACGCCGTTTACTTGAACTTTAACCTTTCTATCTTTCAGGTATGATCTTAGTAAATCAAGAGCTGTATTTCTAATCCCATAGTGCTCCAGTTTCAGCAGAAGTGTCTCATGGTCTACGCAATCGAACGCCTTCGAGAGGTCGCAAAAGATACCAATGGCATCTTGTGCTTCTTCCCAGGCATTAAAAATGTTCTTTATTAGGGTGACACAACGCCCTTTGGTGAAACCGTACTGATGTTCATGAAAGATGGAATTTTTATTAAAGTGACGTAACATTTGATTGAAATCAAATCAAATCAAATCAAATCAATTTATTTGTGAAACATAGGTTTTATGATAGATGGATCTTAAGAACTAAATAGTGCGCTATGTCTTGTCAATTTTGACATACAAATATTTTTAGAGGAAACATGCGTAGTCAATTATCAACTATAAAAGAAAAAAAAGAAAAATTTACATAATTAATTAAATAGTTGGTTTACACTAAATTTCAATATTAATTAACATTATCATTTAAAAAGTCTTCAATTTTATAATAACATCTGTCAATTAGGAATAATGTGAGAGCTTTTTTAAACTTTACTTGAGGCATATTTTTAATATTGTCTGGTATTTTATTATAGATCTTTGGCGCAATGCCAAAAAAACTCTTTTGCATTAAAGATGTCTTGCATTTTATATTACATAACAGTGACAAATATTGAGCACGTATTGGCTTTCTTTTATTATCAGACATTTTTTCGAATAAGTGGGGGTTGCTTTTTATAAATATTGCAGATTCTAAAATATACAATGCTGGTAGTGTTAGTATTTTCAGTGATTTAAAGGATGGTACACAGCTATCAGTAGTCTTTAATCCACACATAGATCTTATACAGCGTTTTTGCATCTTAAATATAAGTTCCCTGTCAGTTGATTGCCCCCAAAATATAATTCCGTACCGAAGCACTGAAGCGACTAGTCCATGATAAGCTGTCAGTAACGTTCTGATAGTTCTGATGTTTTACGTATTGAGCATCAACCTTTCAAACACCTTACTGAGAACTGGTAGAATTGATACAGTCCTATAATTGTTGGGTTCTTTACTATCACCGGATTTGAATAATGGAACTACTTTACTGTGTTTCATGAGATCCGGAAAGACTCCTTGGTCTACACTGGTGTTAAATATGAAAGCTAAATAGGGCGCAATGGTTTCGATAATAGATCTACAGACTTTTACAGACATTCCCCAGAGATCTTCTGTTGATTTAATTTTAAGATCTTTAAAAGCTTTTATAACAGCCTGGGGGTTTGTATGCTGAAACCTGAACTCCAAAGAGCATGCCTTCACATTCTGTCTAAGTAAGGCAGCAGAAAGCGCTGGTGAGGAATTTAAAGCTTCAGTAGTTTTAAGGGGAATATTAGCAAAAAAGTTTTCAAATTCCTGAGCTATTTCTACATCTGAGTTGATAGTGCCATGTGCAGTCTCTAAATTAAATTCAGTATTTCGCTGTTTTTTCCTACCTGTTTCATTATTTATTATTTGCCAGGTAATTTTTATTTTATCATCAGCTGATTTTATTTTATTGCTAATATAAAGAGCTTTGGCTATTTTGCACACACTTTTAAAAGTTTTTGAATATTTTGCAACATACTTATGAAAGCTTGTATTATTCGTATGTTGCTTTAGGCCATAAAGTTCAAATAGTTTTTCCCTGCTTTTACGAATACCTGCAGTCGCCCAATCACTAAATAAGAACTTTGTGTAAATATTTTTAGTCTTTAGTGGAAAAATGTCATTAAATTGCGTGTTTAATAGTGAAAAGAACTCGGCGTAGAACTCATTTGGGTCACCTATATTATTAAAACTCTGAACACATAATCTACTGGCCAAAGAATTATTCAATTTCTCTAAACTTTTACATGTAATTGCCCTAAACCTTATTTGAATTTTTTGTAAAGGTATGTAGGAGCAAAATATTATTGTTTGTCCACTGTGATCTGATGGCAACTTGTTTACAATTTGTTTGTGTAAGTAATCACAATTACAAAAAATATTATCTATACAGGTGGCAGAAGAGTTTTCCCCTTCCAAAAGGTAGTTTTCGTATGGAGAAGAATGGGCAAGAAACTCCACCGTTACTCTTTTAAAATGTTTTACAATATTTTGTATAAGTACATTAGTTATATAATTATATGTGAGGACGATGCACCTAGAATAAAATTATTATACCACAATAGGTACAAAGAATTAAGAATTAAAAATGAAGCAACAACAGATAAACTAATTATGTGATAGATACATGGTGCTCACATATTTACAAACATTGTAAAAGTAGACGATCCTCCTAAGATTCCACAATTAATAAGTCAGTGTGCGAGGAATTGGTCATAGAAAGTAAAATCAATGTCATATAATAAAAAATAATAATAAAATATACACTTAAATTTGCAACCAGTTTGATTTTGTCTTGATTATAAATTGTCCTATGGAGCAGGACCAGCATGTTTCCAAGCATTCTTATCTTGGATATAATCCTCTAATTTGTAATATGATTGTTTACAAAGTGTACTTTTAATATGAGCTTTAAATTTTCTTTCATTTAATTGCAAAATATCACAAGGTATTTTGTTGTAACATTTAACACAGTACCCCATAAAAGATGTATGTACTTTAGATAATCTGAAAAATGGTTGATCTATTTTATCTTTATTTCTAGTATTAAAATTATGTCTATCACTTATTTTATTAAAAAGATGTCGATTTTTTCTAACATACATAATATTTTCATAAATGAACTGGCAAGGTACCGTCATAATATTAATCCTTTTAAATAGTCCTCAAGGTTCTAAGAAACGTCTGTCGGTTGCTCTTTATTTATTTCACTTTGCCGTGGTTTGCCAGTAATTAATAATTTTCTTCCTTTGAGACTTTGTCGACTTTGTCGACTGGTATACTAAATATAACGGTACATACATACATAAACTCACGCCTTCTCCCCATGGGGGTAGGCAGAAACTACAGAACGCCACCTGCTACGATCCTTACATACTCCTTTTGCCTCGTTTACGTTCATACATCTGGTCATACACGCACGCCGGTTGCGAGTACTACGCACCTGGCCTTTCTGAAAAACATCACCAATAAGGTCAGTATACGTCCTCCTAGAGCGACCCCTCCCGGCGTTTCCATCCACACCTTTTCTTTTTTGGGTCAGAAATTATCAAATAACTTCTCCCGCTCTGGGTGGAACGGGAAGGCGTGTCAGACTCTTACTGACTAAAACCCACCCGTGTTCCTTCAGTTGCCTATACGTTGCCAGGGGCCACGGTATCCCTTTCGGACTTTCCCGCAACCCCGGCATCGGTCCTATCGGACCCCTTCAGTTCTTCTGACATCTCTTTGAGGCTCGCCTGGAACACAACGCGCCGTGTTCCCGGGTCTGGTCCTTATTGGATGGCGAGCTACCCATCGCTCACCGTCCGTTCCGTTCACACCTGCCTTGTAAATACCTTTTGTTAGTCGCCTTTCATTCATCCTCTCAACATGACGAAACAATCTAAGCATACTCCTTTCAATTTTTGTCACTACATCTTCTTTTAAACACACTGTTGCCGCGTTACCTTATCACATCAATCCTCAGTCTATCATTCATAGTCACACCACACATGCTTCGCAAGGAACGCATTTCCACAGCATTTATTCTACTTTCATGCTTCTTTTGCCACACCCAACACTCACTTCCATATATTAACATAGGCACCAGCACAGGAGACACAATAAAGTGCAATTCAGGTCGCACAGCGTTAGATTATCTATGTTATCTAATTATATTCACCTAGAAGTTGCCTCTCTTTCTATCGCGTAACTCTTATAACTTCAGACTACGTTACGCTCACTGAATTGGCCCGACAAGACGAGCCCGCCGCGTACTTGTTGCTTCATACCTAAAATGTGAAGTGCGCCTTCTGTCCCAGTTGTCTGGCATTTTTGCTGAACTGGGCCTATTTGGCGCAGCCGCGAGGCACACATTCCTGCTTATATCTTACAATCGAACTTTACACTTTTTTATTGTTTTATTTTATTACTTTTTTACTTGTAGTACAATATGTTGCGTTGTGTGCCTTTTAGTCTGTGCTAAATGAGTTTATTTTCTTTTCTTACTATTCTGTGGCATAACTCGACAAAATGAAGAGAAAAGCTGATTTTTCTCGCGATTTTAGCCCTCAAAGTAGCGCACGCAAAACATTGTGCTTGTTGTATCCAAAGCTACAGTGGTAGTGGGGCTATTTATAGTTAAGTTATAACAATCAAAAATAGTTTTCGTAAAAAAACGTCAGAAAAAGTTGGTAAAAAACCTTCGTTACCAGAGGATTCCCAGGTATGGTCCAGTCCAAGCGTGCCTATTAGGAAAACGTGCTGTCGTGGGTTCGGCCACACTAAGTGATGGGACCCGCTAGACATGGCGTACTGATACCAGTCGGGGGTGCGGTGAATGTACAAGTATCTCCTGGTCCCCCGACTCATGGTAGTATCTAAGGAACAGTGAGATTCCAGTTTGTACGAGTTCGACATAACCTTGCGTTCTGCCAAGACAGAAGGTTTCTATGAGGATCTCCAGTACAAAAAATGACGAGGAGAACAAAATTGACTCTCGGCTTCGTTTAGCGTATATTTATAACCGGAATACATCGTGAGGAAATCTGGACTTGTAGTTAATATAAGTCTGAAAACGCCAACCCGTTTTGAGCAAGCGCGGTGACGATCAATGATCTCTTCTCACACTGAGAAGGCACGACCTTCTCAGTATGAGAAGATACCTTTGCCCTACAGTAACACAATAATAGGCTGGTCTTCTTCTCTTGTATTAGAACGAACCTTAATAGAGATTAGTTCATTCCGAGGTAAAACTATATGCCAGTCAGTAAGGTGGTATAGTTCGAGACCACTGTTCGGCGCTTTAGGTAGGCCGCTTATTCGTCAACGCTCACTGCGCGCAGCATCCCGCGTGCCGCTCATTCGTCAACACTGCTCCCCGCCTCGTCGCGCATTCTGAAGGCGCGGAACAGCGGTATCGGTCAAACTATAGCAAGCCTGGTTGCACCGTACTTCGTAGGTACATTTGAGTATCTCCACTGCTACCCCTGGCTATTTTAAATTACGTTAAAATATTTTGTTTAATTAAATTTAAACAGAAAATGTCGTCACGTATCAACAATGGACACGTGCATGTAAATAACAAACCTGTATTGTGTATAAGCTTATCATTCGCAGTGTGAGCATGGTCAGAATATTTACCGAGAGCCACTAGTGATGTGCCATACACAGTTCATTAATAATTCCGTTTCGGATATTTAATAGGATATTATTATCTATATAAATATAATGACCTAATTTAATTATAATTACCGTTCTGTTTTCCTATTAAAAATACTTACCAAGATACCTATGTGAAGGAACTTTATGTATGAGCGACGTCTATGTGAATCAAAATGTTGTTTTGTACCTACATTGCACATAAATAGGTATCTAACAAACAGCATTTCAAACAAAACCAAAACAATTCCGGAATTCGCTAAGAGCTGTTAAATTCACGAAGAAAAACAATGTTAAATCTTTGTTCGCAACTTCTTATGGTAAGCTTAAGGCAGTTAAAACTCAAAAATATCCACCTTGAGTATAATTTTGAAGATGGGTTTTTATCTTAACAGTGCGTGTAATTCTGTAGGTATTAAAAAGAAGTTAAAACCAGATAATAATCTTTTGAGACATGGGTTTACTGGTTCTTTTGCCAAAAACATTACGCAAAAATTAGATTTATAACAGCATAATAACATAAGTAACTGATTAAAATAAAAAGTGAGCGAGCCTGACAGTAGTCGCATATGATGTGTATTTTCCCTAAACTTGTATCTTTTTTTAATTTTGTGTTCTTTTTTTGCGTCATGTTGTATGTATCTTCTTTTTTTTTTCTATCTGACATCTTGGCTGACAGTACCAACCTCTCGGAAAATGGGGTACCGACGGCCAACTCTAGCACCGCACGCACTCATTGGTCAAATCAAATAGCGCGCGCTTCCCCAGCTTCCTGTTACGTTACGTGCCGTCCCTTTTCACGAAATCACTCCCACAGATTGCAGGAAAGCGAGAGGAAAGTTAAATGTAAATGTTACACATCAAACATATGACTTAGTACCTATCAATATGTCAACCCACAAAACGGCAAGTAGGTAACGTAATTTAAATCCATGTTTCGTATATGTTATATCCGAAACTATCCGTCCTTTAAAACAAGGTACATCTCTACTCTTGTTTACAATCAAGAAAAAATAACAGGAAAATCTATACAAGTGTGCGTTTTTTTAATTCTTATTTTTCTTCTGAAATGGTATACTTAGAATTATTTTTAAATATAACTAAGGTAAGGTGGCTGCATTATAATTACCTTGAAGCTAAACGATGTGTTGTGTTTTTATATTTCCGTTCTTTGTGAAAAATAAGGAAAATAGAATCTACAAAACCCACTGTACCTTAGGGTTCGATTCCCAGGTCAGACACAGTGATATTAGGATTTTCCTTCAGGGTTTATCCAGTAGCAGTGACTGGATTTTTAATTTTTGTTTATTGCATTTTGGGCTTGTTCTTGACCTCGCCATCGATTTGTGCCCGGTTGATAGCCCCCACTTGCCCCTATTACATCAAATGCATAAATATGAGTTGACTAAGCAACTCTGCGGTACCCTATGCGGAACCAAGCGGGATTTTAAGTTAATAAGTAAATAACGTGCTTTTCAATGTTTCGGCCATATCTAATATAACTATGTACTAATTGAAAAAATCAATATGCTCAGCCTTTCCCCAACTATGTTGGGGTCGGCTTCCAGTCTAACCAGATGCAGCTGATTACCAGTATTTTACATGAAGCGACTGCCTATCTGACCTCCACAACTCAGTAACTGGGTAATACAGAACCGATAGCCCTTGGTAAGACTGGTTGTCAGACTACAGCGGCATCCAAATCTTCCGAACAGCAACAGCAATAGGGATGTTGACAATTTTGTTTTGTCCGTCAGATAGATTATTAAAAAAATATTGGACACGTATTTTTTTCTTTTTTACGTAATTAAAAGATTACGGCAATACTCCATGTATTGCCGTAATCTTTTCTTTTCTTTAATGATTTGTTAAAATGTAACGTGACGTCACTCTCCGGTAGATTTGATATCAAATTCAAACTAAAAACTCAAACTCAATGCATTTATTTAAATGAAACCATTTACAGGCACTTTTGAATTGTCAGAGTCGGTCAGTTAGTCAGAAAGTTGAAGCTAGTTGCCCATTCCAAAACGTAGATCTCTATGGAGAAGAACGTGTAAAGAACTTCAAGGACACACTTTTAAATATAGAAATGACAAAATCCTGGGTATCGACTTGTGACGTTGTGAGCCCCCACAATGCATTTTATCTAAATTATATTTGATTAATATGATAAAGCAAAAAATACGTGCATACTATTTTTTTATTATCTGACTGACGGACTAAATACTTTTTTTTTTCCCATTCAACATGCCTATTCGGCTCCCGACTTATCGCTATTATATTGTCAATGGTATGATGGTTATGTGGTATAAAATGCCTAAGGCATTAAGTCCGCCTTTGTAACGGTTATTTTTACTTGTGCATAAAGTTTTTATCATCTTCATCCTTTTGCCCTTTAAATCCCGATTAATGTGGGGTTGACGCAAAATGTCGTTTTCTTTTATAAAATATAATGTATATTGCTATACTTAGTTCCTAATCCTATACTTACCGCTTCAAATAACCTTGACCTTTGCCAACCGTGACACTTGCAAGGTCAATGAACGGTGACGACATTATATTACACGCCCATATGGTCTAATTCTGTACACCTCTTATATAGGGTGGCAGGGACATCGAAGCGAAAACCCCTATGCATTGAAATTACTCGTAGGTTATTAAAAAAAAATTGCTGTTCCATACATTTTGACTGCGTAGGTATTTGAGTATAGTTGAGTATAGTTCTCGATGTTTTTGGTTGGTATATTGGCGTGTGCTAGCTGTCATATGGCTATTAATTTTATAATTTAAATTATGTTTTGTGTTGCGTAATGTAAATATCATTTTGCATACTATTATAATTATAGAATCTTTTTTACTGAACAGACAGCTGTGCTGCTGGGGAGTTTGTTGCGCCACTTCTTCTTCCCAGCTAAAGCACTAGGAAGTGGTGAAGGGTGGGCGTTTTGGGGGACTGTCTCATGTAATTTTGACGTTCGAAAAGTGCTGATTCTCAGCCTAGTTTGAATAAATGACTTTTGAATTTTGAATTTTGATTTCCGTACTCTTTTCTATGAAACAACAGATTTTTTTTAAATAACCGACGAAATATTTCATCCCAGGGGGTTCAGAATCATATATTGAATCCAAGGTTCTCGCGTGGATGTCCACTGCCACCTTGTATATACCAGTAGGTATGTTAAGGGGTTAGGTCACCCTACTATACAAATTTTCTCTTTAACCGTTAGATACAGTTGAAAATACGTAAAAAAATTACGTTGTTTCAGTGTATATGTCTGTGTTTCTCCTGAATTTTTTTTGTTCGAAAACCATTCCAAGGTACCCTCGATTAAATTTTTCGAATTTGTTTTTGTCTTTACTTAAGCATCCAAACCAAGGTAAACCACATAGCCCCATGTATTTCTAAGCTTAAGTGACAGTGGGCAGGGCACATTGCTCGCAGAGCAGACGGCCGATGGGGCCGAAAGATTCTGGGACCGCGTACCGGAAGACGTAGCGTTGGAAGGCCCCCCACAAGGAGGAACGATAACCTTGTGGAGGCTGCAGAAATCCGCTGGATGTGAGAAGTAGAAGTCAGTCGAAGTGGCGGTGCTTGGGGAGGCCTATGTCCAGCAGTGGACGTCTTTCGGCTGAAATGATGATGATGAAGCATCCCAAATACTTTTAAATCACATGTTCCTACATACATGTCCGGTTCGTAGCGAAGAATGCTGTGGTTGTTTAGAAAAACTCCCTTTTTTTTAATTCGAAGAAATCATTCTTAATGAAATTCCGCTCTAATTGTATGGAATTTTCTGGGAAAGGTGAATGACCTAGTGCCTTAACGTGGATAAATAATGTATTTTTAGACTGCCCGTATCAGACATTCGTGAATAAATATAGGTACAAAAGGGAGGATATTAATGCCCCTCTGTAGTTGAATATGACAATAGCAAAGGGTTTTGTGAGGTCATAGACCCCTGTCAAAGGCCCTACAGTACATTCGAATATAGCAAGTAGAATAAAGGCGACGGTCCCAGTTCGAGAAAAGGAGTTTTTTATGAGTACCTCCTGCCTTATATTATTAACGTTTACACACGTGCTTATAATATCTTATATCCTAGTTTGGGTCTGGTCCTAATTATCATTACTATTATCAGCCTTTGGTGTCCCACTACCTCCCTTCCCTCCCTCTTCTTTAAGAAAATTGGCTTAGGGTCTAGCCCTAAATATCGCAATCTGGACTTGTTTTTAAAGATTTAAGGCCAGTTCTATCCATCACATAAAATGATTTACAAGTTTGCTCTAACTAACTCGAGATCGGTCCACAATTGACGAAAATAATTATATATGTACATACATAAAAACATATACAGACGAATGTGGAAATCCTTTTGTTTAGAAATCGGTTGATAACAGAATTCGTCTAAATAATCTGTAAAATATCAGAGATCATTGTGATACAGTTCAAGAATCAAATATTTTTCTTTAACATGTTTCTTACAGGTGACAGAAATCGAATACATTTATTGTTTTAATACAGGATATTGAAATAAATAACAACTAAGTATTTCGGTAGCGGTATTGTAGCGCTTCGGGTATGTTTGCCGATGCGAGAGTGGATGATTTTTATGCCATTATTCGTAAACGATGCGCTTCTCTCCGGCACAGAACAGATACCAGCACCCACGGCATGTTGAGAGCATTGAGTGACCGGTGGGACTGCCCGATGCTTGGTCGATGGGTGAGACTGCACGCACAGGTCGGTTCTTGATAGCTGTACGTGCATTTATTTTATTTTATTTTAATTTAATTTTATCCTTATTTATGTTGTTATTATTCTGCCTATTTTGTGATTTTTAAGTGTGTGTATTGTGTTATTTTTATGTAATTTGTTTCAATGTATAATTTATTTCTATGGACTTCAGTGTCTGCAAATAAATGTTTATTTATTTATTTATTTATTTATAATTATCATTTGTATCACAAACGCAGTTCAATTATTAAAAAAAAAAACTTATATTAAAGTACATTTGGCATCGGTATAACCTCATTATATTAAAGTACATTTGACATCGGAACAACCTTAAAAAAAGACGTACATTTTTTACTCTTTCTTAGGTGTGTCATTCTCTTTTTTGGGACATTTAGCAGGTTGTACACACTTTTTACTGACAGAATCCCTGAGGGTTGGAGGGTTGCAATAGCAATCCGAGTAGTCGCAAATGTCTCCACTACCAGCTACAGGGTTGGGTTCGTCACAGGTCGGCTCAGGGGTCAAGGGGCCACAGCCAGTGGTGTAAGAATATGTGCCTTCCTCGCATTCTCCAAAGCCTGTAATAATTAGAAAAGTTGTTGAGAATTTAGCAAAGGAACATGATTATTATGAGTTTATGAGTGACGTATTCCGGTAATAGGGATGTTTTGTCCGTCTGTTACATTATTAAAAAATATTGGACACGTATTTTTTCTTTTTTTACGTAATCAAAAGATTACGGCAATTCATTGAGTTAATTGCCGTAATCTCGTGTGGCATGACGTGTAATGTCGTGTGCATGCTCCCCGGTAGATTTTTTACTGACTTAACTTTAATGCGTCTTATTTATGTTATGTTCGTCATAGTTGCATATTTTGTATTTATTGTTATATTATAAACCTACTTAATTATAATTATTAGTATATATATTTTAGAGATATTTATTTTAGAAGTATGTATGTAAGTGTATTCTCATATTGTATGTTTTTTTTTAAATTAGTGTGTATTTAAATGTTTTTATTTTATGTATTTTATTTTCTCTTCTACTCTTACACACGTTGTCTACATCTCTTTTTATCCACTTTCCTATCGCAGGTATGCTGGAAGAGATTTCTTTAGAAATAAGCATCACCTTTGTACGTATTTTTCTGTTCCTTTTTCTTGTTATATGTGTGTACATAAACTGTTAAATAAATAAGCAAAAAATACGAGTCTAATATTTTTTTTATTATTAGACTGACGGACTCATTTCTCAGTCAACATCCCTATTTTAAGAACATTCCCATTCTAATTTAAGTCACAATCTGTCAAAAATTGTATAGCGTTTACCTAAACTTTTAATTAAAAATGTTAAAAATCTAGTCACACTCTCATCTCAGCGATAACCAAAGGCAGAAAATCCCATACAATTTTTGACACATTGAAACTGACATAAGAATGCGAACGATCTTTAAAATACGGGAATTGCCCCCCTGAAGGCCTGGACACCTACTGAAAAGCTTATGTCAATCCTTTTGAAATCCGTTGTACAAATATGCGATTGCCTCTTGTCTAGGCCCTCTGGAGTACATATCCAGGACCTAAAAATGTATATTATGATAATATGATCAATCAGTATTGACGATCTGAACAACGCCTCTGACATCGCTATAAATGTGGCCACCTACAGGATCCAAACAGTAGATATCAGTAACATAGATGTACCGTCGACACGAAAAAGAAGGAAAATCAAAAAAGCATGTTAGATGATAAATATAAAAGAAGATTTTTTTTTCTATGGCCCTCCCGGTAAGGAGCGGTAACCAATCTACTGTCAATGTCAATGTCAATGTAACGTCAATGTCATCATGACGCACGTACGTTCCAAAAGCTACATCATTAATTAGTACACTATTGTTCTCAAACACAACAAATAGATACCAACCTACACAAAGCAAAATGACTTGCTAATTTCCACCTACATTTTGACCACCTTACGCCAATCTAAATGATTATTAGACTGTTCTAAATGACTAAAACTGTGCGTATAATTCAACCAAAATGACCCGACATGTTAAAACTAGGGCTATTTATAATAGATGTAAAATTAACTTTGTACAATTATAATGCTCTTCAATTCATTGTCAATGTATTTATCTACCGGTTCGTTTAGAACAACATTTGCAATTTACATATTGCATTTGCTACAGTTAATATTGTTTTCCATGCATTTAAATTCGTTTTATCTAAAGTTTGTGATCAAACTGAATTCATTTTAAAATGTTTGCCACATCCCGTTGGTTGTTTTAATCAGTTGAACTAAATTTTCGTATTGTTCTCGTTACGAATATAAATTATGACACGTGAAGGTTCCTGAATTTGAAATTCATAAACATGTTTCACGTGAGTACAGTACAACTATTTTCTTAATGACCCTTGGGAATCATGGCATTTCCGAATACTTAGCAGATTTCCTCTCATTTCTTAAATAAACTACATTAAGTTAAAAGAGTATTAACAACTCTATATACTTCCAAGTCGATTGAGAGCGTCCGGTCTGCACCAAGTGCAAAGGGCAACTGATAGAAATCCGACAACTGACGAAACACGAAGTTTGCCGAGGGACATTAAGAAAATAGTTGCACTGTACGTAGCTATTGATGGTAATAGAGGCAGATAACAGAAAAGATGGACAGACTCTAATCACTACTCACTAAGTTCAATCAGCCTCAAAAATATTTATACATCGACAAGAATTCCTTTAATTGTCTACAATTCTTGTTCCATAATATTGTATCCATGTGTCGCCACAAAACATACTACATATTGGGTACTTAATTGTAGCTAATATGGCTTACAAGTTGGAGTTTCCAAAGGGTGCATACAGCTGCACTTCTGAGGGCCTAAATAAGTTATAACTTCTAGTTACAGCTCTATGTAAGCCGGCACACCCTTTATGCCTGGAGGCTTTTATTTAGATATTGTTTTCGTTTAGTAACTTTTATTTCTGCTTGAGTATAGTTCTCGATGTTTTTGGTTGGTATATTGGCGTGTGTTAGCTGTCATATGGCTATTAATTTTATAATTTAAATTATGTTTTGTGTTGCGTAATGTAAATATCATTTTGCATACTATTATATAAAATCATTTTTTCTAACTAAACAGACAGCTGTGCTGCTGGGGAGTTTGTTGCGCCACTTCTTCTTCCCAGCTCAAGCACTAGGAAATAGTGAAGGGTGGGCGTTTTGGGGAACTGTCTTATGTAATTTTGACGTTTGAAAAGTGCTGATTCTCAGCCTAGTTTGAATAAATGACTTTTGAATTTTGAATTTTGAGTGGCCCACCTACTGGGCTCAACTCATCTAACGTAATAAAATATTGGTACTGTCGACACGCAGTGAGACAAATGAACGACAACGTCGGTCGTAGTAGGATTAGGAAACGCAAGCGCTTCCTAATCCTAAACCGACATCCGACGCGTTTTTTGGTAGATTTTTCAGAAAAGACAAGTATTATGTACGAAAAGGAAAGTGTTAAGTAAAAATTATACTCATTTTATGTTCTATTCTTGAATGATATGACAGTGACAAAAAAGATGACATGACACAATGAAAAATAAATAAATGTAAGTTGATACAAAGAAGGCCACATATATATCAGCAAGCTATAGAGAAGAGGAGATAAAAAGAAACAAAAATAGTTCACGAATGTGCAGGATAGTAACGACACGTTAGAAATGATAAAAGCGTCAAAACTTTCATGTCAAATAGGCCATATCAAAATTCAAATTTCAAAATTCAAATGTCATTTATTCAAACTAGACTGAGAATCGGCACTTTTCGAACGTCGAAATTACATAAGACAGTCCCCCAAAACGCTCACCCTTCCTAGTGCTTTAGCTGAGAAGAAGAAGTGGCGCAACAAACTTCTTAGCAGCATAGCTATCTGTTCAATTAGAAAAAAAAATGATTCTATATAATAGTATACAAAATGATTTACGTTACGCAACACAAAACATAATTTAAATTATAAAATTAATAGCCATATGACAGCTAGCACACGCCAATATACCAACCAAAAACAAATCACAAAATCACGAATAAACAAACTTACAGTTTCCCCAAGGATCGTAGTAGCAATCTCTGGGATAAGGCGTACCATACGCCAAGGCGACGATCGTCAAAACACACAGAGCGACTAACACCTTCATTCTTACTGATTTATACAATTTTTTTTAAAGCAGGAGCTATTTTGACCGGCTTACGTCCAGTGAGCAAACTGATTAAATAGGTTATCTTTCTGCTCTTATGTAGTTATCGTACAATTTGTATATATATATATATATTGTGTAATAAGATCAAAGGTTAAAATAAAAAAAAACATTTACTAGTTGAAACCCGAATGACATCACATAAAAATTTACAACTACGTCGAAGCAAAAATGAGGGTTATGTTTTTTACCAGTATGCATGTATGTACAGACATCAAAAAAAGTTTGCGATCAATTTGAAAATCAAAATATTTTTTGTTACGGGTACGACTATTTTATAATTTATTTTTCTTTTAAGATTCTCTACTTAAAAATATAGAATTAGAATATTAAAAAAAATCTAATTCAATTGTTTTTCCATATAAAAAGAAATTCAATCCAAGGTTACGCTCATTCAGAAATTTGACTTAGTCAATTTTAACGGATTTATAATATTATTTCGTGGAAAGTTGTTATTGATAAAATGCCAAGAGGATTATCAGAAGTTTTACGAGCAAGAATATTGTAACTTTGAGAGAATAAGGATATTCCACGAGAGAAATAGCACGCAGAGTTGCTGTATCCCAATCCTGTGTCGTGGCCACGTTGCAGAGGTACCACGGCATGGATAATTTAGCTGACCGACCCCACAGTGGTCGCCCAACTGTTCTGACAGCTGCTCAGAAGCGCTATATCACATTGCTGACAGCCCGTAACCCAACAGTCAACGCCACTGCAATAAAAGCAGAAGTGCGGGCCGCCTCTGGACTTGAAGTTAGCACTCAGACCATTCGGAATTGCTTACACCAGGCTGAAAACTCGCACGGAGGTCTTGACGAGCACCTTTAAATTCACGGCAATGTCAGCGATGGAGATTGCAGTGGGCCAGGCTCCGGCAAAATTAAGAAGATGAGGAGGAAAACATTTGGCAAAACTGTCTCTTCGTTGACGAATCGCGAATCAGTACTCATCCAGAAAACCGACGTGTTCGTGTCTGGAAAAGACCTGGAGACTCTGAAAGAACTGCCACTGTTACCGTTCAGCAAGGCGGGAAATCGGTGTCCTTTTGGGGTGGAATTATGATTGGAGCTAGAACGCCTTAGATCCCGTATCGAGGCTCCATGACGGCAGATAGGTACAAAACAGTCGCTATTGATGGAATTGTCAGACCAATCCGAGTAAACCATGGGCATCAATTCATACTGGTCGATGATAATGCGCCTGTACATCGAGCTCAACGAGTCAATGCTGCCCTCCGAGAATACGACATCACAAGGTTACACTGGCCCGCCGGATGGCCTGACTTAAACCCAATACCGCACGCTTGGGATGCTGTTAAGCGAGCTGTTTGGAATCGTCAGCCACCTCCCCAGATAGTGCCAGAGATCAGGGAAGCCGCTATTCAAGAATGGGACAGGTTACCGTAAGAAACGCTGGATAACTTGATCCTCAGCATGCCCAGGAGGATCTCCGCATGTGTGCGAGCCAGGGGAGGAGCTATATTGTATTAAACAAAAACCTTCTATTAATAAATTGTTGTATAAGTTTTGTTAAACGATATTTTTCTTTCCATCCAATTTCTGTTACAATTATATTTGGATTGAATTACTCAATTTTTTTTATTAAAAATTTGTTTTATTCTTTTAATTTCATACACTGTATTTACAATTTTTTTTAAAGATGAAACGTAAACACTTTTTCTTGATAAAAATAATTTAAAAAATATGCGTTTCTTAGTCACAAACTTTTTTGATGTGTATATGTATGCATCTATGTATGTTCTTCTGTTCCCTCATACCTTCTAAACTACTCATCATAATTTGACAAATGAGGTATCGTTGGAAGCGTCTTGATTGCCCAGTGGTTCAAGGATATGTGAAGTCACATCAAATTGGATATGACGCCCTCTAGAGGACACAAAGTAATGAACTAAAAAGAATGTTTTAATGATGCCATGTTAGGTACCAAATGATAGGGCTTAATTAGAACATTTCAAAAATATATTATAACCTCAAAATAATTTGTATAAAAATAAAAGTAATGAAATTAAAACCCAACTACGACAAAAAAGTCATCTATTAAAAAGTAATAAACAAGATATCACACACAGTCAAATTGGAAATCCGGAGTCACACGTAATCTGTATTTATGCCCGCCCTAACACGTGTAACTTCAGATTTCTAATTTGTCCGTCTGTGATGTTTGTTTATACCTTTTTAGATGACTTTTTTGTCGTAGTAGGGCTTTAGTTTTATAACTTTCATTATTTTCCCTTCTACAAAATTCAACACCCTGTCCACCCCTTTAAAGGGTAGTTTTCAAAGATTCATTATTATCACTACTTAAAACTTTTAAAACACACTTAACACTTTTTAAAACTTTATGTTAACTTGCTTCGTTTGTATGTGTTTCCAGGTATTCCAATTGTCATCCATTTGTCAAGCATTTCCTGGCATCCGATTGAGCTGAAATTTGGCATGCTTATATAACTACGGAGACATTTAAAAAATATGATACCATGGAGCTGGTCTGATGATGGAGCTCGAAGATGGCCATAAGAACTCCTCAACTAAATAAGATCAGAAAAGTCATTGAGTTTGAACTCGTTGGTTTTGTCGTGACAAGAACTATAGCCCAAGATGGTGTCCAGGGTCTCATGGTGGAGCAGGTAAGTGGCCATCATAACTCCTCAATCAAACAAGATAGCTCAAACGTGTTTGGACTCCTTGGCGTTGTCTTGATAAGGACATCCAGGGTTTGTGGATGGAGCCGGTAAGCGGCCATGGCAAAAAGTACCATCGTATTTGAACTCATTAAATATGTATTGTATGATGATGGAGCCGCAAGGTCACGGGCTCATCTCAACCAAACAAGATAACCCTGTTTTTTTCGGCCATGTGGATTTGTTTTGACAAGTAGGCACGTTATCCCAAAGTGTAGTCCAGGATGTTTTGTCTTGACAAAAACTATAGCCAAAGATGCAGCCCAAGGTATGATGATGATGGAGCCAGAGGTGTCCAAAGGAACTCCTTAACTAAACTAGATAGCCCTGATGTGTTTGGGCTCGTTCATTTTTGTCGTGACAAAAACTATAGCCTAAGGGGTGTACCTTTGGGCACGCCACTATTGCGGCGATAAGTCCCCTCTTTGAAGAGTGGCTAGAGAGGCGCCACGGTGTCCTCACCTTCCGCCTGACGCAGGTCTTCACTGGACATGGTTGTTTCGGGAGGTCCCTGTTCTGGATAAAGCGGGAGGAAACGCCCGGGTGTCATCACTGCGTGGATCGCCCGGAGGACACGGTGGAGCATACGCCGTGTCCTCGTGGAGGCGATCGGTGGCGGGGATCTCTCACGTCCGGCCCTAGTCCAGGTCATGGTACGGAGCGAGAGGGCATGGGAGGCCGTCACCTTCTTCTGCGAAGCAGTAATGCTCGCGAAGGAAGAGGCAGAACGCGTGAGGGAGAGGCAAACTTCGCGCTCTCACGCCCCTAGCCGCCGGGGTACGGTGGCCGGGAATCGCAGGCAGATTCCCGGCCACCGTAGGCGGGGGCCTGCGGACGGTGAGCAATGGGTAGCTTGCCGTCCTATAAAGACCACGCCCGGGTCGACGGCACGTTGTGTTCCACGCGCGCCTCAAACAGATGTCAGCACAACTGAAGGGGTCCAATAGGATCGATGCCTGCCGGGGATGCGGGAAAGTCCGAAAGGGATACCGTGGCCCCTGGCAACGTACAGGCAACTGAAGGAACACGGTTGTCAATAAGAGTCTGACACGCCCTACTGCTCCACCCAGAGCGGCAGAAGAAATTTGATAATTTTTCACCAAAAAAAAAAAAAAGTGGTAGACTGTGTACAAAAACTATGTATAGCCTAAGGTATACTTAGGCTATAGTTTTTGTACACAGTCTACCTTTACAGTCTTCAGTCACCTTAGGCTGCAGTGTAGTTTGGACTACAGTCCAGTGTCTACTTATAGAGGCGGTAGGTGGCAACAGGAACTCCTCGATCTTACAATATAGCACTGTAGATAAGAAGGTGATACCTTCAAAAATCCAACGACCGCAACACTACACCGAACAGATATTTCAACAAATTCAAATGATAAAAAGTACAAAATAAAATATAATTTAAAACAAGGTTTATGGTTCTTACACATAAAGATAAGCCTCAAGCTTTTAAGAAAATATTAAACTTATTTGTGTTTACTTCACGTAAGTTTTATTTTGTACTTTTTAGTTCATTATAAGCTTATTTTTTTAAAGATTTTTACCAAGATTTTATTTACTTATTGAGATCAATATTCGAGTCAAGTAATTATAATTTTTCTTTTAATCAAGTTTATTGATCACAGGAAAAAATATTATTATACATAAATTTTGTCCCCCATATGAATGGGGGACAGAGAGAACACGGAAAGGAGTAAATGAAAATCATGTGTTTCGTCATTTAAAAAGAAAAGAAAGAAAGAATAATATTTATTTGGACACAGTTCGAGAAACACATAATACCAAAATAAAAAGTGAAAATAATTATATATCAATAATAGTGTGTGCCTCACGGCTGCGCCAAAAAGGTTCATTTCAGCATTAATGCCCGACAAAAATGCTGTCTGACGCTGGTTTTCTAATGAACCCTTATGGACAAGTGACGGGGAGTACCAACAGTTTCAACATACCTAATACATATTTGTATACCTCTAAATAAATAAATAAACTACATAAGGTCTATTTAAATAATTGTTTCCAATTGATGTTATTTCCACTTAAACAAACATCAACTTTATGAAAAACATCAACTTTATGAAAAACATCAACTTTTGAGTAAATCAATTCATGCAGTTAAATCCTCCCCTAAAAACTGAAATACGAATATGACAAGCAGAATAAAGGCGAGATCCCAGTTAGAGAAAAGGAGTTTTTTATGAGTACCTCCAGCCTTAAATGATACTAGCACTTTTCTTACCCTCAGTACTTTTGCGCCTTCTAGCTATACATGTTGTGTTAGTATTGTGTTTAGTAGATTGTTAGCCTAGGTAGCAAACAACAATTTTTAAGGCGATAGTGTTTCTTTGAATCCAGGGCGAAGGATTCTAGAGTAGAATCTCGAACGTAGCGAGGGATTCTAAAGTAGAATCCTGAGCGCAGTGAGGGATTCAAAGTACGTCACTCGATCTTAAAATAGTGTTGCTCCCGAGATGAACACTACTTTTTATCAACCTCTATGAGAGAAAAAAACGTGTGCGGTCCAACCGGTTCCTTCTCACGTATGATTTAAATCAAAAACAAAATTTTCGCAGCCGCCATCTTGGATTTACATTTTGACCTCACTATCGACTTTAGCATCTTCGAAAACTATGAAAACGATACCCATGATGAAAAATTTTAAAATTTTCGCAACTGCCATCTTGGATTTACATTTTGACTTCTCTATCGGCTTTAGCACCCTCGAAAACTATGAAAAAGATACTAATGACGATAATTTGAAAACTTTTGCAGCCGCCATCTTGGATTTTCATTTTGACCAAATTCACACTTTCTGCCAGGCTGTTCCTTGTTCATACAATGTTCGTGATTGATCTCTTTGGTGATTAGAACTTTTACTAACAATAGTAATTCCTAGGGTTTAAAAAGCTTTTTTAGTCCCTGTTTACGAGGAATAAACTAGCTCTTTTTGAATAGATGTGATAAAAAGATATATACGAACCGGACGAATTCGAACTGGGGATGAGTATGGACGAAGTCAGATTATTAACGTTCACATACGTGCTTATAATATCTTATCTCTTAGTGGTCCTAATTATTATTATCAGCCTTTTGTGCCCCACTGCCTCCCTTCCCTCCTCCCACTTTGTTATATGAGGCCAGTCCATAAGAAAATTGGTTTAGGTTCTTGTCCTAAATTACGCTAAAATCTTGACTTGTTTTTACACATTTAAGACCAGTTCTATCCACCACATAAAATTATCACAACAGAATTTGGCAGGATAAGTTAACCTGAGCAAATCCGAAGCTTATTGTAAAACAGTTTGTTCTACAGAAAGGTCAGGTATGTACTCGTAACGTAAACGGCGTGCGTGTACGACGATGTATGAACGTAAACAAGGCAAATGGAGTATGTAAGGGTCGTAGCAGGTGGCCTTCTGTATTTTCTACCTAAACCCATGGCAAGAAGGCGTGAGTTTATTTATGTTGTGTCTGTAGTTCATTAGAAGCTTAGAAGCGTCCTTTGAGCACTTTGGCGAGATGGAAAACTAATTAAAGGCCGATTTTTAAATGAGATAACTTTTGTCTAGAGCAGAGGTCTCCAAACCTTTATATGTCGTCGACCACTTGGCATGTATTTCGGTTTTGGTTAAACCCCCTACGCTTGCTTACCTAATATTGTTTTTTTTGTAAATTCATCAACTTCAAATGTGTTTTTGACAGCTAGTATTTAGTGCTACTCACTTTGAAAGATTTAAATTTCTAAATGTAGTGTGAAAAACTAAAAAAAAATATTCAAGGAAAAAGTAAAGAAGCCCGAAATTAATTTGGACAAAGTAACAATTTTCTAGAAAAATTTCTTGAACTAAGTAAATTTTTACTTAGTCCTAAATAATTTCGGGCTTCATTCTTTTTCTTGAATCAAGAATGGATTTATACTACAGCTAAGATTTTAATATCCCTAGTCGCTAGGTATTAATGTTATAATTGCGAAGATAAGTTTGAAACCAAGTATGGCAGGTCTGTTTATTAGGTTTTCGCGAGAATATGAAAAGAACAAGAGAGAGAGGGAGATAGTGATCCGGGAGTTATAAGTTAATATGTTTTAATGTTGAGGCTTTCATTAGAATATTATCTACACCTAATTCGGGAGAAGCGAAACTGATTTATGAAATGGTTGCTGCATCACTATCTCCCTCGCTTACACAATAATATATTTGTATTAATAATATTATAATTACGTGTAATAATTAATTAGATTAGGGTATGATGAGGCTGATGTACCTTTGTAAGGTAAAAGACTACATAAAAAAAGATTTAAAAAAAAAATATTTTCACTTAAAAACGAATCAACAAATCTTCGTGATCTTTTGCACAGATAAAGTTGTAGATCTAGCTAGAAAAAAAGTTGACAAGCTACTATTTACCGCGTAAAAATATTTTTTACATAATAAAATCTTTAGCGCAGAGAAATAAAAACTTAACTTATATAGATAGATATCTGTGTTTAGTTATACATTTATAAGAAAGTATTATGGAAGTAAATATGTTATCTATGTATAAATATGAATTATTCCATTCACGGAAAGCCAAACTTAAAGTCACGACCTGCTTAAATGATATCCACATTATCCACTATCGTGGACCCCCATTTACATCTCATGGACCCCCATTTATTTCCCGCTAATGTGGACCCTTGCAGGGAACTTTGGGAATCACTGAATCTAAAGAATAATTAATTGCAATATCCACACGTTTGCACGTTACGGGAACTGATGGACTCTATTGAAGGTATTGAAGGGCTAAACTCGTTGCCAAATTCTGGGCCGACTCTATCTAGATTGCCATCGGCACGGTTAGAAGAAGATTCCAATATTTATTTCTCAGATAAAAGTTATTTGGCTACTGAATAGTCAGCCTTTAGTGTACCTATAGGTAATACAGGACATTGAAATAAATAACAAATAGGTATAATTTGTGTCACAAAAGCACTATAATTATAAAAAAAAAACTTATATTCAATTATGGCATCTTTTATCATTTGAAATTGGAACGTACTTAAAAAAAAGACGTTAAATGTTTACTCTTTCTTAGGTGTTTCCTTTTCTTTCTTGGGACATTCTTCAGGTTTCACACACTTTCCACTGACGGAATCCCTGAGGGTTGGAGAGATGCAGTAGCAAGCCGAGTAGTCGCAGACGGCTCCCCTACCAGCTACAGGGTTGGGTTCGTCACAGGTTGGTTCAGGGGTCAAGGGGCCACAGCCGGTACCGTAAGAATAAGTACCTTCCTCGCATTGTTTGTAACCTGTAACAATTAGAATTTCTTTTGAGAATTTAGTAAAGGTATATGATTATTATGATATGATTATGATGTCGAATTCCGGTAATTTTAAGAACGTTCCAATTCAAATGTCACAATCTGTCAAAAATTGTATAGCGTTTACCAACATTTTAAATGAATAACCTTCAAAATCTAGTCACACTCTCATCTCAGCGAGAACCAATGTCAAAAACCCCATACTATTTTTGACACATTAAGACTGAGATCAGAATGAGAACGTTCTTTAAAATACAGGATTTCCTCTGAGGTCCTGGACAAAGTGGAACTCGAACCACGATAACGATGATGAAAACGTAAAAATGTATTAGATTTACATAAACTACCGAACAGATTAATGTCAATCCTGTTGAAAGTCGTAGAAATAGGTGCTTTAAAAGCGATTGCCACTTGTCTAAGCTTTCTGGAGTACACATCCGGGACCTAAAAACGTATGTTATGATAATTTCGACGCGTCTGCCTTTTTTTTTTTTTTGGATGGGAAATTATCAAATAACTTATCCCGCTCTGGATGGAGCGGGAGAGCGTGTCAGACTCTTACTGACTCAAACCCATCCGTGTTTCTTCCGTTGCCTGTACGTTGCCAGGGGCCACGGTATCCCTTTCGGACTTTCCCGCAACCCCGGCAGGCATCGGTCCTATCGGACCCCTTCGTGTGCTGACATCTCTTTGAGGCGCGCGTGGAACAACGCGTCGTCGACCCGGGCCTGGTCCTTATCGGACGGCGAGCTACCCATTGCTCACCGTCCGTAAGCCCGCGCCTACGGTGGTAAGCCCGCGTCTGCCTCACGCGAAAACACAGGTGAACTACAATCGAGAGAACGGGAACCGTACGGATGTGACTCGAGGAAGCTACGGTCACTAAACCTGGTATGATACGTTGTTGATACGTTCTGTCCGGTTTTCTTTCCGTACCTGATACGTTCATAGGATGGTCATGGTATAGAACGATGTTGTGAGCAGAGAGCTTTAGACAGGAAAGGTGATGATGATCACAAAAGCAAGGTTTTGGTGAAGAGGTTATTTTTAGCTAAAGTATCTTTATCTTAGGTAAGGTATTTAGATGAGCTCGTGGTTAAGTCACAGCTGCGCGGATCGATCCATCTGGTAAAGCTACGCTTGCCGGGATTCGTCCGTGGATGGGTGACCATCTTTACATATCGACACTCCTCCGTGCCTCGGAAAGCACGTTAAGCCGTTGGTCCCGGCTATCATTCGTGGATCCTTAACAGTCGTTACGGGTCGTCAGAAGCCCGAAAGTCAAACTCCATGTAAAATACTGGTATTCAGCTGCATCTGGTTAGAGTGGAAGCTGACCCCAACATAGTTGGGAAAAGGCTAGCCAGATATATCTCAGGAAAACTATTTGCAAAAAAGATCTACCACGACCATTCAGCAGATTACTACAGCTTGATCATAATCATTGTTTTGGTTATAATATCAAACGTACACAAATAATGAAATGACTCTCAGTTGATTAATGAAAATCTCGTTAGGGATAAGATAATTAAAAATAATTACATTCGTCATTAACAATTTCAAACTTAGCTCTTCAATTAAGAAATTACATTTTAATTACTTTACATTTATATTATTTTTCTACATTTTTGGATAAGTTTATTGTTAATCTATCTTTGATTCCATTTCAAGAACACATAACATAACATAATATCACGCCTGTAATCCTCGAAGGGTTAGGTAGAGGTGTACCTATAGTACACCCAGATTTCGCCAGTTATGTTTAAGTCCCATGTAATAGGGGGCGAGCCTATTGCCATCCACCGGGCACAAATCCAGACTCCGGGCTGCTACTGAGAAATTTCTGATGAAAAAATCCAATAACACTTTGCCCGTCCTGGGAATCGAACCCAGGACCTCATACCTACTCAGCAGTAGAGCTTGCGACCTAGACCAACGAGGTAGTCCCATTCGCGCATACCTGATAACAGTTGCGTTTGACAGGTCAGCGTCAGTTCAGAAAGAAAGAAAGAAAATTGTTTTATTTGGGACACGCACAGGAAATACAAACAGTAAAAGAAAAAAATACTATATAAAAATAAAATAAAAAAGGAGCATATAAAACTAACAAAATAATAACGACGAATGAACGTGCAGGTGTGTTTGTATTGCGTATCTCAACATGGATACGTTCGATAATCGTACGTCGAAGTGCGTCGAATACTCAAATAAGATAATCGGTTCCTGCACAACGTCTGTCGTAACGAATTATCAATCGACAGTTCTGCGTCTTGTTGCAGCAACTAGACGCAGCGACCAGAAGCACAGTTTGCGCTGCCACTAAGGCAAATCGCCCACGACGCTACTCAAAAGTATTACAAACATATATCACGAATGAGTCAAGAAAAAAAGGTTTATTTGTCACAGAAAAACGTGCACATAGTAAAGATACGTAAGTTAACTCGAAAAAAAAACGAAACTGATTTATAATCACGAGCACAGGACAGAAATAGGCAGCTGTACGTCGTGACTGTGACAAGAAGGCTTCCACTCAGCATGATGCTGTGCTATGGGGGAGCCAGAGCACAGATTTTCAGTGGTCTGCCAGCCAGAATAGCCAGAATGGTACTGCAGCGTACTGCAGCACTAGTATTTCAATGGCTGTCAGTACACGACGCGACTTACTAACGCATTATTAACTTGTATGTGACTGGTTGCGTCGAAAACATTTCTGCTTTGTATCTGAAATAATTCGCTCCCGCTGATAAGTTTTTCTAACTGAACAGACAGCTGTGCTGCTGGGGAGTTTGTTGCACCACTTCTTCTTCCCCACTAGGAAGTGGTGATTAGCGGGCGTTTTGCGGAACTGTCTTATGTAATTTTGACGTTCGAAAAGTGCTGACTCTCAGCCTAGTTTGAATAAATGACTTTTAATTTTGATTATGAACTGTGTACCAGTTTCGTAGCGATTAGAGATGCCTCTTTAAGCATGCCCATATTATCAGTAGTGATCTATTTATAAATTAGTTGACACTACCACCCAATCTTAAGACCTGTTATTTCGTGATGTATTTAATATAAGGTTAGAAGTCGACTACAAATGAAGAAAGTTGTTCACGATCAAGGTCGGTTAAGGTCAGATGATGTTCGTAATTATAATAACAGTTTATTATTGTCCCACTGCAGAGCAAAAGCCTCTTCTCATACAGAGAAGGCACGAGCATTGATCACCACGCTTGCTCAAGACGGGTTGGCGATTTCAAACTTATATTAACTATAAGTCCAGGTTTCCTCACGTTGTTTTCTTTCAGTAACAATGTGATTTTTAAATTCATATGTACTTAATAAGATTATCTTGAACATTACTGACATCGGTTCGTAATTATGCGTTCATAATTATGTTTATGATGAACGTGACTACTTAGTACTGCATCTTATTGACCCCTTCGATAAACTTCGAAGATACGTCCAGATTATGTTGCAAAACAAAAATATTGTGTCGAATTTTTTACATTTTTGTTACTAATTATTGTTTTTCATATGGATGAATTTACAGTTAGATAATATTTTTTTACGATCCACAAGCTCTGCCGGCACGTGTAAAGATCCGATACCGGTTCGTTCTGTAAACGTGTCGTCGTTTTTTGTACACGAAAACATTTATATAATTCATTTCAAGGACCATTGCATCAGCCCAAAATAATAAAAATGAATAACTACCAGACTTACTTAGGATAACATTTTGAGAATTAGTATTTGGACGAAGTTCCTTATCGCACGAACAAAAGTGTCAAATACATAAAATAATGTGTATAGAGTACCGCTAGCGGCACTTTATCCCTATCAGATAAAGTGCCGCTATTTGCGGCATAATAGTGGCGCTGCCTCGGCTCGCTAAAGTGCCGTAAGCATTGCATTGTCATTGTCACTGTCACTTGTTATTTTGTTTGATTGTTGAGGTTAATTTGTCGCCTTTGGTATTGATTGATCGTATTTGTTTTAAATAATTATATCAAAAGTGACTACAATTACTGAATTTACGAATAATTAATTAACAAATTAAAATGGCCGGCAGGGTAGGTTAGGTTAGGTTAGAACTGTGACACACACAACGGAGGAGTAGAGCGAGCTGAGCGAGCTGAGCGAGCGGTGCTGCGGCAGTGGCCGGCGAGTGCCAGGGTCCGTTTAGGCACAACAGAATGTAATGTTTTGGGAATATGGTGTTTTACAGCGAACTAACCTCAACAATCAAAAGTCACTTACAGAATTTACGAAAAATGAAGTAGCAAATGAAAATGGCTGAAAGGTAGGTTAGGTTAGAACAGTGACCACATAACGTGCGGAGTACGTAAAGAATATAAAGGTTTTTAATAAGTACACTCACATCTTCCCTCAACGTAGATACACCTCTTCCCTCTTGTTTGAGGTTTACCAGCCGACAAAGCAACAAGTGCCAAAACACACAGAGCTACTAAAAACTTCATAGTTAGGTACTAATTTACTTTTTTATTGCTCAAGAAACACGAGCAAAATGCTTGAGCTATTTTATAGCACTGTCCATCTAAACTAAATAGGTCGTCTTATATACCGACCGACCATTTAGTTTGTATACAAAACAAATAATTACTTCGACAAACGCGAAAACCGGTATGATAAGTGTTTGCGATTACGATATGGTCGTATGACGTGATGGTTATTTTCAGATAGCATTCTGGTAGCATTTAAGAACTTCTAAGTAGTTAGAAGTTCTTAAATATCTTATAATAAGTTGCTCGACAAAACTTAATTTATAACATACTGAATGTTAGTGACAAATAATTACGAGCACAACCCTGCTTAACACGAGTGCAATGCCGAACAATGCATGTCTAAACATCAAGATTTCTGGGCTTTCTAAGTAAGTTAAATATTATTATATTTAACTTATTTAGAAAGCCTAGCCTTCTGCCTAGCCTTTTACCAACTATGTTGGAGTCGACTTCCAGTCTAACCGGATGCAGCTGAATACCGTATTTTACATGGAGCGACTGCCTATCAGTTCTCCACAACCCAGAAACTGGGTAATACGATACCCCTTGGTAAGACTGGTTGTCACACTTTCGGGCTTCTGACGACCCGTAACGACTGTCAAAGATCCACGAATGACAGCCAAACCTTCACACCTAACAGATAAACCTTCCGAAATAAATGTTTTAAATGATTGTGAAAACCACTTATAAAATGTAGCGAGACAGACACGAATATTGACTTTGTTTTATACGATGTACATATATATAGATGGGGTGTACTTTAACTAATCAACTCAGACAATCTAAGTCTACAGACGGACATACTTTTTTGTTCTGTCCTTAATTCCGCCATTACAGGCGGTATTCCCCGTCTACAGCATCCAGCGTATTAACTTTCTTATTATTGTAGACACATTCATGTCAAAAACGCCATATCTAATCACAAAATTACGAATATGCACATATTAATAACAATTTAACCACAAACTTACATCTTCCCCAAGGATCGTAGTAGCAATCTCTGGGATAAGGCGTATCATACGCCAAGGTGACGATGGTCAAAACAAAGAGAGCGACTAAAATCTTAATTCTTACTGATTTACTCTATTTTGGATTGATTTGACAGAACCCATATAGAATCATTTTGATGTCGGTCCGTCTGTCAGTCTATCAAGACCCATTTTCTCAGGAACGCGTGAAGGTATCAAGTTGAAATTACGTAGATCTTTGTTCCCTTGGAGTTCTAAAAAAATCACGTTTCCAAGCTTAGACAATAAAAAATACGGCCATTTATGCGACATATTTTGATACTCGCAAATAAATTAAAACCTACAGGGTACTTTCTGTTGATCCAGAATCATGAAATTTTGCAGGAAGCAAGATCTCACAGCACAAGGACAGGAAAATGTTCGAAAATCGTTAATTTTTATCAATTTTTTTTTTTGCGATTGCAAACTTAAAGTTGCAATTGGAGAATTGACCTTGACGTATATCGATATATGGGAGAACATGTTTCTCAACTACAAATTAAAGTTTGTTTTTGGGATAAATCCATCCCAACTACGAAACTCTTCTTTGTGTGTGGTCCGACACGCACTTGGCCGGTTTTTTTTTTTAAACACGAGCTTTTTATACCAACTTAGGTCCAGTGAGGAAACTGATTACGTACGAGTAGGTCATCTTTTTGCTCTTATATAGCTATTGAACGATCTTTATACCTAAGTCATAACAGCTACACGGGTCGATCGCAGCTTAAATACCAAAAAAAAACATTTAATTCAGTTGAAACCCAACTTACATCAATTAATAAAAATTCACAGCTATTTTAAAACTAGTACTTCGCCCGCAACCTCGACGTCCGCGTGGATTTCGTATTTTTCCTTCTCAAAAATACAGCCCCTCCTCCTTCTGCGAAGCAGTAATGCTCGCGAAGGAGGAGGCAGAACGCGTGAGGGAGAGGCAAATTTCGCGCCCTCACGCCCCTAGCCGCCGCAGGAGACGCCCTGGGCGTCGGGAATCGCAGGCCGATTCCCGGCCACCGTAGGCGCGGGCTTGTGCAGCACCGTAGGCCCTTTAAAAGTAGTTTACTTTAGTAGTAGTAGTAGTTTTCGAAGAAGAATGATTATAATATTTTTTAATTTACTTATTGACATCAGTATTCTCCTTATGTCTTAGTTTGGGTCTGGTCCTAATTATCATTACTATTTATCAGCGATTTGTGTCCCACTGCCTCCCTTCCTTCCTCCCACTTATCCCTGTCCATTGCTGTATGTGGTCAATTCTTAAAAAAAAATGTTTTAAATCTGACATTTCACCGTGGTAATAAGCAACATTAAAGGGGCCTCGTCAAGGTCGTTCCTGACGGCCAACCTTAGCACCACGCGCGCTCATTGGTCAAATCAAATAACGCGCGCTTCCCTCGGCTTCCTGTGACACACTTCCGTCGCTTTTCACGAAATTACTCCCACAAATTTGATTATTTCGATTTTGATTGCAGGAAAGCGAGAGGAAATATGTTACACATCAAAAATATATACAGACGAATTGAAAACCTCCTCCTTTTTTAAGAAATCGGTTTCTAACAGAATTCGTCCAGATAAGGTACCTGTCAAAATCCGGAGATTTTTGTGAAACAGTTCATTTTAATCAAATAATGTCTTTAAAATTTTTCTTACAGGTGACACAAATCGAATTTATTTATTGTTTTAATACAGGACATTCAAATAAATAACAACTAAGAATATAGTTTGCCATCATCACAAACTCAGTTTAATTATTAAACAAACAAATTTATATTAAAGTACATTTGACAAAAAAGACGTAATTTGTTTACTCTTTCTTAGGCGTGTCGTTCTCTTTCTTGGGACATTCTTCTGGTTGTACACACTTTCCACTGACAGAATCCCTGAGGGTTGGAGAGTTGCAATAGCAAGCCGAGTAGTCGCAAACGTCGCCACTATCAGCTACAGGGTTGGGTTCGTCACAGGTTGGTTCAGGGGTCACAGGGCTACAGCCGGTGGTGTAAGAAGAAGTGCCTGCCTCGCATTCTTCGGTGCCTGTAACAATTGAAAAATTGTTGAGAGTTTAGTAAAGGAACATGATTTCTGTGAGTGACGAATTCCGGTAATTTTAAGAACGAAAAAATTTTATAGCTTTTACCTACATTTTTAATTAAAAATGTTCTAAAATCTAGGCACACTCTCATCTCAGCGATAACCAATGTCAAAAACCCCATACAATTTTTGACACATTAAGACTGAGATCAGAATGAGAACGTTCTTTAAAATACAGGAATTATTCTGAGGGCCTGGACAAAGTGAAACTCGATCAGCGATAACGAAAAGGTTTAAAATGTATTGGATTTACATAAACTACCGAACAGCTTATATCAATCCTGATGAAAGTCGTAACAGAAATACGAAACGCTTTAAAACCAATTGCCTCTTGTCTAGGACCTCTGAAGAACACATTCGGGGCCTAAAAATATAATGTTATAATACATATAATGTTATACACATAGCACATTTTAAGCCATCCCAAATATTTCATTTGAATTTCGCTTTGGTTGTGAATGTTTTCAACAATTATTATTCACTGACTATTTCGATACGTAATTTAATTATTTCATAATTTTACGCAAATCGTACTTGTATATGGAATATTTTTATCGATAACAGTCACTTCACTAGCAACTGATAATCACAGTATATAAACGAAATTAAATCACAAGATTATCCAAGAAAAACAAGGAAAACCGAAACAGTAGGTACATTTACTTAAAAGGGAACAGGGCCTTCGAAGAATTTGAAATATAGGTATTTGAAGAAACTATTGCCGTCGTCTTACGTGAAGTCTGCCTCCGTAGACTTATATCACAAAAAAATGATGAGATCAACGTTTCGTATTCCCCTTTTTTCTACTCGAAAATTGAGCCGATTCAATTTTTTTTTTCATTAAAATTTTAAGAAAGAATATGTCTAGGTTCCTATCATTTTCTTTTATGCTAAAAATTTTTGGAATTTGTCTGGTAGTCCTCTAATCACGTCGGTAAAAATGGGGCATTTTTTGTAATTTTTGGAGGGTCATACTTTCTTTATCAATAAGTTGCTGAAAAAAAGAAATAACAGGGACGTGTCTACAGCAGACCTTGATTTTATAAAAAAAGAAATTATTGCTCTAGAGGCAATAATCAGGAAGAAAATAGGGGAACACGTTTTTATAGAGAATCGCAGGCCCTGTTCCCTCTTAATATGTAAAGACTAAATTTCTTTAAAAAAAACAGTTCTGCACAAATTATTATTTATTCAACTCCCTAGATTTTATTACCAAGCGGTTTAAAACATTCAACCTATGGACTCGTAAGGTGGTCGTCGTTGTGTAGTTCTACGATATATATATATATCCGGTTTCGCGAATTTATTCTGGAAGGTTTATGTGTATAATACACACGTACATATAATAAAGAAATCTCAGTATCCTGTCAAGGCCCGGTACCTATACTGTCCCACTGCTAGACAAAAGCCTTACCCAAGTCCTTCTAGGAACTCTTTTACCGCGCCACCTCGAACCAGCCCTCGCAGTACGTAAGGCAAGAATGCACAGACCGCGGCCCGCTGGTATGTCTGCGGCCCGCCAATAAATAAATAAAATACGAATAATAAAAGTAAATAATAAAATAAATGTTGACAATGTTGTTTACTTATACCACTTAGGCCGGTATTGCATGCATGCAATTGATAGACATGCAAAATGATGAAAATTCACATAACAAATTTAATAAAGGTACCTAGTGGGTTTAAGAAACGAACGTTTTCAGTTATGAATCGTAACAAAACGAAAAATCTTAACCGACTAGAAAATGAAATTTTGGAAGACAAATATTTAAAATAAAACGTTAAACACAATGCCATGCATCAAACTAAATATTGTAAGTTACCTAATTAAATTATTTTAAAACGTTTAAGTACCTAGTTAATTTTCTTGCCTAACGGGTCTACCTTTTAAAGCAGAACCAACTTTTTATGTCATAATATTATTTTGCATGACAGTGGATAGCATTATCTTCATGTCGCAGAAAATCGTTTGGCATACTTACACTCATTTATCATACATTCAAAACTCATAATTTTGTAAGTCAGAATCATCTTTAGGCATAATTTCATATCCATAATAATTAAAAAGTAGAACCATCATATCGCAGAAAGTTCACACAAACATGCAAACAAGCATACACCATGCATGCAAGCAAGCATGCAGCATACAAGCGAGCATGCTACATGCAAGCGAGCATGCTACATGCAGTAGGCATGGATTCTGTCACGGCTCCAGCGCTGCGGGAGTCCTACGCGAGCTTATCGTCACAGATGGTTATAACGCTCACCGCCGCGGCTGAGACCTGCCGGCGATTCGCCGGCCAGCAAGCCGATGCTGTGGTGAGCATTAAAACCACCTACTCCTCAGCTCGCGGGCCACCTCGCCCTTCTGCGCCTACGTGGGCTTAAATTACACTCTAGGGCAAAACCGACTCCACGTAGTCCTGTTTACCCTAGACAAGACTTCGTGGAATCGGTTTTGCAACGATTTGTTTCTGTCACTAACTTTTGTAGCACAACATATTGACTTTTTAACTAAGACAATATTTAAATTTAAGGGCAAACATGCTTTTTTATAGAAATGGCAATATGCCTTATAAATGTATTCCAAATAAAATTTTGCCATCTTAAAAGTATGCCATTATAAATTCGGACATATAAAGATTCGGCCAAACAATAATTATACTTAATAATTTGTATGCCTTAAATTGTTCGTTTAAAGAAGATTATGCCAAGTGTGTTATGCCAAATACATTTTGGAGCATCAAGATTCTGCCAGATAGAGAACCCGTGCCCGACTGGCTCCTATCCAACTATAATAATATTATAAATGCGAAAGTGAGTTTGTTTGTTTGTTTGTTACGGTTTCACGCTAAAACAGCTGAACAGATTTGGATGAAATTTAGCACATGGGTAGACCATGACCTGGATTAGGTCATAGGATACTTTTGATCCCGATATTCCTACGGGATCAAGACTTATGCGGGTGGTACCGCGGGGTGCAGCTAGTATACTCTATAAGTCTGTGCAACCCTGACGTAAAGAATAGGTATAAGAGTTTATTAATAAGTACACTTACATTGTCCCTCAACGTAGATACACCTCTTCCCTCTTGTTTGAGGTTTACCAGCCGACAAAGCAACAAGTGCCAAAACACACAGAGCTACTAAAAACTTCATAGTTATTAATTAACTTTCTTTATTGCTCAAGAAACACAACCAATATACTTGAGCTGTTTTATTGCACTGTCCATCTAGAATAAATGCGTAATTTTATACGGCAACGATAATAATTTAGTTTATAAACAAAACTAAATAATTAAGTACTTCAACAACACGAGAACCGTATGATAAATATTTAGGACTAGCTGTCGCCCGCGGCTACGCGTGGAGGTCGGAAATGTATCATCCCACGGGAACGAGGGAACGTACTACTGAGATAAATAGTATCCTATGTGTTAATTCAGGTTATAAACTATCTGTGTGCCACATTTCATCCAAATCCGTTCAACCGTTTTTGCGTGATTGAGTAATAAACATTCAAACACACAAACATACAAACTTTCACATAAGTCTCCATCTCGTGGAAATATCGGGATAAAAAGTTTCCTATGTCCTTATTCAGGTCATGGTCTACCCATGTGGCATATTTCATCCGAATCCGTTTAGCCGTTTTAGCGTGAAAGCGAAACAAACAAACAAACTCACTTTCGCATTTATAATATTAGTTAGAATATATATATAACGAGGGTAATTCACCCATTGAGGGTACCTCGTCATCAGAGTCCAAGTTCGACATGGTGTAGGTAGGAAATAATAGTCTCAACACTGATTATAGTCCTCTATTTATTCACTCTCGATAACAAAACAATAAAATCTCAAATGATCAAACCGATGGAAATGGATTAAAGTACGGAAACGCGGTAAGTTCGGTGCAGGCTGGCAAAACGACCTCTCGCCCTCGTGTCTCACTCCAAAGTAACGTCTCTTAAATCAAATGCATCCAATGTCAAAAAGAATGACAGCTGACAGCCGACAGCCGACAGCTGACAGCCGACAGCTGACAGCCGACAGCTGACAACCGTCAAACAAGACATGCCACGCCCCGCACCGACCTCACCCAAGCACACTGCTTGACGTTTCCGAAAAACGATAACAGATGGCGCTGTACTACATTAATAATAATCAATGGTGATTCTAATAGTTGTGCCTCTGTGTTGATTCTGCGACATATAATTATATATTATATATTTACGATTACGATAAGGACGTATAACGTGATAGTTATTTTCAGATGCTACCAGTACCTAAATAGAAGTTCTTAAAAATCTTGTGATAAGTTGCTAGACAAAACAAAATAACATACCAACTTGAATATTAGAGGCATATTTATATTTGAAGCGGAGGTACTTTGTGTTCATCACCACTGCTCTCAAAACGGTGAAAGAAAACATCGTGAGGAAACTGGCATGTTCTAGAACCAAAACTTCGAAGGCATAAGACATCGGCCAACCTGCACTGGGCCGCGTGGTGGATTACGGCCCACTCCCGCTCACCGCGAGGGGGCCTTTGTCCTAGCAGTGGGAACATTATAGGCTGATTATGAAATTACTAGCGTGCCCCTACTTCGCACGGGTGCATGCCAACATGTCTAAACATCAAGATTTCTGTGCTATATCTAAGTTAAATATTATATTATTCTACCTTCCGAAATAAATGCTTTAAATGATAGTGAAAACCACCCAGCAAAATCCTTCGGGTAGTTTATAAGATCTAACATACATGTTCACTGCTGGACATACATAGTGGCTTTATTTACTTTCTTATTTTCATGTCAAAAAGGCCAAACCAAAACACAAAATGACGAAAATGCATATATTTATAACAATTTTACGACAAACACATCTTCCCCAAGGATCGTAGTAGCAATCTCTGGGATAAGGCGTACCATACGCCAAGGCGACGATCGTCAAAACACACAGAGCGACTTAAGCCTTCATTCAACCGAATGACCCAAAAAACCTTCAACTGAATGAAACGAAATTTAAATCTTATATTAAACGCACACTATGCAGCCAAGCATATTGTAAGTTGGGGGATAACATCACTGATAAAAATGCTTGGCTCAACGCTGATTCTGCTCCACAAGCATAAACTAATTGATAAGCACTTGAAAATACCGTTGGAGCTGCTGAAGATTTTAAAAACTATCTTTACATTGTATAATTGCATAGCACATGTGTGAGTACTATGTACTAAAGAGCTACCATCTACCGGATAATATATTATGTCTTTCATTGACTTGAATGTGCCCTGGCGGCTGAGAGTATGTCATGCTCACTCTAATGTCTCACTGATGGTGGCGCGTGTGTTGGATCAATGCTAATCCATGCATCATGTTCGTGAACGGGGGCCGTCAGTAGGGACTGGTCATCTCTTAGCTGCCACGGCGATTTTATTTTAATTTAATGTTTGAATTAGTTTTTATTTTTATTTCTAACGGACGCTTTTAATGTTTTGCATCGTTCTCACATGTATAACTTCAACATGAATGATGTAACAAATATTATGTAACCATATATTGATTTAAAAGAGTGTCCGTGGAGTTTCTTGCCCGTTCTTCTCCATAGGTACCTACTACGCTTTGGAATGGGCGACTAGCTTCATATTTCTGACTGACCGACCCCTTGACAATTCATAAGTGCCTGTAATTGGTTTATTTGAAATAAACGCTTTGAGTTGAGTTTGAGTTTGATTCTTACCGATTGACTCTATTTTTTTTCAAACGCTAGCTATATGTACCAACTTAGGTCCAGTGCGTAAACTGATTAAATAGGTCATCTTTTGCTCTTACGAGTATATAGCTATCGTATGATTTTTATACCTAAACTGTAGCTGTTATCTACACGGGTCGATCGAAGGATCAAACCAAAATTATTTACAGTTCCTAAAATGTTCGCCATTCATCGCATCTTAGTGCTTGGGTTCAGAAGAAGTGGCGCAACCAACTCCCTAGCAACAAGTACCATCCGAAAAAGTTCATATCTATACACCGTAAGGACTATTTCTGCTTACAGCGCTCGGCCGCTATAGAACCGGGGCGGTAACAGATGTGGTCATCGTGTTCACGGGATTTTGTTTTCAAACTGCTTAGATATGAAGTTCTTCAATAGACTGTCTGTTTAGTTTTTAACCGACTTCAAAAATGAGGAGGTTCTCAATTCGACTGTATGTTTTTTTTTGTATGTTACGTTGTTACTCCGTCAATTATAGCTTGATTTTGATGATTCTTTTATTGTTTGATAGGTCATACTTCAGAGGTCACATAAATTTTATAAAGTAAATAAAATTTAAATTTGATGAAATTTTAATTTAAGTTTGGGTAGTTTTTGAGTAAGCTTCAATAATACGTATTTTTCCCACTTAGTATGGATGATGTTATTGTTTCTGTCACTGTTATATGGCAGGTAGTGGGATTCGAATTTGTGTGGGGTGGGTATCACAACTAAAAAGTGAAAAATAAAAACTTTTACCAAAAACAAACACTCAATAGTGAAAATTTTTTTTAATTTCAGAAGTCGGTGGCAAAAAACGAAAATACAGAACCAAAGACGACTTCCGAAATTAAAGTTATTTTTCACTTTTGATTTGTTTTTTTTTGTAAAAAGTTCTTATTATAAGAACATAAATGAGTAATAAAAAAACCATAGTTAAGGCTTTAGAAAGGCTGTCTTTTCATGAGAGTTGTGCGAGGTAGCTAAGCTAGGAAACTATGTGTTTTTTTCCACCAGAGCTATGTGGTGTAGCGGAGCTGGTAAGGTGCTATGAAGATGCGCTTTGCGAGTATGTAAAAGTACTCCATATACACCAGAGCAAAGCCAAATCAAACCATCCTACTTATTGGTTGATAACCACACACAATTGAAAACCTGTAAGTAATTGAATATGACAATAGCAAAGGGTTTTGTGAGGTCATAGACCCTTGCCAAAGGCAGGGGTCCAATGGTTAGAAAAAAGGAGTTTCTTATGAGTACCTCCTGCCTTAGATTATTTACGTTCACACACGTGCCTATAACCCATCTTATTTATTTATTTATGCTCCTACTGGAACGCCATACAGCAATTACACCAACGGAGCAAAAAATTACTTCATGTCCCGGTTTCCATCCATCCTGTCCGCGGTAGACATGGAACGGGCGGCGATGGATCACGCACACTCATGCAGTGTCAAGACACTCCTCCATAGTTCCATAACTCCATCCATATTGTGCACATTCTTTGCAATTTTTGAGATCTTATCTTCTAGTTTGTGTCTGGTCCTAATTATTAATCTTATTTCGTTTATTAAATTCTTTAACATAATATAAAATACATTTTTAAATATTTCTTAAAAAAATATTAAAAAAACTAGCTTTTACCCGCGGCTTTGCCCGCGTGAATGTCGGAAAATATCTCACGGGAACGTACTACCGGGATTAAAAGTACCCTGTGTGTTAATCCAGGTTATAGACTTCATTTTATTCAATTGACTTCGTTATAATTGTGTTTTAAATAAATAATAATAAATTTACATTTTCACTCTTTATGACTCGCACGCCACCTATTGTAAACTCCAGTAACTGAGAGCTTATAATTGATTTTATAAGTTAATTTTATTTTAATTTATTGTTGACATAATCTACTCATTACAATGTTTTTAATGAGTTGTATTGCAATGTGTGGTTAGCTAGCGATCTCGACGATTGATCATATTATTTTTTTCCTGAGCAACCGGCAACAAGTTCGTCATGCTCGCTTAGATGTCACTGCTTGCGGTAGCGTCGGGGGTCGGGTTGCCTCCTTCCCTCAAATATGGCTGATCTTTGCGTTATGCTCGTGAACGGGTGCTGCTTGTCGTGACTGATCGTCTTGCTGATCATGGTTTTGTTATTGTTATTAGTAATTAACTGTTTATTTATTTTACCTCGATGGTCCTAGTTTATCAATTATAGCTTCCAGTTACAGCTATATATAGCTATATGTAAACGGGCACGCCCTTTATGCCTGGAGGTTTTTATTTAGATATTGTTTACGTTTAGTCTTTATTTTTTATTTCCGCCTGAGTATAGTTCTCGATGTTTTTGGTTGGTACCTATATTAGCGTATGCTAGCTGTCATATGGCTATTAATTTATAATTTAAATTATGTTTTGTGTTGCGTAATGTAAATTATTTTGCAAATATATAATATTTTTTTTATAACTGAACAGACAGCTGCGCTACTGGGGAGTTTGTTGCGCCACTTCTTCCCAGCTAAAGCACTAGGAAGTGGTGAAGGGTAGGCGTTTTGGTGGGACTCTCTCATATAATTTTGACGTTCGATAAGTGCTGATTCAGTCTTGTTATAATAAATGACTTTTGAATTTTGAATTTTGTGGGTAAAATTACTTACATTGTTTTTCACAGGGGGTTTAAGACTATTATTTTTTTAGATTATACTTAAACTAACTCTTTATATACTACATTAGAGGTTCTGCCCTCAGATGCTAACACAAATAGGCTGCTAGATGACCACACGTAAAATTGACCGTGCAAGAAGCAGTCCCCTCTAAGATCAATTTCCGCTGTTTTCAGTGACTGACCCTGAGACTTATTAATCGTCATTGCGAAACATACCTTAAGGGGAAACTGTTGCCTTGAACTCCAATGGTATTAGTGGTATCCGCGGTATATACACTGATTAACTTCGAGCACAGCCACTAAATACAATGGTCTCTATAGTTACCTAAATAATTACAGGTATGGAATTAAGGAAAATTCAATGCAATTCAAAATATTTTATTTCACATAGACCTACAAGGGCACTTATGAAACGTCAGAAGCTAGGTGCACGGTGCTCATAGCACTTCGCCCGCGTGGTTTTCGTACTTTCTCTCGCCTATTTTTTTTTAAAACCCCCGCCACCCCCTTTAAAAGCTAGTTTTTGAAAACTTTTCATTTTCTAGTTTATAAATCAAAGGAAGAACTTTCACTACAAACTGCCCCGCCAGGGTTTGGTTTCTGAAAAACCCTGAAATACAATTCTTAATTTTTTGTTTTAAGTACCTATTAGTAGCGATTTCCAAGTTAATTCGACAGCTTGTTAAAATATTACCATACAAACTTTGTATTAAGTTTAAAAAAACTATTAACTTTATTATTAACTACCTCTTCAACTCCTATAAAGGGTTCTTTTCGAAATCTCCCTATTCACCCCCAAAGAGGATAATTTTTTTAAATAAGTATTTTGTGACTTTTCCTTTATTTGACTTATAGGTGATACACCAATTTTCAAGTTAATTAAACCACCCAGTAAAATCCTCCCCTGTAAAATTGGTTACCCCTTTTGCCCCGTTAGGCAAAACCTCGGGGCAAAATTTAACTTTCTTAGTCCAAGGGTTTGGGCTGGGCGTTAATGAGTCAGTCAGTCAGGACTTTTCTTTAGATTTTGTTCCGCCGGTGTCGGGAGCAGGGTCCAAGCTACCGGTGGTTAGGGAGAGATAGGAACCTCCTGACGATGCGAGCCGTATCGAGGAGTGCTGCCTTCTGCATTAGGATCTAGATCCATCCGCATAATGAGAGCCTCGAGAGATATCGAAGCTTTCGGCCATCAGGCCAATGGCCGTTACGACAGTCGGCACAATGATAGCCGAGTTGAGATATTTTATTTGTTTCTTTCTCAGCTTTCACGAGGTTCCCGTTATGCGGGACCGTTATATCAAAAATTCACCATTACTATATCAGGCTTATTGGCAACAATAGTCCTGTCAGTGACGATCCCAGTACAATGTGATAATTAATTTATTACTATCAGCCTTTTGTGTCCCACTACCTCCCTTCCCGCCTTCTACTTATCCGTATCCGTTGCTGTACTTGGCCAATCTTTAAGATTTTTTTTTTAGGGTCTGGTCCTATATGTTGCTAAAATGGTTTGTTGTTTGTTATCTTGTTTTTAAAGGTTTAAGGCCAGATCGATCCACCACATAAAATTATAAAAACAGAAGTTGTCTGGATAAGTTAACCCGAACAAATCTGGAAGTTGTTGTGAAACAGTTCATTAGTTTATCGGTGATGTCATTCAGAAAAGTCAGGTGCGTAGTGCTCACAACCGGCGTGCGTGTATGACCATGAACGTAAACGAAACAAAAGGAGTATGTAAGGATCGTAGCAGATGGCGTAGCAGTTTCTGCCTACCCCCATGGTAAGAAAGCGTGAGTTTATTTATGTTGTGTATGTAGTTCATAAGAAACTTAGAAGCGTCCTTTGAGCAGTTTGGCTTACAAGAGATGTAAAACTAATTAAGGGTCGATTTTTCAATAGACAGATAACTTTTATCTAAAGAATAATTACGACAGTTTGACATATTTTCTATAAAAAAGCTGTACAACCGCAATATCCACACATTTGCACGTTACGGTAACTGATGGACTCTATTGAATGTGCTAAACTCGTAGTAAAATTCTGGGCCGACTCTATCTAGATTGGCATCGGCACGGTTAGAAGAAGACTGCAATATTTATATAAGTTTTTTGACTACTGAAAAGTCAACCCTTAGTGTAGGTAATACAGGACATCGAAATAAATAACAACTAAGTATAATTTTGATCACAAAAGCAATTTTATTATTTAAAAAAAACTTATATTAAAGTATGGCATCTTTTAACATTTGACATCGGAAAATACTCAAAAAAAAGACGTAAATTTTTTACTCTTTCTTAGGTATTTCCTTCTCTTTCTTGGGACATTCTTCAGGTTTCACACACTTTCCACTGACAGAATCCCTGAGGGTTGGAGAGATGCAGTAGCAATTTGAGTAGTCGCAGACGGCTCCCCTACCAGCTACAGGGTTGGGTTCGTCACAGGTTGGTTCAGGGGTCAAGGGGCCACAGCCTGTGTCGTAAGAATAAGTGCCTTCCTCGCATTCTTCGGAGCCTGTAACAATTTGAAAAATTGTTGAGAGATTAGTAAAGGAACATGATTATTATGAGTGACCAATTCCGGTACTTTTAAGAATGTTCCCATTCTAATCTCAGTCACAATTTGGCAAAAATTGTATAGCGTTTACCTACATTTTAAATTAAAACCGCTTAAAATCTAGTCACACTCTCATCTCAGCGATAACCAATGTCAGAAACCCCATACAATTTTTGACACATTAAGACGGAGATCAGAATGAGAACGTTCCTTAAAATACAGGAATTCCTCTGAGGACCTGGACAAAGTGGAACTCGATCAGCGATAACGATGATGAAAACGTTAAAAATGTATGCGATTTACATAAACTACCGAACAGATTGTCTTCTATTTTTATTGTATTTTTATTCTTTTTTTATTTTTTATTCTATTTTATTGTCTCTATCTTGTTGAAAGTCGTAGAAATACGAAACGCTTTAAAGCCGATTTCCACTTGTTTATGCTTTCTGGAGAACACATTCGGGACCTAAAAACGTATGTTATGATATCGACGCGTCTGCCTCACGCGAAAACACAGGTGAACTACAACCGAGAGAACGAGAACACGAGTCACTAAACCGGGTATGATACATTGTTGATACGTTCTGGTGGATATAGTAGTGCGCGTCATGTTTCTTTCCGTACCTGATACGTTCCTAGCACGGTCATGGTATGGTACGATGTTGTGAGCACAGAGCTTTAGACGGGAAAGTTGATGATGATCACAAAAGCAAGGTTTTGATGAAGATGTTATTTCCAGCTAAAGTATCTGATCTTTATCTCAGGTTTAGAGGTCATTTAGACATTAAGAGGTGCTCGTGACGAACTAATAACAGCCGCACGGGTCGATCCATCTACGCTTGCCGGGGTTGGTCCGTAAATGGGTGACCATCTTTACATATCAAGACTCCTCGGTGCCTTGGAAAGCACGTTAAGCCATTGCTCCCGGCTAGCATTCGTGGATATTTGACAGTCGTTACGAGTCGTCAGAAGCCCGAAAGTCTGACAACCAGTCCTACCAAGGGGTATCGTATTACCCAGTTACTGGGTTGTGGAGGTTCGATAGGCAGTCGCTCCATGTAAAATACTGGTATTCAGCTGCATTCGCTTAGACTGGAAGCTGACCCCAGCATAGTTGGGAAAAGGCTAGCCAGATATATCTAAGGTAAGCTATTTGTAAAACATGGTGTTTATGGCAATTTTCTACCACGACCATTCAGGTGATTATTGCAGCTGGATCATAACCATTTTTTTGGTTATAATATCAAACGTACACAAATAATTCAAATGACCCTCATTTGATCGATGAAAATCTTGTTAGGGATAAGATAATTTAAAATAATTACATTCATCATTAACAACTTCAAACTTAGCTCTCCAATTAGAAATTACTTTTTAATTTTTTTACCTTTATATTATTTTTCTACGTTTTTGGGTAAGTTTATTGTTAATCTATGTTTAATTCCATTTCAAGAACTAGTTTGAAAAAGTCACATTGGTATTTGCCCGGTTTTGAACCCACAACCTCGTGCATGAGAGGCGGGGCCTAAACCATTGGGTCATCACGATAGTACAGGATAAAAAATAAAAATAAGTTTCTCACTCACACCTCTCTCTACTCAATACTAACTCTTGATGAGTAATTGTATACACTTCTTGACCTCAAACTGAGCAATACTGTAGCATAATCAGCCAATAATGTTCCCGCTGGTGGGAAAGCCTCATCTGTTCGAGAGGGCTGTAATCTACCCCTCGGGCCCAGTGCGGGTTGGTAGACGTCACATGATTTTGAATTTTTGCCTCTAGGACATGCCGGTTTCCTTGCCTTCACCGTTTTGAGAGCAGTGGTGAAAATCTTATTTACACAAAGTAAAGCGCCTGCCTGGTTTAGAACCCACCACCTACAACTCGTAAGTCAGGACCGTTACCACTGGGCCGCCAACACTGTATGTGAACGGTACTTATCATAATAATGCATTAAGAGCATTTATACAGAAAGTGGGCAACGAACGTCGCAAATAGCCGTCAAATATTTGGCTGTTTTGATTAATTTGGCAATATTACTGTATGGGGATATCAGAAATATGGATAGCTAGTGAACTAAAATATTGAATATGAAATGCAATAATTAATATCGTAACACCTAATATTTATAAAATTATTATTTTGTATTTGGAAAATTACCAAATGCTTTTTTTACACCTAAGACGGCTAAAACATCAAATTCAGTGTTATAAATTTTATTTTCTTTACGTACTCCGAAGGCTGGTTCGAGGTGGTGCGGGAAAAGAATTCCTAGAAGGACTTGGGGGAGGCCTTTGTCTAGCAGTGGGACAGTATAGGAAGCAAAAAAAGAACATTTCTAGTCAGTTAACCACCCGCCAGTCTTCACACGGTTTTTACAACTTCACAAAATATCGTGATTTATTTATTTATATAGGTTAAATAATAGAGTATTGCATAAACCATCCAGAATAAATTCTCTTAATGATTGTGAAAGCCGCATCAAAATCCGTTGTGTAGTTTAGAAGAACATCGTGGTCAGACAGATAGACACGAAAAGTGACTTTATTTTATTTATATCGTAGAATTAACGCGTTAAGAGTCCATAGGTTAAATGTGCTAAGCCGCTTGGTAATAAGATCTTTGGAGTTGAATAAAGAATAATTTGTGCAGAACTGTTTTTTTTTATGAAAACATAATCTTTACATATTTATTTACCTACTGTTTTGTTTTTCCTTGTTTTCTGAGATAGTCTTGTGATTTAATTTCATATGATACAACAACTATCAGTTGCTAGAGAAGCAAATAATTTATCTATAAAAAATATTGGTTTAAAACAGCTAGGTGCTTAATTAGTATTGACTTGTATTGAACGTAGGTACAATTTACTGTGCTATTCCTGTAGTCATATAAAGTGATAATCCTTTCCGTCGAGGCTAAGGTACCTACTTCTCGAGATTAATTTATCGATAGTGTTGATCGACATTATACACAACTCTAGCAACTTTTGAATACCATATCAGTCATACCGAATAAGGTATAAATGAAGATAAATAAACAAAAAAAAATAAGAACCATAACTCAGTTTACTCACAAAATTAAGCTCAGGTGAAAAATAAAGAGTAGTAAATCAGAAACAATGAAGGTTTTAGTCGCTCTGTGTGTTTTGACGACTGTCGCCTTGGCGTATGGTACGCCTTATCCCAGAGATGCTAGTACTACGATAACAGGGGAGTATGTACCTAAGTGTATTTAAAATCCCTGTATAGCATAGCATGGAACTCGTCAACAGCATCATCCAAAAATTTGCTGAAGCCCACGAACACAGACTCCACCGACATGTGATTGTCGAGGCAATTCAGCTGCTAGACAACACCGACATAGTGCGTCGGCTGAAGAGGACTAAACCATTTGAGTAAGTGTAGTGTGTAAATAATGAAAGAATAATAAATAGCAACAATGCTGTGCTATACATGTAACACATGAACAAAGTGTTTTTATCAATTGTCAGACTCTAAGAACGTGCTACGTGACCTTGCGTAGAAGTGCAAATTGACACTATTCTTAGTTATAACAATCTCGTAAAATATTAAGTCAGAATTAAATTACTTAGTAGTAGTAACGTTAGTACTTATTAATAGAGAAAAAAAATTGCATAGCATAATCAGCCTTTAATATACCCACTGCTGGGACAGGCCTTCTCTTTAATTATATAATTAAAATCATTGATAAATGATTGTATTCTTTTTAGTAGCTTTGTACAAACACTTTTACACGTCATTCATATTTAAAAAAACTAGATGAGGTCGGCGGTTCCTATCTAACTACTTTGAGAAGAAAGGGCAAAAAAACAAACTCAGAGGTCACAATCTCTTTTAGTCCAGACATAATCTTAGTCGGATCCTGTGAAGACCATGTCACCATGTAGACTGGTGTCCGAAATGGTCTTTTGAGGAAAGAATTACACAGGTTGAGTGGACCTGTCCAGTCAGTGCGCATTTTTCAGTAATCGTGCAGCTCAACTCAGAATTTAAGGAGCTCAACGATTCGACGAACAATACCAAAGACAGGACATTTGGGTAGGCCGCATAAATTACTCAAACTTTTAGACCACGATTAAAACTAAATGATAATTTTTTTTTAAATGTTACCATTGTTACTGTGTTATTACGTGACTCTAAATCAATATAGGTATTTTATTAGTTGTGCTACAATATTTGTACCCTTATTTCCTAATACAATTTCAATTGCAACCCAAAAGATTTTGAAGGATTGTTGATCCGATGGTTCATAAATTTGAAAAATTCGTATGTAATGAATGTTGTTGAACTTTCAAAATGAAAGGCATTGTCATTATAAGTGTGTTACGCAAATATCCCGCTGGTTCTCAATTCTTTCCGCATCTAGTCAGTTCAACGTCATTAAAAGATTAGCCATAATAATATCAATATCTTTGCTAAATCAAAAAATGGTCCAAGAGAATTGTTATGAATATTTTTCGGTTACTGCATAAGCAACAAAGGTGCCTACGTAATAACGAGTATACCTGGCCTAGGTATGTCATATTTATTTCCAAATTTCCGCGAATTATAGGATAGGATGCGATAAGTAACTTCGTTCCAAAAACTAATTCTCAAAATGTTATTCTATGTAAGTAAATCCGGTAGTTTTCGATTGTTATTATTTTGTGCTGTTGCAATGGTCCTTGAGATTAAAGACAGGAAATGTTTTCGAGTCCAAAAACGACGACACGTTTACAGAACGACTCGTTATCAATATATCTTTACACGCGCCGGCAGAGCTTGTGGGTCATGAAAAAATATTACCTAACATTAAATAAGCACAAATTCATCCATAAGAAAAACAAAAAATATAAAAATTCGACAATATTTTTGTTTTCACAATCTGGACTTATCTTCGAAGTTTATCTAAGAGGCCACTCAGATGCAGTACTAAGTAGTCACGTTCATCATAAACATATGAACGTATAATTACGAACCGATGTCAGTCATGTTGCGTAGATCGCCCAGAGGACACGGAGGAGCATACGGTGGAGGTCTGCCTGGCTTGGGCAGAGCATCGCCGTGTCCTCATGGAGGCGATCGGTGGCGGGGATCTCTCGCGTCCGGCCCTGGTCTAGGCCATGGTACGGAGCGAGAGGGCATGGGAGGCCGTCACCTCCTTCTGCGAAGCAGTAATGCTCGCGAAGGAGGAGGCAGAACGCGTGAGGGAGCGGCAAACTTCGCGCCCTCACGCCCCTAGCCGCCGCAGGAGACGCCCTGGGCGTCGGGAATTGCAGGCCGATTCCCGGCCACCGTAGGCGCGGCCTTGCGGACTGTGAGCAATGGGTAGCTCGCCGGCCGATAAGGACCAGGCCCGGGTCGACGGCGCGTTGTGTTCCACGCGCGCCTCAAAGAGATGTCAGCAGAAGTGAAGGGGTCCGTTAGGACCGATGCCTGCCGGGGTTGCGGGAAAGTCCGAAAGGGATACCGTGGCCCCTGGCAACGTACAGGCAACGGAAGGAACACGGGTGGGTTTTCTAAAAATAACTTCTCCCGCTCCACCCAGAGCGGGAGAAGTTATTTGATAACTTCCCACCCATAAAAAAAAAAAAGTCCGTCATGTTAAAGATAATCTCATAAAGTACAAATGAATTGAAAACTCACATTGGTACTGACAGAAAACATCGTGAGGAAACCTGGACTTATAGTTAATATAAGTCTGAAATCGCCATCCCGTCTTGAGCAAGCGTGGTGATCAATGCTCGTGCCTTCTGTGTATGAGAAGGGGCTTTTGCTCTGCAGTGGGACAGTAACAGACTGGTATTACAATTACGAATATCGTCTGACTCTAACCGGCCTTGATCTTGAACAACTTTCTTCATTTGTAGTCGACTTCTAACCTTATATTATATACATCACAAAATAACAGGTCTGAAGATTGGGTGGTATTGTTAACTAATTTATAAATAGCAAAAATATGGCTAACTAGTTAACTAGAATATTTATTAGTGCTGAGTCTCAGCGTTGTTTGAATAAATGACTTTTAATTTTTATTATGAACTCGTCGCGATTAGAGATGTCTCTTTAAGCATACCCATATTATCAGTAGTGATCTATTTATTAATTAGTTGATGTTTTCTTTCAGTACCAATGTGAGTTTTCAATTCAAAAGTACTTTATGAGATTATCTTGAACATTACTGACATCGGTTCGTAACTATGCGTTCATATGTTTATGATGAATGTGACTACTTATTACTGCATCTGAGTGACCCCTTAGATATACTTCGCAGATACGTCCAGATTATGTTGCAAAACAAAAATATTGTGTCGAATTTTTATATTTTTGTTACTAATTATTGTTTTTCTTATGGATAAATTTACAGTTAGATAATATTTTTTTACGACCCACAAGCTCTGCCGGCGCGTGTAAAGATCTACCGATACCGGTTCGGTCTGTAAACGTGTCGTCGTTTTTGGACACGAAAATATTTGGGTTATTGATCTCAAGGACCATTGCATTAGCCCAAAAGGATATAAATTGAAAAATACCAGACTTACTAGGCTAACATTTTGAGAATTCGTTTCTGGACGAATTCCTTATCGCACGAACAAAAGTGTCGCGTGACGGTCATAATGTTGCAATGTGCAAAATAAAATATTCTTATTATTAGAAAACCTATCCTATAAATAAAATTGGAAGTGTATACAGTGCCGCTAGCGGCATTTTATCCCTATCGGAGCGCTGCCCCGGCCCAGCTGAAGTGCCGTAAGCATTGCATTATCATTGTCACTGACACTTGTTATTTTGTTTGATTGTTGAGGTTAGGTCACCGCCGTTTGTATTGATTGATCATATTTGTTTTAGATATTTACGAAACATGAAGTAGCAAATGAAAATGGCTGAAAGGTAGGTTAGGTTAGGTTAGAACTGTGACCACACATTGCACGAGCCGAGAGAGCCCAGTGAGCGGTGCCGCGGCAGCGGCCGGCGAGTGCCAGAGTCCGTTAAGGCACAATAGAATATAAAGTTTTCGGAATGTGGTGTATTACAGCGAACTTACCTCAACAATCAAACCACATAACAAGTGACAGTGACTCAGTCACAGTGACAATGACAATGCAATGCTTACGGCACATTAGCCGGGCCGCGAAAGCGCCAGTATTACGCCGCTAGCGGCACTTTATCCGATAGGGATACTCTATACACTACCAATAAAATAATAAGATTCGCGGATTTTTTATAATAAATATGGCATACCTAGGTATACTCGTAATTAAGTAGGTAGGTACCTACCTAAATACCGAAAACACATTTGCTATGTTAACTTTAAGAGCACCATATTCTATATATTTTTATTAGTAACCAAATAATATTTATAAGAACTCTCCTCGAACATTTTTTGATTTAGCAAAGATAATGATAGTATTATGGCTTTTCTTTTAATGACGCTGAACGGACTAGATGCGGAAGGAATAGAGAACCAGCGAGGTAATTGCGTAACACACTTACAATAGCAATGCCTTTCATTTTGACAGTTCAAATACATTAATTGCGTTACTTACGATGTTACTCACACGAATTTTTCAAACAAATGAATCAATGGATCAACAATTTCCTTCTAAATCTTTCGGATTGCAATTGAAAGTGTATTACGCAATTAGGGCACAGCTAATAAAATGCCTACCTATATTGATTCAAAGTCACGTAATAACACAGTAAAAATGGTTTTTTCTCAGATAGTTTTAATCATGGTTTGGCAGTTTGAGTAATTTATGCGTACTACCCAAATGTCCTTGCTTTGGTATTGTTCGTCGAATCGTTGAGCTCCTTAAATTCTGAATTGAGCTGCACGATTACTGACAAATGCGTGCAGTGACTGGACACCTGTGTAATTCTTTCTTCAAAAGACCATTTCGGACACCATTCTACATGGTGACATGGTCTTCACATGATCTGACCAAGATTATGTCTGGACTAAAAGAGACTGTGATCTCTAAGTTTGTTTTGCCGTTTCTTCTCAAAGTAGTCAGATAGGAAACGCCAACCTCATCTAGTTTTTAAAATATGATTGACGTTTAAAAGTGTTTGTACAAAGCTACTAAAAAGAATAAAATCATTTATCAATGATTTTAATTATATAATTTAAGAGGAGGCCTGTCCCAGCAGTGGGTATATTATAGGCTGATTATGCTATGCATAATTTTTTCTCTATTAATAAGTACTAACGTTACTACTACTAAGTAATTTAATTCTGACTTAATATTTTACGAGATTGTTATAACTAAGAATAGTGTCAATTTGCACTTTTACGCAAGGTCACGTAACACGTTCTTAGAGTCTGACAATTGATAAAAACACTTTGTTCATGTGTTACATGTATAGTACAGCATTGTTGCTATTTATTATTCTTTCATTATTTACACACTACACTAACTCAAATGGTTTACTTCTCTTCAGCCGACGCACTATGTCGGTGTTGTCTAGCAGCTGAATTGCCTCGACAATCACATGTCGGTGGAGTCTGTGTTCGTGGACTTCAGCAAATTTTTGGATGATGCTGTTGACGAGTTTCATGCTATGCTATACAGGGATTTTAAATACACTTAGGTACATAATCATCTCTGGGATAAGGCGTACCATACACCAAGGCGACAGTCGTCAAAACACACAGAGCGACTAAAACCTTCATTGTTTCTGAATTACTATACTTTCTTTTTTCAACAAAAAAGTAATTTACGGTTGAACTTGATTCTATGAGTAAACTGAGTAAATGGTTGTTTTTATTGCTATTAAATAGTTCACTGATATGGTAGTTTTAAACAGTTACTGGAGCTGTAGCTAATGGCGATCGACAATATCGGCAATATCGACACTATAGATAAATTAACCTCGAGAAGTTCCTATCCCTTGATGGAATAGGTACTTACGTAATCAATTTTCATGACTACAGTATAGTATAATATAATAGATGTAGAATATATATAGTATAATAGTAGAAATGTTCGCTCAATACACCTCGATGCTAATAAACACAGCGCATTTTATATTTTTCATCCCCATAAATATTATTATGTAACTTATGAATTATTTTTCAATTTGGTTTTGAATGTTTTCAATAATTATTAGTTATTCACTGAGTTTTGACTGATAATTTTACGCGAACTTCTATATATTTTTTTTGCTAATAAAACTCAGCTTATAGTTGTTGCAGTATACGAAATTTAATCACCAGACTATAAGAAAACAATGAAAATCGAAATAGTAGGCAAAGAAATATTATAAAGTATAATAGTTATAAATGTGTATAATGGACAATTTAAAAATTAATTGATGCTGTCTAGCGTCCTGTTTCTCTTATTTGTACGCCATTCAGGCAAAACATGACTGTCTGCTATATTATTGATGTAACATCTTGCATGCCATGTGTTGTGTATACTCATGTTTTGAACAAATAAATTATCAAAAAAAAAAAAAAATAAAAAAAAAAAAAAAATATGTAAAGATCATTTTTTTTTTTTTTAAACAGTTCAGCAAAAAATATTTTTTATTCAATTCCCTAGATCTTATCTTACCAAGCGGCTAAGACCACTTAACCTATGGACTCTTAACGCGTTAATTCTAAGATATAAATTCGCTTTTCGTGCCTATCTGTGTGACCACGATGTTCTTCTGAACTACACAACGGATTTTGATGCGGCTTTCACAATCATTAAGAGAATTTATTCTGGAAGGTTTATGTGTACAATACACTAATATTTAACGTATATAAATAAAGAAATCACGATATTTTGTCAAGTTGTACAAACCGTGTGAAGAGAGGCGGGTGGCTAGAAATGTTTTATTTTTGCTAGCTTAAGCCCAAGTCCTTCTAGGAACTCTTTTCCCGCACCACCTCAAACCAGCCTTCGAAGAACGTAAGGAATATAAACGCTTATTAATAAGTACACTTACAATGTCCCTCAACGTAGATACATCTCTTCCCTCTTGTTTGAGGTTTACCAGCCGACAAAGCAACAAGTGCCAAAACACACAGAGCTATTAAAAACTTCATAGTTACTAATTTACTTTTTTTATTGCTCAAGAAACACGAGCAATATGCTTGAGCTATTTTATTGCACTGTCCATCTAGAGTAAATAGGTCGTCTTATATACCGACCGACCATTTAGTTTGTATACAAAACAAATAATTACTTCGACAAACGCGAAAACCGGTATGATAAGTGTTTGCGATATGGACTTATGACGTGCTAGTTATTTTCAGATGCTCTTAAATATCAAGAAGTTCTTAAATATCTTATGATAAGTTGCTAGACAAAACTAATAACGTACTGAGTCTAAGTGACATATATATTACTAGCGTGCCCCTGATTTGCACGGGTGCAATGCCGACATGCTATACATATTATATATTTATTTCATTTCATTTCATTTCATTTCATTTCATTTCATTTCATAGAGATTTATATGCTTTCGACGTAATTAAGAGGGAACAGGGCCCGCGATTCTCCATACAAATGTATTCCCCTTTTTTCTTCCTGAATAATGCCTCTAGAGCATTCATATTTTATTTTTATAAAATCAAGGGTGCTGTAGTCACTCACGTCCCTGTTATTTCCTTTTTTCAGCAACTTATCGGTAAAGAAAATATGACTCTCCAAACATTACAAAAATGCCCCATTTTTACCGCCGTGATTAGTGGAGTACCAGACAAATTGCAAAAAACCTAGACATACTCTTTCTTAAAATTTGAATGTATAAATAATTAAATAATTAAAAATTATAATTGAACCATCGATTTTGTATTTTTTTTTTTGTGGTCTGAGCTGTAGCTATCCCTATCGCAGTCTACGGGGCAGACTTGAGGAAAGAAGACGGCAATAGTGTCTTCAAATACCTATTTTTCAAATTCCACGCAGGCCCTGTTCCCTCTTTAATACTCGTAGTTTTGCGAACAGTAAAACTCTCAGCCACAAACTTTTTTGCAAACAATTAATATACAATTAAAGTTATTTAGAACGTGATATTCACCATGGTTTTTGTTTTTACAAACTCAGTAAATATCCCGTTTTAAATAACTTTTGTAGTGAAAATAACCATGTCAGTTTAAAATAGTATAACTAATATAACTATCACAAAAAAACCCGACTGCGGCCGAAAGTTAATAAAAAGCATATGGTGCCAAGACAATAATTAAACAAAAATAATCTAACCAACTACTATCTGTTAAACACGATACTTTACTTTTAAAGCTACTTCACACCTAAAAAATCTCTTGGAAACGGTACGATACATACTTACATAAGAATATCATGATAAGGACGCTATGTAAATATTATGGGCAGAAGTGCATGGGCATGTATACCTACTGACCTCACCACATTTCGTCAGTCATGTAGGTATGCAATACTGGGCAAACCTATTGCTGACTCCGAACTACTACTGAAAATGTTCTAAGTCAAAGTCAAATAATTTATTTCAAATAGGCCCTTATAAGGCACGTTTGAACGTCAAAAATTTACAAAAAAATATAATTGATTCTAGTCGCCCCTTCCAAAAAGTAGTTTTCGCATGGAGAAGAATGGGCAAGAAACTCCACCGTTACTCTTTTAAAATGTTTTACAATATTTTGTATAAGTACATTAGTTATATAATTATATGTGAGGATGATGCACCTAGAATAAAATTATTATACCACAATAGGTAAAAAGAATTAAAAATTAAGCAACAGCAGATAAACTAATTATGTGTAAAACCCATTAACACTTTGCTTGAGCCGGGGATCGAACCCAGGATTTGAAGCTCACAACTTGCGCTTGCGACCAATAGACAGACGCCCTTATCATTTTTCCTACACAAAGGAATTCTATTACTAAGCCTATGGCGTCCTTCAATCCATCCATGTCTCAGAGCTGTGTCTTTTTTACCAAAACAGGCAGTCGTGGCAAAATGTATGACAAGAGCTAAGTGGTGTAGCAGAGCGGGTAAGACGCGCTATGAAGATGCGCTTTGCGAGTATATAAAAGTACTCCTTACCCAAATGACTAAACCCAAATCAAACGATCGATGATAATCATGCACAATTGAAAACCTGGCAGCAGTTGAAAGGGTTTTGAGGGTTTTGTGAGGTCATAGACCTCTGCCAAAGGCCCTACAGTACATACGAATATGACAAGTAGAATTAAGGTGAGGTTAAGAGTAAGAGAAAAAGAGATTCTTATGAGTACCTCCTGCCTTAGATTAGTTACGTTCACACACGTACGTGCTTATACTATCTTATCTCCTAATTTGGGTCTGGCCCTAATAATAATTATTATTATCAGCCTTTTGTGTCCCACTGCCTCCCTCCCCTCCTCCCACTTATCCCTATCCATGGTTTTATGTGGCCAGTCTATAAGAAAATTAGTTTAGGGTCTTGTCCTGAATAACGCTAAAATCTTGACTTGTTTTACTGATATAAGACCAGTTCTATCCACCACATAAAATTATAAAAACTGAATTTGTCAGGATAAGTTAACCTGAACAAATCCGAAGTTTATTGTAAAACAGTTTGTTCTACAGAAAGGTCAGGTACGTACTCGTAACGTAAACGGCGTGCGTGTACGACGATGTATGAACGTAAACGAGGCAAATGGAGTATGTAAGGGTCGTAGCAGGTGGCCTTCTGTATTTTCTACCTAAACCCATGGCAAGAAGGCGTGAATTTATTTATGTTGTGTCTGTAGTTCATTAGAAGCTTAGAAGCGACCTTTGAGCACTTTGGCGAGATGGAAAACTAATTAAAGGTAGATTTTTAAATGAGATAACTTTTAAACGAGATAGCAAAAGGAGTACGTAAGGATCGAAGCAGCTGTCGTTGTGTAGTTACTGCCTACCCCATCAGAAGAAAGCGTAAGTTTATTTATGTTATGTATGTAGGTGATTAGAAGCTTAGAAGCGTCCTTTGAGCAGTTTGGCTTACAAGAGATGTAAAACTAATTAAGGGCCGATTTTTTAACAGTCAGATAACTTTTATCTAAAGAATAATTACGACAGTTTGACATATTTTCTATAAAAAAAGCTGTAGAACCGCAATATCCACACGTTTGCACGTTACGGTAACTGATGGACTCTATTGAAGGTGCTAAACTCGTGGCCAAATTCTGGGCCGACTCTATCTAGATTGCCATTGACACGCTTAGACTGTAATATTTATTTTTCAGGTAAAAGTTTATTTGACGACTGAAAAGTCAGCCCTTAGTGTACCTATAGGTAATATAGGACATTGAAATAAATAACAAACAGGTATTATTTGTATCACAAAAGCAGTATAATTATATTAAAGTATGGCATCTTTTAACATTTGACATTGGAACATAAAAAGACATACATTTTACTCTTTCTTAGGTATTTCCTTCTCTTTCTTGGGACATTCTTCAGGCTGAACACACTTTCCACTGACAGAATCCCTGAGGGTTGGAGAGTTGCAGTAGCAAGACGAGTAGTCGCAGATGGCTCCCCTACTAGGTACTGGGTTGGGTTCGTCACAGGTTGGTTCAGGGGTCACGGGGCTACAGCCGGTGGAGTAAGAATGAGTGCCTTCCTCGCATTCTTTGTAGCCTGTAACAATTAGAAAAGTTGTTGAGAATTAAGTAAGGAACATGATTATTACGAGTGATGAATTCCGGTAATTTTAAGGACGTTACCATTCAAAAATACAAAAAGGATCTTCCTTTGGTTCTAGCTAACTTTAAAAACCATGCAGGTCCCTAAGCTACCCAAAACATTTAAAAAAAAATAGTAATTAACTTTTTATTATTCGCTGAAATCGGCCTTCGGAGGTGGATAGGTTAAAAATCGTTTCAAGCTTTAAAATAAGTGGTCCAAATAGTTTTTAGTCAGGTAGAACCTATGAAACTCGTTTTTGTATTTTTAAATTGAAGTTCAAAATTTCAATCTATTACACTAAAAACTTAAGTTCCTGCTATCGATACTTATTTGAGTAACTTGCAGGAATGTTAGGAAGTTTATTATTTTACATAAGAAAGTTCATTCACGAGGATAATGACACAAAAAAAAAGACAGAAAAATACACACTACAAAACAAGTTAAGATTTTTTTAAGCTACATTGGCAGAAAACTCAAAAAAAATAACAAAATAAAATAACTCGAAAACTACAAAAAAACGCGGAACATACATGGGGTATTTTCGGATACCTCTGAACATGACGAATCTATTTTCTCATTTCTTTTTTGTATGTGTTTTTATTTTTTTATTTTAGTTCTAGTTTTGCACCTAATACAGTCCCTAATTCTTGTGCTTAGTATAAAAGTCTAGATCTAGATAATACCCATCTAGATTATATCAAAATTATTACGGTAATTAAAATATTAAATTTATGCCTTCACTTATGTATGTTCAGTTTATCACTAATGTTGGCGCTGCAAGGTGTTTTTCTCATTACTTTTAAATTATTCCATAAGGTCGGCACAAAAACATTGCCTATGATACCACAAGAATAATTACAAGATATGAAGTTATCTTGGCTTAGCTTAGGTATTGGCTGCAACATTACGTAAGTTTTTTTTTTTGTGGGACATTATGAGGTAACTTCTCCCGCTCTGGGCGGAGCGGGAAGGCGTGGAACACGGGTGAGTTTTAGTCAGTAAGCTGACTAAAACCCACCCGTGTTCCTTCAGTTGCCTGTATGTTGCCAGGGGCCACGGTATCCCTTTCGGACTTTCCCGCGACCCCGGCAGGCATCAGCCCTAGCAAACCCCGTCAGTTGTGCTGACATGTCTTTGAGGCGCGCGTGGAACACAACGCGCCGTCGACCTGGGCCTGATCCTTATCGGACGGCGAGCTACCCATTGCTCATCGTCCGCAGGCCCGCGCCTAGCGTGGCCGGGAATCGGCCTTACGTACCTTAAGGCCTATTTTCATTGTAAAAGCTTTTCCACCAGAGCTAAGCCAAGCCACGCTATGAAAATTAAACAGTCCTATTGGGTGATGTCACATGAACACCGAACCCTTGCACACCGCCAATTTGTGAGAAAAAAATATGCTTGACCACTTTTTTCCTCTGAATAAGAACGTAGTAAGTGCTAAAATTGTTTTATCGTAATATGTCTAAAAATAAAAATAAAACATAAAACGCATGCACAATTTTTTTGCCTTATTAAATTTTAATTTATTACAATTGATTGTCAAATTTTTATCCTATTAGTTATTAGTATAATTAATTATGTCCATATCGTGAATGGACTTCGTGATGTTTTGCTATCGAGAAAATGGAAATATCACGTAGTTACTCAAATTATTTTTATTTTATACCTGAGCCTTATCGTTTTATGATAAATATTTACGATTGGCAATTTTAATTTCAGTCCGCTCTTAACACAGCACCCGCCTAAATTTTTGCCAACTATGTAAGGGTTGGATTCCCGTCTAACCGGATACAGCTGGATACCAGTATTTTACATAAAGCGACTACCTATATGTCCTCCACATTTCCACAAGCCAGTTACTGGGTAACAAAATTCCCCTTTAGCAAGACTGGTTGTCAGACTTTTGGGCTTCTGACTACCCGTAACGACTATCAAAGATCTACGAATGACAGCCGGGACCAACGGCTTAACGTTCTTTCCAAGACTTGAGGATCGACCCGTGCGGCTGTTATTATTTTGCCACGAGTCCCTCACATCGCACTTAATTGTAAAAAATAATATAATATTGGTATATGTTATTAATTACTTACATTTTCCCAAAATATAGATGCAACCCCTTGGTGGAGTTGATGAAGTTGGTGGAGGCAAACTAGACGACAGAGCGACGAGCGCCAAAATACACAAGGCTACAAAAAACTTCATGATAACAGGTTTTTTTCTCTCAACACACACGAGCTATTTTTTTCAACTATGTTGTTCCACTGCCCGACCTGACTAAATAGGTCGTCTTTATATAGCTCCAACCGACCATTAGTTCGTTCACAATTAAATATTTACATGGAGAATCGTGCTAACCGGTATGGTACGTACGGTCGCCATCTTATATTTGTTTTTGTTGTGTGGATGGTTTTATGTGGTACAGCTAATTTTATATTGTACACTAGCACACTAGTGTCATTCGGTTATAGAACACTCAAGAAATGTTTTATTTTTAAAAGTTTATATACTGAAGTCTGTACTTGTTTCCATGATAACCGTCTTCACATTTTTCTAATTTTATTTAAATTTAAACACTGATTTATCATTAAGAATTTCCCTTATGAATACTTAGTGATTAAAAAACCTGTCATCTAGTCACCTACGATCTCTTTTAATAAAAGTATTTTTAAAAACAACGTTTGTATGTATATACATACGTTACATAGTGTTTATTTGGAAAACAACCACAGATACAGTTTGGAAAGTAAGAAAATTGGATATCACATTTTGCTTCCTATCACGGATATCTGTGAAAATACAATGTCGCCCATGCGCATGTGACCGCCCGTAATATTCTGAATATTCATGAAAAAATGTCGAAAATAAACTTCAAAAGGGGGGGTCTATCTATAACATTTTTCATGTTATTCAATTTTTAATTTTTATAATTTTTAGTAGAAATGTTAATTAACCTGTTAAAATAACTCATAAGCTTTTGGAAATAATAAACAGAATCCAAATCGACCCATAAACTTCGGAGATGTGTCAAAAAATAGAAAGCAAATCTACAAACTACTTAAAAAATTAAAAATTGAATAACATGAAAAATGTTATAGATAGACCCCCCCTTTTGAAGTTTATTTTCGACATTTTTTCATGAATATTCAGAATATTACGGGCGGTCACATGCGCATGGGCGACATTGTATATTGCTGTCCATATCCCATATTTTTACCTTTTTCCAATACCTTTAAACCCATTACATAACCTTCTTTATTTTAATGCATCATAACCATAATCTGTGTGTGAACAGCAAAAAAAAAGAGGATATTTATTATTATTTATATTTATTTATTTTGTATGATTGTATCGAAAAAACACAAGTGACCAACCACTGTTTTATCACGGTTTGTACGACTTGACAAAACATCGAGATTTCTTTATTATATGTAAGTTTAATATAAATGTATTATAGCATACACATTTCGGAATAAATTCGCTAAATGTTTATGAAAACCGCATCAAAATCCGTTGCGGAGTTTAGAAGAACAACGCGGTCATACAGACAGACACGAAAACTGACGCGTTTAATTTATAATATTATATATGTAGGTACGTATATACATATTTACGTTTTTTTTTGTTTCTTTTTTTGCGGTGCTTACTTACTCATACTGCTTACAAATGACCGAATGACGCGTTTCCAATGACAATTGTATTTACAAAGAGCTGTGGTTTTATGATGCATCTTGTTAGCATGCTAAAAAAAACTTGTTTGTAATTTTAAACAAAAACCGGTAAAGCTTTTCTTGTTTTAATTATCATAATAAAATTATAGTTGATATACCTACCTAAAATAATATTCGCTCTAAGACGGAATTATTAATAATTCCAATCAAAAGTCTCAAATTATTTGACAGCTGTGTGTGTAGGTACCTATTTCTATTCTTAAACAGCCCAAATTGACACCCTACGTCAATTGGCCGTATAGCCATTTCACACAACTGTCAAAGAAGTTGTGATTCCATTATACGTACAATTTAAATTTGTAGTCAATCTGCCTAGCAATCAATTTCCCTGAGTTTACCCATAGACTAGCAGTCTGTGACTAGATAATTTTAACAATACCTAGGTAATTTTTAATTTTCCCTATTAGAAAATTACCCAGACGTGGAAAAAAACTATTTATTTTCCCCTTTGATTTTGTCGACGGTCTGTATCAGTTATAATCTATATGCTCACATTACTATAAACAAGGTAAGCACACCAGTAATAATAATATTATATAATTGTAATTAATTATTGTTTTGAAGACGAGTACCTACTGCACCTACATCGATTAGATTAATAATGCAGTCAGATTCAAGGTTGATGATGTAACTTAGGATATTCATACAAGGTTATCCTGGATTTGTGAAGTGTTTTTGCCCAACTTAAGCCGTTTTCTCACTGGCCAGTGCGGTATTGTTTCGGTAAAGTATGCTCTGTATACCGAAACGATACCGCGCTGTTTTCATTTACGGACCTGACGTTATGTTTTCGGTATAATTTGTACCGCTTAATTCCTCGCGAGAAAATGTCGTCTTCGAGTGATGTCGAGTGTCGTCTCTGAGCCCCCGAAGGGGACGTGAGGAGTCAGTTTTGGGGCTTTTTTGGCCCCTTGCCCGAGGGATTTTTCTGTCAGCCCACGAAATCGGGGGCCGGTCATTGGGTTCTCCTCCTCCTCCTAGGAGGGGGTGGGAGTTCTTTAATGCACACCTGTTCGCCGAGAGGTTTACCTCCCCTCAGCGCGTTGGGGTGTGTTTCTGGGGTGTATCTGTGGGAGCGCCCTTCGAGTGATAAAGATATTGTGGCATGTTATATTTATCTCCGTGTACAAAAAAACGCAAGCGCTATTGGCGAAATCCGTAAATTGAAAAAAAAAAAAGAACATTTTTTGTCAAACTGCGTGACTTGTCTCAAACCACCGAGCGGACACTGGATGTTTCTACCGAGACGCGGTATACCGAAACGATCACGCCCCGCTCCCGCGCATACCGAGCCAATCAGGAAACGCTAATTGAAATATAGGCGCTCGGTGAGCTTTCGGTACCGGGTATACGGAGCATGCTGATCCCGCACCGCTGACACGCCAACCAGTGAGGAAAAGGCCTTACTTTGCACTTAGCAAAGATATCATATAGGTGTGTGAGAACAAAGTTGATGCGAATATAACAAATCTAAACTAATACATAACTTCGACACTTCACGTGACCAGAGGGCTGGCTCGTTCTTTGGCCAAAGAATTAGCATTGCCATTCAACGTGGCAATGCTGCCAGCCTTCTGGGCACGTTTTCGGATGACAGCGATGTGGACGAGTACTTCGACGCCTAAATCTCCTTCTGTTTGTTTTTTTTGTATTTATCTGTGTAGTTAGTAAAATTAATTAGTCATTTAATTTAGTACCTAATGTAAATAGTTAGTTATGTAATAATTGTATATAGGCACAGTAAAAAACAATAACAGTATTATATCTTCATATAAAAATGCCGAAACGACGCGCTTCGAAATATCAGTACGCAACATTATCGAGAGCACGGTAATTTCGCACGGACGCGGAAGGTTTTTCTACTGAGCGGGCATAGGTAATTATTTAAATGTCACTGCCGAGATATAATACTGTTACTTATTTATACTGTGATATAGGTAAGCAATTGAATGTTAATAATTATTAAGAGGTAAAATGGTTTGTTTTTAACCGACTCCAAAAAGGCGGAGGTTCTCAATTCGACACTATGTTCTTTTTTTTGTATGTTTGTTACGCAATTACTCCGCCAATTATGAATTGATTTTGATGATTATTTTTAGTTTAGTAGGTCATATTTCAGAGGTGGTCCCATAACAGCTACAGCTTAGGTATAAAAATCATGCGATAGCTATATACTCGTAAGAGCAAAAGATGACCTATTTAATCAGTTTACGCACTGGACCTAAGTTGGTATATATAGCTAGCGTTTGAAAAAAAAAAAATAGAGTCGGTAAGAATCAAACTCAAACCCAAACTCAAAACATTTATTTCAATTAAACCATTTACAGGCACTTATGAATTGTCAAGGGGTCAGTCAGTCAGAAATATGAAGCTAGTTGCCCATTCCAAAGCGTAGGTTCCTATGGAGAAGAACGGGCAAGAAACTCCACGGACACTCTTTTAAATCATAATATTGTTATAAAATATTAACTTTGCTTGGGTAGTTTTATAGTTAGCAATAATACGTATTTTTCCCACTTGTCTATATGGATGATTTTATAGTGCCTGTCACTGTTATTTAGATATAGCAGGTAGTGGTATTCGAATTTTTGTGGGGTAGGTACCACAAATAAAAGGTGAAAAATAAAAACTTTTTACAAAAAAGAACAACCGACTTCAAAAATAAACTTTAATTTCGGAAGTCGGTGGCAAAAAACGAAAATACAGAACCAAAGACACCGACTCCCAAAATAAAGTTATTTTTAATTTTTTGTGTTTTTTTGAAGTCGGTTGTTTCTTTTTTGTAAAAAGTTTTTTTTTAAGAAATACTGATTCGATTACAAAAATTCGTTTAATAATAGAAAACTAACTATTGCCGAGAGCCATAGAATATGTTCAACGCAGGCGGAAGTCGCGGCCAGAAGCTAGTTACTTTTAGAATATATAGGAATACAAATATAGCTAAGAATCTAGCAAGTCTGCAAGGTTCTCACATAAAAAACGTAGACGCTAAATAACTACACAAACCAAAGGACATACTAATTTATCGTAAAACCTAACATTTATTATTTATCTTATATTTTAAAGCAGTGTCGTAGATTCATTGTATAAGAGCTCCATCATGCATACATAAACTCACGCCCTCATCCTATTAGGGTAGGCAGAAATTACAGAATGCCACGTGGTACAATCTTTACATCAAAAACATAAATAATTCTATGTCATTGAATGTCATTCCGTAAGATTCCTTATTCTCTGATAGATTATTGGACGTTAAAACCATAGATAGAGGTTTTTCTATTTCCAGTATGCCAAAACTGGTGATAGATAGGTAAGTTTCGGCTTCAAGGTTACAGCCGAGGAAGATATAGAAGGAAATTCGATGGATTAAATCTTTACCTACTTATTTAGTATTATAAAGAGATAAACGTTGTTTTATGAGATAACATGAATAAAAAACCGGCCAACCGCGAGTAGGACTTGCACACGAAGATACGATCCGTACCATACCTTACAAGATTTAAGACGCGACTAAATGCCAGTGACCTTGAGTGGTGAGCTTGCGTGTTCTGTGTTGAGCTCAAGCAACGCGTCGTGCTCGTACGTCCAGCCAGTAATAGGACTCGCCCATCAAGGAGCGCTCTCCCAAATTAGACGCATTATTAATTTATTATACATAAAACAAAAGGTATTTTAATAAAACACGTATATTAATAGATAAATAATCAAATTATCTTCAAAATGGTGAAGGTTTCAGAAAAATACGCTTGATAGTTTTTGCGTGATTCTCAGTTTTTATCCGCGTTAGACATAACTTTACAAATTAATTACGTACACTATGTAATGTAAACATAATCTAAAATATTCACAGAGATTAAGTTATTAAGAAAATGCTCTAGTTACACTTATTTTTCCAAATTATTAACACTACTCTTTAGACGTGATCTTCGGTATAAAATCATTAAAAGTCGTTTATTCTTGCCTTAACAAAAACACAAAAAAAAAATCGCAAAGATAAATTTGTATTCAATAATGATACTGTGAATTACAAAGTTATTTTTTGCAGTTGCAATAAATCGCCCATACCTATTTAATATAATACCTCATATCATGAATCGCCGTTTTTTGTATTTTATATGGTACAGTCACGGACTTTAATTGATGAGCCACAATTTGCTTGGCTCATAGCTGGTCCTGCTCCACAACCACAACTAATTAAATAACATTTAAAAAAAAACCTGTTGGAGCTGCTGAAGATTGTAAGACCATCTTTGTATTGTATAAACTCAATCTCCTTTGTATTGTATAATTGCATAGCACAGGTGTGAGTACTATGTACTAAAGAGCTACCATTTACCGGGTAATATGTCTTTCATTGACTTGAATGTGCCCTGGCGGCTGTGAGTATGTCATGCTCACTCAGATGTCTCGCTGATGGTGGCGCGTGTGTTGGATCATTTAGCTCCCTTCAAAATGGTTGAGCTGAATGGTGCCATGCGTCATGTTCGTGAACGGGCGCCGTCAGTAGGGACTGGTCATCTCTTAGCTGCCATGGCTTATTTTAATTTTTGAATTGTTCTTTGTTTTTTATTTTTTTATTACGCACGCTTTTAACGTGCACGTCTTTCTACATTGTTCTCACATGTATAATTTCAACATTAATGAAGTAACCAATATTTTGTAACAATTTTTTGATTTAAAAGAGTGTCCGTGGAGTTTCTTGCCCGTTCTTCTCCATAGGTACCTACTACGCTTTGGAATGGGCAACTAGCTTCATATTTCTGACTGACCGACTTCTTGACAATTCAAAAGTGCCTGTAAATGGTTTAATTGAAATGAATGCTTTGAGTTTGAGTTTGAGTTTGAAACTTTCCAATTTTGCAGTTTTATACATTCACGAGTTTACACGACTAAGCACGAACTCAAACCGCATGCTCGTTAACAAGATGACAAATTACTAATAATCGGAAATAGTCTTATCCATAGACGTGGAACACTAATAAGTTGTCAATGAAAAATCAATACAATGTTGCATACATTTATCCAATCTATTTGATACTTACCTCATTTGAATTAGAGCTCATTCAATACTCGTTATTTCTGAAAACCTATCCGAAGACAGTGACAGATGAAATGTGACGATGTCTGAGAAGATATCGAATTTTGGTGAATCGTAGCCGTAGTTATTTCCGCGAGAATGCCAGCTAATCGTCATAAAATCGTGGGTCCGAATTTTTCCGATGTCGAAATAACCAATCATAATTTCTCCGTACGCTACGTTACTATCGCTACTATAAAACAATTGTCGCTAGGTTACGGTTGCTAGACCTGCAATTGGTTGACTTTGGGTAGTCACTCTGCTGTCAAGTTTATAGTTCTGGCTCTCAGGTTAGCCAACCGTTCATATTGCATGAAATGTACAAATGATCAGATGTATGAATTTCCGTGTCTGGATGTACGAGTATAACCGACTAAACCCGATTTGCATTACACGACTAAATTACGAACAGTGGTAAGTAGCTCATCAATTAAAGTACGTGACTGTACAAAATATACAGAAGTTTCAAATTCCTAACTTGTTTAGTTGTTGCGATAGAGCTTATCCAAAAATGGTCTAAACCTGACAACTTTACCTAGATTTTTAACTGACTTCAAAAAAGGAGGGGTTTATATTATGATCGTCTGTATGTATATTTTTATTTAATGTCTGTTCATCGATATTTTCGTCAATTGTCGACCAATTTTGAAAATGATTTTTTCATTTGCTAGAAGAAGCTTGCGCGGTGGCCCGATATAAATTTTATATTAACTTTGCTGGGGTAGTTTTTGAGTTAGCTTAGCGATAATACGTATAATACTTCCCGGATACGGATGTTATAATACTTCCCTCCACTGTTATTTTTATAGCAAATAGTGGTATACGAATTAGCGTGGAGTAGATACCATAACAATAATGAAAAAAAAAACTTAAAAAAAAAGATCGGAGTCGGTGGCAAAAAACTATAATACAGATCCAAAGGCACACATTTCGTCAGTTTCTTTAGACTTGTTTGGTTCTTCGATGTTTGTAGTTAGTTAAAAATGTTCAAAATCTAGTCACACTTTCATCTCAGCGATAACCAATGTCAAAAACCCCATAATTGTTTTGACACATTGAGACCGGCTTATGAACGTTCTTTAAAATACAGGAATTGCCCCTCTGAGAGCCTGGACAAAGTGACATTCTATTAGCGATAACGATGATACTATGATACAAACGTCAAAAATGAAATGGAAACATATACTACCAAACATGTCAATCCTGTTGAAAGTCTTTGTTGAAATCTCAGACCAAATAAAAAACCAAGACATAGCGCCGCGAACAATATAGTGAAGCATGCCAAAACTACACCTACGCACATGTACATTACAATAAAACTACACCTCACAAAGTGCACACATGCTTATGAAACCGGCTTCACTTCACTGTTGACAGCGTCTATGTCTTTGTTTTTTTATTTGGCCTGAGCTTTAAAAGCGATTGCCCCTTGTCTAGGCCCTCTGAAGAACACATCGGGACCTAAAAATGTATGTTATGATATTAATAATCATCATCATCATCATTTCAGCTGAAAGACGTCCACTGCTGGACATAGGCCGGGGAGGCCTATGTCCAGCAGTGGACGTCTTCAAGCACCGCCACTTCGACCGGTTCTGTGCTTCCCGCATCCAACGGTTTCCTGCGGTCTTCACAAGATCATCGGTCCATCTTATGGGAGGCCTTTCAACGCTTTGCCTTTCGGTACGCTGTATGATAATAATATGATCAGTCAATATTGACGATTTGAAGACTTCGGGACCTAAAAATTTATGTTATGATAATAATTATGACAATCAGAACGTAATATAAAACGTAAAATTAGCTTACCTATTTAGTACCTGGTCGACCGAGCTCTGCGTGTAAAAATAGAGAATGCTCATTTTTTTTTTTTTTTTTTTATTTAATAGTATAGGATAGTTCATACTAATTCCATGGTGCCATGATAGTAGGTACTTACTAATTCCATGCTACCATGTCATTATTCTCAGGTAGCCATCTTGTTCTAAGCTTTGGGCGACCGAGCTCTGCCCGGTTGAAAAAACGGAGAAAACAAATTTTGCCAGATATGAGACCTAGCTAGATCGATTTTTCGCCCCCGTAAACCCCTATATTGCAACTTTCATCGAAATTGTTAGAGCCGTTTTCGAGAACGTGATTAAAAATTTATATATATATATAAATACAAATATTGCTCGTTTAATTGTATAAGATATTCGATATATAGATTGGCAATAAAAAGTTACCAATGGTACGGAAAAAGATTCATTTCTGTTTATAGGAACCGAGCATAAATGTATACGACGTAGGGCGAGGCCACAACACTGCGTTACGGCGTCGTATCGCAAAAACGACGTCGGACAGCAATACAATGCGTATCTCGAATGTCGTAGATTTTTACGATGCGACGCCGCAACGCAGTGATGTGGCCTCGCCCGTACTTACTTAGTATTGTACTGAGTTGGTATGTAAGCTGTAATCTTCGGAACTACGGATCCGATTCCGAAATTGTTTCACTAATGGGAACCCACAATATTGTCGAGTGTCATAGGATATATCTTTTTTAAATATATTGCGTTGTATTACACGCGCGCCTCAAAGAGATGTCAGCAACTGAAGGGGTCCGACAAGACCGATGTCTGCCGGGGTTGCGGGAAAGTCCGAAAGGGATACCGTGGCCCCTGGCAACGTGCAGGCAACGGAAGGAACACGGATGAGTTTTAGTCAGTAAGAGTCTGACACGCCCTCCCGCTCCACCCAGAGCGGGAGAAGTTATTTGATAATTTCACTCCTCAAAAAACAAAAAAAAAAAAAAAAAATCTTCGGAACTACGGATCCGATTCGGAAATTGTTTCACTAATACAATACAATATTTCCGAAGTGTCATAGGATATATTTTAAGTGTCATAGGATATTTCTTTTTTAAATATATTTTAACAAGAAATTTCACGCGATCAAAGTCGCATACAGAAGGCAGTCATTAAATAAGACGTGACCTATACTTCGCTAAACACCATACTATGACCTGGATATATTGTGTACAACAATACACTCAAAGCTATATAGCTACATAAAGCTCGTAACACATTAGCGACAAACAAACTTGATAGTACTAAAACATAAAATAAAATGCCGTTACTTGATCCGTTCAGTTGACATACCGGTATGAACGAACTCGTTCAATGTTGGGCCATGAAACTGGAGGGTTTATGCACGAGTGGGGTTTGTTGACCTGAAGTACCATGACAAAATATTTAGAAGATCCACGAAATAAGAATATCATTCTCAGATCTATAATACGAATGACAGCCGGGACCAACTTACAGAACAACGTGATTTTCAAGGCACGGTTCACGGTGAATCAAATTGTGCCTTTTAAAGATCGTAGAGAGGCGTCAAATTCATTAGAAAGAGATAGAGGTAAAGATAGGCTGATTTTTTGTATACAGTAGGCGCTCAGTAATCTGACACGTCCAATAAACTTAGCTCTTGTACCGTAGATATCTGTCTCAGGCTCTGTGCTCCGGTTTAGTACAAAAGTGCCGGATTACAGAGCGCGCGCATTGATTGTTGTCGTTCTGCAGCCCGGTCCGATTCTACGAGTAGGTTATTACGTAGACTAATAAAGATTTTTAATTTGAAAATCTGTGTTAAAATTATTTCTTACGAACTAGCTAACATTTCCTAAAGAATTGGCGTAAAAAAATTGCTTGCCGGATTACCGAGCGCCTACTGTACTTAGATGATACCACTTTCTGTACTGAACCTTCTGCTTTGCGTTTTCATCCTGGAAAGGCAACAGATTAAGAATCCAGTCGGTTGTTACTTTTCAAGTTATAATCAGTATATTCTGCCTTGCATTGGGTGATCACATAAATACGTGCTTTATATAAGTGCTTAACGTGATTTCAGATGCCGTTATACCAATTAAGAAACACATATGATAATTTTGGGCAATTTGCGAGTATAGGTGATAAAAATATTTTGGACGGAGATTTTTGATTTTTTGGTACTTAGAGTTTTTTATTTCCGTTGCTAAAGGCATGCATTGGCTCATCTTTACTTTGCACTTGTTGGTCATCCAAGTGTTAATGACATTACGAGTTTTTAAATTGACTGAGTGGACAGCCTCGTTGGTCTAGTGGTCGCAAGCGCTGAAATGAAATGAAATGAAATGAAATGAAATTGTTTATTCTGTAAATAGGATATTGCAATCACTTTTACACGTCATATTAAAAAAAAGAAGAAAATGCTAGATGAGTTCGGCGTTTCCTATCTGACTACTCTGAGAAGAAAGACCGAAACAAACTCAGAGGTCACAGTCTCTTTTAAAGTCCAGACATAATCTTGGTCAGGCCATATGAGGACCATGTAGATTAGTGTCTGAAATGGTCTTTTGAGGAAAGAACCACACAGATTTGAGTGGACCTGTCCAGTCAGTGCAAGCATTTGTCAGTAATCGTAGAGCTCAACTCAGAACTTAAGGAGCTCAACTACTGCTGAGCATGAGGTGCTGGGTTCAATTCCCAGGTCGGGAAAAGAGTTAATGGGTTTTCACATCTGGAATTTCTCAGTAGCAGTCCGCAGTCTGGACCCGGTTTATGGCAATAGGTTCGCCCCCTATTACAAGAGACTTAAACATAACTGGCGAAATGCGGGTGTACTAACGCACACCTCTGCCCAACCCTTTGGGTAAAACAGGCGTGATGTTATATATGTTATTGTATTTTTTTATAATAATATTCAGACCGCTATTCTTTTACAATCTACTAAGATTCGATCATAGTTAGGTTAAACATGAACCTAACCTTTGAAGCTTCAGCTTTCAAAAGGTATTCACGAGTATTCAAACATGGGCTGAGAAGCAGCACTTTTGGAACGCCAAAATTACATAAAACTGTCCCCCAAAACGCCTGCCCGCAAAGGTAATTCAAGAGCTGAGAAGAAAAGTGGCCCTAGCAGTTCAAATACGCAGAGGTCACTTTCGTGTGTATTGTAGAAGACAAGTTCAAATAAGTAGTAAGTACAAAATTATGTAAAGCGACGCGTCATCCTAAAGGTCGTAACACACTAATTTAATTTAAAATATATATTATCTTCGACACATCGCTCACCGTACTATTTAATGGACCACCACTCACAATGAAGATAAATAATAATATATTTTACCTAAAAGGATTTTTTTAAAGATTTTTAAGCGCTATAATATATTAGGTTGGGGAAAAAGTCTTTTCGCATTATAGTATGTATGAACTTGTAATAAAATCTCTTTGGCTATACTATGTGTATCTGGCTGGTTTTGGTATCATTGAAAGTTTAAATTTTAAAGAACATAATTCCAAATTCAAATTAGGAAAATGTGTGATTTTTATTTGTTTTTCGTACTGTCAAGATGAGTGAATCTAATGAAGAAATTCGATACATTTTAAAATTTTACTACAAAAAAGGTAAAAATGCAACGCAAGCCGCGAAAAAAATTTGCGATGTTTATGGACCTAGTGCAGTGTCTGTGAGAGTAGCACAAATTTGGTTTAAGCGTTTTCAATCCGGAAATTTTGATGTCAAAGATGCACGTCGCTCTGGTCGCCCTATTACGGATAAAATGGATGCCATTTTTGAAAAAGTGGAGCAAGATCGGCATATTAGTAGTTACGACGTAGCTGAAGAACTGGGAATTGACCACAAAACAGTTTTGGCGCATTTGAAAAAAACTGGGTACACAAAAAAGCTCGATATTTGGGTACCTCACGAGCTCACTGAAAGAAACCTAATGAACCGTGTACTCATTTGTGATTCTTTATTACGACGTAATGAAACCGAACCATTTTTGAAGAAGCTGATAACTGGTGATGAAAAGTGGATCACGTACGACAAGAACGTGCGAAAAAGGTCGTGGTCAAAGGCCGGTCAGGCTTCACAGACTGTGGCAAAACCCGGGTTAACTCGCAACAAGGTGATGCTGTGTGTGTGGTGGGATTGGAAGGGCATTATTCATTATGAGCTGTTACCACCAGGCAGGACCATCGATTCTGAACTCTACTGCGAACAACTGATGAGATTAAAGCAAGAAGTTGAGAGAAAGCGGCCGGAATTAATCAACAGAAGGGGTGTGGTTTTTCATCATGATAACGCTAGACCTCACACATCTTTAGCCACTCAGCAAAAATTAAGAGAGTTTGGCTGGGAGGTGTTAATGCATCCGCCGTATAGTCCTGACCTTGCACCTTCAGATTTCCACCTGTTTCGGTCTCTTCAGAATTCTTTAGGCAGTGTCAGGTTAACATCACGGGAGGACTGCCAAAACCACTTGTCGCGGTATTTTGATCAGAAGTCCCAAAATTTCTATAGCAATGGGATCATGTCCCTACCTACAAGATGGCAAAAAGTTATCGAACAAAATGGTACCTACATACTTTAGTTAAATGTAAACATACTATGTTAAAAAATGTTTTGAATTTTCTTAAAAAATGCGAAGAAACTTTTTCCCCAACCTATTATTTTTCTTAACAGAATGGATGCCATTGAAAGCAAGGGAGGCAAAGAAAGAGATGGCGAGACATATTTACCCAACGTTGTGGACCGCACTGGATGCGAAAGGCGCGCGATAGGAGCAATTTAGGGAAAGCCTACGCCGTACACGAATAGCGATGATAAATGCTAGTAAAAGAAGGAAGTAAATTATTGAGAAGAAAAGCTAATGATTTCTTTTAGAAGTATTTGAAATATTTAAACCTGTTATTACACATTAGTTTTAAATTATAAGTAGTGGAATAAAGGGCAATATTTTATTTATTATATTTATAATATACCTATATATTATAGTCAATGTGTGTGATGAGCTTTATAGTAACTTGCTGCGATCAGTGTCCAGCGTGGTAATTTTGGCAACGTAAATTCAGTGTAGTAGAAGCCTATATTTCTCTAAGACACTTTGGGAAAAATTATAATGAACCTGATATATAAAATCTCGTAGTTTGAAATCTAATAGTACTTTTCAGTCAGAAAAAGTGCATCGAGCGAAAAGACGTTTTTACTTAGGAAACACCGAACTCATCCAGTTTTAAAACATCATCTAATAATGCTTTTTGAACCAATCAATCAATAAATTTGACCGTCCTTTTTCCAACTATGTAGGGTTCGGCTTCCTATCTAACCGGATGCGGCTGAATACCAGTATTTTACATGGAGTGACTGCCTATCTGACCTAAACATCCCAGTAACTGCTTTTTGAACCAATTTACAGAAAAACAACAAAAATTATCATCAACAACTTGTTCCCGCCTATTTCCTAGCCCCATACGTTCGATTGTCTTAGAACAGAATTAGTTTTTTGTCAGCGCGTACCCACTGACATAGATGATTATGTTGATTGACCTAATACGTTTATGTGATAGTGTCGTCTTTTGATATGCTGTTTTATGTGGAGAAAGCTTAATTATCTAGATTTATGTGGGTATACTTGGAGCTTTCGTTAGCGTAAAAACACGAACAAAGATGTCTTTAGGATTTTGAATAGATTTTTTGCTTTCTATACTATTTGTCTTACTTAACGGCGTAGGATAGTCTTTACCAAAACTGGTCATCATATTAGTGGTTCTGCAGCTTCAATATCATTAGGATTGTGCCGGAATATGGCAGTTCGTCGTGGACGTGTGGACGTGGTACGACAGAATAGAACACTATTACTCCTAGCGGAGACAGCGGCTAAAGAGAAGAAGAACCCTCTTATTCATAAATGCTGTTATGATATGATTATGCTCTATTTCATACATTTTACAAGTTTTAACTTTAATCAACGTATATGAATAAGTAGGTAAGTATATAAGGGGGGCTTCCTGGACTTCATCTCTGTCATCAGAAGACAGCCGCCACGCAACATGTCGATGCGACCATAAATATTACATCTATGGATGCGACGCTCTGCTAGAGTAACTGTCACCAGCCAGCCACTCTTATACGACCTTTTCGGTGATTCCAGTAACTTCGTAACAAAACTAGATGGCGCCATCTGCCACGCCGTTGTACTTAACGAAATCCCTGTGCTCATTTTCAAAATATATGTGGATTAGCTCCAATAATTTTTCTAACTATTCAGACAGCTGTGCTGCTGGGGAGTTTGTTGCGTCACTTCTTCTTCCCAGCTAAAGCACTAGGAAGTGGTGAAGGGCGGGCGTTTTGGGGGACTGTCTTATGTAATTTTGACGTTCGAAAAGTGCTGATTTTCAGCCTAGTTTGAATAAATGACTTTTGAATTTGAATTTAATCTGTAGTGGAGCAACGCCAGGCTTTTTATTTACCAGCATAAGTATAACCAGCCTGTAATATGCCCACTGCCGAGACCCAGGTTGAGGAGACCCGTGACCTGTCAACTGTGTGATGGAGTGGGTTATAATCCACGTTATTCGATGTCACATGAATTCAAATTTTTGATTCCGTGACATTCCGGTTTCCTCACGATATTATCCTTCATCGTTTTGATAGCAGCAGTGAAGAAATAGTCGCGGCATTTTCCACTGCAGTGGTGGCCCAGTGGAAAATGCCGCGACTTACGCGATTACGCGATTGTGTAAGTTCACGGTAGTTCTGCGTTCATAGAAACGCGGTCGGAATTATATTATGAAATAATTTACTTAGTTTATGGGCGTTTCCATTCGCAATGTGTGTTAGTGTTCTATGTTATATTATATATATGTATTATTGTAACATTAAATGCGCAAAACCTGAAAATAGTTTGATCAGAATAACGAGCAGAATCAATTGAACCACTTTTTAAAGGTCAAATTTTTCAAAAAATCTTCATTAAATACGTTGCCGTGTCTATTTATTAATAGGTCAAGCCATCACATGCGCAAACCCGCCAAAATAGGTAAACAAACACAAATTGTTGTCGACCAATTTAAATTTTCTAATACGCGGGATAATAATAGCTTCTATTTCAATGCAAATACGAATCTTCTAAAACTAAAACAGTACATAAAACCTTTAGAATTTTTTTATGATTTCTTTTCTGTCTGAAATAGGACAATTGAATTAAAAAGCAGTTGGGGTGTCTGAGGTTTTGCGCATTTAACGTTACACGTTGTATATATTATATATATATATGTATAATTGAAATAAAACATTTTTTTTTTGTTTTTGAGTAAATGAGGTAGTAGATGTGAAATAAATAAACAGACTGAGTTTAACATAAAATATAGTAACACATGGACTTAACACTCTAACAAACTAAGAACAGCTTGTAATAAAACCGATTTATTTTTACGTAGTAAGTTTCTTAGACTTTAAACAAATAGATCCGATTTCAATCATCAAATCTGTGTTGGCACGTGACATTTTTCAAAACGAAAAGAAAAAAACATTTAAGGATAAACAGCCAGATAGTTTAGTCTACGTAGCCAAAAGCTACATCAGCCTACGAGGTCGTAATGGCCTTGTGCAGTTAAGATGGACAAAGCTCGGCAGCAAAATTCTATATGGCCTTTAAGATTATTAAAAAAAAGATTCAAGCGGGGCAGGCTGTGGAACATTGTTAAAACTCAACAAAACCATGAATAAAAATAATAAACTATTCTATTTGACGTATAACGTAGCAGACCCATATATTCTTGTTTTTAGACAATATCTATCAAATACATATTAAAAAACATAGTACAGACCTTGGTCTTGAACGTCTATTACAAAATTATAAGCATTAATTAATACTTTCGGAGATACAGTCAACAAAGAATCTCTCTCTTGATGAGTTTCTGATAACGCAAATTACGCAATGTTACGACTTTCAACGACAAAATTTAAATGATAATTTTTAATTGTATCGAAACTATATAATATACTTTTGAGACGTTGGATAGATAGTTAATTATTATGTGACTTAAAATTTTGGATCTACCTACCTACTTCAATTATTTTTTTTATTATTAACCGTCTAGGGACCACAATGCACTGCTTGCTTCTTTACTAGCTTCTTCCTTATTTTTTCTTTATCTTGTATCAGAACGAGCTATGCGAGGATAACTCGTGCCGTGGTGATAGAACCAGTCCACAATCGCTGTAAAACTAAATCAAATCGTCAGTCCACCACTGCCTTACACCTCTCCACAACATCAATCTGCCTAGCCGTGTCCCTATGTTGGGGTCGGCTTCCAGTCTAACCGGATGCAGCTGAATACCAGTATTTTACATGGAGCGACTGCTTATCTGATCTCCACAACCCAGTAACTGCGCTACACGGTATCCCTTGGTAAGACTGGTTGTCGGGTTTTTGGGCTTCTGACTAACCGTAACGTTACTATTGTCACAGATCTGCGAATAACAGCCAGGCGTGCTTTCGCACGAAGGGGTCTCGATATGTACTTAATCAATGGCCACCCATTCACGAACCGACCGCGGCAAGCGTAGCTTACTTAACCTTCGATCGCCCGTGCTTCTGTTATGATTTACCCACGAGCCCCTAGACCAGTCCACCCCACTTTCAAACTCGATCCTCGTTTCTCTCATCAGCTGCTTCCAACCACCCTGCGAAGGTGGTTTCTCCTTCTAGGTATTCCTATATTACGTTTGCTGTATAAAAAATGCTGTCTCCGTAATATGTATATTATTCATTAAACTTTAGAGTATCACAGATATTGTGTACCTACCTTGTATAGGTTACATTACCATATATTACAAGATTACATTACCTTACAGAACAGAATAATCGATACTTAAATAACAAGTAATTTTACATATTCAAACACAATGTAAACATTGATTTATTCTAACTTATGCATTCCATAAATGTTTTGAACAACTTACCCCGGGTCCTAATATTATGTACCTATAAGCGATGGTCATGTGTATACGCATCGTGGCACTTACCTTTAGGTATTTCTTTTAGGTACCTACCTTTTAGAAGAAGAGAAGAGGAAGCAAAATAAAACACCAATACATGATTGTATAAAATATTTATTATTCATCTTCAATAATTATGAAAATATCATCTAAGAATTGTGCATGAGGTACGATATTTTCTTGGTATCTTGTCCAACTGAGATACCATATTATGCACATTAATGGTCACAGCAGCCTACCTTCGTCTTTGTCCTTCTACCTACAATACAATTACAATAATAGCCTAATATTCAATCTGATCCCCTTCGACAGCTGTCAACTAAAATGTAAACAAAATATGTTTTGCGACTTATACGTTCCCGCTATAACCAAGAAGTATTTAAAACCGAAGTCGAAGAACGCTACTGCTTACCTCCTAGTACACTTAGAAATAAAGAAAAAAAAAGTATTTATTGAGACTGGCACAGGAAATCACAAATTAAACTAAAACACACACACTGCCCGGCCGAGCCGGGCCGTCAATACATAAATCACCAAAGCCTGGGACCGAACTGGTCCCATCGGGACTTGACGGTTACCTACACCTATTTTATGAGTGAAACAGTCAAATGGCACATTTCATAGGTTCGTATGGCTAATTAATCAACTAATTAGCTATTAAGTATTGTTTTAAATATATGCTATCCAACAAAAAGACAGCCGACAGACATGACGCTGGAGACCGTACATAAGTTTGGTTTTGTTGGCTTGTTAAGCAAAAAGCTCGATTTGAATAGTCCCTTACAGTGACGAATAGCTGTATCTATAATAGCTAATTTTCATATTTTCGGAGATTTTAATCTCCCGCATATTGAGTGGCTCTCTGCTACAAACAATAACACGACTGCACTCATTAGTACTGGCTCATCATCTGTTTGTAGACATATGAGTAATTTCTTATCTTTGCTTAGCGCTTGTTAATACAATAGTTTCAAAAATTATAAGGGGCGTATTCTGGATCTACTAATATCCAATACCGAATGCGTGACTTATGCACCTTCATGTAATTTGTTACCTCCCGATAAAAATCATCCACCCTTTTGCGCCGATATAAGATATAAAGCGACGTTACAGACTATCAATCCTGTAAAAATTGTAAAGTATAACTATTATAAAGCTAATTACGAACTCATAAACAAAGAATTGGCCGATATAGATTGGACTAATCGTTTGCAGGGGTTGTCATCGGAGGATTGTCTGAATACTTTTTACGATGTTATTTTCAATGTTATAAGAACTTATACACCCTTTTCTAACTCACGTTCATCTAAATTCCCTGTGTGGTTCTCTAAATCACTAATTCGCATTTTCAAAAACAAGAACAGAGCCTGGGTGAAATGGAAAACGTATAATAACATTTCGGATTATGAACAATTTTCGCTTCTACGGCATAGATTTCGGGTCTCATGCAAGTCAAATTACGCTGACTACCTAAATTCTGTTGAGGACAATGTTAAAAAAAACGTAAAATACCTATGGAGCTATGTCAATAATCGTAAGGGTAATGTCGGCATTCCTTCCACTATGTTTTTAAAAAACCGGACATCCAGTGATCCGGATGAGATTTGCAATATGTTCATGGACTACTTTCAATCGGTTTATGAACCCTCAAACCTAAATTTGAACGAATGGCTACCCCCTGAAGAGAGTAGTGACAAATGCACTCATATTACTAGCATTACGTTTAGCGAACATCAGGTCTTGAAGTCATTACAAGGTTTAGATTCCACTAAAGGTCCTGGACCGGATCAACTACCCCCTTATTTCCTTAAAAAGACTGCTAAGAGTATATACAGACCCCTGCAAATTATATTTAATATGTTTATATCAGAGGGCACCTTCCCTGAACAATTTAAAAGGGCTAATATAACTCCTGTATATAAATCAGGGTCCAAGCAAGAAGTCGAAAATTATCGCCCCATATCTATTTTGTCTGCTTTGTCGAAGCTTTTTGAAAGGCTCGTTTATCAGGAAATACATAAGATAATTTACAGGATTATAATAGAACAACAACATGGATTTGTTAAAAGTAAATCTACAACTACTAATCTATTAATATTTACCGACTTTCTCTTTAACAATATGGATCAACAAGTACAAGTAGACGCAGTGTACACAGACTTTCAAAAAGCGTTCGACAAAGTAGACCACAATTTGCTTCTTACCAAAATTGCATTTAACGGCATACGAGGAGATTTGCTTCGCTGGTTTGCATCATATGTTAGTAATAGATCACAAAGGGTTGTTATCAAGGGGTTCCACTCGGTGAATACTGTCGTAACATCTGGCGTACCCCAGGGCTCAATTTTAGGACCTCTTTTATTCATTTTGTTCATAAATGATATTGGAAAATGTTTCAGACACTCAAAATTTTTGCTCTATGCTGACGACCTAAAAATCTTTAAAGCTATAAGAAAACCTGCAGATTGTTGTCAGTTACAAGAAGACTTAAATCGATTCTCTGAATACTGCGTTCAAAACAAACTTTACCTTAGTATTTCTAAATGTTTAACGATATCATTCACAAAAAATAAAAACGTTTTAAATCAAAATTATAATCTAAACAATGTAACTCTATTGAAAGCTCCATCCGTGCGAGACCTAGGGGTACTGCTAGATAACAAACTTCACCTTGATCAACATATTGATAACATCACCAAAAAGGCTTATCGTATGTACGGGTTCGTTATGAGATCAGCTACTGAATTTAAACACGCAAGCACTTATTCTCATCTCTATAAAGCACTAGTTAGATCTCAACTCGAATATGCAGTGGTGGCGTGGAACCCTTTTTATAATAAATACGTTGAGATGCTAGAAAAAGTGCAGCGCAAATTCCTCAGATCGATGCACTATAGGTGCTCCCACAATTTCCCAACCTATAAAAATCTACTTAATAAATACAATATAATGAGCCTGAAGTCTAGACGTTTATATCTAGAAATTATGTTTCTTTTCGACGTATGCTATAACAGGTATAACTGCTCTGAGATTACTAATAAAATATGCTACTGTGTCCCAAGAACTGTTATCAGACGAGAGGTGCGCGCACGTCCTCTTTTTGCTGTGTCCCATTGCCGCACCAATGCTGGTCTGCGGGCGCCTCTACGTCGCTTGTGCAAAAACTATAATGATTTTTGTTCAGAAACTACAGAATTAGATTTATTCTCAGTGTCAGCAAATAGATTTCGTTCTGCTTTGTTAAAGAAACTTAAGGATTCCGATGTATAATTATTTGAACAGTCTTGTAGTCTTACTCGCATAGATTGTTCATTAGTAAAGTTATATGAATTGTATATGTTGTGGATAACGGTGTGAGTTTCACATTTATATAATATGTTTGTTTATATTGTTTGCGCAGATATAATGTGTTACTGTTTGTTTGTCCCAAATAAATAAATAAATAAATAGCTGACAAAATCGCCTCATTGTCCAAGACTCGCCAATAGAGTTACTGCGACCAGTCGCAATGGTACAATTCACACAGCGATCCATGTCGTCATATGTCGTCAATATCCGATCGATAGACGTAATCAGTTGTCCGAAATAGAGAGGCCGGTAATTCAAAGTATCAAGATCCGTTGAATAGTCCATAATACTTGTAAGGTCGCCCACGACCTCGGATATACCCCAGTTATACAATAAAACATGAAAAATACATGCACACTCAGGACGAAAGAAAACGAACGAGGTCGTCATATATCAGTCGGTGACCAGTGTTGCTAACCGAAGAAAAAATTATAGGAACTCCATTCGCTATGAACCGATTCCAGTGTCACTCGATTTTCATACATATTCTGAGATTTATTCACTATAGATTACTAAGAATTCAGGCATGTATTTAATTGATTATTTAGGTTTATATATAGAAAAATGTAACGAGTTTTTTAATACACAATTCAACTAGTTAACTGCTGGAATTCCCGTCTCCTTACCGTCCACGATAATGTTATAACGTGCACGTATATTCCCTTACTTCCCTGTCGTGGACTTCCACAATAATTATCGTCAGAACTTGAATTTGGCCTTCAAAATGTTATAGGTACCTATACAAGAAACTTACTAAACCAGCCTAATATTGTAATGGACACGCAAAACATAGATTTAATTTAGCTACCTACAGAATCCTAACTAAACAAAGCAGTGAAAATGTTGCGATAGTCGACCTATTGTTCCTAATTTCTAAGTAATTAAACGTTTTGCTGTTATTTGTACTGAGAAATGCTTTCCGTGCGATTTTGTAAGCAATGGTTCTGGGAATTGGCTTTAGTATTTTAATTATCGATCGAGAAATACAGAGGGAATAGACAAGCGACAATCGCGTTCAAATCATTTTGTATTTCTACAACGACCCTTTTAACCGCCTCTGTGGTCTAATGGTTAGACCACCTGTCTCAGACCCTGAGGTTCCGGGTTCAATTCCCAGTACGGGCAAAAAAATATATCAAAATGTGGTTTACTTCCAGTCTAACCGAATGCAGCTGATTACTATTATTTAAAATGGAGCGACTGCCTATCTGACCTCCACAACTCAGTTACAGGATGACAGGATACCCCTTGACAAGACTGCATATAATTTTAAAGACAGGATAATTCCCACTAACTCTTCACTCTAAAATATTCGTGAACAAGACAACCCACGCTGTTTTCTCGGAAGGACTGATATGTATCAAAGATTATTCAAATGAAAGTCACTGCATGCGCCCGCGCAAAAACTTATGTGATGTATCATCACGTCTGGTCCCGTAATCATATACAATAGAAGAACTATGTTACTGGTCTACATAGATGTTATCTTTGTTAGCCTAGTGACCTTAGTATGATAAACATGGCGGATTTTAACAACAGGGTGAGCAGAGTATTATCTGTTTTCATAATAACACTCGATAAAACAAACTTTGACAGTCGGTTTTTAGGGTTCCATAGTAAACAAGGAACCCTTATAGTTTCGCCATGTCCGTCTGTCTATCTGTCTGTCTGTCTGTCTGTCCGCGGCTTAGCTCAGAGACTCCTTGTACGAGAAAGCTGTAATTTGGCATGGGTATACATATTCGACATTGGTAAAATAAACCTGTATGTACCTCCCCTATACGTAAAGTGGGGATTTTTCTCATCTATCCCATGGTGTGGGGTGTCGTTGGAAAGGTCGTTCAAAAATTTTGGGAATCCGTTTGCGGAATATTAAGCTTTAAAGTGCTAATTTTTGTAAGAGTCAAGTGTCGTTGTCACGGCAGTACCGTATATAACGAAATTAAAAGGAAATATGACAGCTAATTAGGCTTTACAAGTTAATGACTAATAATCGGCCAACTTACTTACTTACGGTTGCAAAAATATGTTTTCCCATACGGAATGTATGGGAGAACATGTTTTTCAACTACAAAGTTAAGTTTTTTCTTGCGATAAATTCATTCCAACTACGGTACCCTTCTTTGTGCGTGAACCGACACGCATTCGGCGGGTTTTTTTTTTTTGTGTCATGGTTGTCATAAACACATCTCACATGCACAAACAGTCGGACCAGGAAATTAATTACAAATATTTGTGTTGTGCGGGAATCAAACTCATGATACGTAGCGCCTGTAGTCAATCGCTCAGAGACAACGACTTTTTCCTTTTTCATCATCATTCTCCTGCATTTATCCAAATTTATTTCCTGTCGGCGCAACATGTTCTTTCTTCCATACTTCTCTGTTAGTCGTCATCTCGGTAGTCACCCCCTTTCTAGCCATATCATCTTTCACACAGTCCATCCATCGTTTCTTTGGTCTTCCCCAACTCTTATGGCATAAGATATTCATAATCAAAGCTTCGCATTTTTACGCATTTTTCACATTCATATTTATCACATCGCATTTTACAGCATTGTATATAATTACAAAAGACGATTTAATGTTGACAATGCGACAGCCAATCCTGCAGCTGTCGGTAAGAACTTTCTACCAGGTGGCACCGCCGTGCGTCGTCCGTCTGTTTATCACACTATATGCTCTAAAAACAAATAACGATCAACTATTCATCTATGTACAGAATATTATGTGAATATTACCTACTTCCTCTTTTACCTTTCATTATCAAGTAAAGGGCCCATTAATCCAGCAGTGGACATCTATGAGATTTACAACAGCTATTATCTTAAATGAAATAATTGACCAACAATGTTTTAACACTATATGCTTACGAATGGAATCCAGAAGTTGATTATCCATAGCCATGTTTACATGGAAATCAATAATGTAACATTTAAGTGATTAATTATTTTACACAATAAAAATAAGTTTATTAATAATCAAAATGTATTTTTTTTTTGAAAGATGATCTTTCAACTTTATTAAAATAGTCGTATATTATTCCACAGGAACTTATACCGGAATAAAAAAGTATCCTATATCCTAAGTTAAGATATTGAATACTTTTAATTTTGGCACATGGGTAGACCATGATCAGGGTTAGGATCAAAACCCAGGTCATGGTCTACCCATGTGCCAAATTTCATCCAAATCTGTTCAGCCGTTTTAGCGTGCAATCGTAACAAGCGTAATATCGGCGGCCTGTTGCGCTTTGTGAGTGCACGGACGGTGCACTATTTAGCTCATCGCTAAGAACAGGTTTTTGCGTGGACAGTTCCTGTTGTTTTCCGATTGTTTTTTCTTTGGTTTTTAATTCATATTTAATTCACATTTTGATTACTAATCTGCGTTCGCAATTTGTTTGTCAAACATGTAAGCAAACACGAGTTTTGGGAAAAACAACTGTAATACCTACACATAAGGTTCAGTTTGCGCTACAACTTCATATTATTTTTTATGACTTTTTCAACAGTACTAGTCAGTCTAAAATCAATTTTATTTACACTTACATAAAGTTGATGTTTGTTTGGGTGGAAATAACATATTATGTTATGTAGTTTATTTATTTATTTAGAGGTATAAAAAGTATGTATTAGGTATGTTGAAACTGTTGGTACTCCCCGTCACTTGTCCATAAGGGTTCATTAGAAAACCAGCGTCAGACAGCATTTGTCTGGCATTAATGCTGAAATGAACCTTTTTGACGCAGCCGTGAGGCACACTATTATCGCTTTATAATTATTTTCACTTTTTTATTTTTATTTTTGTATTATGTGTTTCACGAACTGTGTTCAAATAAATATTATTCTTTCTTTTCTTTCTTTCTTTAATATAATATTAGGTAGGCTTTTCGAGATTCGATGTACATACATGTATTATATATTGTAGGTCCCTTACTTACTCCTCGACTTTGATTAATCTTAAAATAATTATTATAAATACGTTTTTGTAGGTGTATGAGATTTATTTATAAATATAAATTGTGCCTTAATAAAAACTCAGTTATCTCAGTAATAGGTAATATTGATTATACTTTCTTATTATTGTTTAAAATAATAGCAAAGGCTGTTAAACAATACATTGATACAGGCCTATTAAAAAACTTATCCCTGAGAGTTTCCCTGATTTGAGATAATTGTAAAAGAAATTTTTAATTAGACGTTTATACCTATTCTAGTGATAAAACTTGAAGTACACGAAGTATATACGCATAGCATAATCAGCCTTTAATGTTCCCATTGCTGGGTGGAACACAGACCTCCTCTCTGTGCGTGGGAGTGGGCCGTACTCCACCACGCGGGCCCAGTGCGGGTAAAGGTCACATGTCTTCGAATGTTTGGTTCTAGAACATGCCGGTTTCCTCACGATGTTTTCCTTCCTCGTTTAAAAACAGTGGTGATGAAATAATTTACACAAAGCAACGCGTGTTTGGGTTCGAACCTACGACCTTCAACTCGTAAGTCACGGCACTTAGCCGCCACTGCTCTTACACAATATCTGACACGTAAAAATGGGTATTAAATAGCTGTACTCCTTCATTTATAGGAGACCACAACATGCACAATGAAGTTATCAAATAAGCTAACATAGTTTAAACATTTGAAGAGAAATTGAAAAAATCTTGTTAATATTTTGAAAATTTTACTCAAATTTTAAAGAAGAGAAAAGAAAATATAAAATTTGAGATGCTTTACTGAATTTATTTATTTATTTATTAAAATCTCCCTTACAACTATCATTACAAATGTATTTACCAAATGCGACAGTGCGTGCGGTCATTTACAAATCTGTACTAAATTATTTACAATTTAAATATACTATAAAGGACTAAAACAACTTGTAGCATAATAGGACATGTAAACTCCCGGCGCACCCTCAATTCAGTGTACCCGACGATATCCAGTACAAACAGAGTGGGGTACATCAACGGGTAAAACGGATATACCCCATAAAGCTTCCTGTACTAGTGTCGCGTAAACTTATTCTGAACGCGCTCCAACATTACAGAGTATTTTGCCCCATGTGGAGCTCATATGATATCACTCTGTTCCAGATGACTCCTGACTAGTGCGTCATACAATACCTTGACTGCTGCAATATTGGTGTAGTATCGTGTCTGTCTCAGTACGAATCCCAAGTTTCTGAATGCTTTTTTGCAGATCTTAGTTATATGATCGCGAAACGACAATTCAGGAGTAACAGAAACCCCTATATCCCGTACCTGTGTGACTCGTTGCATAGGCGCTGCGTCCACCATGTACTCGCGAAGTAGAGGTGCACGTGCGCGGGTAAGACTCATGACCGAGCACTTCGATACGTTGAAGTAGAGCTTGTTCTCGTGACTCCATTCCACTATTCTATCGATGTCCTCCTGCAAGTGATTGTCATCACACTCAAGTGTGAGTGTGATGGCGATCGCTTGCAGCAACTTAAGGTCATCTGCAAATAGTAAACAAGAGCCATGTCTAACGACTTCCGGCAAATCGTTTACCATTATTATGAATTCTAGAGGCCCCAAGTTGCTGCCTTGACTCACACCGGACCAAGTGTAATATGGGTCAGATTCACACCCATTGCAGTCAACGTACTGTTGTCTGTCTTGCATATAGCTGGTAAAAAAATGCAGTAGATGCGGAGTGCATCCTACGTCTGCAAGCTTCTTTAGTAGAATATCATTATCCACGGTGTCAAACGCTTTTTTTAAATCAAAATATGCTACGTTAACCAGCACCCCAGCATCTACCACTGGCACCACCTTCGCCATAAAGTTGAGAAGATTAGTGGCTGTGCTTCGCGCCGGTCGGAACCCATGATGCGCATCCGATAGCTGTCTGCGTACCTGCTCCTGCATGCAGCACTGCATGGTAGACTCGAACACTTTAGCCGGCGTCGACAGCACGGCAACCGGTCTATAGTATATCCACTGACATCAGATCCTGCTTTTCCTTTGGGTACAGGAATGACTCATCGATCTTCCGTTGGGTCGGAAATGTCGCCGAATGAAGAAAAATATTAAAATCTATCTATACTATATATCTTTAAAAATAAATGCTGGTATACCATCCGGACCCGCTGAACGCTAGGGTTTTAGGCGATGGAGTGTTTCGCTGACGTTCTTAAGGCTCAGCGATTCAAGTTGTACCCGCGCATTGCTCACCGCTCCCGCCGCCGCGGCCGCTTGTGGGTCTAGTCGCGGCGGCTCCCTGCTGTATACCGATTCGAAAAAACTCGCGAATTTTTTAGCACACTCGTCGTCAGATAAATTCTGACCATATTTTATAATAGTTTGCCTGGTCTCTGCACTTTTCTTTGATCGTATGTATTGCCAGAACTACTTCGGATCTTTGGCAAACTGACACTGGATTTTATTATGGTGTAGTAGTGTGTGCAGCGTCTATGGATTTTTTAAATAGCGTTCTATACCTAGAATATTTTTCATAATCACTACTAAGTTTAGTTGTTTTGAACATCTTGTGAAGTCTAGCTTAAATGTTTAGGCATCTTATTATTTCGCCCGTGAACCATTCCGGGTAAATGAACCGTGACTTTACCCTAAGTTTTTTGTTGGGAACACATTCATTCAAAATATCAAAGGATCCATTGTGGTATACCGGGAGTATATATCTACGTGCGCATGTACCGGGTGCGCGCGAGTCTACGGCTATGGCGGGGGAGGAAGCGGGGGCAGCGGCGGCGGCGGCGAGATCGGGGAGGCCTGCGGGCCGCGCGAAGCGCATGCTCACCGCGAGCGGCAGGAGATGCGCGTCGACGGGCACAACCGGCTCGTCGGCCGCCACCACTGACATTTTTCCGATAAAAACTGTACTTAGAACCAAATCCAGCTGACGAGCTAAGCTATTGGGTACTGTGTTACTTTGAGTGAACTCGCAACAGGATACAAAACATTCATAATAATTACTAACATTTAAAGGACACAAAAATAAATTAAAATGTCCAATCACAATTACTTCTCTATATCTATCACATAGTTTCCGTTTTATGCTTGATTTTATCCACTTTAATGAGTACATCTGGGCCGCAAACCCTTTTTATATAATCGGTTATGGCTTCAGGAGTGGTTTCCGGATGTAATTGCCAAACATGTAGGTGTTTTTTTCCGTTCCATAGCTCCCTTCAATTCCGTATTTGTACCTACTCTCACGTCTTTAGGTTGCCTGTTAGCTTTTCTATTCCGAACTGTCGTCCAGCCCGATTCGTTATCCTCTATCTGTGTTTTATTTGGTTCTTTAGCCTCTATTGGGTTAGTAATTACACGTAGTTTTTCCTTTAATACAACAGACTTTGTGGCCTCACTTTTATTTACCTGTTGCGTTTTAACGTGGGTTTGCCGAGTGGTTTTCTTAAACATGTTCAAACTACTCGATTGATTAACGACTTCTGCAAAAGTAGAGGTTGAAGGAGGATTGTCGAATATCTCAGTTGTTATATCTCGAGTTGGCCTGTCCTGGGACAGCTTAGCATCCACTTTTTCTTAAAGTTCCATCATGATCTTAATTATGTTATCCAACTCGGTTTTTGTTTGGGAAAATTGGTTCAGCAAGAGTGATATTGCATTTTTCTAGCTGTCCATGCGAGCTACCATATCAGATCTAAATTCTCTCAATTCCTCAAGCACTAATTAATGCGTATCCATAATGATGGGTGAAAAACGAGCCTGACTGACACGGTGAATGCTTACGTTATTCATGGGTGTACTGATGGTGATCTCGGATGTATTTCTGCTGACTGGAGTTTCACTGTTCCCTCTTTTCGGTTTTGAACAAATACATTCCGGGCACACCTAGTTTTTCTTATATGCCTGAGTATAGGCCTTACACGCCTAGGCCTAACACGTCTACATATATTCATTTCAAGACACGCTAAGCCAAACTTATTCTTGAGTTTGTCATTGGAGCATTCCATACAGAAATCACCCACAATTATGACCCACAAGCGCCACAATTAGTAGGCATTTTTGACATAAACAAAATTCAAATCTAAAGGTGTAACTGCCTCACACTCCGTGGTTCACTGTCAACATTAATACCCGTTTTCACCTTCTATAAATCTATAAATGACACTTAAATAAATCCCTAAATAAAAGTGCACTGTTGGATTTTCAACATAAGGCTCAAGGCTGAAAGTTGAAAATCCAACAGTGCAGTTTTATTTAGAGATTCAAGTGTCACTTAGTGAAGGTTAAAACGGGCATAAGTCTATCAAACATTTCTTACATTTTTACAAAGACTATTGAAATAACAAGGTTCATGGATAACATACTAACAAACTAAATAAAGTATTTTAATTTCCTTCCATGATAAACAGTAAACAAACCTTGATAGGTCTGTTTACTAACAGTTCAATAACCTGTAAATAAAGCATTACATAATTTACGTTGTTACATAATGGAAACTCATAGTCACACTCTCACGCCTAGAGGTCGGGCAAATATACTTACGATGTCGTTAGGAGTGAGGCACCGTAACCCCGTAGCAGTGAATCTATATTTTGGTAGAGCCCTTTTCAATTCGTTTCAGGACTGAGAAATAAATATTACAGTTTGACTGCAGACTGGATTTTTAGATTTCAGATAAAACTTATCTGACAGATGAATAATTTTGGCACCAAAAATAACAAGATTGAGTATGGATATTCTAGCTTAGGAATCGAACCCAGGACCACGAAGTTCGTAGCCATGCCAAATACAATATAAAATTAAAATAAGGAAATATAAAAAAAAATACTATCTCTATCTAATGAGACAGTCATCCAACTGAATACTTTAATAGGCTTTACCATTCTAGAGAAATTAACCACCATGTTTAAAAAAGTTGCTTAAAGTAAAAAAAAAATCGTTTAAATGTCCCTTAAATTTAAGCAACGTTTATAAATAAGGGGGTAAATAATATTATGATAATAATATTAAGAGTAATAAAAACCAAGAAATAAGATTTACAATATTTTATATTACAAATACACAAATTCAGTCGCTCTACAATTTTTATGTAAATAAAATTTGAGACATTTAGCCTAAAACTAAACTTACGATTACGATCACAATCACATTTTTCGCACAAAACTCGCACAATATTCACTCACGCACTATTTCCGAGACCCATGTTCATGGCATTTAATATGTCACCATTATCCGCATCTATTTCCCAAGAGAACAAACCCCCTAGCTTATTATTTCTCACGTATTTAGCTTTCTCGATCGTTGATCTCGCATCGTCGTACGTAATAAGGTCTCCAGTCTCCTTTTTGAACACGTAAGGTGCTTGAGCCACCTTATCATAATGGTACTCCCACTTTCCTTGAGCAATTTCGTTGGCAATCTCTCTGTAGTCTACCACACCATCCTGCCATGTTCCCTTAACTGGACCAGTAGCTACGCCAGTGAATGGGTTGCCATCCTTGTAACCGTTGACTCCAGTCCAGCCTCTTCCGTACATGGCAACACCAACGACGATCTTCTTGGGGCTAACTCCTTGAGCCAAAAGGAATTTGACACCGAAGTCAGTTGTGTAAGTTTCTTTTGGGTTCCATGCAGGAGCATATAGACCAGATTGGTGGCCAAGAGTGTCATTGGACCATGCACCCTTAAAATCGTAGCTCATCAGGAAGATGTGGTCCATGTACTGTTGAGCGGCTTTGTAGTCTACCACTTGAATCTTGTCCCAACCGGAGCTGATAGCTGAAGTCAGTTCGTACTTTTTACCAGTCTTAGCAGACAGCTCGTTCAACATCTCTCTCAATTCCTTCATCAGCTGGACGTAGATGTGACCGTCATCAGGACCACCAAGATCAGGGTTGGCTCCCTTACCACCAGGGAACTCCCAATCAATGTCAACGCCATCGAAGAATTTCCAGGTCTCGAGGAAGTCCTTGACTGAGGCGACGAAACGGTTTCTCTTTACCTTGTCGGTGAAGAAGAAGAAAGGATCGGCCAGGGTCCATCCACCAACGGAAGGAAGAATCTTCAGATCTGGTCTTGCCTGTTTCAACATCATCAGCTGGCCGAAGTTACCCTTGTAAGGTTCGTTCCATGAACCCAAACCCTTCTGTGGTTTCTGGAGTGCAGCCCAAGGATCGTGGATGGATACTTTGAAGTCCTCCCTCCCGCTGCAGGATCTTTGCAGAGCTTGAAAACTGCCTTCAATTTCCTTCAAACTGTCATTAATGCCATCTCCACCACAAATTGGGATGAAACCGTATAAAAGATGAGTAAGATTGGGGATGGGCACTTTGTCTACGGGGAACTTCCTTGGGTAAACACCCCATTCAACGAAGTATGCACCAACGACCTTTCCAGAAGTCTGCTTGAATGGCTTGTTTCTCTCTCCAATAGAATAGTCCAGGGGTGGCAGATGGCTACCATCAGTATCGGCAACCACTATCTCAGTTGAGTCGCTGTAGCTGCATCCATCGGCGTTGCAGAGTTCCACTTTCATCTGATATCTGCCACCCTTTTTCACTTTGAAGGCGGCTGAGGTGGCGGTACCGGTTCCAGACCAAAACTCCTTTTCGTTGAGAAGTACCCTGGCCTTTTGAGCTGGGTCCCCGGACCAGACGTTCCATGTGACAGAGACATCAGCAGCGTCTTTCTTAGTGACTAGCTGGTTGTAGGCTGTTGCTGCTTGGTTCACTTCGACGATGGCAAAGGTGCGCTCCCCCCAGCCTAAGGACGGCTTCCCCGGAGGTGCGCACGCGGCTACGGCAAGCAGCCCCGCGGCGACGACTAACGCCAACATCGGACGTCCCATAACTGGTTCTAAAAATATAAATACGAAATTATTGGACACAAACTTCTCATTTAAGAGCCGAGTCGGAACTGGAGTTGCATCTCGGTGGTATCTTTTATATACTGCTGGTATAGTAGGCCAACCGCTACATGTTGGGCCCGCATTGTATTGAATACAGATACCGCAGTGATTTTGTGATACGTAATAATTATCGTTAGCACACTTCTCTATCCCGGTCAAGTCAGTAGGTCGGTCAAGGTGACGAATGTTTCTAATTGTTTATTTTAATTACTGTTTGTTTAGCCCTCTATGAATCAAAGAAAAAAGTTAATTTGTACCTTTGTCTTACAATATGTCTGTATTATATATTTTGGAGATACATAAGCTTCGAAAGCATCTTAGGTTACTATCTACTTAGTTTATCATAAAATTTAGTAGCATTGGAGTAGTAATTCCAACATTTCTACAGAACTATTATTTTTCTGATTTTATAGTTGAATTAAGTTAAATAGACAGACTATATTTTTTTTACAATATGCTTTTTTAAACATAATGAACTCTAATCATCTCTTGCCCTAACAAAATACGAAAATATATGAATAAAAAAAAAATCGTGCAATCTACGCCACACACTAATCTAGGATTAAACGATGTTAATGATATTAAAATCAGTGTCATTGGCAGCTCTTAATAAGTCATTATAATATCGTTTGTTATCATAAGCTCTAGGAAATTTTATAAGTGATTCAACAATATGTATATTTGTTGTCGGCTTCAGATGGGTGGGCGTTGCTGCTTCTATCTATGATTATCAAAGAAAATTAGACGTAAATAAATAATTTCTTACTAGCCGGCAACTTCGTCTGCGTATATTTTGTATTTCATCATATCTACACTAATAAATATTATACAGAGGTTTTGTATTTTTGTTTGTAATTAATAAACTGGAATAAGGACTGATTTAAAAAATTCTTTCACCAATGTATTGCTATATTATCACGGGGCGAAGCCGCTAGCGGAAGTTAGTTTTTTATACATTTGTATGTAAGGACATAGGCTACTTTTCATGGGGATATTTATCCAGACGAAAAGTACCCTATGTCTTTCGCCAGTTCCCAGAATGCCTATCTATAAGTTTCATATTGATAGGTTCAGTGGTTTAGGCGTCAGAAGGTAAGATACAAACAGAATTACGCATTCATAATATCAGTATGGTTACTGATTGAACAAACATATTGCTAAGATTTTCAACATCGCCGAGGTTTTAGAAAACTTGTTGATCGTCGTTTATTTTTCTAGTGTATTAGCAGGTTACATGGAGCTTATAAAATAGTCTGATTCAACCAAGGTATTACAAACAAACTGCGATCACCAAACCGTCTGCCAAGCGTGGTGATTATGTGAATTTCAAAAAAATCCAGCCTTGTTCCTTATCTACATCATGAAGGGAAACTCTCTGCATACAGCCTTCTAGGTACTAAGGTTTGGGCTGGGCGTAGATGAGTCAGTCAGTCAGTGAGTGAGTGAGTCGGGAATTTTCATTTTATAGGTATTGATTATTGAACTATGCAATTATCTTCAATGGTATTAGTACACTGCAATATTAGAGGTATTGTTGATCGCTTCATAGGACACTGCTGCCCATAGGCCTCTTCTTAGTTTTCTTTTAAGACACGCACTTATAATCAGCCTATAATTAAATATTATTTTCACACAGACAACGAGAGGAGGCCTGTTCCTCTCTGTGAGAGAGAGTGGGCCGTAATCCACCACACGAGCCCAGTGCAGATAGGTGGATATATGTCTTAGAATTTTTGGTTCTAGGACATGTCGTGCTTTCTCAAGATGTTGTCCTTCGCCGTTTTGAGAGCAGCTGCTTAGGTACCTACCACTTACAGCTCGTAAGTCGCGGTCATTACCACTGGGCCACCAGTGCTTGTCTTAGACATCAAAGTGTTCTATTCCTTAGTAAAAACGGCAAATCCCAGCCTAATAATTATATACTTACTTCAAAATATAATAACTGCAATAAAAAAACCCTTAATTACCGCCCGCATACAAAAACTGCATTCGATAATTTAAACTATTCAAGAGTATTGTACTAAGCCCATCAATGTGACAGCGTTATGATTGAAGAATTTAGAAAGATAAGATAAGTATTAATCAAGTATAGGTGCTAAATAACTTGGATGTTGTGGAATTATGTGAGCGGGAATGTAAGCCTTACTTGATTACGTTAGGGCTGAAAGTTGAATGGGTTTCTATGCTTTCAAACCTGTATAGAAGCTTGGACCAGTGGTACAGCTAGAACATTGAGAAGCCCGTGTATTTTGAGTTCTCCTCAAAATGTGACAAGCTGGGAAACTACAAGCAACGGTACCCATTTAACAAAAAGTACGGCTTGACTATAAGGTAGAAGTACATGTTCCTGGTACTCCCTTAACTATCAAATAGGACGGCTTGACTATACTTAGTGTTCTCACAACGTAGCTTCACAAAAAAACCAAACTGATTAGGTACTAAGATTAGATACTATCTAGTTAGTCAGTAAACGTAGTAAGTACCTTGCAAAAGAGTTTATCGCAGTTAAAATAGACGAAATCTTGAGAATCCAAGAATCGATAGCCGTAGGGCAGGACTAGGACCTCAGACTAGGTGCAGCGACGATCATATGGTGACTGGTAACTGCTGGATGACAGTATCTGAGGATTGAGTAAAATACCGTTCGACTGAAGAGGCTCATGTCTAGAAGTGGACTGTTACCTATAAGCTGGATGATGATGATGAGTATTATAGTTTGACCGGGACCGCTGTACCGCGCCTTATAGTTTATGTATGTGCCCGGCCAAACGGGGACCGTAATGAAGGCCGCTCATTCGTCGACGCTCACGGCGTCCCGCCGCTCATTCGTCAACGGTCCTCCGCCTCGCCGGGCATTCCTAAGGCGCGGTACAGCGGTCTCGGTTAAACTATAATGAAATTCCTTTGGCAGACCTGGAGATCAAACCCAGAACCTCAGACACTGTAGTCGCCCTTACAACTACTAAGCCATAAAACTACTGATTAAGTGATTAGCAATTTAAGTTAGTTATTTTGTTTGGGTCTCTCCATGTGATAAGGGTCGCGGGGTGACGGGAACATTTCTTGCAACCCGTAGCGGGTAAGGCTGCCTTTCCACCAGACATGTGCGAGGTAACAAAGCGATGAAGCTAAGATGCGAAACTATGTGTCTATAACCACTAGAGTTAAGTGGTGTAGCCGAGCGGGTAAGATGTGCTGAGAAGATGCGCTTTGAGTAAAAACATTTTCCACAGGCGCTAATTCCATTGCTAAATCCACGTTATGAAAATCAAACGATCCTAACATAACATCACGACTTATTTCTTCGAAGGGTTAAGCAGAGTTGTACCTATAGTACACCTAGATTTCGCCAGTTATGTTTAAGTCCCATATGCGGCACGGTTGGCGCAGTGGTTAAGCGATTGACTGCTGCGCTGCGTGTCGCGGGTTCGATTCCCGCACGGAACAAATATTTGTATGACCTACAATTAGTTGTTCCGAGTCTGGCTGTTTGTGTATGTGAGTTTAAATGTTTGTAAACGACACAGGAGAAATTTATAGTGTGAGGCAACGTTTTTATAAAAAAATATATATATATATGTAATAAGGGATGACTGTTGCCATCAAGCTTCATGCAGACTAGCGCGACGCGACAGCGGTTATTGTTACACCGTGAAGTTTTCTTAGAAATTGTATTGTTCGAGTCGCGCTGGCCTGCACGCGCCTTCAACCAAACGATCGTATTGGTTGATATCATACACATCTATCGCTACACAGCTTAGCACATCTCCAGTGGAAAGGAAACCTAAAGCTGAGTTGATTTAGCGTGGTCAGGGCCATGTCAGGGGTCAATGTCAATGTAGGTAGGTAATGTGCGTTCGAAACTAACTAGTGTGAAAATACCTTTAACGAAACCGAGAGTCATTTTCGTTCTTCCGATTTCTATGAGGAACCTTCTAGTTGCTGAGATAATGAAGGTCAAAGTTCAAAATATTTTAAGAAAACAAGTTTTAAATGTTATGTTAATACTTTCAACTTTAGATACTCCCACAATTCTTTTACCGTATATATACCGCATGTACCCATAAGCACAATGTTGCGCTGCTGTAAACAGTGATTTTTCACACCAGAAATAAAAGTCGTTTGCCAGCAATAATTTTTTGCACAAAGTCACTTAGTTTGATGTACAAAATATTTAGATGGCGGCTTTGTGATGGGTCTTTTTACCTTTCTTTGTTTTTGGGGTTTCGTACCTCAAAAGGAAAAGTCTCTTAAAGGATCTCTGGAAGGTGTATCTGGGTGTCTGTTTGTCCGTCTGTCACGGCCAAATTGCTCCTAATCTAATGGACTGATTAAGTTGAAATTTGATACACATATGTATTTCTGTGATTCAAACATGGACGTATAACTTAAATAAATGAATTTTGATTATGGGGGGCATATAAAAAAAAATAAAAAAATGGTTTGCAAACTGTACTGTGTGGCTTCTTGCGAGAATCTCTTTTTTTTCATAATTTTAAAATGAATGCTTTTAAATTGATGAAAATTGAACATTATCAATTGATAAGGCCCGCTTCAAGCTAAAATTTTGAAAAAATACAGATAATGGTTCTTTACTCATAGATTACAGGAAAACCTATAAGAAGTGTAACGTTTTAAAATAACATGGTGAATCTCTCAATATTGTGCGTACAAAAATACATTTGCAGTTGGAATGTGTGGGAGAACATGTTTTTCAACTACAATGTTAAGTTTGCTCTTGGGATAAATTCATCCCAACTACGGAACTCTTATTGTGCGTAATCAGACACGCACTTGGCCGGTTTTTTTTTTTAATAATTTTCTTTTTAAACCCTGTATAGGTCCAGTTTTTATATTCGGTATAATTTTGACTCGGTGTAATAAGGGTATGGGCATTTAAGTTACACCGCCTGCGTCTGTAGCATGACAAATAATCCCGAAAATAATCCCGTAATATTAGTACTCCTTTTACCAGTTCATAAAATAACTTTAATATCGAGAAAGTATCGCTTGTAAGCGTGAGTGTGCTTGTGTTTATTTGTCGTAAACAAACGATGAGGAAAGACGGTATTTCGCTGACTAAGTGGTAAATTAGGTAAGTATGTCTACATTATTAGGCTTATCAATGAGTAACTTAGCAAATTGAGTCAGAACCCTACCCATATTCCAATTAGTCATAGATAATTAAAGAAGGAAAACGAACATTTATTTATTGTCAAAAAGGCCATCGAACTTTCGATGGCCTTTTTGTGCTACGCATTACCTAATGCGTACCTAATGCGTAGTACAAAAAGGCCATCAAACTTGTCAATACAATAGGTAATTACGCAATTACATGATAAACAGGAAAGCACAACAACATGTTGGGTAAGATTCTGAGTCAATTTGTTACTCATAGATAGATATGTAAGTAGAATTGTTGACCGTATTTGACAATCAATCTGCCTAGCCTTGTCCCTATGTTGGTGTCGGCTGCCAGTCTAACCGAAAGCGGCTGAATACCAGTATTTTATATGGATCGACTGCTTATCTGACCTCCACAACCCAGTTACTGGGTAATACTTGTCAGACTTTTGGGCTTCTAACTGCCCGTAACGACTTGTTGACCCAATTTTACAATGACTCAGTAAAATAATGTAAATTCCCTTTGTTTGTTTATGACGAACAAACAGAAAAATAATGTTTACTTTACCTACTTTTCTCGTTAAAAGGTTTCTTTCAAACAATTTGCATTTCTTTTGTTTATTTTTCATTATTAAATAATTAAGGTCGCCTTACTCTTTCTTTAAATAATAACTTTCTTATATTTAAGACAGGATGGTTGATTTTTTTTTGCTTAATCAGATCTTTTATTTTTCGACCTATTTTTAGTATATACTAAAAATCAAAGATCAAAATGAATAAAAAAAATAAAAATCAAAAAACAGTCGAAATCTCAATTTTAAATGCGCTTTAAAAACACACGTGAAAATAAAAATCATCTATTCAATATAGCTTTTAAATACCGCGAAAATCGATTGGCAAAACCCATCACCAACAGACATAAAACAATCTAGGCCAATCACTAATCCAAATCCATACAAAACAATACATCATGAGCATTAGCAAAAAATAAACTGTCACATTTTTATTCCCGGCAACATTTGCATACAATGCGAACGCTTAATAATCTGTGGTTGCTTTTTTAAGGCTATTGACCCCGTATAAAGAGGTTATTGTGACCAGTGCAAGACGAAGGTTGAGCTTTGTTTACACTGGCAGAATGTTTTGGTATGCTGCGGTGTTGCATAAGTTATGATGGCCGTTTAGAATGTTATATAAATGGTAATCTTTTTGCAATTTGTTTTATTTTAGGGTATATATAGGGCATAATTTTAAGTAACTTACTTAGGCATTATAAAATGCATTGCATTTACCAAAAAGTTAAAAAAAACAGGTTGATGCTCAGAACTTAGAAAACAAGAAGTCTTTTTAATAGATTTTGAGCGCATGAATGAAGACACTAGCTTTCAAATGTTCAATAAAAGACGGGTTATTTATTTTAATATGTGATTTAAACTATAACTGGTATTTTTTTAAGTATAACTTTTATCTGGAAATACAACTTTCCATTTTAATCTATGACTAAAATTAACATGAAACTCTCATCAATAACAGCTAATAATGTCTTATTTTTCTGTTTGGACTAATTCTTGATATTGCACCATTTTAAACTACTTTCCATTTTACTACGATTAAACGATGGTCTAATGTAAATATTTTTCTGTTTTAAAAATGAGAACCTTTAGCAATCTTTCGAAAACATTATCCTAATGTTTTAATGAAAACACCACTTTTTTCACCTTTTTACAAGTTTGTTTCTAAAACAGTTAACAATGACAGAAAAAGAACTAGTCGAATTTACCATAACCGTTTTAATTTTTCGGCGACGAAAATAAAGCCTAAGACACATTAATGAACCCAAAACACGGATGCCAGCGTAGTGTTAGTGGTACATTAATAATTCTAGCTGCAAATGGAATTTAGCGGCAGGATTAAGTCTGCTAACCTTTGCTCCGCGCGAAATGTAAGCGATGCATTGTTTTGCACATTAGTATATGCTAGGGTTGAAACTCACTTAGTCTCTTTTTATAATAGACTAAGACTAACTTTTGAGACGTTTCTCGTACTAAAAAAAAACAAAATCAAGTCGCAAACTTATCTCAGCGAAAATCAATGTCAAAAACATGTAAAAATGTATTAGAAGATTTTTTGACAGATTAGGACTGCAATTGTCTGAGTGTGAATGTTCTTAAAAATACGAGAATTGCCCCTCTGGTCTTTAAAAATCTGTGTTGCTTAGGCAACTGTCTCGATACGGTAAAGGAGTTTAATTTAAAATACTATTGATTGAATAAATCGTACGGTCCAATAAGCTCACGAAGAAAACAAAAACTCATAGGCTAAAAGACAGCACAAAAAATCTTGTAACGTAGGTATGTTCAAATATGGTCCCTGTATTATGTTGAATGAATGAACTAGAGCAAGACGCCAAACTAACTTGCAGTGAAACGCGTATCCCGAGTCTGTGAACCACAATACAACCACAGAAGAAGTCTGTCCTAATTCTTAGTGATCGACGTGAAGGATTTTTGCAAGCCAAGCATGGCCATATTTGACAGTGAATATTTTCCGGCCAGTTGATAGGCACTCTAATTGCGTAAAACACTTTTTGTCACTATGCGAAGAATTTTTACAGAAATTCCTAATGTATGGCTTTTTTATTTAATATTGTTTGATAATTTTATAAAGTGGTAACCCTGCATATTTGAAGCCCTGTTAGAGATTACAATTTGTATTCAAGAATTTACGATTAACGTGCATTTTAAGGATTATTTATGGCGCGTCTCTAACCTTTGAATAAGTGCACCGATATTATGTTAATTTCTTTCATATTATGAACCTTGCACTTATTACCTTAAAGTTTTCTGCTAAACCGCCCTGCAGAGTTATTTAGTGACTGATTCTGAAATGATGTTGTATTATTGAGTGGCAGAAAAGACAGGCGGCGCACCTGCTGGTAAGTGATCACCGCCGCATACAGGGTCAGATTAAATTAGCTAGCGCAACGAAAAAATAAATGATTTGATGTTTTTCTATGACCACTTGTAGTGTTGTTACCTGCTTGAAGTGTGAATTGATAAAATCTATTTTATCGTGTTGAGATATTGATAATCACCACGTCTGTGAGTGATTACACCAAAAAAAACCTGATATTTTAAGTGATTACTGATACTACTGATTACTGTAGTTATATTAATTAGTACTGATTTTGAGTAGACTTATGTTCTAAGAATTCAAATGCTCTGTATCTACTGGTTAAAAATTCTTTAAATTGCTCAAACGTTGGTAGCTTATCGGTATCAATGTTTGAGGCCACCTTTAACTCCCATTCTTTGCGACTGTCCGAGTCTAACTTTAGTGTGAGGATATGAATGATTAATATGTCTCTAATTGCTGTGTCATTTAACTCTAAATTAATATGTGCATTTAAGCAATCAGATGTGGTATGCATTAGATCCTTTAAACCACTAGCTGATTCTTTGACTGAATTGGTAATGTTTCTTTGACTAAATAAACGTTTTAAAATCCAATGTGAAAGATATTTTTTATTGTTGTGACGCGATTCTAATTGAGTCCAGCATTTATCATAATTTTAATCGGATATTGGAATGTGTCGCAAAAGTTGTTCGGCTTCACCTATAAGGTAGCCTTTTAAATAATGGAGTTTCTGCGCTTTATCAATTTTGTCGTGTTTGTGAACTAAAGAAATAAATAAATCTCTTAAGGTAATCCATTCAGTATATTTCCCAGAAAACGTTGGGATCGATATATTAGGCAATTTGATGGGCATGTTTCTACTTTCGGAATTTGCTGACGACCCCGCAATATATAATAAGTAGGTAATCTACCGGCGGTTGATGACCCTAAAAAAAAACATCATGTTTTATCATCAATACCCATTACTTCTGCGGAGTTTCGCTGGCTAATTTAATTTGACCCTGTATTCTGCAAAACCGAAGGCATCACTGGTGCCATCCCAAAGACTTTGCTGAAATGTGTCATATCTCTGTAATAACTTATGCCTGGTTTCTGAGGAAATGAAATGAAATTGTATATTCTGTAAATATGATATCAGAATCACTTTTACACGTTACATTAAAAAATTAACTAGAAGGACTCGACATTTCCTATCTACCCCTAGAGAAGAAATAGTCAAACAAACGCAGGGGTCAAAGTCTCCTTTAAAGTCCTGACCTAATCTTGGATCATACGAGGACCATGTAGATTAATGTCTGAAATGATCCTCGATAAACTTCCAATAGTTATTATTTCGACGTTATCAATTTAAGCAGAGTTCTGACTATCCAGAAGATCAAGATATCAAACCAATATCGAATAGGTAAACTCCATTATTAAACCTCAGAAACCAGGGGATAATCATCGAGGTATATCCTAATCATATACGAATAAAAGGTTAGGCATGTCTAAAATCAACGATGAGTTTAAGAATCTGAAGTCTTTCTCTAACTGTTAAGCATTTAGTTGCAGCTTCTTCATAATTCCACGATATTGTCTCAATTCTTTCTATAAAATCCAGTCTTAGTCGAAGTTAGTCTATTGCTTGTCTAGAAAACCCATAGATTATCCCATTGATTTCCCGTAACTCTAAGGTTATATTTAAAAATAATACAAAAAGTCTTAGAACAAATGTTCCAAAAATACATAGTTTCAAACTGAAACTCAAAGCATTTATTAAACTATTTACAGGCTCTTTTGAATTGTCAAGGGGACAGTCAGGCAGAAATATGAAGCTGCCCATTCCAAAGCGTTGGTTCCTATGGAGAAGAACGGGCAAGAAACTCCACGGACACTCTTTTAAATCATAATATTGGTTACATCATTCATGTTGAAATTATACATGTGAGAACAATGTAGAAAGACGTGCACGTAAAAAGCGTCCGTAAAAAAAAAAACAATTCAAAAACTAAAATAAGCCGTGGCAGCTTAGAGATGACCAGCCCCTACTGACGGCGCCCGAAGATAACATAACACTAGACTATCGACGTGTGTATCTAAGTTTCATTGATAAGTACGAGTAAATCATTTCATTCAAACTAATCATTCATTCAATCAACTAAGAAAAATCGACAGCCATATAATTATTTTTTTATGGACAAAAATAGTTTCACGTCAGGATGTTTTCATAAATGATCGTGAATTTGTCGAATTATTTTGTATGAAAAATAAAAACGAAAAAGAAAATTGCAAAATAATTCATAAGCCAGTTGATTCTTTGATAATATGGTCTCATTAATACCCTTTAGTGATGAAATATCAAGAGGAATACGTTGTATAGAAATAACATTGATTGCGGACCAAAGCTCACGAAATATTATGTATTTTATTTTGTTTTAAAACTAACCTGAAGCGGAACCACGTTTCCCCGACTACGGCAGAACGACAAAGTATGATATCTAGAAATAAAAGTTTTTATTGTTTAACAGACGTAATGGTTTGGTGATATTTATGTCACAGGAAACCTAGGTTGTACTAAATTTTTATACTTTACTCTGGATATAGTACTTACCTATAAAATTTTATTAAAATATATATTGATAAACTATCCATATATTTTTATAAATTGCAACATATCGTCTGACTGTTAGTAATGAGCGCCATTACTCGAAAACCACTGATTCCAATTTTATTTATTTATCTATATGTTATCTAAATTTTAGTATATTATTGTGGGTAGGTATTGGTTGGGCAACCAAGGGGACAGATAGGTACTTCCCAGTTTTAGAATCACAAAAACTTTTTTTTTTTTGTCGCTTTACAAAGTTACGTTCCAAAATAACTTGAATAGGTACTTATCGTCTGACATCATAAAAAATTGACAATGTTTATTCAGAAAAAACAAAAAACTGAGCCCAAATATACAAAAACAACGGCTTTGTTTACCTTTCTTATTTCGATTGAGGAAAATGGATTAAAATCGTGCTCTCAACCAATTATTTAAGCATAGCAACCATTATATAAGATCAATTATTATTGGAGTCCTAATGCCTTTATTTTTAGATTGGCAACTTCTTGTTTTATTCACCCGTTGTTTATAAAAAAACAACAAGCGCACAATTTTTTTTATTGTAAAAAACTATGGTCATCTGCATATTGGAATTCATATAACTCTAATAGCTTATTTTAATGCTGTGATCAGCAAATAAAATAATCTACCCAAAGGGATCGTAGTACCTACCTAACAGACTAATAACCAATATTGGTGATCTAATTTGTACCGAATTAAAGCTGGTGTATCCAATCAGAGCTAGGAATTCGCTACTCATAATTTTGAGATACCCGTAACAATCTCTTCACCCACACAAAAACAAAAGAATTAAGTATTTATTTAAACTTTCCGTACTCAAAAATAAAAAGGTGGACTTAATGCCTTAGGCATTCTCTACCAGTCAACCAAGGGTTGTGAAGAGATAAGATGGCAGGTGCTCTGTTTGAGAGGACCAAAGAAAAAAATAATAATATAATAATGCATTATAAGTATCTGAACTAATATTATAAAGTGGTAAAATTGTTTGTTTGTAAGAGGTAATTCCTGGAAGTACTAATTCAAAACTCGAACTCAAAGCATTTATTTCAAATAAACCAATTACAGGCACTTTTGAATTGTTAAAGGGTCGGTCAGTCAGAAAGATGAAGCTAGTTGCCCATTCCAAAGCGTAGTAGGTACCTATTGAGAAGAACGGGCAAGAAACTCCACGGACACTCTTATAAAATCAAAATATGGCTACAAAATAATATTGGTTACATCATTCATGTTGAAGTTATACATGTGAGAACGATGCAAAACATTAAAAGCGACACAATTCAAAAATTAAATTAAATTAAAATATGCCGTGGCAGCTAAGAAATGACCAATCCTTACTCACGGCGCCCGTTCACGAACATGATGCATGGTTGATTTCGAAAAGTCTTTAACTACAGTACGTGAACCACTGCTGTATGGTTCACGTACTGACTAATGTTAATGTTAAGATATTGTTTTAATTTTATAATAATTTTAATTTTATTTGTAATGTTGATTTTAATTTATATATATTTTTGATTGAATTTTGTTAAATTTAATTTTTATTGTGTTTATGATTTTTGTAATTATTCATTCTAATTAATTGTACCTATGATCCAAGATGATTGAAATAAATAAATAATAATAATAATTAACTGATGGAAGCTACATCACTATTCTCAAATCACATAAGATATGACTTACATGCAGACTTAGTCGCGGGCAAAAGATAGTCGAATTATAATTATTTATTGTCAACATCAAAATAATCTGAATTTTAATTATTTGCTGGTGAAATGTGGGTGTACTATAAACACACGGTACACCTCTGCCTAACCCTTCTGGGATTACAGGGGTGGTTATGATGTTATATGTACTGTCAAAATTAATGTCAACTCCAATGGTTGGTTGACAAGTTTCATTCAAGGAATCACAACAGCTAACACAATAAATCAATCAATCTTTCCCAACTATGTTGGGGTCGGCTTCCAGTCTAACCGGATGCATCTGAATACCAGTATTTTACATGGAGCTACTGCCTATCTGACCTCCACAACTCAGTAACTGGGTAATACAATACCCCTTGGTAAGACTGGTTGTCAGACTTAAAGGCGTCTGACGACCTGTAGCGACTGTCAAAGATCCATGAATAACAGCCGGGACAAAGGGCTTAAGGTGCTTTCCGAGGCACCGATCCATGGACCAACCCCGGCAAGCGTAGCTTAACCTGATAGATCGACCCGTGTAGCTGTTATTACTTAGCCACGAGCTCCTCCACGAGCTAAGACAAGAATTAACATTAAAACCTTTCAGGTTAAAATTGTTAATAAATTGCCCCATAACATTTTTAACTTGACACTTAGGCATTGCAAGCACGCCAAGTGCAACTATAATTATCTACAAACTTTCAGTTCCTGATACGAGAAACAAGTATTTATTCAAATGCATTGCATAAGCAAATCATTCCCACGGATTTATCAGTAAAACAGTATATTTTAAAATTTAATTAGCACACATCGTATACACATAGTAAACAACAATTCGGGGTCAACGACCAATATTTATCAAAGATCGTTAAATGCACTTGAGCAAACATACCAAAACACTGCGATAACTACTGTTACTTCTTAATCCGTTGGCATAAAGTCGAGAATGCAATGATTAGAACTTGTATCTCCAAAAAAAATTGTACAAAGGAGTCTCCATGCTCTCGATTTGTGAAGGGACACGTAACGGTACAAAATAACGGTTAAACAATAAACGAAGTTCCAATTTTGAATCCCGCTTCGGTACAATTCGGATGGCGATCTCGCCCGATTCGAAACGACCCCGCGAAGATTGCAATCGTCGAGTACGAATTTAGAAGAAACAATTCTAAAATGTTTACCTGATTGGAATCGTCTGGAGAAGATGGAAATAGTTTATTGATATAAATTCAATGAGTTTCAATTTGTATTAAGCTAATCAATATTAAATTATGTTTCTCATAGGTATATGAATAGTTTACACAGTCCTCATTCACAACGTTAATACCACTAAAACAGCTGATTTGTAATGATAATAACATTAATCAGATCGCAGATAATACGGTATTATCACGGCATTGAGACCGTTCGGTTAACCTCGTGCTCCTTCGGCGGAATTCGGTACATGCATTGTTCACATTCAAAATTGGAACTCGTGTGTCATAAAGGGCAAACAAACACTTTCACGTACAAATTCTTTTGTCTTGTTAATTTTTATGACGTATTTAGAAAGTTATTAAATAAAGCAAATTTTGTAATAAAATATTCATGTAAATGTATAAAATGTACCACCGAAACTTTCTTTAAAAGGGTGAACTACCCTATTACTCGTATTCACTAAATAAATAAATAAACAATTACCAGTTAACAAAACACAAAAATAAGGTGAAAACTCCAATTATAGTCTCCGACTTTTTCACTTAAAAACACACACTTTTTAAATACACTAGTCGATGTATTTCACGTGTGTTTGGCTATGTTTGTAGCGTATCAGCGTAGCTGCGTCGGCGCACGCCCTCCCGATACTAATGCTAGTGCACAGTACTATTGTCCAGGAAAGCATCGTAAGGGCCCGAATTAGTATTGCACTCGCGATCCTCCGCCTATGTCATACATTTCGTACTTGACTATGGGGCACAAGAATAGTGGCGACGTGTTGTGGTTATTAAAAAAGAAGGAAAACTAAAAGTATTCTTTGTTGATTCGTAACAAAGAACCATTGTTCTGAATCAATAGAATGTATCCCATACAACATAATACTAATAGTCTAAAAAACTTTACGCAACCAGTCTCTTATGCGATTTCTTCAGTTCAGATCTAGGACATCCCCTGAGATCCACTGAAGTTATTATTTTGGAAAAAAGAGGAGTAGACAGTGCATTCATGACATTCAGCCAAAAAAAATACCAAGAAAGACATTTTTTTTAATGGCCATTGTATAAATTACCAATTTATTTAGTTACTAGACATCACCATGACTTTATCTCAAACTAGCTGCGCTTCGCTGTTTCACCCGCATAAATCTCGATCTCATAAGAATATTGGGATAAAAAGTTCCTTTGCCCTAACCCAGGTCATGGTCTACCCATGTGCCAAATTTCATCAAAATGAGGTCAGCCGTTTTGGCGTGAAAGCGTAACAAACAAACATACAAAAATCGAATCTTTTCTCTTTATAATATTTGTTTAGATTGACATAACACCAGTACTGTAGGCCATCATCATCTTCATGACCTTGTCCCATGTTACGTGGGGTTGGCGCATCACGTTTTCTTCTCCCACCCTCTTCTGTCAACCAGTAGGCCAATTCCCGTAATAAAAAACGGTCAAAATCTAGTCTCAATCTCATCTCAGCAACAATGTCAAAAACTGGTAATTATATTTTCGAGACGTTTGGGGTTGAAACCCTCGGGCCGTGGGGTCCGAGTGCTCACGGCCTCTTCAATGAAATATCAAAACGGCTATTTGACACTTCCCGTGACCAAAGGCTGGTTTTTACCTTGGGCAGAGGCTAAGCATTGCCGTACAACGTGGCAATGCGGCCAGTCTCTTGGGTACATTACCAGTCGACAGCAATGGGGTTGAATTTTTCGATGCTATATTTTAGTTTTTCAATCGTTTTAGTTAAGTTTGTATATAATTTTGCTATTTTTATTAATTAATTAGATATAAGATATTATATGTAACAGGAACTAATAATAAATGGAAATCTATAAGTCCCTATAAATATTATGTTAATAATCATTAAAGCTATTAATAAATTATTAAAAGGAAACATAATATGTCAAAAACTGGCTAAAAATATAGGTAAATTTGAGGTATTTAGACAGATTGAGACTGAGACTAGCGAACGTTCTTAAAATAGGAGGATTGCCCCTCAGTTCTTTATCGTATTCATTACTAACGAAGCAGGTTTTTAGGATTCGACTAAACATCGTGATTTCTTTATTGTAATGAACGTTTAATATTAATGAAAACACATATAAACCTTCCCGCTCGTAGCTAAATCATAACAGCTGCAAAGGTCGATCGATCAGGTTAAGCTACGCTTGCCGCGGTTGGTCCGTGGATGATCACCGTGAGTGACCATCTTTACATACCGAAACCCCTCAGTATCTCGGAAAGCACGTTAAGCCGTTGGTCCCGGCTATCATTCGTGGATCTTTGACGGTCGTTACGGGTCGTCATAATCCCGAAAGTCTGACAACCAGTCTTACCAAGGGGTATCGTATTACCCAGTAACTGAGTTGTGGAGATCAGATAGGCAGTCGCTCCATGTAAAATACTGGTATTTAGCTGACACAACATAGTTGGGAAAAGGCTAGGCAGTTGATGGCCTTCCGGAAGAAATTCTCTAAGTGATGGTCAAAACCGCATCAAAATCCGTTGCGTAGTTTGGAAGAACAACGCGGACAACATATAGACATGAAAAGCGTCTTAGTTTTATATGGATTACATACACTTAATCGTACAAGAGTAATCAATTACAGACTTCAAATCGTTTTAGGAATATTTTATAAATACAGTAACAGTTACACAATGCAGTTCGTTCATTCGTTCCATTCGAATGGGTTCACGCGATCGCTACGTAATGTTCACTCATTCATGGAAGGGATTTACTGGCCGTTAAAATTATTGTGGACAGAAGATATGAATGGGTTTTAAAATAAGAACGACATGTTCGAAACTTTTAAGTAGCTTCTTAAATAAATACCTAATAATAAATAATAAATGTAGATTAATGTTTCTTTTTGCCACATATTCTGGAAGATTTTTCAATAATCTGGAATAATTTATGATGTGGTGCCCCCTTGTCAGCCATCGTTAAAAGGTGGCAAAGGGATGAGGGAGGTAGGTCCTGACCGCTAATAAAAACCTTCAATTTAGTCAAGCCAGCACATTTGATGTGGTGTACATACTGCATGCGAATTTTTTATTGATACTCCCATGGAAGGATATAGCGTTAGATGTATAGAATCACAGGGTCTGAACAATATGTTCCTCTTTCCTCTTTCACTTCCCTTTTATCTCACAAATTCATTTTGCGCGATCAGCACTACTGCTAGTCCCCTTTATCTCAAAAATTCATTTAACAAGTTCATCACTGCTGCTAGTCCCCTTTTATCTCACAAATTCATTTTGCACGTTCAGCACTACTGCTAATCCCCTTTATCTCACAAATTCACTTTGCACGTTCAGCACTGCTGCTAGTCCCCTTTATCTCATAAATTCACTTTGCACGTTCAGGACTGCTGCTAGTCCCCTTTATCTCAAAAATTCATTTAACAAGTTCATCACTGCTGCTAGTCCCCTTTTATCTCACAAATTCATTTTGCACGTTCAGCACTACTGCTAGTCCCCTTTATCTTAAAAATTCACGTTGCACGTTCAGCACTGCTGCTAGTCCTCTTTATCTCATAAATTCATTTTGTACGTTTAGCAGTGCTGCTAGTCCCCTTTATCTCACAAATTCATTTTGTACGTTCAGCACTGCTGCATTTGCGTGGAAAATGAAAGGTTTATAGGCATTTCCTTAGCTAGTACAAATGATCTAACACCACATTTGTTTATTAACTTCAACCTCGTTACGGAAGCGAAAAAATCCGGAAACTAAAACATACATAGTAAGCCATGCTTCGTTGGTCTAGTGGTCGCAAACGCGGCTGCTGAGTTTCATTTCCAAGTCGAGTACGAGTTTCCGGAATCAGCACTCTAATTGCATTAAACACTTTAAATCACAATCCAAAGGGTTTTGAAGGAAATTCCGAATCCATTGCTTCATAGGTTTGAAAAATTCGTTTGCTCAACAAGGTGAATAACGCAATGAACGTGGCTGAACTGTCAAAATGAAAGGTGTTGTGATCAATTGCCATTGTATGTGTGTATGACTCAATTACCCCGCTGATTGACAATCAGAATCATTTATTTGCAAAGATTGTAGATGACAAATAAAGGTGTTATTGACAATACATAATTGAATCATCAGGATTATGAAATTATCAGCAACATTACAGTGCAGAGTCTGAATTTGTGCCTGGTTGATTGCAATAGGCTCGCCCCCTACAACATGAAACTAAGACATAACTGATTAATACAACGATGGTTTTCTGACGTGCCCGTCACAGAACGGACGTGGGACACGATTAGTGCAATCACTTTTAATCTGAGAGAGGTCATCAGAGGTTTACATGACTAGAGATTTTAAGAAAATAAATTTAAAGAATCACAACTTCAAAACTACTGAATTTTGCGGAACATACGTTGCGTTTAGATGAATCATTGGGATGTCCAAGACATAACAAAAATATGCGCGGCAGTCTTTGGGGACTGCTGATAGAAGTGAAAACTAAATAAGCGTGCAGTGAAGATGACGCGAGTTTCACGCTTTTTGTTCACCCAAAAAGTAAAAGTATACATATAGCTCATGGAAAGTGAAGTTCTGTTGAAGAATAAATAAATAAAGCGTTCGGTGACGATGACGCGAGTTCCATGATTTTTGTTCACCCAAAAAGTGCTGAACGCGCTTAAAGAAGTTTTCACTTCAAACATTTATGGACCACTATAAATGTTACCCAAAAAGTGCTGAACGCGCCTAAAGAAGTTTTCGCTTCAAACATTTTTGAACCACTATAAATGTGCCACCTTGTACCTTTTACCTTTAACTATTGCTTACTTGCTGCCCTTGTCCCATGTTACTCGGTCGGGCAACACGTTTTCTTCTTCGATTGTCCCCTGTCAACTGTCACGCTTGTCTTTTATATCAATCCTTACATAATCCGCTGTTGTTTTTTTGGCCGTCCTCTCCCTCTGCATCCATTAGCACATCTTCAACTCTACCACAGAAGTTACAAAATTCGGAAGCGAAATACATACTAAGCCATTGCGGGAAAGTCCGAAAGGGATACCATGGCCCCTGGCAACGTACAGGCAACTGAAGGAACACGGGAAGAGTGGTAAGAGTCTGACACGCCCACCCGCTCCGCCCAGAGCGGGAGAAGTTATTCGATAATTTCCGACCCAAAAAAAAAAGCCATTCCTCGAATCGTGGACCCCGTTGTACCGAGGTGTTTGTCCCAACAATGAGTCTTTGTCCGTCTGTCACTGGTTAGCATTCTGGACGCGACGCAAGGCCGCCATGCGCTAACTGTGGGGTGGTGTTGCCAGTGTAGTTGCTAAATTACCCTGGAGATTCCGTATCTCTTTGTTTTTGGAGGTATGTTTGGTTGGGTTTTGATTTTTAGTTAGCATGTAAATGTGGTTAACTATAAAGTTATGAAGTTAAGTTTCATAGTATATTTTTACTTTTTAATAAATTAATTACTATGAACTTGTTTGCCTTACTTGGGAAGAGACTGAACCCCAGGACACAGGGAATCCTTGTGTGGGGTCCAGGGCATATGAAAAAATCTAGCACCTACCTTACAAAAAAATCGGTTCAAGTGTTGTATTTGCAAACTCCTCAATATACTTACTTATCAAAGCAATGTTTGTTTTCACATTTTTATAACATTGATTTTAATTCAATTTTATTTTGTTCAATACATTTCAGTAACTAGCCCGCGATTTCATCTGGGTCCCAGAATGAAAAGTAGCATATGTGCCAAATTTCATCCAAATCCACAGTAACAAATAAACAAACTCATTTTCGCATTTATAGTATTATATAGGATTGATGTCCACAATGAGTATTAGTAACGATGCTAGTTGATTTTAGCACTAACGGTAAACCATTGATAAACTCCGGTTAAATACCTCAGAAACTGGGCAAATATTCAGCAAATTCCAAATTCTTAAACTATAAATGACGGACATTAATTCAACAGACAAAACAAAACAAAATTTTCCCCGAAGAAAAGCAAAAATAGAACGCTGGCAACACCGCCGCTGCCTCATTATTGCAGTTCCGTATTATTGTTGGAACAGACCTGGTTTCAGGAAATATAATAATTTTTATATCATGGCTCTATACAATTGAGGAAGAGGAGCTACATAGGTACATAATATGCGTTACGTGGAGAAAATTATATGATTAGCTGTAACTGTCTGTTATTAATTCTGTCATTAGAGTAATAGGAACTATGATAGTGCAACAATGTAGATGCTGTCTTAGCCTACAGGTTTTTCTATAGGTGTGAAAAGTTCGAAAAGAAACTGATAGAAATTGAAGTCTGCAGCCTGAGGTTTAGAGGTAACTAGACGCTTCTAATTGGTTTAAAGTTATTCTGTCATTTCCACCATCCAGCAAGTTAGTTGTTGCTAAGTTGCCTAATTAGAATAAGCAAATTATTAGTATTTTTGAGGACTCGTACTCGACTCGACTTTCAAAGACTTGACTTTGAGCACCATGTATCTATCACTTAATTAGTTTTATCTGTTGTTGCTTAATTTTGAATTCTTAATTCTTTTTACCTATTGTGGTATAATAATTTTATTCAAGGTGCATCGTCCTCACATATAATTATATAACTAATGTACTTATACAAAATATTGTAAAACATTTTAAAAGAGTAACGGTGGAGTTTCTTGCTCATTCTTCTCCATGCGAAAACTATCGTTTGGAAGGGGCGACTAGAATCAATTCAATTTTTTTGTAAATTTTGACGTTCAAAAGTGCCTTATAATGGCCTATTTGAATTAAATGATTTGACTTTGACTTGAAAATTTGAGTCAGTGACAGCTCGGCCCGAGTCAACTCAACCCGAATAATAATGCCAGATAAAAAAGTGGTATGTACCGTAAACATGAATAGTATCGATCTCTTAACATATTTATGCATAGAACCCAGGTTGAAAGACTTAATTATACACCCATTATGGTGGGAACTTAATCTTGTGTCAGTAAGAAACGTTCCACCTTCCCGAATTGGCCAGAGGAACATCATCATGATCGTCATTTCAGCCTGTAATAACCCACTGCTGGTTATAGGCCTCATTCACTTTCTGCCATACTTTCTGTATCAGTGCATCACCCATCCAGGTGTTTTCGACTTTAGCGATATTCCAGAAACAGAAACATATATTATGTTAAGTTATTTAAAATCTTCAGTCCTGAAAGAAAGAAAAGAAAGAAAGAAAGAATAATATTTATTTAGACACAGTTCGTGAAACACATAATAACAAAATAAAAAGTGAAAATAATCATAATGCAATAATAGTGTGTGCCTCACGGCTGCGCCAAAAAGGTTCATTTCAGCATTAATGCCCAACAAATGCTGTCTGACGCTGGTTTTCTAATGAACCCTTATGGGCAAGTGCCGGGGAGTACCAACAGTTTCAACATAAATAAACTACATAAGGTCTATTTAAATAATTGTTTCCAATTTATGTTATTTCCACTTAAACAAACATCAACTTCCACCAATGTCTAACATCCTGAAACCACATGTCACACAAAATTTGCGCCCTTGTTTTTTTTGTGGGAAATTATCGAATAACTTCTCCCGCCCTGGGTGTAGCGGAAGGGCGTGTCAGACTCTTACTGACTAAAACCCACCCGTGTTCCTTCCGTTGCCTGTACGTTGCCAGGGGCCACGGTATCCCTTTCGGACTTTCCCGCAACCCCGGCAGGCATCGGTCCTAACGACCCCTTCACTTCTGCTGACATCTATTTGAGGCGCGCGTGGAACACAACGCGCCGTCGACCCGGGCCTGGTCCTTATCGGACGGCAAGCTATCCATTGCTCACCGTCCGCAAGCCCGCGCCTACGGTGGCCGGGAATCGGCCTGCGATTCCCGACGCCCAGGGCGTCTCCTGCGGCGGCTAGGGCCGTGAGGGCGCGAAATTTGTCTCTCCCTCACGCGTTCTGCCTCCTCCTTCGCGAGCATTACTGCTTCGCAGAAGGAGGTGACGGCCTCCCATGCCCTCTCGCTCCGTACCATGGTCTGGACCAGGGCCGGACGTGAGAGATCCCCGCCACCGATCGCCTCCACGAGGACATGGCGATGCTCTGCCCAAGCCCGGCAGACCTCCACCGTATGCTCCACCGTGTCCTCCGAGAATATGCCCCCTACAACTCACAAATCGATTATGTCTTTAGCCATTTAACGACATAACCAAAAACCACTCAAATCGCTCACTCACAAACTGACACGTTAATATCCACTACAATTCTAAACTATACACAAATAAGTCTTAGTTATATCTAGACTAAATGGATATGTATGTGACAGTAGTCTAAAGTTTACACAGGAAGACTTAGTCACGTACTTGTAATAGTGAAGTTTCATTTACTGTGGTAGTACGGTACGAGAATTGGGAATTTTGGGTGTAAATTCCAACACAACATAACATCACGCCTGTATTCCTCGAAGGGTTAAGCAGAGGTGTACCTATAGTACACCCACATTTTGCCAGTTATGTTTAAATCCCATGCCGTTTTCCGTGGATGTGACGCATATTTTCCCTAAACTTGTTATTTTTTTTTATTTTGTGTTCTTTTTTTGCGTCATTTTTACCGCATATAAACGTATTTTCTTTCTTTCTTTCTATGTACGTATTTTCTTTCTTATAGTCTATTGAAATCAACCGGGTACAAATCCCGAATCAGGGCTGCTACTGAGAAATTACAGATGGAAAATCCTAATAACAATTTATTTCCAACTAGCTATTGAATGCGGTTTTACTATCATTCTTAGGGAAACTACAAAACGTACCAGGATGAAAAGTATCCAACCCATGCTCGTAGAGCAGCAAGCATCCGAACTCCCGAAGTCACAGATACAATGGCGAAACAATTGGCTTATGCGCTACGAGTCATGGATTTTATATATGAACTACAGAATGATAGTTGGTATACCTACATACCCAGTCTGAGTGTTTGTGCATGGATTTAATTTATATATGCACCAAAGACCCAGAAGCTTGGAGATACTCCACTCAATATTCAGCATTTATATAAAACAATCTACAGTGTCCTCTACTTGCAATTGAACCCTCTGCTTGCTTGGAGTTTCTTGCCAGTTCTTCTTCATAGGTACTGTAAAGATTGTCTGCAAAGGCGACCTTATGTCGTTCAGGCTTATAGGAAAAGAACTCTGGTTGAATTCGATCATTCAAGCGAATTTAGGATTATCTTTCAAATAATTATTAACATTAGTTTTTAAGTTTCGAAAAAAACAAGGGTGACAACAAGACGCGTACAAGAAAACATGTTTCCGTGAAATAAACGAAATAAATATATTTTATTATTTTACGCCCCCAGATATTGCTCTTCGCTTTGGAAGGGGTAACTAATTTCATCTTTCTTACTGGCCGACTCCTTGACAATTCAAAAGTGCTTGTAATTGGTTTAATTTAAATAAATGATTTGAGTTTGAGTTTGAAAAACTGCAAAACACCCTATTCTTGTGGCTATGAGATACTTCTCCATCTATCTATAAAGAGGCCTTTGTTACAATATAGGAACATTAAAGTAACATAATCAGCCTATAAAGTTCCCTCTGCTGGGAAAAAATCCACCTCTCTGTGAAACGAAGTGGGTCGTAATCGATCACGCGAGCCCAGCGATGTCACATGTCTTCGAATTTTTGGTTCTAGGACATGCCGATTTCCTCACGATGTTTTCCTTCATCGTTTTGAGAGCAGTGGTGATGATATAATTTACAAAAAGTAAAATCACTGCCTGAGTAGCAACCTACGACATTACAACTCGTAAGGCGCGGCAGTTTTGACTGAGCCACCCTGGGGTCATGAAGTATGGAACATAAAATATTAAGGACTACTGTATCATTCTGTCTTTTTGATTGTATCTTACGATACTGACAAAGGCAGGCTGTTTTATTGGGCGGTCCATTCTCAGCAGGTAAAACAGCAAATAGTAATTTATTTCATTATCCTTACAATATCAATGTTGATATCAATCACAAAGAATTATTCATATTCTTGCCGTTAAAGGAATAAGGAAGAAGATACCGGAAAATACGTGAGAAACATGCGTGATTGGAAGAACTGTAGTGGTTCTGTATTTGAGAGTCTGGTTTCGGTGCTAAGAGTCGCGAGATGGTTTCTTGTTTTTTCAGAAACCAACTTTTCTACAGAAATAATTTGCCCAGTCAGTTAATGTAGTTATGCTAAACAAGACGTATGTATGTTATATTAGCGTACTACTACAAGACCTTGTGAAGACCGCAGGAATTCACTGGATGCGGGAACCACAGAAGCGGTCGAAGTGGCTGTGCTTGGGGGAGGCTTATGTCCAGCAGTGGACTTCTTTCGGCTGAAATGAGGACGATGATGATGATGTTGTACTAGCATTTTTAATTTTGTAATTTGGCAAATTTAAATAGTTACAAATAATAGGCTGATGATTGAAAACTGGCCAGAAATACCGTAAAAACATGCAACCAATTGACAAGTCTAAACACAGTTATTTCGACAACTTAAATAGCGGGATATGACTCTTTCAAAAGAACTCTTTTACTGAAAAGAATACACCGCTGCTCTTTTGGATGCAATGGCATTTGCGTCAACCAAAAGAAATTCACGAATAAAGTGCCTACGAAAGTACCTTGTCTTCAAAAAGGCGCGTTTGATACAATATTTATTTTCAATCTAGTAACAACGGGAACGCAAATGAACATTGAATAGCAAATAACGTATCGTAGTAAGTAGCGACACACTCAAATTATGCCATAATTATATTGTACTGCTCGTAATATAACGCCAATACATGAGAAATTGAGGAGGTATCCCACAGAGACCGAGCTTCATATACGATGGCGTTGCGAGATACTCGAAACTCTACGGCTATAATATGCCAGAGGGTTACAATATTTTTTTGCAGTTATAATTAAAGAGCTGAAGGATAATTCCCGTATTTTTAAAAACGTTCGGATTCTAATATCTGTCAAAAATACTCATATTTTACAAACATTTTGCCAAGTTTTTTTTTGACATTGATTGTCGCAAAGTTGTGATTGCGAATAGATTTTGAATATTTTGCATTACGGTAATTGGCTTGCTGGTCAGGTTTCGTGATGGACCTTGGGTGCAAATAAAGTTTGAAGTACCTATATACGTAGGTCAAATTTTGGAGAAGACTCAAACTATTTCTAATACGTAACTAGTAAATGTTATTGTAGTATACAACTCTGCCTAACTCTTCGATGACTACAGACGTGATGTTATATAAATCCTTATCCTTACATATTATAAACCAAAGTCCCCCGCTGCGTCTATCTATCTATCTGAACGCGATAAGCTCAAAAATTATCGAACGGTTTTCAAACGGTCTTCATTAATAGACGAGTGATTCATGAGGATTTGGTGAGGTTTTGGTATATAATTCATTAAGGTTTTGTGTAAATTGGCTGAAATATGACGATTATTGTTGAAGGTGTGCATGCACTGCGTAAACCGTAAGAGATAAATAAAATTGATGCTCTACAGGATTATACATCTTCAAAATTTTATCAAAAATGTCCGTGATGGTATATGTCTATCTTTTAACTCTTCGGACGTCAGGCCTCTGTACCGCACATGTGCCACAAACGTCGGCACATTTGGAAGTACTTGTTAAGTTAGTTAAGAAGTACTTGTTAAGTTAGTTAAGTTGTTATTATCCAAAGGTGTAACGCTGACATTTCGAGCCATTAAATCTTATTATCCATTGGTGTTACGACGACGCTTGAGAGGTTAAGGATGACCCACAATAACCATTCTTACCTTTCAGAATTTGAAGAAACAAGAAATTATTTCCGAAGCTATTTTTACCGGCATTATATTTATTCTTATTTAATAAAATATGTTATTTAAATTGTGCATTTCCTTAAAATTTAAATATGCCTGACATCATTTCATTCTAATAAATAGTTTAAAAGATATCACAGATTCAAGCGGCGCGCGACGCAGCGCTTTCCTTGGCTATTAGGGGCGCGATCATCGCTTCGCTTCCTTTAAATCCCGGTAGTACGTTCACGTCGGATATTTTCCGACATCCACGTGGGCGAAGCTGCGAAAAAAAGTAAGTATTACTTAATTATAAGTTTTTTTTAAATAACACCATTTTTTTGTATTAGTTTAAATTTAAAAAGATATAGAGATTGGTCTCAGTATTTATTGTACATGTAAATGGTACACCACTGACTACCTGCAGTATTGTCTCTCCTTCTCACTTTAATCCATCCAAAGGTTGTCTGTAAAAGATTGCTTTTAGAGATAAGACCGCCCATTGTATCACCCTCTGTAAAATTTCTACATTTGTAACTGTATTTTTTATGACGTATAAAGAATATTATATTTATCTATCTCTGTTAATTATCTACTCATGTAACTTCCACTATAAGATATTTGCATAACAAGCGAATCGTTCGCTTGTCTGATCTTGTAATGTTTCGGTATGATTAGCTTAAGGCGTTACTAGGCTAAATAACTGAGTTAAACTTGCTAAGATTTGCGCTGCAATTAATGACATGTCTTTACTAACTTACTTCCTATTATCACAGGGGTAAGGGGCTTGTGACTATGTAATAACAGTCGCACGGGTCGATCGATCAGGTTAAGCTACGCTTGCCGCGGTCCGTGAATGGATGACCATCTTTACATACCACGACCCCCCCGTGCTGTCATTTGTAGACATGGCCACTTATGAAACGTCAGAAGTTAGAGATGTCCAATTAGTTTAAGCCTTGAACTTCGCCGTGTTTTTCGCCTTTGACAGTCGTTACGGGTCGTCAGAAGCACGAAAGTCTTACAACCAGTCTTACCAAGGGATATCGTGTTACACTGTAACTGGGCTCTGGAGGTCAGATAGATATTCGCTCCATGTAAAATACTGGTATTCAGCCGCATCTGGTGGCAACCTCAACATAGTTGGAAAATGGCTAGGCAGATAATGATGGTAACTTCCTATTATCATACTCTTGGTCAAGTCTAATGAGAGCGGACTCAATCTTTTTCCAGATTTCGTGTGCGTTAGTTTTATTTTATTTTATTGCATTTGGGTGGCTTACAATACAATAGTAACAGTGAGGTATTGGGATTGATGACAAGCCATTTACAAGCCTTCACAGTTAGCAATAGAGTATTGTTGTACAAATTTTCAAATAGATTAACTATTCGTAAACTATAACACTAAGTATAACTTTAAATTAACTCAAATTAATGTGTTATCTAAAATAGCAACAGCAAAAGATTATATTATTCATTAGTTTACATGAAATTCAGTAATTCTAATTAAATTAAACAAATCAATCAAAACGAGGTTTAACTTTTATTACAATATGAAGTTATTTTAAGCTTTGTTCTGTTATTTTTAAATATCGAGAAAAAAAAAAACTCTACTACAATCCCTTATAGCATTAAAAAACCTCTTAATTTTTTGGATCGGGTAAAAACTAAACTTCCATTTCCTAGAAATTCCAGTTTAAAGTATGTTAAAAGATTGTATGTTTGTCAATTCGCGGTAGCTCTCTGCATTTGACAAGCCAAAGTGGCATCGTTTGAGAGCCCAGCATGTCAGCATCTTTTCAAATATGCAAGTTATACCAACCGGTTGTGAGAGAAAATCTCGGTTTTTGACGCTTGGTGCATGCATCTTGATGTAAGTTTTTGATTTAAAGTGGCGTAACATTTTTTAGCCGACCGAAGGCGGCCACTGCAGGCGACGTGTGTCGCAGCGACGCGATCTTTAAAATAAAATTTATTTGATGCTTAGAAAAATAAGTGCAAAGAGACCTTCTTAGCGTGTCAATGTTTTCTTGACAAAATCAAACTGAAAGAAGAAGAAAGAAAGAAAAAGTATTTATTGGGACAAGCACAGGAGATCGTAATTAAACTAAACACACACTCACTAAATATAAAAATAGAAAAAACAAACAGAGTAAAAATTAAAAAGTGGAAAGTCCTGTGCGAGGCCAAAAGGCTCCTATCTCAGCATGATGCTGCGACATTTAATAATAAATGTCGCAGCGCTGGTATTCTGATAGGGAAACTGGTTGCTAATTCAATTGTATAATTTATATATTTTTTTTTTTAAATATATAACATTGATTTTACATTCTGTGATTAGATTACTTCCTCACACACTGACTTATAAATTGTAAAATTTTAGGAAAGTCGTCTACTTTTACAATGTTTGTAAATATGTGAGCACCATGTATCTATCACATAATTAATTTATCTGTCGTTGCTTCATTTTTAATTCTTTTTACCTATTGTGGTATAGTAATTTTATTCTAGGTGCATCGTCTTCACCTATACAAAATATTTGTAAAACATTTTAAAAGAGTAACGGTGGAGTTTCTTGCCCATTCTTCTCCATGCGAAAAACTACCATTTGGAAGGGGCGACTAGAATCATTTTTTTTTTTTTTTGTAATTGTTGACGTTCAATAGTGCCTTATTAAGGCCTATTTGAAATAAATGATTTGACTTTGACTTTGAAATGGCTTCTCTAATTCAAACAATCGAAAAAAGAAACGTTGCATGGTATATTCAATAGATCGCTTGTGCAACTGCCAATTCTGAGGTTCCTAGTTTCGAAATAACTTTTCTTTTAGTAATTATCCAGAAAACAGATCTCCTATCATCTTGATAGAAACGTGATAATCCCATCTTGATCAACGACAATTGCTTTGCTAATAACACTTGGCACATAACAACCAATACCGTTATCAGCAAATTGTCCATACGATAACAATTTCAGAGGTAATTCCCTCTTGCAATTTGTGACTTGCTAAGCTAAGTCTAGAATTCTAGACTGGAAAGGCAGTCTAAGATAAGATTCACAGATCGCTTTGACTTATCGCATTCAAATATGAACATTATTGCCACAATTTTAATGTCCATATTCATATGAAATGCTTGGCCACGTCCACTTATACGAATATAAACATTATATGAATAAAAATAAGGTTCCAAGTCTAGATTAAAACTGCAAACTGAGCTCAAGTGACCTTTCTAACTTGAAGTATTACCACATAACTCAATTCGCCGATCCAACTTATGATTACCAGAGTATCGGGGGGTAGATGATCAAAAAACTTTTCTCGTTACACCGGTCTGCTCATTTGACAAGTTTAGCCGTTTGCTCCGAAGTTTTTGGTAATATGCCCCCGGATATATTACCGAAGATAGACCGAACGAATGTTTGCGTTTCAACTATTTTTTTTAAAATTATTATATTTTATTAAATGGCAAGCAAATCCGATGTCTACTATTCTGCCAATGTCTAAAGTGCATTGGAAAAACAAGTGCGCATGAATAATTATTTTTATTGGAATTTTTGAGGCCCATCTGTCATTTATAGATCTTTGAAAGTCGTTACGGGTCGTCAAAGGCCCAAAAAGTCTGACAACCAGTCTTACCAAGGGGATCTTGTTACCCAATAACTGAGTTGTGGAGGTCAGATAGGCAGTCGCTCCATGTAAAATACTGGTATTCAGCTGCATCCGATTAAACTGGAAGCCGACTCCAACATAGCTGGAAAAAGGCTAGGCTTTGGGATTTTTGAGGAACATCGTGTTGAAAGTATTGAGGAGGGGAAGACCAAAGAAACTATGGATGGACTGTGCGACAAATGATATGGCTAGAAAGGGGGTGACTTCCAAGATGACGACTAACAGAGAAGTATGGAATAAAAGTACATCTTGCGCCGACCACAAATAAATTAGGATACCTTAGGGCAAGAGAATGATGATGATCGTGTTGAAACCGGCATGTCCATCATACCGTCGTACCTACTGGGCTCGTGTGGTAGATTAGCTGACTCCCTTTCAAATAGAGGAGGTCTGCGTCCCAGCAGAGGGGACGTTACAGGATGATTAAGCTATTATGCTATGCCAGGGTTTTCCAAACTTATGGCTCCACCCCCATTCAAGTTTCCAGATTAAGAAAGAAAGAAGGAAATAGTATTTATTGGGACAAGCACAGGAGAGCTTAATTAAACTAAACACACACTCACTAAAAATAGAAAATACAAACAAATTAAAATAAAGCGGAAAGTCCTGTGCGAGGCCAAAAGACTCCTATCTCAGCATGATGCTGCGACATTCAATAATAAATGTCGCAGCGCTGGAATTCTGATAGGGGCCTGCAGTGATGTCGCGGATAGAAAGATTCATAAATAAATACTAAATAAAAATAAATTAAACAGATGACAAAGGTAATGACAATGATTCAGATGACAGTGAACCCCTAACCTCATGATAAAAAAAAAGAATAAAATAGTTTATTTCAATAAATAGTAACAAATACAGCGCCAATAAGAAATATTATTAAAATATTAATGTGATGGGTGGGCTTGTTTCTTGTCGCGAATGAATCACTTTTTGCAATAATTTTAGCCTCAATTCTGACTCAGCATCAGGTCGATTTCAGTATTTCGTTTTTATCACGATTAGGTGTGAAAACCCACTTTCATATAAGTATGTTCTATCAAAGAGTAAAAGGAAATTCACCACTTTGCGTGAGAGTTCGGGGTATTGTTCCAGTCTAGCTGCGCACAGCGGCTATGCTGTAGGATTTTTGTTAATTAGGGACAATGTCTCATTCGAAGATTTAATGAAGAAGCTCGTCCGGGGGAATACTACTACCATTATTTCTGGTCATTTCAGGTCTTTGGTACTCAATCCACTGCAAAATAGCATCAATTAAACTGACTCAACTTCCTTGCTATGTAAAAAAAAATACGATGAACGTACTCACTTATACAATTTTTACATACATTTTGATATTGTGACAATTTTATAAATCTACACAACTATCAATTTGTTAGTGTACTAAACACCCCTGCTTTATCCCGTAGGAGGATACAAACGTGATGATATGTATGGTTTTTTTTTTAAAGATGACTCGCTCCACTGTTTTTCCTTAAAATCACTAGAATAATAGCTAATTATTCACATTCCTTCATTCTCCTAGCAGCCCAGTACTGAACTAGGTGAACTAAATTTAGAATTCTAGATACTATTCCAGCCTTTTTTCCGTTGTTATGTTAAAGCATTTCAGGCGAGCCACTAATGGTTTGATTCCCAGTAATTTATTGTTCTACCTAACATTTTGCTAATTCTTTTGCCGAGCGCCTGTGTAAGTGGGCAAGTTTATTCCCGACCCTCGAAATGGGGTAAACTGCGGTTATTTTTCTTCTATGCTGATTGCTTTTCAGCACAACTGTGTTAGAGGTGGTTTTAAGAGTTTGTTATCGTACATTTAATAAGTTAGTAGTAGTAGTGCCCCCTTGAAACGTAATCAATACTCTAATTGTTTCTTTTTTTTGTGTTCTTTTTGTCATGTTTACCGCCAATAAACGTGTTTTCTTTTCTTTTTTAGGGTTCCGTACCCAAAGGGTGAAACGGGACCCTATTACTAAGACTCCGCTGTCCGTCTGTCACCAGGCTGTATCTCATGAACCGTGATAGTTAGACAGTTGAAATTTTCACAGATGATGTATTTCTGTTGCCGCTATAACAACAAATACTAAAAACAGAATAAAATAAATATTTAAGGGGGCTCCCATACAACAAACGTGATTTTTTTGCCGTTTTTATAGATAATGGTACGGAACCCTTCGTGCACGAGTACGTCTCGCACTTGGCCGGTTTTTTATTTTAGTTTTCAATATACGTTTTAAGCTTTTTAATAAACTATATGTACGAGCACTTGATTGCTAATACATGTGATAAGTTGAGATGGAAGAAAACTCTTCTTGCTGACTTCTTGATAAAATATTTATTAATTGTAGGTACGTGTTTACAATAAGACTGTCGAAAATGTACTTCCATCTCAACTTAGCAATCAAGTGCTCGTACACTATAAGTTTTTAGCGGTTCATCATCTGGCATAGCATTGTTGCATTTCGGTTTTAGGCGCGGGACATACACAAGTCGTCACCCTCCCCGCTAACTGTCCTAACTAGGAATTGATATTTTTCCAGGGTAACAGTTTTTCAGTCGGGAGCTACAATCATGTTAATGAATTAATATTTTTTTTTTATATTGCTCTTGGCTTACTCTTTGAGTTAGTAGTTGCCCTAAAGCCCTAAGGCCATAAAACTTTTTTTCGGAAAGTTATGAACACGTAGGTAATGTCAGTGCAGATACATCAGTTTGTGAGATACAACAGTTAGCGGGGAGGGTGACGAAGTGGCGAGGGGCGCTGGCGAGGAGCGGGCGTGCCGATGGTGTGGCGCGAGCGTTGCGCCGCCCATTTCATATTTCATACAAAATGTATAGGAACGACACCGTTGTCTGAAAATTGAGCTCCATACTCATAGACTCTTAGTCAGGAATAAAAAAAAAATTGTAATGTCTCTGGTATGGTGGTCCCTTTACGTGATATTAACGTATGGATGATAGTAGCTACACGCGTGTAAAAAAAAGATTTGTGTTTTTTTTTTTGTATGGGAGAAAACACTTTAAGTGTTTTTTATTTTATTGAATGGAACTGTGGGGCTGGTGCTTACACGAGTTATTGTACCATACGGCGATTAAGGTGACATCCAATTCATGCACCTTTGTGTGTCGCTTTGCGCGCAGCAAATTTACGAAATTTTGAATCTTTGACGTGGTTAAATGAAGTTGCCCATTAATTTACTTATACTATCGTTAGTTTATAGCCTGCTAATGAACTTTGTGATGACAATAATTAAAAACGATATTGATTATATAGTTTTTTTTTTTACAAAATTGCATTTCAAGAACTCATTTGATAATCCCCGTGATACTAATATCATGAGCATTGATGGAATGCACCTTTGGGTGACGCTTTGCAAGTAGCAATTATTTACTTAAAATAGATTGGTCTGCAGAACATTGTGGAAGATGGCTTTGGATTCTCCCATACTTTTTCATCGCCACACACAGAGCGCAGATGCACAATCTGGACACATAAAAATACTAGAATCGTCTTCTTCTGCCATAGTTTGCTTATTAAAACTTTGCCGTGAAGCACCATTAAAGCACCACTTGCATATAAGTGTCAACTCTTTGCCATCCAGCGAAGATTAGGAATTTTCCAAGCCTAGTCACAGTTTTGTCCAAAATTGCTTGGAGCTTTTGTATTTAAGTGTTTTCTCCCATACAAAAAAAAAACACAAATCTTTTTTTTCTCACGCTTGGAGCTACTAATACCATCCATACGTTAATATGACGTAAAGGGAGGTATACTAGAGACATTACAATTTTTGTTTTTTTAATTCCTGACTTTAAGTTCCTATAAGCTCGATTTTCGGACCACTGTGCGACCGACGTGGCGTGGAACATACACAAGAGGCGTGGCGCGGTCGAGGCGACAGTGTGGCACAGGCATTATATGTATATTCCGCGCCACGTCGTCCTCGTGTGAAATATAAAACAGGCGGCGCAACGCCCGCGCCACACCTTTGCCACGCCCGCGCCACTCGCCATTTGTGTATGTTCCGCGTCTTAAGGATTTAAGTGCCGGATGTCACATTAGAGTCAAAGAATAATCTTTATTTGTAAAATATAGGTAAATGAATAAATGAGCAAATAATGTTTGTAGTATCGTTATGTCTTGCCGTCAACGGCGTGTAAATAAAGACTTTTTATATTTGCCTCTAGGCTATTAGGCAATATCTATAGTGTCTTGTGACAGCTTGAACCACCTCCCATCATGTCAGCTGACAGCTTATTCAATGAACTTGACAAATAAACTACCCTTAAAGTCAAACCCATCGAGCGCCTTAACAGAAGTAGTAGCGTTACACCACTCACCCTGTACATATCGTAATAGAATCGGCGCGGCCTATCTCCGTACAATTTATTGCTCAACACGTATCGGCCTATTAACACGGGCCCTATTAACGGCAGTCCTATTAAAATAACACGATATAGTGTGGGGATACACCGGGAGGATATAGGATTAGGGTGCTTTGTTTCTTGTGGCGCCATCTAGAACTCAATCAGTCTGCCTAGCCTTTTCCCCTTTTTACATGGAGCGACTGCCTATCTGACCGTCAGAACCCAGTAACTGGTTAATACGATATCCCATCTAGAACTCAAAACCTACAATAATCTATGTGCAACGCACATATTTTGCAATAAAAACCGACCCTAATGTAGTCTCAAATAGTTGAAAATATTAAATACCTAGTTGATTTGTTTAAGGCTACTTATCACACCGGAATATTCCTTTTTAACCGACTTCCCAAAAAGGAGGAGGTTATCAATTCGGTTGTATTTTTTTATTTTTTTTTATTGTTTAATAAACAAAATATAATGGTTTAATTGCTAAATACAAATTTCACATCAAAATATGCACACTAAAAGTAGTCAAACTCGGCATGATATATATTTTATGCATTAAGCAAATCAATGCAATTAAATGTTCATCTTTGTTTAAGCCTCGATGTAACAAAAAGAAGGATAATACGTCCATGAAAACTGAAGTCCTGAAACGAGAATATTAGGTAAGCTATTTATAAACACGTTTCTTTCTTACAAATCTTCACCTCACCTTTAAGTCGTGTCCAGGCGTGTTTAATGTGTAATGCAATGTCTCGTGTAATGCAATACGAGCCGTGTAAAAGATAGTCAAACTCAACGCGAATGCTGTTTATGTTCGACTGCGAGAGCCTTTGTGTTCGCGCTAAAAACTGACAGCCGATGGACTGATCCATCGGCTGTCATTAAAGGCGGAATCCGACTTGCAACGTTTGTTTCGAGGCGAACTTGGTTACAAAACGGCGATTCAGACGCGGCGAACGCTAGCTTCGAGCACATGTCTCAAGCGCGCTCCATTTCTTGTTACAAAACGGTGATACACTAAACATGGCGAACGCTCGCTTCGAGCAATTGACGCAAGCGTACTCCATTTATATTCGGAATGGCGGACGTAGAGGTTAACTTGCACTCGCAATGCTCGCATCGAGCGGCTCGGCTCGCTGCACTGCCTACTGTAACGCGTTTCAAATGACAAAAACTCGATACAGTACAAACAAACGCTGCAAGTCAGTGGTCGTAGTCCCGTCCATACGCAGAATTTGTGTTCCTACACGATACATTACATTACACTTTACGCGCGTCTGTGGCTACAAACGGCTATTTTCATTTGCAACGTCAGCAGCAGTCTTTGTTCAGAAAAATAGTCTCTTAAAATTTACATATAAAATATACCTACCTTTTTTATGCTTAACCTATTCATTCCGCGACTCTACGAACTTACCTTTGTTACAAATTGCCAATTACCAAGAAAATGCAGTACTGTCACTGTAATTGGAAACTCATCTCGTATGAAAATGTGTAAAAAAGTAGTTTCCTTTATATTATCTTATATATATTTTATTCATAAAACTAACGGAGAGGCTTGTTATTTTTGTATGCCTGTAGAATAACAAAAACTCGATGTTTATTTGAGACTACATAGATATGTTGTTAGTAATCATAATATTGTATGTAAGATAATACATAATCAGCTTATAATTTGCCCACTACTGGGACACCGGCCGCCTCTCTTCAAGAGGGAGTGGGATAAAATCAACCACGCGGGCCCAGTGCGGGTTGGTAGATGTCACATGTCTTCGAATTTTTGGTTCTAGGTTATGCCGGTTTCTTCACGATGTTTTCCTTCACCGTTTTGGGAGCAGTAGTGATGAAATTATTTACACAAAGTAAAGCGCCTGCCTGGGTTCGAAGCCATGACCTACAACTCGCATTTCGGGGCCGATACCACTGGGCCACCACTGCTCTCTAGTCGGGGCCGATACCACTGGACCACCACTGCTCTCTAGTCGGGGCCGATACCACTGGGCCACCACTGCTCTCTAGTCGGGGCCGATACCACTGGGCTACCACTGCTCTATCTTACTGTAGTCATGAAAATTGATTACGTAAGTACCTATTCCGTCAAGGGATAGTACTTCTCGAGATTAATTTATCTATAGTGTCGATCGCCATAAGATGATGTTGTCTCAATAATATTACGAAAAGGTAAAACTTATCTAGACTAACAATGACATAATACCATCTGTACTTAGTATGAATTCATGGAAGTGTCAAATGAAAATTCAATTGCAAATCCGCTCTTTCCTATTGTCTAACATAACATGACGCCTGTATTCCTCGAAGAGTTCGGCAGAGATGTACCTATAGTAAAACCCATATTTCGCCAGTTATGTTTAAGTCCTATGTATTAGGGGACGGGCCTGTTAACATCAACTGGGCACAAATCCAGACTCCGGGCTGCTATTGAAAAATTCCACTTATAAAAACCCAATGACACTTTGAAGATTTTAAAAACTATCTTTGCATTGTATAAATTCAATGTCTTAGCATTGTATAATTGCATAGCACATGTGTGAGTACTATGTACTGACTATAAAGCTACCATTTAGGTACTGGGTATGTCTTTCATTGACTTGAATGTGCCCTGGCGGCTGAGAGTATGTCATGCTCACTCCAATGTCTCGCTGACGGTGGCGCGTGTGTTGGATCATTTAGCTCCCTTCAAAATGGTTGAGCTGAATGGTGCTAATCCATGCGTCATGTTCGTGAACGGGCGCCGTCAGTAGAGACTGGTCATCTCTTAGCTGCCATGGCTTATTTTAATTTTTGAATTGTTCTTTGTTTTTATATTTTTATTACGGATGCTTTTAACGTGCACGTCTTTCTACATTGTCCTCACATGTATAATTTCAACATTAATGATGTAACCAATATTTTTGTAACAATTTTTTTATTTAAAAGAGTGGCCGTGGAGTTTCTTGCCCGTTCTTCTCCATAGGTACCTACTACGCTTTGGAATGGGCAACTAGCTTCATATTTCTGACTGACCGACTTCTTGACAATTCAAAAGTGCCTGTAAATGGTTTAATTGAAATAAATGCTTTGAGTTTTGAGTTTTTTGCCCGACCTGGGAAATGCTCAGCAGTAGCATATAACAGCGGGCGAGCCTATCACTATTTTCTTTCTTTCCTATGACATTGACAAGGGCCTAACTATATAATCGTTCTTCGTCGCAAAATACCTTATAATATTCTATCTAGTTAAAAGTGTATATCACAAATGCATCACAGTTATGTTAACCATAACTGCTTTCGCGAACATTTATCATACTCAAAACGTCTCTCCCGACAGCAAGCGATCGCAACAAGTGTCGAGAAATACTGGAAACTACTTATATGAAGAAGAAATAACTGTGAATTGGTCTTATAAACTCCAGCAGTCACGAAAACTGCGAATATTAGGTTGTACGTCGGCCATTTTGGCAAAATTGTCGCTTGCCTATTTGCAGCAATTTTACAGACGACATTTTGGCTGCATTAAGAATGAACCACAGACATAAATGTATAAGTTTTAAATATTTTGAAAATTAAAATTCATTTAATTCAGTTTTTTTTTTACCTATATTAAAACAACTATTCCGAATGATTGATTACTTGTTTCTGTTTTATTTTGTGTCCTTTTTTTTGCGTCATTTTTTCGTATTTTAATTTTTTTCATTAATAAACGTATTTTCTTTCTTTTCTTTTTTTTTATTAAAAAAAAATATCATTGTACCCAAACAACCGAAGGTAAAATTATTATTTTTATTTTCGCAAAAAGTGTCAGGATTTTTTAAAATTTTAACAAAAAAAAGTCTGCCAGCTTGGTGTATCCCAGATCTACTTGTTTATGTGGAAAGAATCAAACACAACATAGTAGAAATGGAGGGGCAAGATAATCAGAAATTAAACCTTATGTGTTTCCCCAGATAAGATAATAAAAGGAAACGCAATGTACCGACTACCTTACTAAGTTACTTGAATTTATTAACGTACTGCGGTGAGAATGAAGAGGAGAGGCTTTTGATTATTGTATCTACTTTCCTTCAAGGGCCTTTATTAATTAACTAATCTTACAATTGCGAATGAAAGCGAACTCATGAGGCCGACTCGTAAAAAATGTTTTGTTGTCAATCGTCAACTGGATTTTAGATAAAGATCTACCTGTTTAGCCTACTATGTTGCGGTCGGCTTCCAGTCTAACCGGATGCAGCTGGATACCAGTATTTTATATGAAGCGACTGCCTATCTGAGCTCCACAACCCAGTTACTGGGTAATACGATACCCCTTGGCAAGACCGGTTGACAGACTTTCGGGTTTTTGACTACCCGTAACGAGTGTCAAAGAGCTACGAATGAGCCGGGGCTAACTGCTTAACGTGCTTTCCGAGGCACGGAGGGGTCTTTATGTGTAAAGTATGGTCACCCATCCACGAACCGACCTCGGCAAGCGAAGCTTAACCTTGGATTTCAGACAAGACCACTTTAAATAGTTTTGTTCAAATATTGCGATGATTGTCGGTCCACTTACTACGAATACTGCTCACCCTACTTACCAGGGAATATTAAAAATTATAAAAACTAATTAATTAGCTTCGTTTACCAAATTGTCTTCTTTACCTCTACTCTTCTCAAGTAAATGCCCAACAACCAACAACCATCGGTTATTGAGTTCCAAATACTGAAATCGCTAAATTCAAACTCATAAAGAAAAGAAAGAAAGAAAATAAAATTTGACCCAGGTTAAGGCACACAATATTCACAAAAAACAAAAAAAAAAAAATTTTATAAGAAAAAATAATCGACTTTAAAAAAAAACACTAAAAAGTGAAAAATAACTTTATTTCGGAAGGCGGTGTCTTTGTTTTTGAATTTCTATTTTTTGCTAGCGAAAAGTTTTTATTTTTCAATTTTTAGTTGTGGTATTCCCCATAATAATTCTAATACAATTACCCGCTATGTAAATAACAGTGTCATAAAGTTATTTGAACATCATCCATAAAGACTAAGTAAGAAAAAAATACGTATTATTGAACATAACTCAAAAAGTACCCAAGCAAAGTCAATAAAATTTATATAGGACTCAACCTTTCAAATATTTTTTTTTTGTAAATCTGTCTATATACGAGTATAGAGGAGTTATGCCCGAACATACATAAAAATAATATATAATCATCCGAATTGATAACCTATTCCTTTTTTAGAGGTATGTTAAAAGACAAAGCTTAAAATAAATAGTATTGTGTGCGCCACGGCTGCGCCAAATAGGCCCAGTTCAGTATAAATGCCAGACAACTAGTGCTTGACGCTAGTTTTCAACTGAACCTCATAAATTATTTATTCAAAATGGAATAAAATGTGTAATTTTTAACGCCCAAAAGGCTCTATTCAATTCTTCCTTAAAAATGTAATTCTTCAATTAATTACAAATTAACTTTATTTGTGAAGTCTGGAACAATGTCTTTGTATATATTTTTGGGTTGGGCGTCGATAGCTGCGCCACAGTATTTTGCTTTTGTGGCTATCTTCGTTTTCCTTTACTTAAATTGTTCCAAATAAACTTTTATTATTTATATTTTTCCTAGTGTTGAAAATATTGAAAATGATGTAAAAAAAAATCGGCTGCACCTTGCAGCTCACTGCACCAAAATTCAGCATACTTTTAATATCATAAGCAAATATTTTTGCGAAACCATGTTGATTGCAAGTGGGTACTTCATTTTTATTTCTTTGCGGTCCTCGCAGACTATGCAGGCCACATATTGAAACCACAGGCAAAATATGGTAATACGAAATGCACTGAAACTTTAGGCAAACTTACTATCCTCTTTTCGCATATTCACGCTTGTTGGTTTGAAGAGGAGTGGTAGAACTTTAGGTAGTATTAACGCAGCTTTTCGTCGCTTATCAGATCTATTATCCGGATTCCTCCGATGTAGCCCGCGAAATTTTAAATTTCTTAAGTTTTTTACAAATTGCGGCGCTATCAATGTGTAATAGCGCGCTATTATACGTTGTATGTTGATCAAAATTCATTAATTATATTTTGCTGTTTCGTGAAAATATGACGATATGCAGCAAATATAATATCGAGACCTACAGACTCGTATATTGATTATATAATTGTAAATGATTATATTTTTGTACTTTTTATCATCATAGCTGCGTAGTGAATTTTGATCAACATACAACAAGCAGCGCCTGAATACGCAAAAAGCGTAAGTAATTTTGAATTTCGCAAGCTAAATTGACGGATCCACCTTAAGAGGGATGCGCTAATTTTGATCAACATACAACCTGGCAGTGACCTGCAAATTGCAAAAAATTTAAGAAAATTTGAATTTCGCTAAAATGAATACGCTAAGGTACCTAGCCCCTTAGAGTATCCCCCTTAACCGGAATTTATCTATGGTATAGGGCTATTGATTCGATATCAACTAAACAAACATTGAGTGTCTCGTGCGTGTTGCGTAGATGATTGTTTTAGCATATAAACCTTGAGTTTCCGAACTCTCAGTTGTGGAGAACTTTGCTTTTAAATAGAAAACTTTGTCAGAGTCAACGACAAAGTCAAATCATTTAGATTTTTTTTTTCAAATAAGGTATTGAAAGGCACGTTTGAGCGTCAAAATGTACAAGAAAATTGAATTGATCCTAGTTGTCCCAAAAGGTAGTTTCGTATGGAGAAGAATGGGCAAGAAACTCCACCGTTACTCCTTTAATATTTTGTATACATTAATTATATTATTACTAGCGACCCGCGTTCCTGCTTCGCACGGTTTTTACGACTTGACAAAACATCGAGATTTCTTAGTTATATGTTACTTTAATATAAACGTATTATACATATTAACCTTCCGGAATAAATTGTCTAAATTATGGTGAAAACCTCATCAAAATCTTTGCGTGATTTAGAACAACAACGCGGTCATATTACAGACAAACACGAAAAGCGAATTTAGTTTATAATATGTATGAAGACGATGTAAGAGACCTAGTAAATTTACTATATTTTGTCGAATCTATAACACTATTTTTAGAGTTTATCTAAAGATCTCAGAAACTGGACATAACTCTGAAATTCCACATGAACGTAGACTGCGATCAGCAACCGCCGTTTAATTTGGTACATAACATCACACTTGTAAGCCCCAAAGAGTTAAGCAGAAGTGTACCTGTACCTACAGTGTGTCCCACATTTCACCTGTAATTTTTAGGCCCTATGTAGGCGATCCTATTGCCATCAACCGGTTACAAATCCAGACTCTGGGCTGCCACTGAGAAATTCTGGAAAACCCCAATAACACTTTTCCCGACAGCATTCGAGCCGACCACTAAACCAACGAGGGAGTCTTTTACCGTTCAATACAGTATATTGAAGGTCCATGATAACACTCTTATAAAACTGGCAGTAGGTACTATCGCGGACACTGGTGCCTGACCACACTCGAAAAGTGGTCAACCATCAGCGTCCGCGATAGTACTTAGCCCACGCCTCTGACGCTTCAAGTTCAAGAGCTGTCAGTGTCACCAGTATTGTGGGGATTAACACTGACAGCTCTTGAACGCGATTTAGATGAGCTGATCGCGTTCAGTTTCATCGGTGAAAGTCGCCCTGAACAAAAGTTTAGAAGTAATTGAAAAAATAAAGAAAAAAAGCCCAAGAAAACTGGCCAAGACTGAAAAGCAAATAGGTAACGTTAGAGCAAAAACAAACCTACATAAAAATATTAATAGAAGCAATATCATTAAGAGTTTAACCCCTTTCTTTCGCATAATGGTAGTATCTAGGTGTGGGAGCAATTGGGAGCATTCGGTGTTCACACGTTCGTAACACCACTGTGTCGCTGAAATCTTCTTAAATAGTAACTTTGGAATCTACGGTAGCTTATTTTATGAATAACCGTCGCGTTTTATCCAGATGTGCATAATATACCATCATGCCGGGGTTGCGGGAAAGTCCGAAAGGGATACCGTGGCCCCTGGCAATGTACAGGCAACGGAAGGAACACGGGTGGGTTTTAGTCAGTAAGAGTCTGACACGCCCTCCCGCTCCACCCAGAGCGGGAGAAGTTATTTGATAATTTCCCACCCAAAAAAAAAAAAAAAAAAAAAAAGCCTGGGTTCCCCGAATTCAAAATGGAATAAAAATGTGTGAATTCACAATATCTTGTATACATCCCTATATAAGATATTGTGAAAACATTTTAAAAGAGTAACGGTGGTTTCTTGCCCATTCTTCTCCATACGAAAACTACCTTTTGGAAGGGGCGACTAGAATCAATTATTATTTTTCTGTAAATGTTGACGTTCAAAAGTGCCTTTTTTGTGCCTAATTGAAATATACCTAATACCTAACGTGGTATAGTAATCTTATTCTAGGTGCATCGTCTTCACATATAATTATATAATTGATGTATACAAGATATTGTGAAAACATTTTAAAAGAGTAACGGTGGAGTTTCTTGCCCATTCTTCTCCATACGAAAACTACCTTTTGGAAGGGGCAACTAGAATCAATTATTATTTAAATGTTGACTTTCAAAAGTGCCTTTTTTGTGCCTAATTGAAATAAATTATTTGACTTTGAAATAAATTATTTGACTTTGACTTTGACTTTGATGGGCAGAGGTGAACCTATAGTACACCCACATTTCGCCAGTTATGTTTAAGTCCCATGTAATAGAGGCGAGTCTATTACCATCAAGCGGGCACAAATCTAGACTCCGGGCTGCTACTGAGAAATTCCAGATGGAAAACTCAGTAACACTTTGCCCGATCCGGGAATTGAACCCGGGACCTTATGCTCAGCAGTAACACTTACGACCACTAGACCAACGAGGCATTCCAGATGTGCTTGTTTTATTTACTCTTAAAACACTTGCCTATTTCACCATACAACGATAAACTCTCAGGGCAGTTCATACTTCTTACCCTCTTATCGGTACAAGCGAAACTTATCTTACTTTACTAAAGATTTTCATACTTTATGAGAATCGGTTGCTAGATATCCTATTCCCAATTTTTATTTTTTTTATGTCTTATCATCTTCTAATGCCAAATTCTAATGAAAAGCACGTTAAGCCCGGCTCTCATTCGTGAATATTTGACAGTCGTTACGAGTCGTATGAAGCCCGAAAGTCTGACAACCAGTCTTACTAAGGGGTATCATATTACGCGGTGTCTGGGTTGTTGAGGTCAGATAGGCAGTCGCTCCTTGTAAAATACTGATATTCAGCTGAATCCGATTAGACTGGAAGCCGACCCCAAAATAGTTGGGAAAAGGATGGGCAGATTGATTGATTGATCTTCTAATGCCTAAGAATTTCACAAGAATCTAACACCGAGCTATGCCAGGTTTAAAAAAGTTACTAATGGCCAGTTTCTCTTGGCATGAAACTTTGCATTGTTTCATATTTCTGTAGACAATCACAAACTGTCGAACATTTTAGCTTGGAATCAATTATTTGCTTTTTTTTAAGTGTTTTCAGGACTTTTATTAATACGATAAAAATATATACGAGTATGTACATAACAACTTATTAGCTAATTAATTGATAAAAATAACAAAATTATACACTAAACTAACACAAACATAAATTCATGTTATTATATTCTCTTCAATTACAAAGTATGGAATGATTATACAATATCTTTTAACTAATTAATTAATATAAATAGCAAAATTAAATACTAACTTGAACTTGATTAGGAAAAATTCATCAGCATCGCTGTCGACTGGTAATGTACCCTTGAGACTGGCCGCATTGCCACGTTGTATGTCAATGCTTAGCCTCTGCCCAAGGTAAAAACCAGCCCTTGGGTCACGGGAAGTGTCAAATAGCAGTTTTGAGATTTCATTGAAGATTTCACAAACATTATTTGCACAATAGAACAACGTGTGCGCTCCCAAAAAGTTCCCGTGTGTTTCCATAGCAACGCTAGAAATTGGTGGAAACCCGTAAACGCTAAAGCGACGCCTACACTGTTCAACATAACGATGGCATTAACGAGAATTTGCGCTAACTACTATGCACTTTATTGTCACCAGCGTTTTAAGGTTTTCCGAGACATTTCGGAATAATCTGGAGTTACTACAGATACTAGAATTTTTGTTAACCTTTTTAACGTCTGTGAATGATAGGTTATGCCAGTTTATAATTGAGTAAAACATAATCGTGCTTTAAGTAACAATTTATTAATTTTGTCTTATTAATATAATTAATCGTGCCTTTGGTTCCACCGATTACAATATAGTTAATCGTAGACATTTTTTAAGTACCTCTAATAAATTAACAAGATATTTAAGTAGATGATTTTCGATTATCATTTTGTTTTTCTTAACAGTCTGCACCTGAATTGAATCTGAATGATTTTGAAGGATATTGCTAATCTATGGCTTCATATGTTCGAAAAATTTGTCTGCTCAACAAAGTAAACAACGCAATGAATGTTGTTGAGCTGTCAAAACGAAACAAATTGTGATTGATTATATGTTACGTGATTAGGGTGCTGATGTTTTTCATGGAGATGGTATTGCCAAAGCTGTTTCATAAAATATAGGTACCATTAACAATACAGTTAAGAGTGCGTAAAGCACAAAATATTTAAATGTGAATGAATTAATAATATAATTATTTGCAGGAATATAGGTAGATGGGTTTCACTATATTCAACATTTCAGCCGTGCAAATATTCAGCTTTATTTTTATTTTTATATATGCGTATATTGGATATATTGGTTGTTTAAGTACTTTAAAAAGAACTTAAAATCTTTTACGATTTTTACACCAGCATTCTAATTACGTAACACACTTTCAATCACAATCTGAATGATTTTGAAGGATATTGCTATGCCCATGGTTTCATAATTATGTTCGAAATATTTGTCTGCTCAAAATCGTAAATAACGCAAGGCATGTTGTTGAACTGTCAAAATGAAAGCCATTGCTACTGTAAGTGTGTTACGCAATTACTCGCAGATACCTGGTAGAATATGATAAATTCAGGACAAATCCCACAAAATTCCCGCTCCATAGCCCCACTACCGCATCGTAATACTGACGGAAGCATTACACCAGTACTTGTTAATATACAGAGAATGTAAGCAGCTAGATACCTAGACCTACATATGTATATGATACCCATTTGATAGCTACATGGTACTACGATTCATGTGTGAAGGCTTTCAGAGTCACTTTAGAGTCTATAGCTTGCATCGGATAATCACTTAAATGGTACCAATACTAGTAGGAATTCATAAATGATTTAGACCCGCTTTTTTTTTTGGGTTGGACATATTCAAATAACTTCTCCCGCTCTGGGTGGAGCGGGAGGGCGTGTCAGACTCTTACTGAGTAAAACCCAACTGTGTTCCTTCAATTGCCTGTACGTTGCCAGGGGCCACGGTATCCCTTTCGGACTTTCCCGCAACCCCGGCAGGCATCGGTCCTATCGGACCTCTTCACTTGCTGACATCTCTTTGAAGCGCGCACACAACGCGCCGTCGACCCGGGCCTGGTCCTTATCGGACGGCGAGGTAGCTCGCCTTGCTCACTATCCACAAGCCCGCGCCTACGGTGGCCGGGAATCGGCTCTTGATTCCCGACGCCCAGGGCGTCTCCTGCGGCGGCTAGGGGCGTGAGGGCACGAAATTTGCCTCTACCTCACGCGTTCTGCCTCCTTTTTCACGAGCATTACTGCTTTGCAGAAGGAAGTGACGGCCTCCCATGCCCTCTCGCTCCGTACCATGGCCTGGACCAGAGCCGGACGCGAGAGACCCCCGCCACCGATCGCCTCCACGAGGACACGGCGATGCGGGCGTTTCCTCCCGCCTGATACGAAACAGGAACCTCCCAAAACAACCGTGTCCGGTGAGGACCTGCGTCAGGCGGAAGGTGAGGACGCCATGGCGCCTCTCTAGCCACTCCTCAAAGAGGGGACTTATCGCCGCAATATATCATTGGGCACGCCACTAGCGTACCCAATGATTTAGACCCACTTGCATAACAAATCACTAGATACAATTAACGCTAAGCACATCAAAACATCAGTCTGTGTCTGTCATATTCAGACGATTGGCAAAAAAAGAACAAGGTTTTTTTTATATTAGCATTGAGAAAATGCGTTCTCGACACCTGTCAGTTTCATATGTGTTTAGCGAATTTGATCCTTATTAGTACTAGAAATTGTCAAACTGACAGGTGTCAAGAACGCATTTTCTCGACGGGTCGGACTGTAGTGATTTATGGTAAGTGCCTTCAGGACAAAACACTATACAAAATTTAAATAATACAAAAAAGGGTTTCTGCAGAAGTCAAAAAGTTAAACTGAATAGTTTTGCGAAGAAACAAATGTAAAAAAATAATGTGATAAATATTTTTGTCAAAAGTTCATTATAATAGGTTGGGGAAAAAGTCTTTTCGCATTATAGTATGTATGAACTTGTAATAAAATCTCTTTGGCTATACTATGTGTATCTGGCTGGTTTTGGTATCATTGAAAGTTTAAATTTTAAAGAACATAATTCCAAATTCAAATTAGGAAAATGTGTGATTTTTATTTGTTTTTCGTACTGTCAAGATGAGTGAATCTAATGAAGAAATTCGATACATTTTAAAATTTTACTACAAAAAAGGTAAAAATGCAACGCAAGCCGCGAAAAAAATTTGCGATGTTTATGGACCTAGTGCAGTGTCTGTGAGAGTAGCACAAATTTGGTTTAAGCGTTTTCAATCCGGAAATTTTGATGTCAAAGATGCACGTCGCTCTGGTCGCCCTATTACGGATAAAATGGATGCCATTTTTGAAAAAGTGGAGCAAGATCGGCATATTAGTAGTTACGACGTAGCTGAAGAACTGGGAATTGACCACAAAACAGTTTTGGCGCATTTGAAAAAAACTGGGTACACAAAAAAGCTCGATATTTGGGTACCTCACGAGCTCACTGAAAGAAACCTAATGAACCGTGTACTCATTTGTGATTCTTTATTACGACGTAATGAAACCGAACCATTTTTGAAGAAGCTGATAACTGGTGATGAAAAGTGGATCACGTACGACAAGAACGTGCGAAAAAGGTCGTGGTCAAAGGCCGGTCAGGCTTCACAGACTGTGGCAAAACCCGGGTTAACTCGCAACAAGGTGATGCTGTGTGTGTGGTGGGATTGGAAGGGCATTATTCATTATGAGCTGTTACCACCAGGCAGGACCATCGATTCTGAACTCTACTGCGAACAACTGATGAGATTAAAGCAAGAAGTTGAGAGAAAGCGGCCGGAATTAATCAACAGAAGGGGTGTGGTTTTTCATCATGATAACGCTAGACCTCACACATCTTTAGCCACTCAGCAAAAATTAAGAGAGTTTGGCTGGGAGGTGTTAATGCATCCGCCGTATAGTCCTGACCTTGCACCTTCAGATTTCCACCTGTTTCGGTCTCTTCAGAATTCTTTAGGCAGTGTCAGGTTAACATCACGGGAGGACTGCCAAAACCACTTGTCGCGGTATTTTGATCAGAAGTCCCAAAATTTCTATAGCAATGGGATCATGTCCCTACCTACAAGATGGCAAAAAGTTATCGAACAAAATGGTACCTACATACTTTAGTTAAATGTAAACATACTATGTTAAAAAATGTTTTGAATTTTCTTAAAAAATGCGAAGAAACTTTTTCCCCAACCTAATAGTATAACAAGGTACTTAAACTAAATAATTTACAGGAATAAAAATCTTATTTTTCACTTGTATTAGCACAAAGTTTTATTGTGAGAATACCTTATACCGATGCGATAGTGAAAATACTCAATCTGCCTAGCCTTTTCCCAACTATGTAGGGGTCAGCTTCCAGTCTAACCGGATGCAGCTGAATACCAGTATTTTACGTGGAGTGACTGCCGATCTGACCTCCACAACCCAGTAATACGATACTTCTTGGAAAGACTGGTTGTCAGACTTTCAGGCTTCTGACGACCCGTAACGACTGTCGAAGATCCACGAATGACAGCTGGGACCAACGGAGGCACGAAGGAGTCTCGGTATGGTCACCCATCCACGGACGAACCTTGGCAAGCGTTACTTAACCTGTTGGATTAACGTGTGGGCTGTAATTACTTAGCCACGAACTCCTAGCTCCTCATAGTGAAAATACTCAACAAATACAAAACCTTCACCTTTTTCTGTCAGTCAATAACATCATTAAGTACCATAACCCCTTTTCCTCAGGTTATTCTCACTTAAAAGTTGTTCAGCAAGTACATTATTCTTTCAGAGTAATAAAGTTGTTATTTCTAATATATTTCGTGCGAGTTTGTTTAGAGTTAAGGCAGGTTTATACGAGCACAGAAATGTAACAATACAGCTAGTCAGTCTACCGCTGACTTGCAACTGGGCTCGTGTCTAGTCCAGTGCTGACTTCGCGCCCTCAAGTCAGTCCAGTTGACTAACCTACCTTTCTATTTTCCGACCCAGTAGCTTCCCCCGCCTGACTTACTGCCGATCTCGTCTACATGAACCCACTGACTAGCTCCGAAATTCCGAGTCACTAAGTTCAGCCACTGCCATGGTATAAACCAGGCATAAAGTTCTGTCTGTAAGGTAAGGGCAATTTTTTAACGTGACATATTTTTATCGCGCACTTAATTTTCAACTCTCGGTGTTGAGGCGAACATTGAGAATCCAACAGAGAACATCCCAACGCGTCAAAAAAATACACTGTTGGATTTTCAACTCGCGACAGCAGTAAGGAGTGTTGGCAAAATCCCTCGTTGGTACGAGGGTTTAGGTAAAACAAAAGAAGAACGAAAGTAGGTGAAACTTGGTTTTAATACGATTTATTTAGTTTCTGTGAAGAAAACGTAAAGACATAAAGATTACAAAGTTACAGGGGCTTCTTGTAAAGAGGTCGCGGAGAAGAACTTTACAATTCATTGCTGCATTCCAGTTTAAATGAATGCACATTCCCTTGATTATACAGTCAGCGAAATTAATTGGTTATCAAATTGGCACACTACGTCAATTTGCCGTGCTATACGCCATTTCATACAACTGTCAAAGAATGACAGTTGTGATTTGAATACACGGACAATTTCAATTGGTAGTCAATTTGATAAATAATGAATTTTCCTGACTTCTTAGGTGCATAAGACATTTCATCTTCGTCTTTATGATTGGTAAGTATACCATTGGTCAACCCGCCCCGGTATTTCCATCAGTAGGTATTTTTTAAGAAGAAATTCGGTTTCGGTTTTGGCTCACCTCTATAGCCCATGTAATAAGGGTGTTTCTATTGCCACTTACCAAGTTGAATGACAGTGCCACGACAGAAAACGTAACTTTGAAATGTTGTGATCATTAAGTTCCCTTCAAAATGGTTGAGCTGAATGCTGCTGATCCATGCCTCATGTTCGTGAACGGGCGCCGTCAGTCGATACTGTCATTGTCATTTCTTAGCTGCCATGGCTTATTTTTTTTTGTTTCTATTGGCTGTACTCTGGACGCTTTATAACTTGTAACATTAAAATGATGTAACAATATAATTTAAAAGAGTGTCCGTTGAGTTTCTTGCCCGTTCTTCTCCATGACCAGATGCCATCCATGATAGGTACCTACTACGCTTTGGAATGGGCAACTAGCTTCGAGTGTACGACTAAACGCCGACAGACACTACGCCGACAGACTGAACACCGACAAGACTTTACTTCGACGGGACTCTTCGCCGACAGGGCTCATCAGCGACGCAATTTATCTCCGATAATCAGTTTTTTGTAAGGCGTTGTCGACGGAGCCCCGCTTCGCGGGGCTCCTACTTTTGTGTGGTTTAAAAGAAATTAACCACGAACACTTCTAACCTAACCTGTCCGAGTCGGGGTGCCCCAAGTCCCGAGCTCGCTATGCGTCGCTGATGAGCCCTGTCGGCGAAGAGTCCTGTCGGCGAAGTGTCCTGTCGGCGAAGAGTCCCGTCGAAGTAAAGTCTTGTCGGTGTTCAGTCTGTCGGCGTAGTGTCTGTCGGCGTTTAGTCGTACAGTGACTAGCTTCATATTTCTAACTGACCGACTTGGTGTCTGTAAATGGTTTAATTAAAATAAATGCTTTGAGTTTATGTATTGAGTACCTGCCTACCCCTTCGGTGAATATTATGGGCTATATATTCAAAAACTAATACCCTTTTTCAGCATCCAAACAATAACTTCAATATCCACTGGACAGGCAACATTCGTGATGGATAGTCAAGACAGAAAAATTATATAAAAACCTACAAAAAACGTTCAATTTTCAACATGAAAGTTTCATACAATTATATTACCCCTGCTAAGTAATTGCACTACAGAGCGCAAGGAAGCTGAAGTATAAAATTGCTCTACCCACAACCAAATCTAATTATGAGAACACAAGCCGGTTTTTAATAGGAACGCTAATGCAGGCAAAGCTGGGGAAATAAGTTGTGTAACCTAGTTTATTGGAAGACAATGTTGTGGCTTTTTTATACTTTATTTGGTAATTCAAGGTGGGGGCTCGTGGCTAAGTAATAACAGCTTCATGGGTCTATCGATCAGGTTAAGTTAAGCTTGCCGTGGTCGGTCTGTGGATGGGCGACCATCTTTATATACCGAGACCCCTCCATGCCTCGGAAAGCCCGTTAAGCCGTTGATCTCGGCTGTCATTCTTAGACCATTGACAGTCATTACGGGTAGTCAGAAGCCGAAAGTCTGACAACCAGTCTTACCAAGAGGTATCGTGTAACTGGGTTGTGGAGGGTCGTTCCATGTAAAATATTGGTATTCAGCTGCATCCGATTAGACTGGAAGCCTATCCTAATAAAGTTGGAAAAAGGCTAGGCAATTTTTTTTTTATGTGGTTAGTCATGAATGGTTGTAGTCTTGTATGAATTTGATGAACTGATACAAGGTTTGTGTTTGGGTAACTGGTTGATCGTAGGGTATGTTACTATACGCAGTTACATCGCATACTATTGTATAGAATCAAGTTCTTCTAACTGAACAGTGTGATTCTGTAAGACCCCATTCTAAAGTTCGAATCTGAATCCGCTGTGAGTTGTGCGGCTGGGAGGGAGTTTGTTGCGCCATTTCTTCTTCCCAGCTAAAGCACTAAGGAATGGTGAACGGCGGCCGTTTTGGGGGCCTGACTTATATAATGTTGACGTCCAAAAAGTGCTGATTCTCAGCCTAATTAGAACAAATGACTTTTGATTGATTTTTGAGTGCACCCATCTATTTTTTTCAATTTGTATGAGCCAACAAAATTGAATCGTTTCATTTCTGGGCCTTACGTGGCCACTCTCGCTTCCACCAGTCAATTTGGCATTACCATAAGAATATAATATATCAATTTGGCTCTTTCGTATTATCTCCGATTCAAAACATAAATCTTTTAAACCCTAACTTAACTAAATTAATTAACTGAAAAGCCTTTTTTTTCATTCTCATTCTCGTTTCCTTAAGGCACCTCCTGTTTGATAAACAAATTTTCGAATCACGTACAAATGTAATACGTTGGGTACAAAAGGTTTCATGTCAATCGGATTAGCCGTTTTTACGTGTATCTGACTAAACAAACAAACAGTTTTTTCCTGTTTACAGTCGTCCTAGTCTTTTATTTGGAGAATATTACTGTTTTTTTTTCACTGCACTTATAGTAAATTATAATGTGTTATTTTTCCAAAGTAAGTTAATAGAAGACCAGTGCTGGCCCAGTGGTAACGGCCACAAATTACAAGTTGTAAGATTTGGGTTCGAACCCAGGCAGACGCATTTCTTGGTGTAAATAATTTCGTCACCTCTGCTCTCAAAACGGTACAGGAAAACATTGTGAGGAAACCGGCATGTCCTAGAACCAAAAATTTGAAGACATGTGACATCTACCAACCCGCACTGTGTCCGCGTGGTGGATTACAGCCCACTCCCTCTCGAAGGGAGGAGGCCTGTGTCCCAGCACTGTTAACATTTTAGGCTGATTATGCTTATCATAGAAACCTCTCATATGAAACGGAACATACTACCGCAATAAAATGTTGTTTACTTCTTTGGTATAATATCAGCTATAGCAATATACAATACTATCATTCAGTCATGCACCAAAAAGCGCCTAACAAACACACATACACACGCCCATACGCCCCTCGCACGCACGAACACCACTCCACACACACATACACACTTCCACACACAAATTTTAATAACCTAATTAACAATACTTCAAATTTTAAAAATTCCACTCGAGCCACAAATCTTTTTATAATGTTAATCTTTTTATTTTTTTATCTTTTAGGTTGTCAGTGTACAAGTATATAACAATATTAAATGTATCATTTTGTAAAAGGGCGGAGACCTGGTGTCCTGAAATACAGGCCTAGAGCTTAGGTTAGGCACCAGTCTCCCACAATATTAAAATGTTGTCTGACTCTGATACCATGAAATAATTGTATTTTGTAATATTGTGGTGAGAAAAAAAAAAAATTGTATATCCTAATCCTGGTCTACCCATGTGCCAAATTCCATCGAGATCCGTTCAGTGACTTTAACACAGACAGACATAGTACCTTTTGCATTAATAATAAGTGTATGAATTTGTATGGACGTAACTCCGTTTATACTTCTTCTTTATTAACTAAAAATAATTATCAAGCAGCTCTTGTAAACAAATTGTAGCACTTAAGACACGACTTCTTTTTGTAATGGGAAACATGTTTATAAGCTCTAAGGCTGTATCTACACACTGTGTTAACGTTACTTAGCACGTACTTTGGCTAAAGGAAGGTTTGTACGAGCCCGTCCAGCGCTGACTTGCAACTGGGCTCGTGTAGACACTAGTTTCAACCCAGTCCAGTACTGACTTCGCGCCCTCAAATCAGTCCAGTTGACTAACCTACCTGTCTATTTTTCGACCCAGTAGCTTCCCCCCGCCTGACTTACTGCCGATCTCGTCTACATGAACCCACTGCTGGGTCCTAAATTCCGAGTCACAGTGTCCAGTCACTGCCATCGTATAAATCAGGCATGAGCGTCGGTCCTGTCACTGTAACAAAACTGACAAGCTACAAATGCAAGATAGAGACGGGAACATTTCAAAGCACATGGTCAGTAACGATTATGGATCTCGGCATAAAATACATCAGACAGAATATTCAGGGTTTAACCATCTAAGAAAAAAATATCTTCCCTTATGCAAAAGCAAAAAAAAAACAACGGGTTGCACTCTAGGAGTGCCGGCAGAAGTGAAAACTTGAATATTAACGTTGTGCATTTTTCATATTTTGTCTTACGAATTTTCGATCAGGTCACGTGTCCTGACGCGAGTTTAACATTTTTTACCCATCACAAAAATAGTGCACAACGCCGCTAAAGAAGTTTTCACTTCAAAAACATTAACTTCAACTGTGGAGCCTCGAAAACGTCCTTTAAATAGTAGGGCCCCATGAATTCTCAAAAAAACTGTCTAAGTCAAACAGTTTCACATAATCCAATCTACCTTTCTTTTAAAAATTTGCGTGATATAAAAAATCATTAGACGATCCAGCCAGCTTAATTGAACGATCTGGTAAAGCCGCTTTAAGTGCTTCTAATCCTTATTGCCTTTTAGCTAGCGTAAAATTGCTAATGAGTCGAATCTCTATTCTATGAAAGGGGCTGTAAGAAGGCGCTTTTTGAAGCAGGTAGGAGTTGTGGCTTATTATGTTTATGTTCTTGTAATTTAATGAAAATATTAGTTTTTCGTTGTGAGTTGACGTTAAGGTACCATTCCGTAGCCGACCGCAGGCGGCAGCAGCAGGCGACGTGTCGCCGCGACGCGATTGGTTTCTATAAATTTCTATGAAACCAACGTGTTTGCTAGTTACGGAAAGTATTTCATTGAAATTCATAGAAACCTGTCGTGCCACGGCGACACCGTCGCTTGCTGCTGCCGCCTGTGGTTGGCTACGGAGTAGTACCTTTACATTTGAATTATGCATGGATGCATAGTGACAGGGTCAGGCCCGGGTCGACGGCGCGTTGTGTTCCACGCGCGCCTCAAAGAGATATCAGCAACTGAAGGGGTTTGTCAGGACCGATGCCTACCGGGGTTGCAGGAAAGTTCGAAAGGGATACCGAGGCCCCTGGCAAAGTACAGGCAACTGAAGGGACACGGGTGGGTTTTAGTCACTAAGAGTCTGACACGCCCTCCCGCTCCGCCCAGAGCGGGAGAAGTTATTTGATAATTACCCACACAAAAAAAAAACAAAAAAGGGACACATTGGAGTAAACTTAAGTGACACTAGTAGTACAAGTATCTACTGTATCCTGTCTTCAGACTTAGTAGCAAACACTTATTATAGGGAATAAGATAGAAGAAGGAACAAGGTACATAAACAGTTTGCTGCAATTGGCTTAACATACTCATGTTAATACCTAAAACCTCTTCCCGAACCGATGAATGGTAAATCGCCATCGTCATTCACAGCCTTGTTGAACCTACTTGCTCAGAATAGGTCCTTCCTTTTCTGCCACGCTTCCCTGGTTAGTGCTAGTCTTACCCAGGTCTTACCTATGCAATACTTTGGAGATTATTCACTCATCTGTAAAATATCGCATAATAATTTCGCCAGGAAGCGCCATCTTATCGCTCCCCTGGCAACACCATACCTTTGGACAAAGCTCTCCAACCATTGTGCGGTGTACTACAGAATGAGATCTTATTATAGATTGCCGGTTCACAGGCAGTAATCGATCTCCTCTAGCCAGATAATACCTTTAATATCGCAGAGGTTGAATAGCTCTTTGTGAGTTATTCTACAATACGGAGTTGAAAGCGCCATCTTAGGGCTTTTTGTGTGCGATATTTTTTTTCTTTTCTTGTAAATGATGCGTGTGGAAGTTCATGGCTTGTGTGCTCGTGTTTTCTGTTTTGTTTTGGGGTAATTTCATTGTTAAAATTTTTTGCGAAAACTAATGCCGCAATTACACTATCATATATTTATCATACAAATATGATTTCATATCTGTCAAATTCTATGATCATAGTTAAATGCTGTTCTTCATTTTTACATATTACACTTATATGATCATTTAAACGTCATACTTAATCAAGATGGATAACGATTTATCCGTGTTTGATTTAGCCATTTTTGAGGTTAGACGGATTGATCATATTCGTACGCTTGCTATGAAATAGGATCCCATAACTATGATCATAGACAATATGAATCATATGTAGTTATTATACCGTCATAGGTTATTCATATAAAAATGACTCATACATCTCTGATCCTATTTCTATGATAGGGACATACAAAAGTTACACCATATTTTCAGGTTATTGGTTTGTCCCCCGCCTGCAATATCATAAAATTCTATAGAAAATAATGCTTGTTTTTCTGAAATGAAATTGTTTATTCTGTAAATAGCATATTACCATCACTTTTACAAGTCATATTAAAAAAAAATTAAGAAAAAAATAATTGTTAGATGAGTTCGGCGTTTCCTATCTGACTACTCCGAGAAGAAAGACCGAAACAAACTCGGAGATCACAGTCTCTTATAAAGTCCAGACATAATCTTGGTCAGGCCATATGAGGATCTTATATTAGTGTCTGAAATGGTATATTAAGGAAAGAACCACACAGATTTGAGTGGACCTGTCCTGTATTATATCTATCTTTTGTCAAATTCAAATTATTACCAACATAATTGTTAGTATCAATTAGGTGGAACAGAATTATTGAATGTCCAATTATACAATGTCATATTTATTTCAAATCTTAAGTTATTTTCTTCCTGCGGCAAACTGTTACTATATGGAAATATAAACAACACAATTTTTTAATTCTATTTTCAATTAGGGACTTTTATGACCGCAATGCGTATGACAGTCCCATCGTACTCTAAACACATACTACTACGGATCACATTTGGGCCATGAACCCGAACAGACTCTTCGCATCATCTCCATTTGGTTGAGACAGAATGTTATGAAATGTGCCCATATCAAGTTGGTTCCACTTCAAGACCCCAAACAGATCCCTTCTTTGAGCCTCATATCGAACACATTCCATCAATAAGTGATGTAAGTCCTCCACAACTCCACACTCCACACAATTAGGCGAATTAGCCCCCTATTACCCATAAAAATTAATAAGGTAGTGTCCTGGCTAAAGTTAAATTTAATCATTTATTTCATAATGTCAAATAAAGAACAACCAGGCATACAGTAATTTATTTAGAGTGTCCTGAATATTCATCTGTCAACAAGTGGCCTAAGTCCTTTCCAATCTCATCGCAAAATAATACTACCTCTTTTCTTATAATTTGTTTATATTTTTTATTTGAACCATTGATAGCAGGAAATGTCAAATCAACACAGGGCTGCGGTAAGGTGGTATTGCAAGTTGGCAATAAATGATCCGTACTTTGGTTGGTGTTTGACACGGCTCACAGTTTTTTTTTTTTGTGAGTTTACCAGCTCATTCATTGCCAACACATATTCCCTCATTAGCTGTTCAGAGGTATTATATTTGTTAGTCATCGAACTAAGTTCCTCCTATAAATAATCAAGTTCAGATTGTAAATACTCTGTGCCAATGTTGTATTTCCTAGTACTTTATTCCAAATTAAAATAATTCTCTTTTTAGTTATGTGATTTTGCGGTCGGGTTTTTGTTTTTTTTTACTATTTATTTTACTATCAATAAATACTACCAATCTAAACTCTTATAAACAAAAACTGGTTCGACACAAACATGTCCCATTTATAATAATAATTCACTTATTTCAGACATGGTCCATACAGAATATAAAAACTTAAGTACATTAAAATAATCAATAAAAAATCAAATTAAAATTATACATACACATTACAATGATATAATCAAAAAATACGCATACGCATATATTTATACGCTATCAAAAACTTTTTAAACCAATTTATTCTATGTTCTATGTTCTATGTTAGGGGGTTTGGTTTCCGCACTTAGTCCGTCAGGTGGACCATTGTGCGTGGGCCATAGCGGCCGTTTGGTGGTTATTCCAACCAGCCCACCTCCCTCCAGAAGCTGATTAGGTCTCCTGGTCTGTTTAGAACGTCTGTGTATGATCTGGGTGACCCGAGGGTTTCTGTTCTAATCTGGGTGACGCCCGTACATTCGAAGAGCACGTGCGCAACGGTCTCCTCAGCCTCCATGCACGCCCTGCACAGAGGACTGTCCGTTATGCCTATTGTGTGGAAGTGCTTGTTTAGCGAACAGTGTCCCGTGATGGTCCCCGTCACCAGGCGCAGGCCGTTCCTGTCCAGGCGTAGCAAACGCCTGGTCAGCCTGCTGTCCAAAGATGGCATAGCCTCCTTTGACTGCCTGCAACCTGGTGTCGAGGTCCACCAACGTTCCGCTTGTGTGTGGGTAAACTTCTGCAGCCACCTGCGTATTTGGTTGAAGGGTATGGGTACGATAGGCTCGGGTCCGCAGACTGCCGTGCTGGATCCACGTCTAGCAAGTTCGTCAGCCGCGTCGTTACCTAGCGATCCGCTGTGTCCTTTTATCCATTGCAGTGTCACCGTGTTGCGGCTAGATACCGTTATTTGTTCTAGTGCATCGTGACATTCTAGTGTTAGCTTCGAGGTAGTATATTTCTTCCGTAAGGATTGGAGAACTGAGGCGCTGTCGGAGAGTATGCGTATGTGGCTGTCCGTAACCCTCCTGGCTTCTAGGGCGTGGACCGCTTGTATGATGCCCACACACTCCGCCTGATAGACGGTGTTGAACATTCCCAGCGGTCTGGATATATTTATGTTGAGGTCATGTGAGAAAACTCCGACTCCGGTACCTGAGTCGGTCTTTGATCCGTCGGTGTAAACTCTCATCTCTTTTGGGCCTGAGTAGTCACACTGTTCTTCTGTAAGTGTTATATTGTAGTGTCTTTGAAAGTGGTGTGTTTTCGGGGCTTTGTCGCAGGGTGATGCCATCATTGGCTCACGTTTGATCGCATCCTCCTTAATGCGTATGTGCTTAACTCTGGAGTCGTTGCATAGGGTTCCTGTTAAATGGAGCCTAAAGGTGGCCAGGGCCGCCTCCTCCCGCACGATGAGGTGCAGAGGTGGCAGTCCCAGCATTGCCTGTAGAGCGGCGGTGGGTGCAGTTCTCATACTACCAGTGATTGCGACGCAAGCAAACCGCTGTAGTTTTTCGAGATCTTTTTGGGCTGTGCACCGGTCTGTCCTGGGCCACCAGACCAGTGAGCCGTATGTGATAATCGGTCGGATAACTGTGGTGTATAGCCAGTGGGTGACCTTGGGGCTGATTCCCCAATTTCGGCCAAGCAGTCGTTTGCACTGCCACAGAGATATGCTGGCTTTTGTGGTGATATAGTTCGTGTGTTTTGCCCAGTTCAGTTGTTTGTCCAGATAGATGCCCAGGTATTTGGTTTCTGTTGAGAGGCTTAGGGTTGTTCCGAAGAATCGTGGCAGTTGTAGTGTTGTCAGTTTCCTCTTCTTCGTAAAGAGAACCAGTTCGGTTTTTGTAGGGTTTACTGAGAGTTGGTGATTGTTGCACCATTCCTCTACTATTTTCAGGGCATGACGCATGAGGTTGCATAGAGTGTTTTCGTGGGTGCCGTTAATTATTATGGTTATGTCGTCAGCGTAGCCTACGGTGAAATAACCTTTGTCGTTGAGTGTTTTGATGAGGCTGTCTACTACCAGGTTCCATAGGAGAGGCGAGAGGACTCCCCCTTGCGGGCATCCCTTCGCAACGATGGCTCTCGTAGTGTCATTTACTGTGAGTTGTACAGCCCTTAGTTTGAGCATGTTGGTGATCCAGCCACTCAGTGTCGAGTCTATGCTGTGTCTGTCGAGGGCCGTGTTTATGCTGTTGAACGTGGTTTTGTCAAAGGCGCCCTCGATGTCAATGAAGGCAGCCAGTGCCGAGCACTTGTGATCCACTGCACATTCAATTTTGGAAACCACGCTGTGGAGCGCTGATTCCGTTGATTTGCCTGTGGAGTACGCATGCTGTTGTTTGTGTAGTGGTTTTACCCGGAGAGGTCCGTCTCGGATGTGCCTGTCACAGAGTCTCTCAAGGGTTTTCAGTAGGAAGGATGTGAGGCTTATGGGCCTATAAGCCTTGGGTTGCGTGTAGTCGGTTTTGCCAGGTTTGGGTATAAAAATGACCTTCACCTCGCGCCATGCGACAGGTACGAGCCTGAGTGCTATGCAGGCTCGAAATATCTCCACTAGCCATGGTGTGAGATAGTCCACCCCCCACTGCAACAGGGCTGGGAAGATGCCATCCAGCCCTGCCGACTTGTATGGCTGAAAGGTGTTAATAGCCCACTTTACTCGGTCATCTGTTATCATGTTGCGTGCTCGTGACCAGTCTTGATCCGTTGGGGTCCATTCTGGCTCAGCCTCCCACGTCCTGTCCTCCAGGACTGCACAGTCTGGGAAGTGGGTTTCGAGAAGGACCTTACTGGTTTCACGGTCAGTCAGTGTGTAAGAGTTGTCGGGTTTTTTAAGCGCGCCGAGGGTTCGGTCCTGATCGGTTGACAGGATCTTCCTTACCCTTGCGGCTTCATTGTTTGTCTCGATGGATTCGCAGAACTTACGCCATGCTGTCCTTCTGGCGGTTCTAATCTGCTTTTTGTATATATATTGGGTTTCTTTGTATAACTCCCAGTCGTCCGGGAGTCTAGTATTTTTGGCTCTGTTAAATTGCTTACGTAGCGCATCTCTGAGTTTACTAAGTTCAGCGTTCCACCAGGGGTTTCTCTCCTTCTTGGTCTGTGGCGCTCTTAGTTTACAGCATGCGTGGTATGCTTCGGTTATATATTCAGATAGTTTTGTTACGGTGTATTCTAATTGTGTTCGGTCTCTTATGGTAAATTGCGCTAGGTGTTTAGCCAATAGGGAGGCCAGGAGGCGTTTGTACCCGGGAACATTGGTGCGCCTTGGGTTTCGCCTCGGATCGGGTTTTCTAGTGTTGGTATTTAGTGAGAAGCGGATCCTTCTGTGATCAGAACAGGAAGGTTCGTCCGATACGTGCCAGTTTGTAATAAGGTTTGTCGCGTTTTCCGTAGCAAGTGTTAGGTCTATAATTGTTTGTCCACGGACTGTGACCCAAGTGGGTTCTGAGCCGCGGTTTATAATATTAAGGTTAGTAGAGAATAAATAGGTGGATAGTACCTCTCCTCTGGAGTTCGGTGCGTCGCTGCCCCAGAGTGGGTGGTGGGCGTTCGAGTCGGTGCCGATGATCAGGTCTAGTTCGGCGCGTTCACAGTGTTGCACTAGGTCGGCCATCTCTTTAGGCGGGCAGTCTAAGTCCTCGCCTGGCATGTATACCGAGGTCAGTACAACATCTGGAACGCTACCTTCGGTCTGGAGCCTGACAGCTGTCAGATCTCTGGAACAGAATTGGGTGAGTGGTGCGATAGGAATGTCTTTGGGTATGTAGATGCAGGTTCTTGGCTTATCTGAGCTGTGTGTGTTGAGAATTAGCTTACCTCCGATGTTACCGAGGCCACATATTCTATTGTTCCTGATCCACGGCTCTTGGATCAGTGCGATGGTTCGGGGCTTGACCTCCAGTGCCCTGCGTAGGTTAGCCGTGGCAGTCTGGCTGTGCTGGAGGTTGGTCTGGATGATGTTGATGGGTGTTGACGGCGATGGAGAGGAGTTAGTCGGAGGTGGATCCATCGGACAGCCTCTCCCCTACCTCCTCTCTGTATTTATCGAGCTCTACCCCCGGCGACGAGGCGAGTAGACGCTCGCTCCAGCCAGGTGATTCGGGCGGATTGGTGTCGGCGTCATCGGCCATGACCGCTCGGGCCATGACCTCCTCCAGCTGGTCGATCTCTGGGTCGTCCGTCTGTGTCAGCGTCGGTTGTGCGGTCTTAAGGTCGCTGTCGGTCTGGACGTCAGAGGGTTCGGCCGTGGGCCAGAAGCGTACGTATATCGACCCGAGCAGGTATGATATACGTCGCTCCCTGGCCCGGACCTTTACGGCTTCCTCCGGTGGCACACCCAGGGTCAAATAAGTCCCGTAGTTGTCGCCACCGACGGTAGTCGCCCTGTACAGTGACCACCTGGCGATGTCGTACCAGGTATTCTGACGGATCAGAATACCTTGGAGTCTGGCTACGTCACCTCTGTAGCGAGGGACAAATAGCGAGACTCGGACACGGGTGGGCACGTCAGTCTGTCTCAGTACCGTGAGTGTCAGGTCTGTATCTGGGAGTCGTATTTTGGGCACGTTCTGGGTCAACCAGGTCAGGGCACAGTCATCCTCGCACCACATCTGCACGGTACCTTCCGCTACCCTTGGGTATCCGCGGAAAGCAGGGAGTGGCGCCGTCGGGTCCGTGTCCATGACCAGGTTTTCCAGTCCAGTCTTGATGAGTTCAGCCTCGTCCTTTGTCAGGTCTCTGGAGGGGGGTGGAAGGCAGATTGCTACGGCCAGCCGCGCAGGGATGTCCTTCGTGGCTCGCGCGTAGGTCCTCTGCTCCCTTTGAGCGGAGTGGATTCTCACCCGTTTGGCGTCCCCCTGGATCGCGCTCGGTGAGGCCGTGTCGTCAGGGCGTCCCCTCTTCGCCGGTCCTGTACCGCTCGGTCCAGGTCGCGGCTTAGAGGTGCCAGGCTGGTTATTTTTTGCCGGCGACGTCTGGTGTGAGGCACCACCCCGCTTGCCCCTGTTGTGTTTTGGTCGAGGTCGGTCGTGGGATTCGTCTTTGTCTTGGGGTCGGCTGTCGGTCCCGGCGGACTCGGTCGCCTGCAGAGGCTTTTCGCGCTGGGTTGCCCCTTCGCAAGCACGCCCCTGCAGGCGTGGTTCCGCGTCCGGCCGCTTTGCGCGCTGAGTTTCCCCTTCGCGCTCTCGCGGCTGGTCGCGTGCATCCGGCCCCTTTTCGCGCTGGGTTTCCCCTTCGCGGACTTGGGGCCGGACGCGCACCTCCCCTTCGACGTCCGATTGCGCTTCGCGCTGGCTAATGCCTTCGCGGATTTTGCGCTTTCGTTCGCCGATTCTCTTCTTCCGGGCCTGGATTTTTTCGCGCTTAGTCAGCAGGCGTACTTCACCACAGGCAGCCGGAAGAGTGTTGGGGTTGCCAGATCCATCATCTTCCCCCGTCTCTGTTTGTCTGTGTTGGTCTGGGTCTTTGTCCGGGTTTGTTTTGCTGTTCCGCACGGTGCTCTGTTGCCAGAGGCTCGTGGGAGGCACAACCCGTGTCATGGGTATTGGCGCGTTGGTCGCAGCCGAGGTTGGGTGTATGGGCGCGTTTGACGCAGCCTGTGTAGTGGGCGCTAAGTCAGCAGCCGGCCGCGCTAAGAAGCGCGGCAACAATCTCTCTATTAGGCAGTTTGATGCCCCCCCCAGAATACGATGGGGGCTGACCGCCGGAGCGGTGTGGGATTCCCCGGCTTGGCCGGGACCCACCTGGGTAGTTATTTCGTCATCCTGCTGCATTGTAACGGGTGGTGGGCTTTTTTGGAATCGAGGTTACCCTTCCTCTGGGACCGACGGGATAAAGGAGAAGGAGGGACGGCGTTTGTTGGATGGAGGGTGTGGGTTCTTGGGGGTCACCCTAGGCTTGGGATTTGGCCTAGGGGTTTAGGATCGACGGGATATGTATGAATAGGGAGGGATGGCTCGGTTTGTTGGTGGGTAGCATAGGAAGAGGTATAAAGGTTACCCTAAGCCTGGGATTTGGCTTTCGAGAACTTCTCTTGTCCGGGATCTTAAGAGAGATGCTCCGAGTGCAGGATCGCCCACTAACGGTCCAATATAACCATCAGTGGTCGGTCCCGCAGCCGAAGTTGGGCTATCCGCAACCTGCCCACCCGCTCGGTTGCATGAGAAGAAGTGCCTGGCAGTCTGGGTCGCCCCACCACGGATGTACGTATACATTTGCGTTGGAGCGATCCAGCCTTCCCCGAGTTTAGGCCAAAAACAACCAATTTATTATTCCTCATTAAATTTAAACATAATATATCCTATATATTTGTAATCCCCTTTTAACTTCCTTTATTTTGATACCCTACTCGATAAATTTGGTTATATTTTTTTAAATTAACGTATTACTTTTTCGCGCCAAAAATCCTTCATTTTGATTTTTTTTTCAAACACCTCTCTAAAGACACTTGGGTTTTTAAGACGAATATAAAGATACCTTAACCATCGAAATCCATGCAGCCGTTTGGAAGATACGAGGTAATAAAGAAATTTACCAATATACATACATACAAGATACGCGCGAAAAACATAACTCTTCCTTGGCAGTCGGATAAAAAGGTCACTTATTAACTTGATTACGAACTCCTACACAATACAAGTCACTTATACCTACAACGTTACAATATAATTTAAAAGAGTGTCCATGGATTTTCTTGCCCGTTCTACTCTATAGGAACCTACTGCGCTATGGAATGAGCAACAAGTTTTATATTTCTGACTGACCGACCCCTTGACAATTCAAAAGTGTCTGTAAGTGTTTTAATTAAATTAAATGGTTTGAGTTTGATTTTGAGTTTTAACAATAGTTGGATTATTCGTAAAAAGACGAAGTGATATAGTGTTTAGAACTGGAAACAATATGAAGTTTGAACAGAATGACAGCATACATTATTTTACCATTTCCCAAAAATATGACATATCTGTTGCAGAATGCAGCATCCTTTTATGACGTTGGCTACCCGACAGTTTACCGAAATTTCCTCGGGGACATAAACAGCAGGATAGTCAACATGCATCGTGAACAAGTCGCGCCGCATTGCCAGTATAAAAAATATTAATAAGTGATGAAAATATGTAGGTTTACTCATATAAAACATTACTCTGGCTAAAGGCTGATTACTGCGCCTAACCGACTTTTAAACGACGTCTAAACGAGTAGTCTTAATGATTTGGAAAAAATATATGTGGAATTAGAGAATTTTATTAATAACTTAAAATATGAATATTTTAAATTATGATTATATTTCATAGTGAAATCAATTTGTAAAGTTATATCTAACGCGGATAAAAAACTGGGAATCACGCAAAATCTATCAAGCATATTTTTCTGGTAATTTAATTACACTATCACAAATCTTCACCATTTTAAAGGTAATTTAATTATTGATCTTTTAGTAGGTATACGTGTTTTATTAAATACCTCATAAATACTCAAGGTCACGGGCATATATCTGCGTCTCAACGCTGTTTTTACACTTGCATTTGTTAATTAGTAAGGCCTCCTAGTGCGTTGGACGTGCGTGCGCTCCCAAAAGGTGGACCGATGACCTGGTGAAGGCCGCAGGAATACGTTGGCTGCAAGAAGCACAGAAACGGTCGAAGTGGCTATGCTTGGGGGAGGCCACGTCCAGCAGAGGACGTCTCTCGGCTGAAATGATGATGATGATGGTGAAGTAGTAAGTTGATGGCTAAGTAAGGTCCTCGTGGGTAAATAATAACAGCCGCACGGGTCGATCGAAGGTTAAGCTACGCTTGCGGAGGTCGGTCCGTGGATGGGTGAACATGCTTACTTATGGTTACGTTGGTCTCGGCTGTTTATGACAGTCGTTACGGGTAGTCAGAAGCCCAAAGTCTGACAACCAGTCTTACCAAGGGGTATCATGTATCAGTAACTGGGTTGTCGAGATCAGATAGGAAGACGCTCCATGTAAAATACTGGTCTTTACCAGTTAGACTGGAAGCAGACCCCAACATAGTTGGGAGATGGCAGGCAGATTGAACTAGTAAGGAACAAAATGAAAAATGTCGACGAGTGCAAGTGTAACCCGCCCGCGCGTCCCCTCACCCCGACAGAAACTTGACGTCTCGAGTCTATACGTGACACTTCAAACTATACTCACCACTTATCTAACGAAAATGTAAAGCAGCCCTAAGACAAGGCACAGTCGTTTAGTCGCTGCAGGTAGAAACTTGTTGGGAATAAAAATGTACGGAAAGAAAAAAAAATTAGGAATGGAACCCTTGAGCAGGTCAAACAGAAGGTATAACATAACATAACAGGTGGTTATAATTGATATGCGAACGAAATAGGGTGCAAACATAAATGAAATGAAATACAATTGTTTATTCTGTAAATAGGATATTGGAATCACTTTTACACGTCATCTTAAAAAAATATATTAAAAATTAGCTAGATGAGTTCGGCGTTTCCTACCTGACTACTCTGAGAAGAAAGGCCGAAACAAACTCAGAGGTCACAGTCTCTTTTAAAGCCCAGACATAATCTTGGTCAGGCCATATGAGGAACATGTAGATTAGTGTCTGAAATGGTCTTTTGAGAAAAGAACCACACGGATTTGAGTGGACCTGTCCAGTCAGTGCAAGCATTTGTCAGTAATCGTGGAGCTCAACTCAGAACATAATTATAATTCTTTGCCTACATTTTGACCAAAGAACTTTTCCTGTTGACGACAGCTGTGCGGACGAATTGTATGATGCCCTATGATTCTTTTCCCTTCTTTTTTATATACATGCATATTAACATAAACATTAAAAAAATAACATAACAAGTGCCGTCTCTTTTAAACAATAAACAATAGGGATGTTGCCAATTAATTTTTTTTTTGTCCGTCAGGTAAATAATTAAAAAATAATGGACTCGTATTTTTTCTTTTTTTACGTAATCAAAACATAACGGCAATAAATTGAGTAGGGAATACTTTAAAATGTGACATGACGTCACACCCCGGTAGATTTTATAATGAATTGTGACGTAGCGAGCCCCCACTCCGCAACATTAAAGCGTTTTATCTAAGTTTTTTTTAATATGATTTTTTATTAATATGATAAAGCAAAAAATACGTGTCTAATATTTTTTTATTATCTGGCTGACGGACTTTTTCTCCCCAGTCAACCTCCCTATTAGTATATTGTTTAAAAGAGACGGCACTTTAATGTCGCGATCGCGTGTGTCCACCATTGCAAATGTAGTGCCGTCTCTTTTAAACAATATACTAAATTGTTATCAAGAAGTTAAGACATTATTATTTAAGTCCCAACAATTATTATTACTTTCAAACCATTGTAAATTTATTACTATGGAAATATTACACGGTTCAAAAAAATTGATTAATTTTGATTAAACGCATAGAAATTAAAGTCATGACCGACATGGAATGATTTACTTTTATGTTTACACGAATAAAACTGTAACATAACATAATTGTAATCCTTGACGGGTTAGGCAGAGGTGTGCCAATAGTACACCCACATTTCGCCAGTTATGTTTAAGTCCTATGTAATAGAGGGCCGATTGCAATCAATCGGGCACAAATCCAGACTCCGGGCTGCTACTGAGAAATTCCAGATGGAAAACCCTATAACACTTTGCACGACCCGGGCATCGAACCCGGGACCTCATGCTCAGCAGTAGCACTTGCGAGCACTAGACCAACGAGACAATCATGTAACATTGCTCTAGTGATAATATTTTGCTTATCAAAACTTTCGTGTCTAGAATATTACGCAAATGAGATCCAGCGAGAGCTAATTGGTGTACTGCTGTACCCCACTTTACAAATTTAGTTTAACCTATTCATTTGAAACTACTGGGAACATACCCAATGAAATATTAAAGTAACCCGCAATAAAGACCTCGTTTCAAAGCATATACGCTCAGCAGATTTTGGTTTTGCACTACTTTTTTTATAATAGGGACATAAAACAGTTACACGCTGCAGATTACAGAGAAATACTTAAACACCTGTGTAAATGTTGACGTTACAAAGTGCTTTTTTTGTGCCTAATTGAAATAAATTATTTGACTTTGACTTTGACTTTGGTGTCATTGGTTTAGAATGTTCGTTTCCTGCCACCGACTTTCGAAGTTATGGTACCGACCCCACACAAATTCGAATATCATCTGCTACGCAAATAACGGTGACAGGAAGTTATTATACCATCATCCACATAGAACTAGTGCGAAAAATACGAATTATTGAAGCTTACTCAAAACCTACCAAAGATGATATGATAAAATTAACCTATATGGGACCACCGTGTAAACTTCCTACCAAATGAAAATAAAGATGTTGAGTGGGAAAAAAACTATTTAGTCCTTCAGTCTTCAACCATTTTTCAGATTATCTAAAGTACATACATCTTTTATGGGGTACTGTGTTAAATGTTACAACAAAATACCTTGTGATATTTTGCAATTAAATGAAAGAAAATTTAAAGCTCATATTAAAAGTACACTTTGTAAACAAGCATATTACAAATTAGAGGATTATATCCAAGATAAGAATGCTTGGAAACATGCTGGTCCTGCTCCATAGGATAATTTAGAATCAAGACAAAATCAAACTGGTTGCAAATTTAAGTGTATATTTTATTATATGACATTGATTTTACTTTCTATGACGAATTCCTCGCACACTGACTTATTAATTGTGGAATCTTAGGAGGATCGTATACTTTTACAATGTTTGTAAATATGTGAGCACCATGTATCTATCACATAATGAGTTTATCTGTTGTTGCTTCATTTTTAATTCTTAATTCTTTTTACCTATTGTGGTATAATAATTTTATTCTAGGTGCATCGTCCTCACATATAATTATATAACTAATGTACTTATACAAAATATTGTAAAACATTTTAAAAGAGTAACGGTGGAGTTTCTTGCCCATTCTTCTCCATACGAAAACTACCTTTTGGAAGGGGCAACTAGAATCAATTAAATTTTCTTGTAAATTTTTGACGTTCAAAAGTGCCTTATACGGGCCTACTTGAAATAAATGATTTGACTTTGACTTTGAGTCAGATAATAAAAAAATATTAGACAAGTATTTTTTCTTTTTTTACGTAATCAAAAGATAACGGCAATACATTGCATACATTTAGCTCCCTTCAAAATGGTTGAGCTGAATGGTGCTAATCCCTCATGTTCGTGAACGGGCGCCGTCAGTAGAGACTGGTCATCTCTTAGCTGCCATGGCTTATTTTAATTTTTGAATTGTTCTTTTTTTTATATTTTTATTACGGACGCTTTTAACGTGCACGTCTAAGCTACATTGTTCTCACATGTATAATTTCAACGTTAATGATGTATATGCCAATATTTTGTAAAAAAAAAAAATATTTAAAAGAGTGTCCGTGGAGTTTCTTGCCCGTTCTTCTCTCCATAGGTACCTACTACGCTTTGGAATGGGCAACTAGCTTCATATTTCTGACTGACCGACTTCTTGACAATTCAAAAGTGCCTGTAAATGGTTTAATTGAAATAAATGCTTTGAGTTTGAGTTTGAGTTTATTGAGTAGGCAATACATTAAAATGTGGCATAAATGTGAACCGGTAGATTTTATACTGACTTGTGACGTAACGAGCCCCCACTCCGCAACTTTAAAGCGTTTTATCTAAACCATTTTTTATTAATATGATAAAGCAAAAAATACGTGTTTAATATTTTTTATTATCTGACTGACGGACTGAATAGTTTTTTTTTTCAAGTCAACATCCCTATTAGTATATTGTTTTAAAGAGACGGCACTTTAACGCCGCGATCGCGCGTGTCACCATTGCAAATGTAAAGGTAAGGGAGAAAAAAAGGTTTAGTGGCATAAATTCTGCGATTTGGAATTGTATTCTGGGTTAATTGTAGTATGAGAGAACAAGTGTTCCCAAAAACGATTTATAAGGGCAATGTGTGGCCTGAAAATGACAAACAGTTGTGTACCTATGTTCAAGTCCCTAAAAGTGTTAACATTTCCGGCATTATATATTTTAGAAATGGCCATTTTTGTGAAAAAATATAAGAACTACTTTCTAACAGTGTCAGAAACTAGACACAGGCCCTTTGCCTGTTAGAAGCCAATATAGGAACCTATTACAAAATGGTAGTTACAATACAGCTTTTTTTTTTTTTTTTTTTTTTTTTTTTTTGGGTGGGAAATTATCAAATAACTTCTCCCGCTCTGGGTGGAGCGGGAGGGCGTGTCAGACTCTTACTGACTAAAACCCACCCGTGTTCCTTCCGTTGCCTTTACGTTGCCAGGGGCCACGGTATCCCTTTCGGACTTTCCCGCAACCCCGGCAGGCATCGGTCCTATCGGACCCCTTCCGTTGTGCTGACATCTCTTTGAGGCGCGCGTGGAACACAACGCGCCGTCGACCCGGGCCTGGTCCTTATCGGACGGCGAGCTACCCATTGCTCACCGTCCGCAAGCCCGCGCCTACGGTGGCCGGGAGTCGGCCTGCGATTCCCGACGCCCAGGGCGTCTCCTGCGGCGGCTAGGGGCGTGAGGGCGCGAAATTTGCCTCTCCCTCACGCGTTCTGCCTCCTCCTTCGCGAGCATTACTGCTTCGCAGAAGGAGGTGACGGCCTCCCATGCCCTCTCGCTCCGTACCATGGCCTGGACTAGGGCCGGACGCGAGAGATCCCCGCCGCCGATCGCCTCCACGAGGACACGGCGATGCTCTGCCCAAGCCGGACAGACCGAGTTTGAGTTTGACAACCATGTCCGGTGAGGACCTGCGTCAGGCGGAAGGTGAGGACGCCGTGGCGCCTCTCTAGCCACTCCTCAAAGAGGGGACTTATCGCCGCAATAGTGGCGTGCCCAGCACTGGGTTGCGACAATCGCACTCTCCATGACGCCATGAGATCCCGCCGGAGCTCTGTCCGCTGTGCCGCGATTTCTCGCGGCAGCGGAGTTACGCCCCGGCGTTTCGCTTCCTCGCGCCACTCCCAAATGTGCGCGAGGACTTTAGCCTCCAGATCCCATGGCGGTAATCCGGCAAGGAGGCTCGCCGCCTCACCGGAGACCGTGCGGTATCCCCGGACCAGCCGGGTGGCCATGACCCTCTGGGACGCGTTCAACCGGCGGACTGGCCGCCGCCTCAATGAACGCGCCCAAACCGGTGCCCCGTAAAGGGCCATGGACCGCACGACCCCCGCGTATAGCCTCCGGCAGGAGGCGTTTGGACCCCCTAGATTGGGCAGGAGCCGCTTCAAAGCAGCCCCGGCCCGCTCCAGTCTGGGAGCCAAACGTCGGAAGTGCTCCACGAAGTTCCACCGGCTGTCGAGGACGAGTCCTAGGTACTTCATCGTCGACTCGACGCCGATGTGAACTCCTCCTACCGTTATTTGGGAACCCGACGGTGGCGCGTTCCGAGGACCATGAAAACACATGGCCTCGGACTTGTGCAAGGCCACCTCGAGTCCCAGTTGCCGGATCCTGTCCACGATTGTCGCAACCCCGTGTGTCGCTAGTTCGGCCGCCGCCTGGTGCGACCTCCCCTGCGCCAGGACCAACGTGTCGTCAGCGTAACAAACGACGCTGACGCCGCTAGGGAGGTCGGCGCGCAGCACCCAGTCGTATCCGATGTCCCACAGATGCGGCCCCAGGACCGATCCCTGTGGGACACCGCACGACATCTCTTGCCGGTTCCATTCTCCCTCGTGACCGGGGTAGATGACGGCCCTGTCCGTCAAATAGGCCTCGACCACACGACAGAGGTAGGTCGGCATCCGGTGATACCGGAGTGCCTCCCTGATGCAACTCCAGGGCAGGGTATTGAAGGCATTGGCGATGTCTAGAGACACCGCCAAGACGACCCCACCCCGGGCCACAGCGTCCCCCGTCGTGAGGGCTCGCACGCGCATGATGGCGTCCACCGTAGAGCGCCCCCTGCGGAAACCAAACTGGTTCTCCGCCAAATCCGGCCCCACCCGCATCAGCCACCCGACGAGGCGGTCTGCAATGACTCTTTCAAAGAGCTTGCCCACCTCATCGAGCAGCACGATGGGCCGGTAAGCGGACGGAGAGTCCGCAGGGCGCCCCGGCTTCTTGATGAGGACCAGTTTCCCCGTCTTCCAGCGAAGTGGGAACTGGCCCCTCTCCAAGCATGCGCTTAGGAGCCCCCTTAGTCGAGGCCCGAGAGCCTCCAAGGCCAGGACCCAGGCTTTCCCAGGTAAGCCGTCGGGTCCTGGGGCGGTATTTTTGGCATTCAGCCTACGTACCGCCACTCTCATCTCTACCTCAGTCACCTCCGGAGCATCGTCGTCGTCGGCGGTGTGATCCGCATCGGGCACCGCAGTAGGCGGAGCCATGGGCGGGGAGGCATGTTCCCCTCTTGAAGGGAACAGAGCGCTCACCACGTCCCCCACAAGCTGCGGCCGGAGACTCTGCGTCAGCGGGGGAGCCCATGGGCGGAGTTTCTCCCGCACCATCTTGTATGGGCGTCCCCACGGGTCCCTGTTCAGAGTCTCCAGCGACTCCTCGCGGGCCACTCCCCTGGCCCGCAAGATCTCCGCTTGGAGGGCGGTCTTCGCCGCTCTGTACCCCTCGTACAGCTCCGCCTGAATGGCTTCCGTATCCGGAGGACGAATACGGAGCCTGCGGTGCCTGGTGTACCGGCGTCGCGCAGCAACGCACGCATTGCGCAGTGTCGTCAGCTGTTGCGACCACCAGTACACCTGGCGCGAGGCACGTCCGGGCTGGACCCGGGGCATTGCCACGTCACATATTTCGGACATGGCCTCCCGGAACCACTCCGCCTCGTCGTTGATGTCGGCAGGCCTATCCGGTGGTGATACCCAGGCCTGCACGATCGAGGCTTCCAGGAGGAGCTCCCGGTCCAGCTGCTTCAGCGCCCACCGCGGACCACTCGGGGCCTGTCGGACCGGCGCGCTCGAGGTCTGGGCGGAGACGTCAAACCGGATGTACCGGTGATCGGAATAGGTCTCCACCCCCTCCATGACGCGCCAGTCAATTACACGCGGCGACAGAGCGGGGCTGGCGAACGAAATGTCCACCACTGATTCACCCCGCATCCGCACACACGTGGGGACAGAACCCCGATTCAGGACGACCAGGCCTGTCTCCAGAGCCCAGTCCTCCACCATCCTGCCCCGTGTGTCCGTATACCGGGAACCCCAAGCCACATTCTTGGCATTGAAGTCCCCGAGGACGAACACGGGAAGGGAACAGAACCCGACGACGACAACTCTCAACTCCGCAAGGGAGTTGTGGAACTCGGCAAGAGTTCGGCTCGGGGAGAAGTATACCCCTACCACAACAATCTCCCCGAACCGTGCTGCAACGCAACCCCGTCCTCTCTTAACAGCCTCGAGGGACGGAGTACCGGCGGCGGCCGACGAAATTAGGGTCACTGATCCGCTCAGGTCCTCCACCCAGTCGTCCCTGGGCGGGACAAAGTACGGCTCAGCGACCACGGCGATGTTAATCGACCACTGCGCCATGCTCTGGAGCAACAGATCCTGAGCTGCGGCGCAGTGGTTGATGTTCGCCTGTAGGAGGCGTAATGGGGCCATTATTGGCAGTCCATTTCAGCCCCCTCCCGTGCCCCCTGTGAGGGCCCTGCCGCGGCGGCTGCAGCGGCGACAACGACAGTTTTGGAGGCGGCAACGGCGGCGGTGGCGGCGGCTGCGGCCGTGACGGCGGTGGCGGAGGGTTTGCCTTTGGCTTTGGCGGGTGGAGCGCAGGCCTTGCTCCCAATCCGGTGATTGGCCGGCTTGCCAGCTGCCGCACATACAGCGCAGTGCGGCGTGGCGTCACAGGAGCCGGCCTTGTGACCGGCCTGACCACAGCGGTAGCAGTGTCCGCTGCGGTCCACCTCCGAGGTGCATTTAGCTCCCACGTGGTTGCCCACGTGGCAGCGGAAACACCTCAGAGGTCTGGGTTCCAGCAGTTTGACCTGCGCGGAAACCCAGCCCACCAATAGCCTTTGGCCCTCCCCGGCTATTTTCTTGGCCGCTGACACAGGGCAGCTCACCGTAACGGCTCGCATCCCCGTGTAGTCAGGACGGATGGTGCCTGCCCTCACCTGCTCGGCAGAGCACCCCCCAGTCCTAACGACAGCGGCCACAACCTGTCCCTCCGTCACTGAGTCGTCCAAGCCCAGAATACGCATATCAGCGCATTTGGTGGGCCTGGACACTCGGGCCTCGTCCGCGTTTAGGGACGCCCTAAGCCTTGCGGCCAGAGCGTCAGCGGCCGGACCGCTTGCCGCACCGGGGACCTCCAGCATCCGGGCCCCAGTCGCCGTGACCCTTACCCGGATGCCATCGGCGGCGCCGATCTCCTTCAGGTCCACCGCCGCCCCCACCTTGGCGAGCACGTCGCGGTAGGACACGCCCTTTTTCTCCGCCTCTGGCTGTAGCGTAATAACTACAGCTGCGGACTTCGGGGCGCGGAGCCTAGCCGCGACGCTTCGCTCCTTGCGCCGCTGCCGCCTCTCTTTCTTTTTGGCCGCCCTTTTCGCCTTCCCCTTCCTCTCCTTTTCCCCGGCTACTTGCCATTCAGCATCAGCCGGAGGAGATCTAGAAGAAGGAGGTGGGGGCGGCCGTTTCGCCGCTAGGGCCGGGGCTCCCGCTGCCTGGGCCGGGGCCCCCGCTGCCTGGGCCGGGGCCCTCGCCGCCTGTGTAGCCGCCCGTGTAGCCGCCCCGCCCTTGGTCTGCCCCGACGAACCCGGTTTGGCCGAGGCAGCTGCGGTGGCGGCATAAGAGGTCGCCTTTCGTTGGCCAGAGGCTGGCATGCTAGTCGCCAACGGGGGGCGCAGGACGATGGCCTCTATAGCGGAAAAACGAGCCCGCAGGGAAGCCATCTCCTGCCGCACCAGGGTCAGGACCCGATCCTCGGCAGGCACGGGTCGTCCTTGCCCGTGCTGCTCCTTCCCCTGCGGCACCACACAAGGGCCGGCTCCTCGGAGCCCTGCCAGGTCCGCTCGGAGCTCCTCGTTCTCCTTTCGGAGAAGCTCCATGGCGGCTGTCAAGCGGGCGACCTCCGCCCGCATCTCGGACATTCCGTCCGACGGAGGACTGAGGTGTAAGGCCTCCGCTGCCGCCAGGATAGAGGCCATGGCCGCGGGTATGGCCTTGTCTTTAGAGGACTGGATCCTCTTCAAGGCCACACCCTTAATTGCGGCTGCCACTACCTCCGCAAACCTGGCCGCTCGCTCCGAATTGGAGCCACCAGCGGCGTCCGGCTCACTACCTGCAGGCTCTGTAAGGGCCGCCCCTGTGCAGGTCTCTACAGGGTGGTGCTCGCCCGTGGCCAGCCTCTCCAGCTCAGTTGGGCTGGCCTGTCTCGGCTCGCCGGCCTTCTTAGTCGTGAGCCCTCTACCCACACCCTTTCCCCGGGCCGCACCCCGCCGACTGGAGTGGATCTTTGCCCGATGGGCTGAGCTCGAGACCCACTCGTCAGCGGACGACCCCTCTCCCGGTTTGGAGCGCTTCCGGAGGAACTTCCGGTTCCTCCCAGCAGCTCCCACCACTTCGCGCTCCGAGCTCTGACTAGAGCTCCTTGCGCCCGATGCAGCGTCGGACTCCGACCCCACATCACTCCCCTCCTTCTGGTTGGTTTTTGTTTTGGTTTTATCTTTTTCCATATTGTTCCCACGAGTATATAACTTTGTTTATTGACTCAAAAAATTGTGGTTCGCACTAGCGACTAATTCCTTAGCTACCCATTAATCAAGCTTACAACCTCCCTCACGGTGCGCCGCCGCTTGGAGGTTTGGGGTAATTTTTTATAGAGGATTTCTTCCTCGCGGCCCGGGCGGTTAAGCCAAGACCCTCGACCCCCGTCAAGTGCCAGAGACATGACCTTGACACTCTTCGGGGCTACGAGACCAACGGTGGCAGAAGAAAAGACTTCCTCCTGCCTGCCCGACGGCAGTGTTAGTGCACGCCGAGCCCGCACTCCAACGCTGCTCAACGTGTGCTCTCTGCGAGTACACGTTAGAGCGTTCCTCCGACAGGATATTGGCATACGGGCAACGAGACCCCTTAGGCATAAAGTACCTAATGGGGAGTCATTGCCCGTACCCCAGGGTGCACCGTCCCGGAGACTGGCCTTCCCCCCGGACGCATCCATAAGGGAACTCCAGCCCACAGGCACACGGGGAGGTTTCCTGTCCAAGCACCCCCAATACAGCTTTACTTACGAAAAGTGTTTTCGGCATGGGTCCCACCATTTATAACAAAATAGCAAATATTATAAAAAATTACCCAAACCAAATGTTTAAAAAGAAACTGATTGCCCTATTACTTGTCTTGTTATGTGTAATTATTCAATGAATTATTTTTTTAATGACCCTACTCTTTTGATTTAGTTATTGACATTGTATATTTCTTTATTATTATTCCTTTATTTCACTTAAACACTTATAAGTTATATTTTTAAATATTAGAATATAAAAAAATATAAAAACATTTAAAAATATAAAAAATAGTAGCCCACCGGTATCGGGAACAGGGTCCAAGCTACCGGCGGTCAGGGCTCTTGAGAGAGGAACCTCCTAACAATGCGAGCCGTGTCTAGGAGTACCGCTTTCTGAATCAAGCCCTTAATCCAGCCGTCCAACGAGAGCCTCCTTAGGTGTTGGTCGAGGCTCTTGGCAATTAAGCCATTGGCTGATACGACTATCGGCACAATGATCGCTGAGTCCACATCCCACATGTCGACAACCTCGCGAGCCAAGTCAAGATACTTAATCTGTTTATCTTTCTCGGCTTTCACGAGGTTCCCGTCATGCGGGACCGTTATGTCAATAATCATTGCGCGCCGCTCTCCTCGATCCATCACCACTATATCAGGCTTATTGGCAACAATAGTCCTGTCAGTGATGATGGATCGATCCCAGTACAATGTGATATTTCCATTTTCGAGAACTGGGTCGGGGACATACCTGTAGTACGGTACTTCCGATTCCACAAGGCTGTATTTCAGAGCAAGTTGCTGATGGATAATCCTGGCTACAAGGTTGTGTCTATGCAAATACTCTTCGTTAGCTAGACGAGAACACCCGGAGATAATGTGTCGGATTGATTCTCCCGGACGGTGGCATGCCCGACAGATGTCAACCGTGCCGTCCTTCACAATGAATCTCCGGTAATTGTTCTTTATTATTATTATTATGCTAGCTTTAAATTGTATTTCTTTTTCCAGTTTTTATTTGACTTTTTTAAATTTGTAATAAAATTTATTTTGAATGTTTGCATGCCTAATTAGTAGATTGTACAGGGATCTCAACATTTTGTAAACACCTTTATTTATGTACCTACTCTCAAAGCAAATAAATGATTATGATTATGAATGTATAATGACCATAAAATTTTGATTACGTAAAAAAAAAAAACGTGTCCAATATTTTTTTATAATCTATCCGAAGGACAAAAAAACATTTAATTGGCAACATCCCTATTGACGAAAATATAGATGAACATTAAAAGAAACATACAGACGAACATAGAAAGAAAGAAAGAAACAAAAAAAATACGTTTATTTGCGGTAAACATGACGCAAAAAAAGAACACAAAATAAAAAAAATAAACAAGTTTCGGGAAAATATGAGTCACATCCACGCAAACGGCCATCGCTCAGCATAATGCTGCGACCCTATGCAAGACAGAGCCCCAGCGTTGGTTTTCAGCGACAGCCGGCGTTGACGTCATAGAATCTTCTCCTTTTTGGAAGTCGGTTAACAATAAACTTAATTCGTAAATAGTGAGCCATCATCTTTATTTCAATGCTAGTAGAGGTTTCAAATGGCAATGGAGATGTCTATCTATGCTTGGAGTCTCCCTACGTCCGCGTCCCTAATTGATGCCCTGAATAGTGACTACATTTCCAGCTTGCGGTCAAGGAGTCAGCTTGATTTCGTAAATCCTATTCTGGAAAACGAAGATGGCACGTTTCATATAATTTTTAGTCAGGAATTGGGCTACGAATTACGAATATTCTGTGAATATTATACGTTTTGTAGAGATATTCAAGTAAATGGTTATTTATTTTCGTAATCGTACTTTGTGGTTCTTAAGTTCAAAGTATGCGAATGAGAAGAACGTTTTGCATATTCGAGTATTAGTGACCGACAGAACTCAACTCCGTCACCTACGAGTAATACGTTGTTTTAGCAAACTTTCTTTTCACAAAATTAACCAAAATACACTGAAACACTTCCTTTTCGCTAAAAGAAAAAAAATATTCATCAAACATTCTCAAACAAAAAAGTGACTTGATGTCATCTCGACACCTTCTTAAAAGTTTAACTTTGACAATATCGTAAAAATATAAACAAACTCACGTACCGAGGGATGTAGCACAAAATAGACAGGTACAGAAGGTTAGCTCCTATATACATAGACACGTACTACGTATACGTATGGCGATCTTGGTCAAATGGCAGTCGCGAGTGCGTTTGCACTCACCGTACGTGAAGCATGTCTACGTATGCGTGTGTTTGCACTTGCTGTACGTGAAGTGTGTCTATGTGTTCGTGCGTTAGGACTCACTGTACGTAAAGCGTGTCTATTTGTGCGTGCGTTTGCACTCGCTATACGTGAAGCCTGTCTATGTGTGCTTGCGTTTGCACTCGCTGTACGAGAAGCGTTTCTATGCGTGCGTGCGTTTTCGCCCCTTGTATGGATCCTACCTTCTTGTACCTATCTATTATGTGGCTGAAGTATGGAAAGTTCGTGAAATGCCCGCTATGGTTATACCTCTTAAAACGTCCCCTTACAATATCGTATTATTTATTTAGGACGCGCTGTGGTAGAGAGCTCTTGCTATCAAGGATGTCACGACGAGCAACGTTAGCAAGTTTGAGTTAACATTGCCTTGTCATCATGGGCTTCCAGTCTAACCGGATACAGCTGAATACCAGTATTTTACATAGAGCAACTGCCACAACAAACACTAACTAACATTGCTTTGTAAGGTGGTTACATTGAACAAAGATATAGATTTAAAGTGCATAGTATGCATTGAGCGCATTATTACTTTTATTCCCGGTAAAGTATGGTTTAGAAGGTATTTAGAAACGTCGTCGCAGCGGTTTGACAGGCTCGATTACACATTGATTTCAGTCTAGCTCTAGGTTACAGGGTTTAACAGGCCAAGCCCCGCAGTTTGACATTCACGCGCGGTTTACGTCACTTTAAATATGTTTCAGAATGTTACGGTGTTACCTGTCATTTTTTGATTATTTTTGGTAAATTGACGAGAATATCCGTAAGAACAAAGGTTAAAACCGCCCACAGACGATAATAGCCTTTATTTAGCAGTAAAAATACTGATTTATCCGACCGTAACCAATTGGTTGCGGTCGACTCACGCGGTTTTAAATCACTATTTTTTTTATTATAATTCTGAAAAAAATTTAAAGTGACGTAAACCGCTCGGGCTTGACCGGTAAAAAATACCCATCCAAGACAAAGCCGTCACTTACGCATTCTACACATTTGTCATCTGTTTCTGTATTAAAATAATAGCCGGGAAACACTATTATTTTTTATGTTGAAATCGCTGTTTATGGTAGCAAGTAATATAACGCACACAAAACGTTGTGCTTGCAACAATTCAGGGGTCGTGGGGTTATTCAAAGTTAAATAACAACATTTAAAACTTATTTCCATAAAAACAAACGTGGAAAAAAGACTTGGAACCTGGGAACCCTCTGGTTACGGAGATATTGAAATTGCTGCAACCAGAAGGTTCCCGGGTATGGTCTTTACAAGTCAATCACAAGTTTCACAATCCCCTGAAAGATCCTAAAGCTGTGTCAACCCTAGTGCATTGGGCAAAGTCTGAAAATGGAATTCAACTTGAAACTCAATTATTCGTCGAGGTACACTACTATTTATACCTGGACGATTCTTCTCTTATATTTTGTTTCTTGCTATGATGTTCCTTACACAATTTTCAGTAAGTTGTGTTGAAGACTTTATAAGATTTATATTTTTAGGGTTCTGTACCCGAAGAGTGCCAAACGGAACCCCATTAATAAGCCTCCGCTGTCCGTCTGTCAGTCTGTCTGTCAGCGAGCTGTATCTCATGAACCGTAATTGGATGGCAGTTGAAAATTTCACAGATTATGCATTTCTATTGCCTCTATAACAACAAATAATTCGAAGACATGTGACATCTACCAACCCGCACTGGGCCCGCGTGGTGGAATATGGCCCACTCCCTCTCGAAGAAAGCACTGAGTCCCAGCAGTGGGAGCATTATAGGCTGATTTTAAGCTATGCTTATGCTAGGCCCTCTGAATTGGTTGTTGTGCCTAGCATTCGTTTTTTCAGTGGTACCTAAACTGGCGTTTTAACACTTGTTGTAAATGGTAAAAGTTGAGTGGATCTATCAAAGGTAGCAGAGGCCTTATTATGAAGTATTAATGCCATCATTATTCCACTGCGAAAAAAGCACACTGGAATAATGGTGGCATTAATACGTCATAATACGGCCCCAGGAATATTATATAACCTGCATGGCTGAGTTCAGTTGGCTCCAAAAGCTTTCTAAAGAAGAACAGTGCAACAGCTGCACACAAAAAAAAATCCTTCCCGAGAGCGAAATCGTACCTACGTAAAAGCTAATCTGCCCCGCACTACTTTAGTAAAACTTTATAAGCCGTAAGTTTTTTAATTAAATCTAAGTTCCGTTTATTTAAATGTCGTTGGCACTCTTCCAGCTGCAGATCTTTGTTGAAGGGAATAATTTGCTTGTTTGCACTTAGTAGTAGTTATAAAGCTTCTAAGGGCTCGACCTTGAATTTATGCTTGCTTGTACCACACAACACTAAATACATTGAACGCTAAATGAACTTAAAACATCATACTATTTCATTCAATAATTTGAAGTTAGACACATGCTTTAAATAAGTTTAGTGCTAAACATGATTAATAATTGATTTGTGGCGCAAGTGGACCTAAGAATAATACCACTACACCCCTTTTCTGCAGCCCAGCATATTAACTTCAGGCTGTTACTAAGGTACCAAACCAATTCCCTGTAAAATACCGGGAATCTAACCCTGGATAATCGGCAGTATCTGTTTTGGATCCAAATATTGGCCGTAGGATTAGACAATCATTATTTTCTGACAGGTGTTTTGAGTCTACAGCAAGTAAAGATAGATCATGAACTCTTCTATCGAAACAAAAGAGTAACAAAGCTGCCGTATGTCTACAAGTAGCCAATACATTATTCGTGTCTACAGAATAGCTTCTCATATAATATTCTGCTAGTTTGTCGACGTTCCAGACTACAGATTTTTGAGGTACTGGGTTTTTTAATGCAGACTTTAGTATATGAGTAACTAAAACGTGGGAACTTAATTTGGCAGATTCTTCAGGGTTGCTTAGCGTGCAGACCACCGATTTATGTAATAAAATAAAGGCTCTTCAAGCTTCTCTAAGGCTCAAATCAGCAAGAAAACGAGCCAAAACTTGACCTGCGGGTTGGAAGGGGTTTATTTTATGATTTTTTGTCCATGTGACCCACCGATTCCATGCTACTTGATAAGTCTTTTTGGTTAATGGCCGCCAAGAGGATTTTAAGAGCTGTCACTGAGCTTCAGTCTATTCAACTAAGGTCTGGGACCACCCCCAAATGTCCATACTTCTAACGTCATCTCCTGGACTCTTAGAGGTAGGAGGCTTGTCATGATATCTATCAGATGTGATTTCAGTTTCCGGATTGTGAATGAAGTGTAAACGCACGGGCCTTTAGGTCTGCTCTCCAAAAAACTCTCTCCCACTTCGGGACTACTATTAGAAAGACACCCGACGCAGCTAGTACCTTAGGCACTAGGTAAGATGGAAGAAAAACCTAAGCTAGTGGGTAAGTTCAGTTTTGGGAGGACGCATCGTGGTACATTGCTTGAATGTCATTCTGATCCAGTGATACATGATTCATCACAACTTTTGCCCGTTCGGGGAGCCGATGACGAGAAAGATGGTCTGCGTGACAGTTGTATTTTCCCGGAATATGCTGTATTTTCAAGCTGATTTGTTACTGGTCTAAGATTTGAAAAATCTCTCTCGTGAGTTTTAGCAACGAAAGAGACCTGGTCCTCCTTCGTTACTCAGACAGGCTACAACAGTCCTGTTGTCGCACTGAATTAGGACGGTAGACTTGGACATGTTTGGACCTTGCTCTTCTATGGCCTTTAGTATTGCGACCATCTCCTTTTGATTTGATATGGAGTTGTTGCTCTTGTTCTGTCCAAGGTCCTGATCGTGCGTATCCATCGAGCTGAGCACCCCAAGCTACATCCGATGCATCTGTGTTCAGAAAATGTGACGGTGATGGGTTGTGAATCAGAAGCCCGATGACAATTTAGTAGCCACCAATTTAGGTCCTCTTTTACTTCTATAGGTAAAACAGTTTTCTTTTAGCATTTTGTTTAGTAACATTAGTGTGTCCCAAAAAAAGAAGTCTGCCGTTTGGTACTACAAAACTGGCGAAGTTTAGAAGTCCTACCAGGCTTTGTAGTGCTTTCAACGTCGTTATGAGTTTGTGTAACAGATCCAGCACCTTTTCTCTTATTTTTGTGATATTTTCGTGTGGTAACAATCTCTCGTTTGTCCATGGATTCCATAGAACACCTAGCTATTGGTTTTAAATATGAGGCTTTTGCACGGATTTGTGACGGATTTTTGATAGTTTAGGCGATCTAATACTATTTGGACGTGCACTTGTGGAACCTGATGGTCCTGGTGAACCACGCAAAAATCGTCTAAATAGACGAGTATTCGAATACCCTCGTCTTTTAGTGTCTGTGCTACCCAGTTTGTTAGACTCGCGAAGACTTTAGGCGCTATGCCGAGGCCAAAAGGAAGGTAGGTCATTTCAAGCAGTCTTCCTCTGTAACTTAGACGTAGGAATCGTCTATGCGACTGGTGTATTGGCAAATTGAAGTAAGCCTGTGACAGGTCGATTTTGCAAAGCCAGTCGTTTGCTTGGAGAAAATGTGGGACAAGAAACACGTTTATGAGCTTGAATGGGTGTAAACAAAATCGTTCAGATTCTTTAGGGTGAAAATAGGCTGATTGGTGCCATCGACTTTGGGGACCAGAAACATTGAGGACAAGAAACTTGGAGAATGTGGAACTTATTCTAGCACCTCTTGCATTATCATTTGAGAAATGATAGTAGATATTGCCTCGGATACGGCATGGCGACATGGTTTTGTGCATGGGTTATCATTAGAGGTGGTTTTTTGATGAAAGATATGCGATAACCTTTTATTATGCGAAAAAAGGTTTTTGGTGCTCCGAGTTTCTTCCATCGATTGGCATAGAATGTTAACTGGCCCGCTCTGAAGTCTTGTCTGTCAAAACCTGCTTCTCTTTTTCCTCCTGGGGGATATTCGGTGGCTGAAGTCCGTTTTTTGTTATTTCTGTTTGTCTCTTGTCTGTTAGGCTGCTGGTGAGTTCCTCGTAAACGAAAGGGCCCATGATAGTTCTGGCTAGGCCCAAGTGTTCCTATATTAGCGAGTGGTCTTCTTAAATCATACTTGCGAAGTAAGTTTGAAGCCACTGGTTTTATTTGGAGGTAGGAAGGTCTTCTTAAAACCTCCGTTCTCTTCCAACGTTGATGAAAGCAGCTCAGAACTAAAAACCAGTTGATTGGAAGGTGGAATTTTACGCAACGCAAACTTAACAAGAGGATCACGAACATGATGTATTATTCCGTCTCTACACATTTGAATTATTTCTGCGCGATGACCGCAAATAAGTTTAATCATATTTGAAGACTTTAGAGATTTTGTTATGCAACTGATCGGGTGTTAAACTACCTTTTACACGTGCCCAGGATAAAAGATCGGTCATGCTAGTTTGTAATACCTCTCGCTGTTGAAGTGCACAAAAGGTTAGAGCACCATAGGCTTTGTCAGCCAAAGCTAAATGTCTTAAGGGTTCATATAATTTGATTTCTTCGTTGATCTCCAGCTCAGTAAAACCGAGAAATTATATAGTCACATATAATTTCTGCACTTCCGAATACCTAACCATTCATTTTTATTAAAATTCTGAATATCATTCTAAGATTTGAGATAATTTTCAGGAGTCTTAGGAACAGGCGGTTCCTTTAATTTGACTTGTAAATCAAATTTGAATTGGTGTGATACGTTTAATTTTTCATCTACTACATTATAATCGTATAAATACCTATAATCATTATTATCTAATATGGAAATTTCGTCATTACTGCCATCTGCCTGCATTTCTGCTGAACGCCGAGGTGAGTATTCAGAGTTCTTATCGCTATAAAAAACACTTTCTTGTAGCTCGCTAATCTCTTGAGTTAATTGTTGCAATAAATCTGCTTTACGGGAATGGCGCCCCCCCCTCCTTTTTTATAGTGATGGTGACGGAGTTCTTCTAGATAGAAGACTCGACTCGTTTGTCCGACGTTCTCGACGCATTGTAGACCCCTTGGATTGTAACCCTGATGGCCCCGGAGCGTCCATCGTAATTGGATTACTTAAGCTATCCATCCAAATTAAAACAAAAAAAAAAAACTTCGATTTTTTATGGTTCCTATCTCGATGCACCAGCCACCGGTGGAGCAATTAAAAACATACAACCGAAAATAAAAAAAACTTTTGCTGATATATTTAATCACGAACCTATAGTAACATAAACGATTTAGAGTTTAGAGCCATAAAGACGCTAACATACCATTAATCATTGCCAAATCATTATTTCATTTTAAAAAATCCTACAATATTTAGAGCAAATGAGGGTAGTTTGAAAATTAAATACAAGTTTGCATTGCGAATATTATAAATTTATAATGCAATGCTGGCTAAAGGGCAAGTTCGAACGGTAACACTGTTTTTAAATTATATAACTTTGTCCATAAGCATAGTGATTATGCATCGCATCACTGAAAAGTTTTATGAAAATTTTTTTCTACTTACAATTTCGTCCGATGGAACTTGAAATCACTTTTTTGATGAACAATTTAAATTTATTTTTAATTGTTGTCTCGACAACCTCTTTTTACGCGGAAAAAGATGGCAATGATCATAGATTCACTGCCATGGCTATGCCCACATCTGACAGCGCCACCTGGTGAGGAAACAGGATGTGCGAAAGAGATGGATTTATAAAACAAAGGAAAGAGCAAAAGAGAGGGAAATATAGCGGAAACCAGTAGTGCGACTCTCAATCTAGTAAGTTTAATAATGACTTTATATTATTATTATCTGACTTATAATGGGCTATTGAATTAATTCTATACTAATTGGTGTGAGATTTAATAATAGGATAGGTATGTACCTACTCTGATAATTGAATAATAATGATTGATTTGTCACAGGCCAGCGCTTTCTTTACATAAAAAATTAAATTAAATTCGTATATTTCACACTATTTTTGTAGTATTAAAATAATTTAAGACTTTTCTAATCATGACGAGGCAATCCATTAATGCAATTAACATAAATTGAAATAAATAATTGAAAAATAAAAACAAAAGTAGAATAAATTAAATTCTTAAAATAAATATACAATATCAAAACCTTTACTATTAAAGCGTATTTAATAAATTATTTTGATCGAATTCATTCAATTCAATTCATCAAATTAATCCGATAACAAAAATAGTAATTCATGCCATCATATAGCTACTAAACAGTGTTTTGTCAATTATAGAAAAAACTGTTTTTGGCTAAGTCTGTGCACAGCCTAACACAAAGCTCCACGACATAAATAAGTCAAAAAACAAAGCAATTATAATAATGGAAAGCAGCAAAACATCTAAATAACAAAAGTAACTGACAAACACAATTAATTTCACAATTAAAAGCATCACAATACGAAACCCTTTTTTAATTATAATTATATCCCCAAAATATTGTATCAATTTTGGTACAAAATCCATTACCGAAGGAAGAAAGTGGAAAATTTAATTGGAAAATATAATTGCAAATAGGAATTAGGCGGCTGTAACTCAATTAAGTCGCAAAGCTGTTAGACATATGAATTAAATGTGTTGCACTAAGCGGGTGTTGCGAAGCGAAAATGGGGTAGCGTGGAGAATTTTGACACGGCGAACGCGTGGTATTGTATTTGTGTTATGTTGTTCGGAAATTAATATGTGCTGAGTTACATATGTGAGAGTATTGTTTCTATGTATGTCTTGAGGACGACCAAAGAGTCTGTACGTCAAAGTTACCTATACCCCGCGATCTTCATCATAGGAGATAAATGTATCTATGGGTTATAAATATGTGTGTCCTTAAGTAAATCACTTTAGCAAATCTATATACTGAATAAAATATTAATAAATCTATATATTATTTTATATATTGGATAACTTGCAAACGGCTGGACCGATTTGGTTATTTCTCACCATCAAACGTAAAATTTCGGCGAGTTTAGAATTAAATAACACCTCTGTATTATAATTACATTTTTTTTTTTTTACATGTTTAAAATGTTCGTAAAGTTCGAATCAAGTTCTTATGGAAAGAAAATGTTGAAAAATTTCCGGGAAAATTGGTGCATTTTATTGAAATTTGGACAGAACAACGTCTACCGGGCCAGCTAGATTCAAATAAAAATAAACCTAACATTACATGTCAACCTGCATAATCGCACTGCCCAGTAAAGGCTCTACTCTAAATCTTCCAAGTTTTACATTAAATATGTAGAATAAAACAGCTAGGTAAGATTAATCACAAAAAACCTACAGAAACAAGGTGACATTCACATTCACATATATATTCAATGAATGGACACATTGGACAGTCATACATTCAATAACACAATGCATGATGACTTTCATGTTTACCCCTAACCACAGTACAGTTCCAAGAAAAAGTCAATTCTTTGTACAGTTACTCACATTTTTATGTAGGTTTCCTCCTCCCTCCTAATTGGTATTCATTGAGCATCCAAATAGAAGTGACTAAGGCAATTCCCAACTTTACCTGTTCAAGAATTGGGTTTCGTTGTAAGTTATTTTAATTACGTGAACTACTTAGGTGACACCGAAAAATTCAAGTGTTGTTTGTATATTTTTGTTCATTTGATTGGACAAGACAGTATTCTATTCTATTCCATTTTTTGTTATGGTAAGCAAAGCTGATGTCGACCATTCTGCCAATGTCTAAGTGAATTGGAAAAGCAAGTGTGTATTGCTAAAAAATAATATATGTCGGCGCGAGACGATGGTGTCAACTCACACCTCGTCCAGTTCTTATCAGCGTGAGATGAAGGTGACACTCTCACCTCGTCTAACTCTTAAGATCACGAGGGCTTTTGTTAGCGCTTAGAGCTTGTTAATATTAAATAATGAATAATTGTTTCCGATATGAAAGGCGACGACGTAAACCTAATTACGTCGAACGTGGCCGGGGGTCGGCTTGCATTTCTCGTGGGAACGTTTTAAGACGATAAGAGTTAAGCATCAAAGGAGCCTAGATCAGGCAGTCAGTTCTATTCAGACCGCGAGATCGACTAAAGGCGACCCGCGGACTCGTTACGCCCTTCATTTAAGAAAAGCAACACTAATAGTAACTAGTGATTATATTTACTCCGCGCGTTTCCGTTGCCCACAAAGTAGACAGACAGTTACATAATGAACGATTTAATCGATAATTACCCTTCTGATGACGATTGTGAGCCCGGCGGCGCCCCGACATATATATATATATATATAAATATATATAATAAAAATCTTCAATGATCAGTTAAACTTGTGGTGTTAGTACAACAAGATAGTATTACAAACACTATTTAGAAAATTGTTATGCCAATGTCAAACCAGAACAGGCAAAAACACAAGCTTTGGAGTAAAAGAAGGCGAATTCATGGTTAACAAGCCCCACAATACTCCACAACTAACACCAGTAAAAGAAAGAAAGAAGATAAATTTATTTGACTCAGGTCAAGGCACACAATATTTACAAAAAATAAAAATAACTTAAAAAGAATAGCACTGTGTGCCTCAGCCTCACGGCTGTGCCAAATAGGCCCAGTTCAGCATAAATCCCAGACAACTAGTGTCTGACGCTGCAGTATAATTAATATTAGCAATGCTAGACACACCTACATCTACAAAAAAAACCGCAGTTGTCTCATTCACAATCCATTTTTGAGTAAGCGAATAAAATATTCATCCCTTTCGATAATCGACAGCGCCCACCAGCCCCGGCGGTCGCTAATGAACCAAATACGAGTTATTATTGATGACCACCGCTCCAATTCATCATTCGTTGATCAACTTACCAAGTTACCTCGTGATGGTTGATGGTGATAAACGTTCTTGTTTAGATAGTTAATGTGTGTTACTGTTATGTGATTTTAGTAGAGATATCGCAGTAAGAAAATTGAGTAATGGTAGCGATTTGGAACGCTACCAACGCTATATTTGCAAACTAACAGATGCTAAACACTTATTCGTAGAAGTAGGGTTTAAAGTAAGTACTTTCAATTCTAATAGTACAACACAACTTAGATGTATCTATCCTCGCCAAAATTCCATACGAACTGAGTGCGCCTTCAAAACTACTGCTATAATTGAAAATGATCTTTACGCAATCGCAATAACTTGTCAAATCTTATAACCAAATACATTCGTAAAATTGAAATGAAAGAATGCAAATTTTCAAATGTATTCTACATCTAAGTTGTGTCGTACTGTAAGTAAGCATTTAGTTTTCGTCCTTCGGGACAAAGTACAAGTCTCTGCCTGCATAACGACCCCAAACACAGCAATGTTTCTCAGAGGAATCATGAAGGGGGAGAATTTCTCCCACGAACACTTTTACAATATTAATTCAGCCTGTTTTTTTATTTTATTAAAGAGCCCCACAAGTCACCAGCTCGCTTACCAGGCACCACTTCTATCTCTACTCTACGAAGAATAGACGGACGAGAGACTTTCTATCCAAAGTGACATTTCTTTTCGTCATTTCTTACGTCATTAAGTCACAGTTACGTCAGTAAGTCTTTCTACAATCTGTCATTCTTGTCCATCGTTTCTTCCACCGGTCCTACCTTGATTTTTTGCTAATCTTTTCACCACAGTATAAGCTATTTTTGAGTCGATACGAAAGTAAAAACAGTTTACAACCCCGTTCATGGTATTACAGTTATACATCCACAAAATGTTCGGGCTGTGTTGAAATTTCAGCTCAGTTTTCATCGCAAGGCCGCAGTAACCTGCTTATAATTGTGCTGACAGTATGCAAATACTTGCTCCTCTGTTTTCAAGCCACTTTAAATCGAGAGCGAACTACTGATTCTATTACAATGATTTAAAGGAGATAGTTTGAAGATTTCATCCTTTGTGAGGTAGATATTAAGGAGTTTGAATCGTTTAATATTGAATTGGAAAATTAGGTTGTATTCAAAAAGATTTATATTAGCCTTCGAGTCGGGTTTCATTGCTCGAAATCGTACCTATGCATAGCAAAAGATACAGGTCCTTTTATTCTTACATATTGTACCTACTAATTATGTTCGTGTGTATCTAAACAATAAACGATAGTATAGAATAACTTTATTTTTCATAAAATATAGTACATTAAACGTCTTAAACATAAATCGTTTCACATATTTTGCTTACTTATGCTGAAGCATGCAAAAAATCCTTAAAATCAAATTTAAACAAAAAAAGGTTTCATCATCATCATCATTTCAGCCGAAAGACGTCCACTGCTGGACATAGGCCTCCCCCAAGCACCGCCACTTCGACCGATTCTGTGCCTCCCGCATCCAGCGGATTCCTGCGGCTTTTACAAGTGTTGGGCCTTCCAACGCCACGTCTTCCAGTACGCGGTCGCCACTCCAGAACCTTTCGACCCCATCGGCCATCTGTTCTGTGAGCAATGTGCCCTGCCCATTGCCACTTAAGTTTGGCAATTCTTCGGGCTTTCCTTGATTCTCCTGCTGATCTCTGCATTTCTGATTCGATCACGTACGGAAACTCCAAGCATAGTCCTCAGGTTAAAGGTTTCAATTAATTTAATTTTTCATTTGATAATGTAAACACCGAAAACAATTATTTGAGTCGAATGAATCAGACATCAATCGAGCTTTGTAAGTTTCCTGTTTTTATATCTTCCGGTCTTTAGGAGTAACAGGACGGACCACGTTTCAATCCTAAGGTTAATGCTATTGAAAAACAGGTTAATGAAGGCATCCGCGATAAAAATCTTCAGCACAACACTATTCCATTCCAACCTTCACAACTTTTTAACACGAAAACCGTAAACTACCGCCAATCGAAAACGAATCAAAAAACTTTTATATTCAAAGCAGGCGAAAAAAAACTATTACGTCAAAATCACTATTGATTAAAAGTCTGAATGAACACTGTGAATAGGGAGCCCGACACAACGCCGGAACTTTTTTTATCCATAGACACGCTCGTAAACCGACTTGGAGGCCGTAAAGTGGGACTCTCGTCCGTCCACGATAATGCCAGAATTCTTTCATTCACTCATACCTCACAAAATGCGACAGAGCATTCTACAAGTTTTATAGGTTTTGTAATGTTTGTCCTACATAGCTCTTCGTCTTGAATAAGGTCGCTTTACGCTAACTTTTGGCGAAGTGAAACAATCACGAATAGGCACCTATATCGTAGATCCTTATAGAAGAATCCTGGAATTCATACAGATATAGAGTCCTAGGACAGTCGTGACTTAGATTCCCAAGAAACTATT